>JAJJWW010011213.1:0-706818 GCA_023531295.1 Papaver armeniacum | reverse complement strand
CCAAAAGAGTTACCCCTTAACCTTGATCGGGCTCCGGATAGTGTTCGCCCACTGAAATGACAATTTCGCCCTTTGGCTCAATTTGGGTGATTTCCGCTTCTTTTCCTCCGTGCGACTCCGAGTACCTAATAACTCAAAACCACGCGTAAAGTACATAATTCCCAAGAAAAATAGTAAAGAAAGCGTAACTACTATATAGTAAATTAGGTGTTTTAGACACCTATCGGTCTTGCTCTTTGTTCCGGAAGAAGTCCCTTTGAATAGCATTGATTTCATTGCAAGTAGTTTTGGAATCTTAAAGCGGTTCATCCGATATATGCTAGAGGTAGAAGTAATGATTGGATCATAGTCATCTTCCCGGCGGTGGAGAGGTTAGTCTTCCATCCAACAAACCTGAATTTAAGCTTATCAACACAAGGCTTGAAAGCTTGAACCTTACTCTTAGTTGTGAATAAAGGGGATCCAGTGTATTTATACGAAGTATTGATTCTTTGGACATTCATAGAAGTGGTTATCTTTGTCGGCTAAGTCGAGGCGAGTGTTTTTGTTGAAGAATATGCCGGACTTGAGAAGTTTATCAATTGTCCGAAGATTGCCCAAATTCATGAAAGATATGAATGAGGTTGTTACATTCCTGCGAGTTGGCTTTGCGAGAAGATCATGCGATCATCAACAAAAGGAAGGTGGTTTATGGTTGGTGCATCCTTGCGGATCTTGATTCCTTGAATTTATTGTTGGGATTCGACTTGAGTTAAGTATCTAGAAAGAGCTTCCATGCAGAAGAGGAAGAGATATGGGGATAAGGGATCCCCTTGTCTCAAACCCCTAGAAGGCTTAAAGAATTTTCCTGGTGACCCATTGACTAGAACAACCATGCTTGTAGTAGATATGCATTGATGTATTAAGTTGCACCATTGAGGATCGAAACCCATTTGAGACAAGACTTGGAGAAGGAAATCCCAATTCAATCTGTCAAAGGCTTTGGCCATATCAATTTTGATGCCCATAGTTCCATTGCTTCCTTTTTTCCCTCTTCTGGTATTCATGTGATGAATTATTTCATGGGCTATAGCAATATTGTCAGAGATTTGTCTGCCATGTATGAATGCATACTGAAAAGGGGATATGATTTTAGGGAGGAGGGGTTTGAGTCTTTGGGCTAAAAGTTTAGATATGATTTTGTAGGTGGTATTGCATAGGGAGATAGTTCTGAAGTGAGCTGGTGTGGTAGGTTTCTCAATTTTGGGGATAAGAAAGATGAAGGTGGAGTTTATCTCTTTTAGGATGTGCCCTAAAGTGAAAAAATGTTAGACCATGTGAATGATGTCTTCTCCCACAATGCCCCAATTATCTTGGAAGAAGTTAGGGGGAAAGCCATTGGGTCCTGGAGATTTTTCTCCAGCCATGCTAAAGAGGATGTTTTTTATTTCCAGAGCATCAGGTATTCTAATAAGGTTTATGGTTTTCTTGAGTGGTTATAGTTGTAGGTATGAGGATTATAATGAGGGGGTTGATGTTTATAGTTTCAGCAGTTGCCATGGTGGCAAAGTGATTTGTGAAAATAGTGTTTATTTCAGCACTGTCTTGAATCCAGGATCCATCATCTCTTTGTATATAATCAATTTTATTCCTTTTATATCTCTTTTTAGCGACCAAATGGAAGTAACTCGGTATTTCTATCTCCAAGTTTGATATGTTGGTCCACTGCTTTTGGTCTTCTAGAAGGATTCATGAACATGTTGCCAATGCTCAACCTCGAAGTCTTGCTTCTTTAAGGTCTTGTCCTCTATTTGAGTTGAGCTGATTCTTGGTTAACTAATCAAGGTGCTTGGATGCTTTCTTCAAGATTTGTTTTGATTTTTCCATAAACTTCTCTATTCCATTTATTTAATCTTACTTTGATATCTCTGAGCTTCCTAGCAATTCTTATAGCTAGGGATCCTTTGGGGTTAACATTCGAGCATTCAGCTTTTATGCTCTTGCAGTCTTCATGGTTAAGCCAAGGTCCAAAGAATTTGAAAGGGATTTGTCCTTGTTTCCAAGAGGGATTGGTATTGAGTAGAATAGGATTGTGATCGGAACCAATGGCGGGGATGTTGGAGATGGTAGTATTAGGTTGAAGCCAACTGTGCTTCATTAGCTAGACCTCTGTCCAATCTTCCTATTCAAACCGCTTATTTTGTCGGGTCCAAGTGAAAGGGACATTCGCTAACTTAAATCAAAGTGATATTAGCTTCTCAATCTTGTTTAGAAATAATTCGCATTCATCTTGATCAATAGGATGTTGACTCTAACTTTATCATGCTCATGAAGGACAAAATTACAATCTCCCATGATTAACCAAGGCAAGGGGTTAGTAGCACAAGTATTTTCAATCATCTTCTAGGAAGAAAGTTTATCATTAGTAGAATAAGGCTACCATAGTAGCCAGAAACATCCAAGGATCTCCTCTTGCAAAGGTTTTATGATTAAACTAATGGGGTAGTCCGAAAAGTCATTTATAGTGACATCTAGGTTGGTTTTCCAAGCAAGAACTAATCCACTAACCTGATTTGGTTTTTCCTTTTGGTTCTACATACCAAAATTTGTGACAATTTATGTTACCTAAAATTTTCTTAAGATTTCTATATTGCCGTTTTTGTTTCGTATAGAAGATAATATCGTGCTTTTGTTTATTTAGATGTTATCAAGGTGTCTAATGGTGTTATTTTTCCCAGTCTTGATGTAGCTTCCAAGCAATGATTGAAAAATTGCCAAAAGTATGAAAATGGTAGGATATTTAAATATGATAATTATGTATCCTGTAGTTATATGTGAGTGGCTATGATCATGATTAGGACAACCTAACTATGAGATTTCAAATTAAGAATGATAAATATGTTCACTTTATAAATAAGATTGTAAGAAATTACCTAAGTGATGCTAAAGGGGCTAGCCTCTATCGATTGCTAGTAGTAGTCTCGTTATGTGCTCCTCCTCCATGTGGGTGGTCCGATTGTTGCTCCTCTAGCCGATTGCTGCCCTTCCCATTACATAAAGCATGGTTCTCGTGATCACGGGTTGGTTGTACAATTTTCTCTTAGGATCAACCAATTGAGGATGTTGCTCAACATCTACCGCTTTAAGTTTGAATTCGCTTCTTTTCCTTTCCCATAAGAGTTTTTTATGTTTGTTGTGATCCTCCATCATTTGCTTTTGGAATATCACCAGAGAAGGTAGGTTCTGAGGCTATTGATTGAGGAAAAGCCCTCATTTGGGTGTGAAGGTTATTTCAAATTTTGGAAATATTGTTGAGGGATCAATGGTCACCTCCACGAGGAAGTGATGTCGTCAGGTCAGTTTTGTCAGTTTTCCAGCCTTGATGTTGTTTTTCTTCTTCATTTTGTGGATCTTTGCTTCGTAATTTTCATCAATTTCTTATGCCTCTTCTCGGCAAGCAATATCTTTAAGGTTGGTAGGATAAAGGAAAGGCTTGGTTGATCTAAACCAGCCTTTGAATATTATATGCCCCGGGGATCCATCCACTTCCTAAGAGTTTTTAAGAAGGTTCCCGTTGTTGTGCAATTCTCATTTTGATAGCAAATTCTTCTCGCTCCACCTTTCTCAAGATAATGGCATATAAGGGGTGGTGGCCGAGATTCCTTCCACTACTTGTCAAAAGAGTGTTATTTGAAGGTGAGGGGTATTGGGTGATGGGTGGGTATTTGGCTTGGGAGGTGGATGTATACCGATTGGTTGGGGGTTTCTTTCAGCATTTCTTCCTCCTCAATGCAAAGGGGACCTCGGGTGATCAAGAGTTCGCAGACTTTGCTGTAATGCTATATTAAGGGCATAAGCTAATTCAAGCCACAGAAGTAGATCATCCTCATAGCATCAACTCCATACTTTAAAGCTTTGGTAACATCTAGAGTAATCAAGACTTCCAAGATTCTTTTCATCCTCGCCTTTCATAAGCTTTCTAGAACCTTGGTAGATTCTAATGGTTCAATGATATTACTAATATCAGAATAATATGAATTGGGGATTCTCTTCACCAAAGACTCCAAACAATAACTTTTAGAATTCTCTCGTCATCAATGAAGTCTCGGTCCGATGGTGGTACTGTGAGGACTATGAGATTGTCAAAAATTCCTCTTGTTCCTCCTTTTTCGAAGACCTTGTAATCATCAATACTAGTCAGCCTGATTTGGTAATAGTTTCTTTCTTCCATAAAGAGACTTCATGATTTTGGCGTAGTTCCAGCTTGTTGTCATAAATTGGCTATAGTTTTGTTTCATGAGAAATTTTGTCAAAAAGATCTTCCAATGAAGACTCATTTCAATCTATCTTTTTCTTGGGTAGGATGTTGGCTTTGTTAATAAAACTTTTGGGAATAGATCTTCCGGGAAATTTAGAGAGAGTTCATTTGACTCACAAGGTTGTCTATAATTCCAAAGATTTTTTAGTTCCCGAGGAAGAGGCCATGAGAATTTGGGTATTGAGGTTTTCCTCGATGATTATCTTGAGATGGTAATCTATGTAGAGAATTTTAGGATTGAGGGAATATTTGTAGTTTTGTGTAGCACTTTAATTTGAATTTTGAATTGGCTGGGTCGTGTTACTCGTGATAGTACAATTTGTTGCTTTGTTGCATAGCCATAGATAAATAGTACTGGGTTTTGCAGAGGTTGGCACCATGGAGTACAAATTTCTTTGCTTGGTGGCATTTTGAACTACTAACAACTGATAGAGTGGGACCAAAAATTAAGCGTAAGACAAAGAAAATTCTACAAAGCAAGAGATAATAACCTAAATAAAGACAGTAGTTTATGAGTTATTGATTGAAAATTATTTTTTATGGTCAAACTTTGATCGTGATGGTTCATGAATTTTGTAATCCATGTGATGAAATTATACTTTGTGTGATGGCTGTGATTTATGATGTGCATGCTACTTTAAGTTAAGACTATGGTACCATGTGGAGGTAAGTAAGAAGAGTGTTGTGAGGTCCTAGGAATTGTAAGATTCTTTTTTAGATTTGGACTCGCAATGTGACTATGACATGAATGTCATGGCAACTTATATATCTTTGATCTATGTCTCGTATGTTAACATACTTGGCACACGTTCATCCACAAACCTTGCTTTCGAGATTGTAGCTTGTCTTTCCTTTGAATCGAAGCTTGCGATAGAGCATCTTGGGGTTTGGAGCCAAAGCCATGTGCGGTTTCCACTGAGGGCATGAGTTTGTGGGTGGGATTGAGCATAAGGATGTAAAAATATTGTTCTCTAAGATGAAAGATTATTGGGCTTTCCACTATCCATTTCAAACTCGTCTCCTGACCTTCGGGTCACGGTTAACCCGAATTGAAGTCTGCTTGCCAAAAGCCTCGCCAAGTGTTTGTTGTCAGCGCCCGAATGACCAATAAGTCAGGTAGCTTCAATAGGTCTTTGCATGTATTTAGTAGGCATGTGCCTCCCGATATCTCAATTAGTTGATCTCGAAGTTTGAAATGGATGGGTGAGATGTGTTAACGGTTGGTTTTCTCATCCATAAGGCCTGTTGGGGAGAGATCGAATCTAATTTCCAATTCAGTAACTTTGAAACTTCCACATTCCATCTTTGCAATTTCCAGTTAAATCTCCAAAATCTGAAGCTATGTCTAAGCGAGATTATACTGTATATTTGAATCAAAAATGATCACCCAGCCATGTCGATGAATCAGAAATCCAGGGGTGAACCAGAAGATAAGAAGGCCAAATTTAATGTGCCAGAAAACCAGGTATTGATTTTGATAATCATGGAAGAAGTTTTGGTTTATGGGTGTTGATAGTGTAGTTTATAATTGTAATTATTTTTATTGGTGAATGTAACGGTGTTGTTGATTGGGATTTCCTCATTTCTCCAAATTGACAGTAGTAGAGGTAGGTGAGGTGCAGCAGTGAGGAGCCAAGGCCAAGCATGCACGCTGGTGTTGGAGGTGTCAAGGAGAAGAGGGTGCTTGTGCATATTAGTTCCAGTGCTTATGTGCTATATTCTCAACTTCCTCAACTTCAAGGGGCAAAGGAGGGGTGGGTGGTATATGATGTTCATCTTGATAGAGGGCAATTTGTAGTTAATGAGGGGGTGGTGCTTGTTAGGGATGAGCAAGTGGTTTGTGGTGGTGCAAGACAAGGTTTCTATTCTACACCCGCCATCAAGCAAAGCAAAGCCAAGATTCAAGAGAATGGTTTTCTTGATCTCCTGTGTGATGTGGTCGCCTTCCCAATAGCTTCTTGGCTGCACCAAATATGCAACAATTGAGGTGAGGTCGCTTATGATCTCGCTATCTTTGGGCCGTGTGAGATAACCGATTCCAATGATGTTCCCGAAGATAATGTAATGCCTTTTGCCTTCTCCTAGGGGAAATTATTATGTGCCAAGGAGGAGAGTTGCACCCGAAAAGGATGAGGTCGGCATGAATGTTGCACCAGGAGCTTGACCAGAGTTCCACCATTCCCCACCAGCTGGTAAAGTAATCCTTCCTAGCACTGTTTTTTTGCTGAATCATGTAAATGTTTTTCATGGATATACAAGTAGTACTAGAATACTTGAATGTGGGTTTGAAGGTATTTGTTTTAAAGACAATAGTTTTAAGTACAATGGTGATTAAATGAATGTTTATGTAGTTCTGGATGTTGATATTATGCTTGGTTGAGAGTTTGTTGTGTTTGAATTTGGTGTTGGGCTTGACATAGTGACCGTATAAATCAACAGATGGAATTTGAGGGGTGGTTATCAGGAAGGCTTGAACTGGTTTTATGAGGTTCATAGTCTTATCAAGGTTTTCAAAGAAGCCAATCCAACTCGTATCATAGTTAAATTTTGTGACAAAGAGATAGAATAGCAAATGATTACATGAATATACGAGATAGGATTGAATGTTCTTACCAGAGTTGTAGTGAGGTAATTGAGAGGTAGTTGTATCAAAGATATAAGATCGAGAAATCATAAGACCTTTTAGAATCGAATGGTAGGATCTCGGGATAGATTATGGCATTCCAAATCGATGGATTTCCCATGGATTTCTGATTAAAGACGTTCTGAAGCTTTGCAGGAATAGTATTAGCTAAATCATAGCTGGTGTTGAGATGGGTAAACTTGAAATCCTTTATAACTTGCAGAACATGTAAATCCGATTCAAATCTAGAGAGAGTTAATGAGTTAGTATTGTGACTGATGGGTGAATTGTTTGTGAGATTTGTTAGGTTCAATACCTTACAGGGTTCAAAGAGAGTGGTGATTTGAGTTATTTGAGTGATTGGGTTGATGTAATTGGAGAGTTTTTAAGTCATTGATCAGAGAATTGCGGTGTAAAGATGTGATTGTGCTCAATGCGCTTGTATGAGAGTTTTTAAGTCATTGATTGTAGAATTGCAGTAAAGATGTGATTGTGCTCAATGCATTGTATTGGCAGATGAGAGTATGAGATTTGATATTCATTTGTGATTTTCGGCTAGAACATCCTATAAAAGGACCGTTGGAGGAAAAGGACAGAGAGAAAACGGCAGGTTAGACTGGACGGGAGAGAAGTCAGGCGAGCAGAGATGAGAGAGGGCAGAGCTCATTCTTTTTGTTACTATACTTCTAGTGAGCACATGTAGTGTAGGCCAAATCTGGGAAAACTACTCTTCTTGTGTAAGACGACGAGCAAGATTGTGAGGGGACTCGTCTTCTTATAAATAATAGACGCTACAAATGCGTGTTCCTGCCTCTAAATCGGATTTTGGATTTGTGGGCATGGCCATGTTTTGAGTTGGGCTGGGTCTAATGGTACGCTAAGATTCAAGTTTCTAACTGGATCCAAATCACCAAAACACAACGCGCGTCCGCAATGGGGATCCAAGATTCCTTCTCGATGCCAGCTTGAAGAGGCGCGACGCCATTAGAAACATCGCGCATTGGAAAACTCGGACGCTCCTTTTCCAACAACGTATTGACCATGTTGACCGGTCCACGCGCTGCTTTCTAATGGCGTGCCATAGAGAACCCTAAAACACACAAGCCGCCCACACTCCTTCTTCTATTTTCTTTTTTTCTCTCTCTTTCTTCAACCTAAACCCGTAGAACCTCACTTTCCATGGATTGATTCAAGATGATTTAGTGTTTAATGAGCGAAAATCTTTCAAGGGTTTGTTCTAGAAGCCATGTGGAATCTATTGGTGGTATTTTTGGGAGATTTCATCAACAAAGAAACACTAGGTAAGAAATTTTAATTTTGATTCATTTTGTTGATTTTGGGTTTTAGATTTTAGTCATAAAGGATTGATTTCGATCTATTGAATGTATAAACTTGATTATGTTTTCATGGAGCATTAGGGTAATTTTTAAGTTGATTTAAAATAATTGGAATGTCAACTTAGGTTTTGGCTATTTGGGTTCATTTTGGTGAAAAACAAATTGATTGATTGATTCATTAATTCATGATTGTAGTTGAATTGTTTAATTATGTTTGTGCATGGATAAATGTATTTGTAATTTGTATGATACTAACATACTAACTTATTATGTTTTGCGTTTTCGCTTGGGGTCAAGAATGCTCGATATGAGACTATCTGTGGGAAAAGTTTGAGCTCAAGATTGCAACCAGATCTTGGAACTATCTATAATTATAACCTTTTTTTTATTAAGACTTAAGTGCACCGTTATTATCTATTGTTTTTCATTTCCTTCAATGCAACGCTATGCAAGATGTATGCCTTTAACGATTCAATAAAATGATTCTCGGAAATCAATAATTTTGACAATCCAGTGCAAGGGTCGTTAATTAATATAACTACAGACCCTAACAACCTTAACTAAAATTCGTAATGGTTGGTTAAGCTCGTCAATTAATTTGACTACATATATGACAACCCTAAGTGTTTTATTTACAGGGTGTTTTGGTTTTAGAGTCGTCTGGGTGTAAAGAAAACAAAATAACGATCAAGCAAGTGACCTAGCTAGTTAGAGTCTCAATGTTTATGACACTTCCTTGACGATTTTTCATAACCTCGAAAAGTTACAGTTTGAGTCATCATTGTTAGTGTCAACATATTGACGACCTTAAAGAGTGTTTGGGTATACACGGTCTTAACACTCGAGTTGTTCCATAGTGTGGATGATTCGATCACTTGGAGCAACAAATGTATAAATCAAGGGCATAAGATGTTTACCTAATTGTTTTGAGCTTGGGGTTCTTCATTTTGAGGGTTGGTTCCTTCATCTTGAACAATGGGATCTTCATGTGCACCATTATTCAAGGCTTCCTCTACTAACATCTCTTTATCATATATCCAATCCATAGGAGAATATAAGATAATCTTACCATCAACACAATCATGTTTGTTATCCGAAGCTTCACCAACATCATTTCCTCCACTTGAAACACTCATTTCTAAAAACCCTAATAGCGTGTTTGGATACACATGAGCGCTCGAATTGGGGGCCCTCGAAAATAATTGGGGCCCTCAACAAATTTATACCCACTCCATTTATTTTAGGGGGGTTCCAATATGTAGTGAAAATACTATTTTGCCTTCACTAATAATAAAACTTAAAATTCTATTCACCCTTAACCCCATGTCTTCATTTCATTTCCATCTTTTAACAAAAAATCGGAATTTCTTCTCCTCCCCTCTCCCTCACTCAACTATGTTCTCTTCCATTATAGACACGAAAAAAAATAATCAGTTATAATTAAAAGGTCGTCAACACGAAAAATCATAAAGCCTAACAATTTTTCAAACGCATGTAGAGACTATGAAAAATCGTTAGGATATATGAGGAGAGAGATAACGACCCTAATTATAGTTTTTCATTTTTTTGCTCTAGTTTAGAGTCGTTGCCGTAATATAGAAACATATGACGATCTTTCGCGAACGATCCTTTTTAAAAGTTAACGACTCTATGTGAAAAACAAAACAGCCTCTTTTCCTAAATATGGAAAGGGTCGTTACCAGTATCATAGGGTCGCATTTGGAATTTGAGGATCGTTTACGTGTAAAAATTTTGGGTGACGACTCTTGTTAGAGGCGCTCAAAGTTTATCAATATTACCATGACGATTTTTCATAACCCGAAAAAAAATTGCAGCCGTCATTTGGAATTTGAGGGTCGCTTACGTGTTAAATTTTTGGGTGACGATCCTTGTTAGAGTCGTCGTGGATTATCGTACTACCATGACGATTTTTCATAACCTCCGAAAAGTTGCGTGTTTGAGTCGCCAATGGTGGTGTCAATTAATTGACGACTTTCGAGAGTCGTTGGGGTATGTATCCTCGATAATGACGAATCTTTCTCTGAGTTCTGGCGTAGTGTGTATGGATCGACCACTTAGAGCACCATCTAGACAATTTGAAGAGTATAAGAAATTTACTCGAGTATTTTGAACTTCGTGTTCTTCATTTTGAGAATTGGTTTCTTCGTTCTGATCAATGGGATCTTCATCGCCACCCTCATTTTGAGATGACAACATCTCTTCATAAACCCTTTTTATTTTCAAATTTTAATTCCGAAAAAATTCATATTTTAATCTAACCACACTAATTAATTTAACTAACTATCAACACTAATCATTTAGGGGCAGTTTAGTCATTAAAAAAATTAGGATAAGGGGTAACCACCAATTACTATTTCATGACCTTTTTTTGTCATGTAGCTAGGGGCCCTTAATTATTTTCCAGGGCCCCCAATTCAGCGCTGATCCAGAAGTAACTTTTTGACTTCTAGAAGTCAAAAATCAAGAAGTCAGTTTGGGTGTAGAATTTCAGAACCATTTCTAAGTAGAAAAGTCGACTTTTTTGTGAAGCAAAATATCCTGACTTCGACTTTTAGAAGTAGAAATCGTAAGCAAAATTGCATCCAAACGCGATATAAGTTTTTCCCCCAAAACTCCTCTTCTTCTTTTTCAACACAAAAAACAAAACTTCTACTTTTTTTTGCCAAATTTTAATGCTTACATTTGATTTTAGCCTAACCACACAAATTAATTTAACTTAACTAATTATTAATACTAACCATTTAGGGGGTAATTTAGCCATTTAAAAAATTTGGATAACGAGTAACCACAATTAGGTTTTAATATCTCTTTTTGTCTTTTGGCGGAGTCCCCAATTGTTTGTTGGGCCCCAATTAAATGACTTTTTTTTAGGTTGAGAATCTGGAAAGATCTTTTATTAATCTGTTTGTATTATTTATCACGTCTAAGACTTAGTCTTATGAGGTGCTAGTCTAGCAGCTAGATTAGCAATGACTACTCCTAAGTCTTATGGGAGTGGTAATCTAGCAAAGATTAGCAGTCCACGCCGACTCAACATTAATCCATTCAAATGCCGAGCGCAAAACCATTCAAAGACTTTAAATCTCAATGCCATATCAAAAATAAATCTCTCACAATACAACCATTCCGCGAAAAGGTGGTTTTTCAAGGGTCGAATCATTCAACGTAACTATCTAACATGCTAGTTCACATTCTAGCAATCGTAGGAGAGAGAACTAGTGTTAACTTTTTTGCCACACTTTTTTTTTGAATTGCAACACTTAAGTGCTAATCTAGCACCTCCAATCTAGCTCATAAGACTTAGTCTAAGGCTTAGTCCTATGGGCTATATATCTAGTCACTAGATTGGCCATCCACGCTCACCGGGCAACCTCCTAAGTCCTATGGGCTAGATATCTAGCTGCTAGTTTGGTCATCCACGTCATTCGGAGCGCCGAAAGGTTCTAAGCTGCTCGAGCGCCAACGGTTCTGCCGTTTTGTTATTTTTGAGCGCCGAACGGTTCGGCGCTTAAATCTCACCAAGTTAGATTTTTATGATTTTTGTGAGCGCCTTAACGGTTCGGCGTTTTGGTCACTTTTTTTTGAGCGCCGAACGATTCGTTTCAATCTCGCCTGATAGTGCGATCATGAGCAAATGCTAGGAGAGAGAAGTAGCCAGAAAGAGTGTTAACTTTTTTCCCACACTTTTTTCATGATTTGCAACACTTTTTGGCCAATCTAGCAGTCCAATCTAGCCCATAGGACTTAGCCTAATCAAAGAAGAAAAGAGGAAAGCGAACAAGAAATTTATATTCTTGTGCATCCATATGACCTATAAGTGCTACACTTCCCCCACTCCCTTCCCCCACCCCTTTCCCCCATTATGTGTCATCGTTTTTAGCCCTTGATTCCTGGATTGAGATTAGCAGGGGGTCCCATTATTATTAGACTTAACCGATAGATGCTTGACACATAGGCGGGGAAAAGAGTGGGGAAGGGGTGGGGGATAGAAGCATTTTCGCCATCCTAGCTCTTGCTGCCTACTACGAAGCGTGCATCGCATAGCTAGTCTCTAACTCACACATGTCGTGTCTATCCACTTGAGTGTATCTCCAACTCAAGTGCATGGAAACCTTTGATGTGATGATACACACCGAATCCTCCCGCGACCGCACCGCGAGAGATTTAAGGGCCATAAGGGAAGCCCTGGGCCGGAGACTTGCAGCAGTAGGGGTCTGTGGTGGGATCCACCACTGTTTTTTCTCTCACACCATGTGCTCGGTGCACATCACGGGACGCAGCTTCGGTGGGTGTAACATTTTTGGCTTTTAAAGGCCGGTCCGCGAGTTATAACCCCAAAGGTGTCACTATCCATAAAACTCCAACAAAACAAATGGTTCACAAAAACCCCATTTAACATAAACTGTCTATATTAGCCTTCTAGTTTAAATCACCCCAACAAAAATAAAAATCAACCACCACAAAATAACACCACCAGCAGAACCACCACTGTGCCGCCGCCGCAACGCCACCGCCGTCGCCGTGCCACCACCGCCACCGCGGCCAACCAACCACCGCCGCCCGACCGCCACCACCGCCGCCAACCAACCACCGCCGCCCGGCCGCCACCACACCGCCGCCGTCGCCAACCACCACCATCACCACCACTGCCAACCGCCGCCGTCACCAACAGCCACCACCACCGTCACCGCCGAGGGTCACCGCAGCCACCGACCACAACCACAGACCACCGTTGATGACAACCACCACCGTCACCGAGCAACACCATCATTATCACCGACCACCACCACCAACCAAATGCCACCACCACAAACAATCAATTTGATTGATCAATGTTCAACAAATGAGAAAAAATGATGCAACCAAACCGAAATAAGAAAAATGATAAAACCAAACTCAAAAACGATGGAACCAAAATTGGTTTCACCAAAAATAGATGAAACCGAAATTGGTTTCATTATTTTTCCACATATTGTCATTTAACCAATAACCACCGCGACCAACACCACCGCCAACCACCGTGACCAACTACCACCACCACCGCGCCGCCACCATTACCACAGTCCGCCGCAACGCGTCATTGCACCACCACTACCAGCCACCTCCACCATCCAGCACCACCACCAGCACCATATTTGATTTCATCATAAGTACGATGAAACCATATTTGGTTTCATCATAAATAAGATGAAACCATAATTGGTTTCTTCACCACCAGCCTAATCATAGCTCAACCGCAATGCAAAGATACTCTCAAGCCAACAAGCAACAACAATCCTTGATCTCCACCAATGCCTTCACTGCAACATCAATTGACTCTTCTCAATGCTATCTCTCATTTAAGTTCATTCATTACTACCAACCAGTTCAAATCCATCTCTCGAAATACAACCTAGCATACATCTAAGTCATTCAATTCAGTTTCAACATTCATTCTTGCACTCTTGTCGAGCTCAATATCATGCTCTCTGCTCACGGCTTCACCGGAGTACCACCAATGATAGTTGCTCACATTTTTTCTCTCCGTGTTCTCATCTCAAGAGCAGACACAAAACCCACCTCAATTCTCGTTCATATTCAATTTCATCACCAATATAACATCAACACCTCAGACCAAATTTGAGAGCAACCCAATCAACAAAGACCAAGATCTTGTTCTTCATCATTTCCTCTTCCCCGAATGAAAACCCGCTTTTATTCATCTTGATCTAACAAAGAAGTAAACACTCTTCATAATCATCTCAAGCAAATTCTCAGAATTAACACATCTCTCCAATTTCTTGTTTGAATCTTCTTTTCAATTCACAGCAGCAGCTCTATCTCTTAATCCTTCCCCATGAATTGATCTCATTAATTCAATCTCAGAACCGAAAGCAAAAACCCACAATTTCTTCTCTGCTTCCTCATCTCAAAGCTTCCATTACAAACCTCAATTTCACCAACAAAGAACCTAATTCCCATCTTCACATCAATCTAACTCAACTCTGAGTTTCAATTTCTCGAATCAACCCCAAACGAGATGCGCATCCAATTTCTTAATCTCGCATTCAACCCATCTTGAACTGCTTCAAGTCCATCATCTCTATCTTAGCCTTTTCTCATCTCCCAATTCTCGATCTATTTCTCGATCAGCAGCAACGAGATTTACTCTCAACTTCAGGTGATAAAACAGCGGCAGTTGCTACTTCTTCTTTTCTCGTTTTAGGGAAATGAATGAACTAATGATTGAGAGAAAACGTCTCTCGAATTCTTCATCTCTTGAATCAGCGTCGTTCTTCTCTGCTTCTTCATCTCTGTCTCGATCTAATTTCAGGTGATAACAACGGAGATCTGTTATTGCCGCTGGTGGTGATGGTAGTAGGGAGAAGGAGACGCAAGAAAGAAGAAAAGAAAGGAGAGGAGAAGAAGAAGAAAAGCTAAAAAAGGGTATGTTTGGGTTTTTTTTAAGTAAAAAAACTAAATTTGCTCATTATTATTTGGCTTGGGGTTTTTGTGCCAGTTTTATTTGAAATGGTTTTTATTTGGTAGAAATAATATGACCGGTTTTTTCTTATCACTAGTTTGTTCACCTAGGGGTTTTGTCACTAGTTTTGTTTAAAGGCATTTCAAATTTAAATTTAAGCCTTTGCAGAAGCCAAGCCACCGTGTTGCCACGTATATAACTCACATGATGAGGATTGAGATTGAGAAGAAAGACAGCAATACGTCTCAGACTTTGATGAGGATTTGGATCCATTAGGTTCCACCGGTATCCGGGAGGAGAATGAGCCACTGACAGTCATAAATATTGCATTTTCAATATTATTTTCAGACACCAAATGTCGCGTCTCTTTTTTTTTTTTTTTTTTTTTTTTTCCGGCGTGACTAGTTCAAAATGAAGGAATTCTGCTAGTTTTCAAGTTAATTAAGGAGATTCTAATACAGTATCTAGTTTTCAAGTTACTACGACAATTTTGAGTGTAATGCGAAAATCCACTATCCTATTGTTCCTTAATTGAAAAATTTAGCATCTTTGACTCCTGGTAACAGTCTATAGCTGTTGTTTTCTTCGTATTTTACGATTTTGGATCAATAAAATCCCGACGAGATTGGGGTATACCCGGTGTGAACACATAAATCACGAAGGCATCCATATGTTCACAAACAATGTTCGCATTCATTCATATTGTCGTAAAGGAGAATAAATCTTAAATAAGCTATGTTGAAACGATGACTCATCGACTCAAAGCCTTGGGGCCTCGTCCTTGTCTAGTCATGGAGAAGTAAACTAGTGATGTGTACGATCGAGATATGTAAAATATCAACGTGCAATAATAAGGACATAAAATAAAGTGCTTAATATAATTGAGACGATGATTTACGTGGTTCAAGACTAAGGCCTACATCCACGGGGTAGTTGTTTCACTATGTATTCGAGGGGATACAATGATAGTCAAATGACTTTGGAGTGAATAACGAAGATAAAGGGAGGGGAAGATAACATACATACTTACTCTTACAATTTCTCTCTCTTCTATTCACTCTCTAACTCATAATTGGTCGACCCCCTTCTCTCTCAAAGGAGAGGGGTATTTATAGGGATAATACATGGGGTCCACTATTAAAGACAGCTGCAACCTTATCTCCTCGATCTTGGCGTTGATCCCGCTGATATCTTCGTCTTCGACCGAAGGCTCCAACGGTCATGTACGGTTTACGAAGAATCATCTCTTTCTACTCCACGATTGGTTGACACGCACTCCCTATGCCTAGGGTGTTTAATGCGTGGTTGGGGCAACAGCACGCGTCGACATGATGTCCGATGCCCTGTCACATCTTCGTCGGCTTGGCTAACCTCACCGTTGATCTTGGATCTACCTCGAGATGGAGTAAAGCAGTCCTTGGGTGCTCTCCAAGACTTCAGCGGCGGCTCATTCTTTCAAAGGCTCTCGGTCCTTAGTCGTTGGATTAGCATGTCGATGGACGATGTAGATGACAGATGCCCCTTGGGTGTTGGGACGTGGCATCATACCTTGATGTCTTTAGGCTGCGTATCTTCCACGTGTACATCTTCCATCACGTGGCAGAAGATGAATTATGTTTATACAATTTGCCCCTTTTCTCTAAGTTTGAAGTTGGTCAAAGCTTGCAGAAAAAACTGTCTTCAAACCCATCTCTCCTCATTAACTTCTCCTTATTCTTAGTGCACGTTTCCCCACTATGGGCATTAACTTCCCTTGATTTGTGGGACGGTTTTAACTTGTTATAAATATGAGAGAAGTTGCAAAATAAATTTTATTCTGTTTCATTCTTTGTCACCAGAACTCTTCATTCTCTTTTCTAGTTCTTTTTCTTTGTTCTTTAGCTTTAATCGTCGTCTGCTCCTGATTCTCTCTGTTACGACTTCGATCGATTCTGACAAGATTTTTCTGAGTTAAGCTGTTGTCACTATTCTTCAATAGTCTCGATCACGTCCGCCTCTGATTATCCGAAGCGCCTTTTATCCAGGTATGGTGTTCATTTTTTTGATCTAGATTTTAGTTGATATTCGTCTTTCTGCTGCTGTACTTAGGTTTTTGCGATGAAGAACAAAATATACGAAAGTATATATACTTGCCCCTGTTCTTTATCGCAAAACCTAAGACTTCTCTGCTGGTCGTTGAAGCTTATTTTTGACAGTTATGACTGAATTAGGGTTTATTATTAGTCTATTTGTTTCTGTGCCTTTGATGTTATCCCTGATGAATTTTGAAAGTTTGCATAATCTCGATTTTTGATCGTTTGCTTTATCTGATCTTCGTAGTACTTTTCTTGCCCCTCGTAGGTATGTCTGATCGTCATCCAAGTCCCATATCAAACTCCATCATCGAGCCCCTAGATCTCCTTCACGTAGAAGTCCCGATATATCTCCGCCGAAGGGTGGTCCATATAGCTCTTCCCATCCGTTCTAGAGCACAGAAAATATTGTCATCACCGGGTCCAAGGATAACTATTACGAAGAAGGGGGATCCACCGAAAGGATCTCGGTATGTGGTTATCCGTCCTGTAACTAATCCCTCTTCCCAACGTGTTGAGCCAAGGAATGTGCAACATCCTTCTCCGCATCGTGCCGAACCGATGAATGTTCAACCTCTCCGGTTCATGCCTCCTCAAACCACGATGTCTCCTTCGGGGTCTAAAGCTTCGCAATCCATCACGCGATGAAAGAATCTTCTCGCTAAAGCTGCGGTGTCCCCGGTGGACCCTCCGAAGAATCCAAATACTAAAAGGAAAGGTTCTGATATGAGTTCTCCCAAGTCAAAGAAATCGTTGTTGAGTCAACCCGCTAGTTCCGATGTTATACGAAGCATTTTAGCCAAGAAAAAGGTTACTTTCAAGCATATTGATCTCGATGCCTTGAAGGTGAAGCATGGCCTCGAGTTCTTCGATGTTAAGTTCTATGCACCGATGATGACCTTACTTACGATATGATCGTGAACTATAAGTACGATGACTTTCATTTGTCGACTCACCGTGGAGGCTTTCGAAGCGGGTTTGATGATGCCCTTGTATAAGTCTGGGGATTCCTTTTATTATGATGTTATGGCCAATCGCGAAGGTTCCACTCATAATACTCATTGTCGATCTGTAGTGCAGCTAAGTGGGAATTTTCTTCTGACTTTGAAGGAGTGTTATCTTCAAGCAAGGGTGAGAAGATGATGACCTGCTACACTCCTGATCCTGCTGAGAGATATTTTTATACTCCTGCAAATTTTAACGCTTCTTTTGGAGACTATGTCAACACTAGAAGTCGCAAGCCATGAAGTGTACGCTCGCACGATTCCCGCTTCTCATGGTGAGGTTCGTCTTTTAAGTGAAGTGATTGATTCTTAGCTTCGCTACGTTCCCCGGTACCGAGGGGACTTCTCAATGTGCTTTTTCCCCATCGTGAAAAGCTTAAGCGTGATCATGACTATGAATGGCATGCCACAAATCATCGGGTTGTTAGTCCTTGGGCTTATGGCTAGGTGCCCAGGCAGCATGGATGGCGCCCGTTGTTTGGCAAATAACCTCGTGCTAGCGCTCCACTTGCTATGGTAATTTCTGCCCTTGGAGGTTGAATTTCGATGGTATGAAATTTGACTATGCCATTAACGCCGACGAAGATGAAAGTTCCGAGGCTATCCTTCCTTCTAAGGGTAATGCCGCTGCCAAGGTATGGTCCCTTATATTGCCCCTTTTCTTCTTAGTTTAAGGTAACTCGAAGTATGGAAAGAGTAGTCGTCGTACTGATATATCGAGTGTTATCTCCTTAGGCAAAGAAGAAAAAGAAAATCGGCCCGGTTCGGGCTTTCCACCGCCTTTTGTGGAGGAGACAGATATTCACGATGAGGTCAATAGCCCCTGACCGATGAGGGTATCGAGGACGAAGAGGAGGTTACCGATGATGAGGAACGAAAAGAGATCTCTCCTCATAATCATAGGTATGACGAGGATACCGATGATGGTGCCAACGAAGAGGAGATTGCCCCCGGTGGTGATAGCATGGTGGAGAGAAAGTTATGTCGGACATTCCGATGAACGATCCTCCCATTGATTGATGCCGAGATCATGGGAATGAGGAGGCTGAGCTCACCAACAAACCCTATTCAATAATTTTCTTTTGGTAAAATTTCATTCTCTGGGGTTCCGATGGATATTAACGCCGCCATGGGGTTAGCTGAGGAGTTCTCTTTGGTTTCTCCTAATGATGAAAGGGATGTTCTTGGGGACGAGGGTGATAAAGCATGTGAGACTGGTGGTGGGAAGGCAGCTACTCGAGAAGAAAATTTGGGTGGTGAAGGTGATGAGGCTCATGCTAACAAAGAGGTCTGGGCCACGAAGAGTTCTAATGGTCAACAGATGTGGCCGATGTCGGAACTACGTTGGTGCATCTTTGGAGGGTTTTGATATGGTCATGATGCGGACGGTGATGAAGCCACACTGGATTGGTTGATGAAGAAAAATCTGATGTTTGTGCCGAACCCTGCTCCAGTGATACCTGGTGAGAAAAATCTCGATGCCTTCACTCGCTAAAGGATGCAGTTATCATCTCACGATGATATTGCCGAAATTTGGGAGAAGGATTTGGGTGCTACTTCTACCAGCTTACTGGTCGATCCTCCTTCTTCCATTGCCGATATGATAGCTATCGCTGATGGGTATCAGTATGGTTTTCCCCAGCAGCGTGTTCTTGAGGTTAGTCATCGTAGATTCCCTTGTTTTATTGCTTATATGACTTTTTACTGGTAGTTATTATCTGCTCGTCATCAACGCAGATAATGAGAAGTGAGCACTGCAACCACACTCTGTACCAATTTTTCAAAGTGAAGGCCCTCAAACTCGGAGGCCAAGCTTCACACTGGAAGAAGAATTGAACGCTAGAAGCGCTCATTTCTCGCGAAGGATAAGGAGATATTAGAACCAAGAACCAAATGAAGGGGAAAGAATAGCTTGGTGCCAAAGAGGAGAAGCTTCGTGTTGAACTTGCATTGGTTCGTAGTGACTTGGAAAAATCCCGCAACGATGCTTCGTCTTCTAAAGGTTTGTTTTATTTTTCTATTCTCCTCTTCGTCTCTCTCTTTCGTCTTCTTAGTGTGTTGGCTGAGTCTCTCGCCCCTATCTTCGACGGGGCATTACCGGAGAATTGGTATGGCTTCGAATGAGAGGACTCAAAAGCTACCCTGGATCGGGGAATTAGTGGAGAAAATTAAGAGTGAAGTAGATAAATGGAATGCTCGATCCGATGAGCATAATACCCTAGTAGGCGAGTGGCGAAAAAGCGAACTCAAATGGTTGATATGCGTAATGATTACAACACCGATCGTCGTCAATTTAAAGACACTCTGTTATGGACTCGTGAGAATCTTCGTGTTGCGCGTGAAAATGCTACTAGCTTGGAGGCTAAGGTAACACACTTGGAAGAAGAGTTACGCCAAGCTCGTTTTTCCCATGACCCTGAAGTTAAGGATTATATACAGCGGCTTGTTCGGGAGAGGGACGATGCCAGAGCCGAGGCTCATGCCCTTAGTAATGATTTAACCGCTTCTCGGGACGATGTTGCTCGTTTAGTGGATTCTGAGAAAGACCTCGAAGTTAACATGTACAGGCTTACTAAAGGCATAGAAGAAATGAATAACGAAGTCAACCACCTTTGCCATTTAGACTCCATGAAGCATGTAGAGTTGGACGAGTGTCAGTTTGATCTTACAAATCTTCGGTTAGATTATAAGAAAATTTCAGATGAGTACGATTTTCTTGAAGACGGTCGGGACGCTGTAGTTAATGAGTATGAGATAGCTTCGGCTAGAGTCGAAGGTATACATTTATTTGGTCGCGAATGCCTACGTGGTTCTAGTTTTCTAACTCAATTTTGTCTTCTTTTTCAGAGCTCGAGGGACAACTTGACCTTGCAAATGAAAAACTTGAAAAGGCTCAATCTGCCCTAGTACAGTAGGAGGGCCAGACCAAGTATTATGAGAGTTTGGTTGAATCTCGGGATGCCGCAGCAAAGGAAGCAGCCAAGGAAGTAACTCGATTGACGTCTTTGTTATCGCAGTCTGAGCTGAAAACTACCGTGATCTCATACAAGGCTCATTTCCAGCTTGCCGAAGAGATTAACAAAACTCTGACCAGGATCGAGCAGGGTCTTCAGAAAGATCATGTTATTGTCAAGAACTATCCTCATCGCCCTATGCCCGAGCCTTTAATTTCTTCCTCTGGTCCTTCTTCAGGAGGAAGTGTCCCTTCGTTTCAGAAGAAAAACCCCGCTGATCACGTCAAGTCTTCTAAGGGGAAGTAGGAAGTGGTTTGTCATACATGTTGTTATTCGATGATCTTTGTTGATTACTTGTCTTTGGTGAATTTTTTGTGTTTCTTGTCTTAATCTCCCGAACTTGTAATCAACTCTTATGCAATGAATCATCGTTTGTTTGGATATGTACAATTCGATTTACTCGTATGGTCGGTTTAATTGTTTTTTTTAGATAGTGAGTAAATCTTAGTTAAAAAAAAAAAAAAAAAAAAACAAATTAAGTAATTGATGGTGTTTGATTTTCAATAACGAAGATATGCACCTTCGTTATTGGCTTTGGATCTGTCACCCCGCTAGCTAACCCTTGGCCAGAGGATCACCAAACGGTGGGGGTTGGAGCAACGTTCCTGGATATGTAATGCGTTATTAAACTATTTATTACATGCATTCATTCCGCTGAACCTTTGCCTTTTAGATTGGTTGGGTATCTCTTTATGCTGGATGCCTTCCCCATGGTCTTACACTTATAGACGCTGATAGGGGAGTCCGGAGAGATTGTATATGTCTACTTTCCCCAATAGAAATTTTGCAAAATGTTTGTTTGATTGATGATTTGAGGTCTTCTATTCCTCGTCCAGAGATAGAAATATGTCAAGCGGGTACGTTGTCTTCTTCTTCTGGTGCTCTTCACGCAGATGCAGAACTGCGTTGCTTTTATGGATAGTATGGCTTGAGATATTTCGCATTCCACGGGTGTCTGAGGACTTCTCCTTTCAGGTTACGCAGATAATAAGATCCATTGCATGCGATGTCGTGTATAAAAAATGGTCCTCCCCATGTTGGTGCTAACTTGCCCCACTTTTTCTCTCGCTGGTATTGGGGTATAGTTCTCAGCACAAATTGTCCTTCTACAAAGTTTCTAAGTTTAACCTTCTTGTTGTATTCCCTTGCTAATCTTCATTGGTAATTCTCCATCCTCTGTAGCGTCGTTTCCCTTCTTTCCTCCAGATCATCGAGCCTCTCCAGCATCATATCCTCCGTGAGGTTCTTTTCCCATGCTTCGGTCTTTGTGGTTGGCATGATGATTTCCGTTGGGATGACCGCTTCGGCTCCATAAGTAAGGAGGAATGGTGATTCTCCTGTAGCGGACCTTTGATTTGTTCGGTATGCCAATAACACGTTGTGTAATTGTTCACACCACCGTCCCTTGTGTTCGTCCAAGTACTGCTTCTTGAGGATAAGGGAAAGGGTCTTGTTCATGGCTTCTGCTTGGTCGTTGCTTTGAGGATATATGGGGGTTGACTTGTTTGTTTCTGATCTTGAAGGCATCAAAGAGCATATCAATATTCTTTCCTTGCAGCTGCTTGCCATTGTCGGATACAATTTCTGCTGGGATGCCAAACCTGCATATAATGTTTTGGAAAATGAACGTGAATAAATCCGAGTCTCGGATCCTAGCTAGGGCCTTGGCTTCTACCCATTTGCTAAAGTAATCTGTGGCTACTATCAAGAATCATTTTTTCCCCGATCCTTCGATCAGGGGTCCGACGATATCTATGCCCCATTTTGAGAAAGGCTAAGGACTTTCCACCGAATTCAGTCTTCGTTGCAGGAGCATGGATTCTTTAGCAAACCGGCATTCATCGCACCTCCTAGACATTCTCGCAAAGATCTCGTATCATTTGTGTCCAGTAATACCCCTGCGTGTTTTCTTTATCCGCTAGCAATCTCATCCCGCTATGGTTGCCCCGCATCTCCATAGTGCATGTCTTTCAAAACCTGATGCCCTTCTTCTCTTGATATGCAGCGTAACAGCGGTCCGAGAAAAGACTTCTTGTATAAAATTCCGTCCCTGAGGTCGTATCTCCCCTCTTTTGACTGTACTTTTCTAGCCTGCTTTAAATCCATAGGCAGCGTTCCTTCCTTAAGGAAGAGATGAACTTCGGTTCTCCAATCTTCTTCGTTCTTAAAGTCTTTGTCTTCGTTTTCTCTTGTCATAATATCATCTTCGTGAAAGTCATCGGCGATGTCTTCCCCTACGTCATCGTCAGCGATATCCTCCCTTACATCGCCTTCACGATTTGTGGCGAAGGATTCCCGAGGAGTAATCGAGGGCTCATATACTCTTATTATCTTGATTGCCCCGATGCTTTTATCTTCCAACATGGATGATATGTATGCTAGGGCATCAGCATGCCTGAGGTCTCTTCTGCATTAATGCCGGAACTTGATGCTAGGTATTTGGGATGCAAGGATTTGGACCAAGGCCATGTATGTCGAGAGGGTCTCATCGTACACATTGTACTCCAGGCCTATCTGTCGTATGACCAGCTGTGAATCACTCGTTAGGCGCACCTCGGTTATACCCATTTCTATTATTAAACGAAGAGAATGGACTATAGCTTCGTATTCAATGATGTTATTGGTATGCCCCTTGAATTCTAACCTCAGCGCATACACGATCCTTTCTCCGGTGGGAGTGGTGATTACGATGCCTATTCCCGCACCCTCCCTATTCTTCGATCCGTCGACGAAAACCTCCCATCATCTTTGGTTTGAAGGATCGAGAATATATACTGGGTCTTTGCCTTCCTCCGCTTCCGGTATGCCCCTTACTTCCTCGTCGTTGTCCATAGGTAGATCTGCCAGGAAATCCGCCAAGACTTCTGACTTCTGGGAATGCTGGATCTCATGGATGATGTTGAACTGATCGAGGTGAGTGTTCCATTTTGCTATCCTTCCTACCTTCCTAGCAATTTTTAGGACAGCCTCCAATGGCGCTTTGCATGAAACACGGATGTAGTGGGTCAGGAAATAAGTTCTTAGCTTTTGGGTTGCCCATACTAGTGCCAAGATGAGCTGCTCAATCTTCGTGTAATTTCTTTCCGCGAATTTAGAGTCTTGCTCACGTAGTAGATTGGTTGCACTATCTTCGTGTTTGCTTTGACCAATACCTTCACTGACTGCATCCTCCGTTGCTGCTATATAAAGAGCCAATACCTCGTCGGGGTCGGGCTTTTCTAAGATCGGGATTGTGGCTAGATACTCTTTGATCTTTTGAAAGCTTCTTCGCATTCTCGGTCCATTTAAACTTGTTCCCTTTTTTGAGGATGTTGAAGAAATGCTTGCATTTGTCCGATGACCGCGATGAACCTTCCCAGAGCCGCTAAGGATCCGTTGAGTTTTTGGACTTCTTTAAGGTTCTTCGGGGATGGCATCTCTACGATGGCATGGATCTTAACATGATCTACTTCAATGCCCCTCTTTGTTACCAGGTAACCTAGGAATTTCCCTGAGGTGACGCCGAATGTGCACTTTTCTGGATTCACTTTCATGCTGTGTTTTCTCATTGCTTCGAAGATATCCTTCGGGTCTTGATGGTGGTCCTTGCGCAGCTTACTTTTGACGAGCATATCGTCCACATAAACTTCTAGGGTGTTCCCAATCCATGGTTTGAAGATAGCATCAACCATCCTATGATATGTTTCCCCTGCATTTCTAAGTCCGAAGGGCATCCTTGTGTAACAATAGAGGCCGTGCGGGGTGTAGAATGTTGTATGCTATTGATCTTCTTCTGTCAGGGCTACTTGGTTTTAACCGGAGTATCCATCCATAAATGATAGTCTTCGTATCCTTCGACGGCTTCCCCCAGTTGATCGATGCTTGGGAGAGGGTAGTTGTCCTTAGGGAACGCCTTATTGAGGTTGGGGAAATCGATGCATATTCTTACTCCTCCGTTTTTCTTGGGCACGATGACCATGTTCGATATCCATGTTGGGTATTTGACCTCCTTGATGAATCCCGCTTCGATATCCATGTTGGGTATTTACGGAGCTCCTTTTCGATTGCTTGGTGATACTCTGGTGCTACCTTTCGTACCTTCTGCTTGAAAGGTGTGGTGCTTGGTTTTATACGAAGTTCGTGCTGGATTATCTTCGGTTCGATTCCTGGCATGTCTCCTAACTTCCACACGAAGATATATGCGTATTCTATGAGTAACTTGATAAGAGCTAACTCTCTTTATTTATCCATCAAGGTCCTTATCTTGATCATCTTCGGGTTTTCTTCGGTCCATATATTGATCTCCTTCACATGTTCTATGGATGTGAACGTAGGCTTTGTTTCCCCTAGGAGAGGGACATTCTTTAATTTCTATTTGGTAGGTTCTTCGGCGTCCTTAGTTGTTGAGGTGCTTGCCTCAGTGTTTAGAACGATGCTTTCCTTAATCAGACTTTTCCCTGAGATTTCTTCAAGATAAAGATCAATTGCTTTTTCCTTATCATCTTTTTGTTTCGACTCCTTGAGACTTCCGCGCTCATCTTGTTCGTTATTGAGGTGGTTTTGTAGAGCTTGTCACTCTTGGGCGGTAACCTGATCTCCCTTTATCTCCATTACCCCTTCGGGTGTTGGAAATCTAAGGTACTGATGATAGGTTGCTGCCACTCCTTTGAGTTAGTGTACCCATCTCCGACCGATGATGGCGTTGCAGGGGGAAGGTGCGTCCACTACGCTGAATCGAGTATCTACCTTCATTAGCCCTGCGTCCCACTTGCAAGACAATATCGCCTAACGGCTTTGTTGGTGCCCCATTGAATCCATAGAGTGTATAGTACGAAGACATCAGTTGTTCATCATTGAGCTCCATTCGTTTGAATGTGTCATAGAACATAACATTAACCGAGCTCCCTCCGTCGATGAGAATCTTTTTGATATTGCACCCTTCCACTGGTAATGTGAGGACCAAAGGATCATTGTGATCTTCCATGTCCTCCTCGACATCCTCAGCCTCAAAAGTCATTGGTGCGTTCATCCACTGCTCGTGTTCGTCAACTTCTACTCCATCGATTTTTTACAGCTCGCAGTAGCCCTTGAATTGCTTCCTCAGACTTTTTCCTATCTGAGCCGTCAGCGAGGGTCTGGTAGCTTCTAACGTGGAGATGGTGCGAGCGTTCGGTTTCCCTCGGATAGCTGAACTTGTTTTCTTCATTTGGCCCTATCTTCGGTGTTTGCCTTCATGTACTACTTGAGGTCTCCTGCGTCAATTAGCTTTTGGATCATGATCTTGAGATTCTTGCATTTTTTGGTCTGGTGCCCGTTGAAGCAGTGGTACTCGCAGTAATCCCTTGACTTCTCGAACCTCGGGGCTGCATTCCTTTGGACCATGGCCACTCTGCATTTTCCCCGATCCTTGATCTCTCTTAGGATGCGGGTGTAGCTCGTGTGCAGCTTCGTGTAGACTTGGTCTTCGAACTTCCGGTCATCACATCGACGATCATACCTTCGTCCTCTCATATCTTCGTTGGGTCGTTCAGTTGAACCGCCACTCTTTGATCCGCTGGCTTGCTCCACTGAATGAGTTCGATGAGATCTTTGAGTCCGGGCTCGGGATTTTCCCTACTGGATTTCTTCTAGCCTCGCGTGCTTTTCAATGATTACTCTGAGATCTCCTTCGGTCGTTGGGACACTCCCATGAATTTCTACCAATAGCGGGCTCATTCTGTCTAATCCCCATTTGTAACATTTGATACTGACCACCTGATCTGCGTTCCCTATTGCCTGGAAAATCTTGTGCCACCTATCTGTATATTCCGTGGTTGTTTCTTTGTAATTGATTGCCAATGAAAATAACTTATCCATTCCTGCCTTAACAGCCTTGTTGTACATATAAGTTCCTAAGAACTTCTCAGAGAAGCTGATCATATGAATCGATGGAGTTGGGTGGAAGGTTATCGAACCAAAAAAGGGCCGATCCTTTCAAACTTGAAGGGAAGTATCTGCAGAGAATTGCATCATCTTGATCCCATCGTGCTAGCATGCGATTATAATACCGAAGATGAGCTGCGGGATCGCTGGACCCATCTTAACACTCGAATGCTGGGATAGAAAACTTATGAGGAATGAGAGCTCTGGCGAGACGCGGTACCAATGGGGTGGTGTTGGCTTCTTCCATCACCTCTTCCAATCTTTTTCCCCCTTGTTTAGATTTCAGTTGCTTGATCTCAGCCATCATTTCAGCACGAAGATCCTCCATTGCGCGCTGGTGATCATCGTTGGTTGAGTTTCGCCTTGGTCTTTGGTCTTCGCTGTCAAAATAGTCTAAGTCTTCTGGAACATAATCTGGATCACTGGATTTATTCCTCCTGCTACTCTTCTGGTTCAACGGCTCGATTTGCTTGCATTTGTCACGACCATTCTTCGGTCATGATTAGGCTCAGGTGCTTTAGAATTAGCTTCGTGCAGGGCTTCGTTATGCTGGTGAATTTTGCTCCTAAGCTTTGGGCGATCTTATCTCTGAGCTCTTGGTTTTCTCGGGCCAGCAATGCTACCGTCTCTGTGTACACCCTTTGGCTCCTATTTAGCTCAAGATCTTCCATCAGCTGGGGGGAATGATTTGATCCTTGATTCGGGTAATGAGCCGTCCCTCCCCCCTCAAGGGCCATGGTATGATCTTCATCTAACATTTGGATTAGGGGGATAAGAGGTTCGATATTTACTATCTCAGTATCTCCTCATGCGGGGGTAAGGGTTGGTTTTTTTTTTTCAAAAGAACGGTTGGGTTATTGGAAGAGTCTCGGTTCTCGCTTGTTCGTTGGTGGCATCCCGAAGGTCTGGCTGCGGTATTGACGATTCCGCAAATCCTTCTCGTTGCTCGAGGGCACGGTAGTCATTGCAGACTTTCACCATGCGTCGGCCTTGGCTGCATCTCGCTCTAGTCGCACGGCTTTTGCTACCACTGCTCTGGCTGCATCGGCTTTTGCTGCTATTTCCTTGAGAGTTGCCGCTGCTACATCGTTTGTATTTGACGGTGAGGTGATTTCCGCCGCATCTGTCTTCTGGTTCGTTGCTTTCGGCTTTTCACCCTTCTGCTTGTTGCGTGTCATGATTGGTGTTGTCCTTGGTGTTTCTTTGGATGACGCTTTGGCTTTTCCTGCATCCTTTGTGATGAGTGCCAAATAGTGCATATTTATACACCTTTTTATTGGCATTTTACTCATCTTTTGCGCTTAGAAATCAGGATATTATCCCGCATTCTGTGTTCTCTCTGTTTTCAAGAATAAATATTTGTATTAATTAATTTTGTGTTTTTAGGTAATAAATAAAGCTCGGAGAAATTGAGGAGCCAAAAGATCGAAGAATTGAGTCGAGCATCTATGGAGCAGAGATAGCCAAAGCTCGCGCGCGAATCGGTTGCAACCCAACAAGGAAGACATGGGCTAGAGCTACCCATGACCCGGATCCAACCCGCTTATCCCGAGCCGTTAAGATCTTCACTCGCCACATCCTACGCTCGCTCCGACTTCCTCATCATATCTTGATGCGCTCGCTCAACACCAAAACACTCCGAGTCTCTCTCACCGTTCGATCTCGCCTCGTTGCATCCAACGCTCGCCGAGGCCTTCTCATCATTCCTCCTCTGTCCTCGCCTCACACCACAAAGACCCAACACCCTATACCCTATTCGACAAACCCATTCCTCTCTTATTCTTCTCTTTTCTTCTCTCTCTTCTTCTCCCTCACCCCCGACAAAGGCGCTCTGCACGTACATCTCCACCTTCATCACCTCCTGACACGCCACAACCACTCTTGCAACAGCCGCACCTCCTTTACCCTTCCTAATCACTTTCTAGCTCTTTCGTAGCTTCTTCTTTAGGAGCTAAGAGAGAGATAGACAGAATTAGGTTAGGGTTTCATCAATAGTTGAGGGAAAAAGCAGAGAGTCAATTCAGAGTCACAGAATGGGGGAGAGCACCGATTCAAAGGATCGAGCGACGTGGGTGAGAGTAATTTGTGTTTAATTTCTATTTTAAAGTAAATCTAGGGTTTGGTCTTTGGGGTATTGTGCATGTATAAATAGAAGTGTGTTGTGTGTGTTTGAAGGGATGCCTGGGCTAGCCAGAGCACCACTATAGAGTTATTTGTGTTAATTATTGTTTTATGATGTTCTAATTTAGTTGCTAGGGTTTCAATGAAACCCTAATTTCCTGATTGTGATGATTAACATGGTTAAGTTGTTCTTGCAAGCTTAAATTATAAACATGTCTTCAAATTTAGCATCCAAAGCTTTTCTCTCACAATGGATGCCTTGTATCCATTGTAGTTAGGTCACAAATCGTTTTGAGATTGCTTCACTCATTCCTTAGGCACAAATACTAATTCCTTTGATTAGTTGTGCTTAATTAGACAACTAATACTCTGGGTTAGTACTTTAGCTATCATTTGAAGCTTTATATGGAGAAACCCCTTAGATAGGTGGTGGAATTGACACCCCGCCCTTATCAACATTAGACAAGAAAGCTCAACCGAGTTGAACTTACAATAGGAGTTAGAGGTGAATTGAAGACCCTAGCATCCCTTTGTCACCTGTTTTATACCTTAGTTTAGAGTCACTTCACTATAACTCAGCCGTATCGGCAACAAAACCCATTGTGTTACACTTCCTTGATAGAAATTCAGTTTAAGCCAAGCCTTAGATCACACATAGCACCACAAGTCTCTGTGGTTCGACCCGTACTTGCTGCGTCTCCGATAAACGCCGTGCACTTGCGGTTATAACAAGTAGGCTAAAATCATACCATTTCCAGGCCTACCAAGTTTTTGGCGCCGTTGCTGGGGACTTGGCGTGTGCCCTGTGATTGCTGGCCTATCTATACTGAGTTCATTTCACCCTGTACATAATTCCATTTTATTATTGCTTGTAACCCTGTTTTTACTCTATCATTGCATTCTAGCTTAAATTTCTTTACATCTACAGCCTTTACATTCTTGCATCCTTTATTGTATTCTCCTTTTGCATTATTGCATCATTAAATTTGTAGTTTTTCCTTTTGTTCTTGTTTATTTAAGTGTAACTTGTAAGCATCATTTCTCTGTAGCTTAGTGTCACTTGTGATTCTTATTCCCCCTCACATCAATAAGCATAACAACTATTGTTTTTCCCCAGATGTCCAAGATACTCTCAATGCATGTACCAAATGTTAATACTCAAATCCTTTGCTTCATCTCAGGCAATCCGAGAATCAAGTTGAGTTGTTGAGTAAACAGTACCCGTGAGCTGTTGAGCAACCCAAGGAAAAGGCGCAGAACTTGAAAATCGAGCAGCCCCCGTCATTCATATTATTCATGTGCTTGTCGGCTCACTGAGCCAACCCAATCGCCCGAAATTTTTGTGCAAACTTGTGTCATCTCAGATAAGTGGTGGTGAGCACAAAACTTGTGTTGTCTTGTGACAACTGTGTGCACAAACTTGCTCAGTGGCTGAGTCAGAATGCACTTAGACCTCCTGTCATTGCAAGCCAGTAGAGTTGTACTTGAGTCGATAACCTCCACTCACCCCGAAGCCGTGAGTTCAAGCCGCAACCCCACCGGCATCTTCAACCCCGCTTCTTGCACACCCCGATATGCACAAATATGATTCTCATGATGCATGAGTCAGAATTTAAGTTTAGCCGGACTTGTCACCGATCTCGTGAAGCACTGAAATTCGGCTGAGCACATTTGTTTATTTGCATGTGACCAGCCTTGCATGATAAAACCTTGCTAGGTAGTAATCACACCTGCCACATTTTTGCCCATGTGCAACCTAAGCATAACTCCGGGAAATTAGACCACATCTTTCATGAGCTCTATCTCGGTGCTATTCGCTAAGTCACTTAACTCGAAAGTCTTATGAGCATCTTTGTTTGTGCACCGTATGCTTGTGTGAAAACTGAGCCTGGCCTGTGAATGCTGAGCCATCTTTGCATGATAGAATAGCTGCCCTGCAACCCTTGCATGCTAAACCTGTGAAAACCACTTGACCCTGTTGCCATTAACTGTGCCTCTGTGCAAACCTGGGTGTTTTCAAATGTGCTGTACTTTGTTCACTGTTGCATCTGCTGACCCTGTGAACCTTGGGTGTTGAATACCATGTTCACATGAAGGATTAGTTTCCAACCTTGCTGTCATACTCACCTGTTTCATTAGCTACCCTGCTCCCTTGCTAGCCCCCTGAAGCTGCAAGTTTGAGCTTAGCCTGTGAAAAATCCCACTTGAGGTCAACTGAGATAGTTGACATCAACTCAAGTGTTGATGACCTTGTGTGATTGCTAACTCGTAGAATCTCCGTACTACTACCAAACATGCTAGCTCATCCGGCGTGCATTGCCATCTTCACTAGTTAAATGCTAGGCTAGCTGCCATGTATCTTTGTGCATCAAATCTATGACACCTGAGTGAAGTGTTAAACAACTGATTTGCATGAGCATCTCATGACCCTGTGCATTTAATCTGTGACTGTCCAGTGCTGTGCATTGCTATTCTATGCCCATAGCTTTAATCTGAGTGAGTTGATACCAAGCTATGATGAATGTATGATGCTGTGAGTGATATACCCTGCTGGATACCCTGTGCTGTCATCCTTGTATGCTCAAATTGATTGTATCCTGTGCTGAACTATGAATGTATCCTGGTAGCTCAAATGGATTACCTGTGCTAAGCATAAACTGCCAGCCTAGGTGCCTTGCTCTGTGCAAACCAGTGCTGCATCATTTTTGTGAGCTAGTGTTTACCTGTGTTGATTTCACTAAGCTAGCCTTGTCTTTGTGACTCGCTAAGTCAGGCCGTAGTTTCCAAGAATAGAAGCACTTCTGTGTGCTTAATTCTGTGAGAAAGTCTGTCAATTTGTGCTAATCTGTGTTACCCTGTGTGTGCATTTGCCAACCTGTGGAGAGCTTGAGCTGCTCTCAGACTTGAGTTGTGAGAGACTTGCCTATCCCTGCACCTGCACATAACTCACTGTGTCGTGCACAAGACCAAAGTGCTTGAGTTTGCCAAACTCGCACCAACAAAGCCCCCAGTGCTGCATAACCTGGCTGAAACAAACCTCAATGCCTAGCCCACTTGACTGAACCCAACCCTGGGCTGCAAACACCTAAGCCCACATAATCCACACTGCTGGGCTGTGCACAAAACTTTCAGCCCACACTCACTAGGCTCTGCAAACAACTAATCCCAAAAACCAAAACTGAAGCCCAAATACTTATACACAGGTAATCAGGGTCAATGCAAGTTTCACACCGGGTCAAGCTCATAACCAAACCAAAACCCCCATAAACCAAATTCCCACATAAACCAAATCCCATTTTCATGTTATATTTGTAAGAATGTTGATGTTTCTGCACACCGTCTTTTGGGTTGATCCTCAACTCTTTAGATTGTTAGTGTATGGTAAATTTTTGTATATAATCCAGTAGGACTTGTTAAATTTTTCTTTCTTGAATCGGTTGAGTCTTCTTGTACATATTTTGTGCTAATCCGATATGATCTCCACTGAGAATGTTGGATTCTAGCCTTGATTAATGAAGCTCTAACCTTGCTCCCGCCGACATCCGGTAATCTCTTCCCTTTTCTCTTATCAGCATAGTTCTCATGGTATGTAACTGTTTAAATTTTTCCTATCTGTCGACACATTGAGGACAATGTTTGATTTAGGTTTGGGGGTGCATTTGCATATAGAGTTTTTAGTCTTTTTAATCTTTTATTTTCAAAAAAAAAAAAAAAGAACTCCAACTTTTAGAGATTTTAGAGTCACTAGCATGCTTCTAGCTATGTTTACATAGAGAGTCTGACCGAAATAACAGAAGTTAGAAGTACCGGAGAACACAATCGGGTTTCTTAGTTGATTAGAGCGTTAAAGTTGGATTTAACCATACCGAGGGCGAATTAGGTGCTGTTTAGATATTCGGTAGTAGAATTGTGATCACCCATAGTGGAGACTACCCATTTTACATCAAGTGAGGCACCAACCTTCAATTTTTGCAACTTTCTAGAAAAGTTGTTAGAGTGTGTGTCACCGTACGTCAATTCCGGGTAGGAATGGTGAGCTACCCAACTTCGCACCAATTTCAGCACTACTTTTGATCTCTTGAGTGCTAGTTTTTGTCAATCATGAGGGTGACGTCTAAAGATGAAAACTCCTTCTAAATATCGATTTGGCAGTTAGCATCACTCTCTCTCTCAATCAACAGACCCATAGAAACACATCATCGCCAAAGAAGCGGAGCAACATCAGAATATTTGAAGAAAAGTTGATATAGTCCAAGGTTACATACAACAAAGAAAATAGGATGAGAATTAATGAAATTTATAAAATCAAGACAATACAAGTTATGGAAATTGAGTAATAAAGTCCTTTGTCCATGGAGTTAGTTGTTTCATTATTTGTATTTTTATTTTCACTTTGCTTTAAAAAAAAAAAAAATGTAGTTTTTTTTCTTAGTTTTGATACCACCATGGTAAAGAAGAATTGAAAAAGAAAAAATCCAAACAACAAGGAAATTGAGTAGAAAAGTTAAAAATTGTCAAGTTTTGTGAAGTTTAGAAGTTCGTCATCAACAAGTGAAGACCGAAGATTGAAGACATTTCTATGGTTCTTATGAGAGAGTGATATTAATTGCCGATCGGGTGAGAAGGTAAGTGAGTACTCCCACCCCTTGCTAATGGTTGATTTCCTTTCTTAGAGATCATCAGAAAAAGATTCTTTTTGTCCACATTTCTGTGGAGTCTCCAGATTTTATTTCGGAAGGTTATCCTTCTTACCTACAACGTGTGCGGATTTCTCTTTATTCCTGTCTGCACACATGAGAGACTAAAAAAAGCGATCTTTTTGAGTGCAATTATCATAAAACCCTAATAGTGAGGCAGAAGTCGAGGCTTATGATCACAATCGAATCCGAATTCTTTCATATGGTATGATTACTTCTCGCTCAGCACTTAAGGATGAGATTGCGTTCTTTGGTAGTTCTAACTTCATGTTACTAGCATGCAGAAACTCTATGTCCTCATAGCTTCTTGGAGGCTTGAGACTCTTTTACACTGGAAGTTGGAGAAGGTTTTGTGGGTACACCTCTTGTAAACCCTCACGAGACTACAACTCGTTCACTAGGGACACCTAGGGGTTTAAAGGCTTAGTGCATACGCTAAATGCATTCGAGAGACTGCGCGACAGGGGTATAGTTAGGATTTCTTCATTTCTGTTTCACTTGAGGACAAGTAAAATTCAGGTTTGGGGGTATTTGATGAGTGCCAAATAGTGCATATTTATACACCTTTTTATTGGCATTTTACTCATCTTTTGCGCTTAGAAATCAGATATTATCCCAGATTCTGTGTGTTCTCTGTTTTCAAGAATAAATATTTGTATTAATTAATTTTGTGTTTTTAGGTAATAAATAAAGCTCGGAGAAATTGAGGAGCCAAAAGATCGAAGAATTGGAGTCGAGCATCTATGGAGCAGATAGCCAAAGCCCGCACGCGAATCAGTTGCAACCCAACAAGGAAGACATGGGCTAGAGCTACCCATGACCCGGATCCGAACCCGCTCATCCCGAGCCGTTAAGATCTTCACTCGCCACATCCTACGCTCGCTCCGACTTCCTCATCATATCTTGATGCGCTCGCTCAACACCAAAACACTCCGAGTCTCTCTCAGCCGTTCAGATCTCGTCTCGTTGCATCCAACGCTCGCTGAGGCCTTCTCATCATTCCTCCGATGTCCCTGCCTCACACCACAGAACCCAACACCCTATACCCTATTCGACAAACCCATTCCTCTCTTATTCTTCTCTTTCTTATCCTCTATTCTTCTCCCTCACCCCGACAGTGCAGAGCTCTGCACAGACATCTCCACCTTCATCACCTCCTGACACGCCACAACCACTCCTGCAACAGCCGCACCTCCTTTGCCCCTCCTAATCACTTTCTAGCTCTTTCGTAGCTTCTTCTTTAGGAGCTAAGAGAGAGATAGACAGAATTAGGTTAGGGTTTCATCAATAGTTGAGGGAAAAGCGGAGGAGTCAACTCGAGCAGCAGAATGAATGAGGAGAGCACCGATTCAAAGGATTGAGCGACGTGGGTGAGAGTAATTTGTGTTTAATTTCTATTTTAAAGTAAATCTAGGGTTTGGTCTTTGGGGTATTGTGCATGTATAAATAAAAGTGTGTTGTGTGTGTTTGAGGGGATGCCTCACTAGCTGTGAGCAACAATTTAGTTTATTTTTGTCTTAGTTATGTTCTAAATCGTAATACTAGGGTTTAGATGAAACCCTAATTTATGACTGTGTTTTTCATGCTTCATGTATTGTTCTTAAGTGCTTAATCATTTTTAAGATAGTCTTTAATCTTAGCATGTCAACTCATTGCTCTCACAGTGTATGCCTTGTATGCACTGTAGTTAGACTATCCCTGTGATGATTATGCTACAACTCAAGCTCAATTAGACTAATATTTAACCTCAGATTAGTTGTGCTTTAGCTAGACAGTTAATACTTTGGATAATTACCTTAGTTGTGATCAAAACTATCAGTTGGAGAAACATCTTAGACATAGGGCAGAGTTGACACCTCTCCCTTATCTGTCATAAGGATAAGAATAATATCATGAGTTGAAAACATAGTATAGGTTAGTGGTGGAATTGAAGACCCTAGTATCCCATTCTCACCACTTGTATTTCATCCTTAGCCCATTGTCGCACTACAACTCAGCCGTATCGGCAACTACACCATCTGTTGTTACTTGCACTTGTTAGAATTCAGTAGAAGAAGCCCTTAGATCACATATAGCACCACAAGTATCTGTGGTTCGACCCGTACTTGCCACGTCTCCGATAGACGCCGTGCACTTGCGGTTATAACAAGTAGGCCATAATATAAACATCTTTCCAGGCCTACCACTTTGCGCTATCCATCTTTGCTTTCTTCGCTCTGCACAGTTTAAACATTATCGAAAATCCAATATCCATGTGGATCATGTTAGCAAAGTTAATCCAAGCGCGTAAACCAAAAGTATGACTCAACAGAAAGTTTCCAAGGGATCGTGAATTTATACGAAAATCTGGAGAGGCATATCCAATAATTGAAAACATGGATCTACTCATAGATTTGAGAAATTCTTTCATGGGATGATCGTTTAAAGTGAAAAACATGGAAATTTCTAAGAAGAATGCAAGTCCTAAAATTTTAAACATGGAAGGTATGCAATATTCTAAAGAAAGCACAGATCCGTAAGATTCGTCTTAGGGAAACGTAGAAAACTTTAGAAAATGCACAGATCTGTGGGTTTTGTGCCTCGAAAGCATAAATAACTTTTAAGAGAAGTATAAATCTACAGGAAAATTGGTTTTAAATCATCCATGAATAATAAACTTTAAACAATACGCAGAAAATTGGTTTTAAAAGATCGATTTCGATGGTTAGCTTAAATCCGAACACTATCATTTGAGGATAGCATGGGGAGCCAGAAAATAAGCAATCACAGGATAAGATAAATCTTTTACCGGGACAAAGTCCCTGTTTCTAGCGCCAGATTGTGAACACATAAATCACGAAGGCATCCATATGTTCACAAACAATGTTCGCATTCGTTCATACAGTCGTAGAGGAGAATAAATCTTAAGTAAGCTATGTTGAAATGATGACTCATCGACTCAGAGCCTTCTCGTGCTCGTCCTTGTCTAGTCATGGAGAAGTAAACTAGTGATGCGTACGATCGACATATATAAAGTATCAACGTGCAATAATAATGACAGAAAGTAAAGTGCTTAATATAAATGAGACGATTATTTACGTGGTTCAAAGACTAAGTCCTACATCCACGAGGGTAGTTCTTTCACTATGTATTCGAGGGGATACAATGATAGTCAATGACTTTGGAGTGAATAACGAAGATAAATGGGAGGGGAAGATAACACACATACTTACTCTTACAATTTGTCTGTATTCTCCTCACTCTCTAACTCAGAATTGGTCAACCCCTTCTCTCCCGGTGGAGAGGGGTATTTATATCGATAATACATGGGGTCCACTATTAAAGACAGTTGCAACCTTATCTCCCCGATCTTGACGCTGATCCAACTGATATCTTCGTCTTCGACTGAAGGCTCCAACGGTCATGTACGGTTTACGAAGAATCATCTCTTTCTACTTCACAGATTGGTTGACACGTACCCTATGCCTAGGGTGTTTAATGCAGGTGGTTGGGGCAGTTTGCACGCGTCAGACAGATGTCTGATGCCCCTGTCACATCTTCGTCAGCGTGGCTAACCCACACCGTTGATCTTGGATCTACCTCGAGATGGAGTAAAGAAGGTCCTTGGGTGATCTCCGATTTCGCGACTCATTCTTTGCGGATCATTCTTTCAGTGCTCCTCGGTCCTTCGTTGGATTAGCATAACGATGGACTTCATCACCATCGATGTAGATGACAGAGATGTCGTTGGATTAGCATAACGATGGATGGTGTTAAAGACCAAGTTTCCCTTTTCATGATGATGCCCCTTGGGTTTTGGGACGTGGCATCATATCTTGATGTCTTTAGGCTACGTGTCTTCCCGTGTACATCTTCCATCACGTGGCAGAAGATGAATTATGTGTATACACCCAGATTAATTGGGGTATACCCATTTTGTTCCCAACCATAACAGAGGGTTAAGGAGTGTCTAAAAGGTGTTAAAAGACCAAGTTTCCCATATAAAAAAAACCATGCCGACCAAAACATACTCAAAAAAAATTCAAAATCTTTCTTCTAACCTCTTACTATACATGATGAAATCAAAAAAAAAAAAAAAAAAAATCGATGAATCAGAACGAATCATAAGTCGGCAAGGTTTTCTTGTCTACCTTGCCGACTAAAATATAGGTTGAAATTACCATTTACAGGGTCGACGTTATTCATCCTTATACCTTGCCGATTATATAGTTTAGCTTACAGCTATGAAATTAATACCTTGACGACTAATCATTTTTATCTGTATGTCACAAATTCTATAGTCGGCAAGGTATTTTTTTATCGACCTTGTCAACTATAAGATAACCGGCAAGGTAAGAAATCAACATGATGTCGACTAGTGAAGCATTTACAACAGTCTCTTGTGTGTCAAAAATAATAAAGTCGGCATCTTCTTCATTCATCGACCTTGTCGGCCAAAGTATAGTCGGCATGTTCTTCATCCGCAGACCTTGCCGGCCGAGTTAGTCGGCATGTTCTTCATCCGCAGACCTTGCCGGTCAGTGTTAGTCGGCATGTTCTTCATTCGTCGACCATGCCGTCTTTTTATAGTTTCAAAACTGAAAGTGTTGAATTCTTCTTTAATTTTGAGTATGATTTCATACCCAGCTTTGCAATCCTCTTTTTAGAAGTGTTTGGGTAGTATGCTTTCATTTCCGTTGAAAAAAATCTTCTCGAAAGAAAATTCTTTCATCAAATATCTTCCCAAATGAGTTCAATCAAAAACAAAATTTCATAACTTAAATTAATGATTTCAAAAATTTTAATCTAAACTCAATTAATTAAGATAATCAGTTTTTTTAGTGTTAATTAAACAAGGGTATATTAGCCATTTAGAAAATACATGGTTAAGGGGTGGCTTCTATTACTTCAAAATACCTAGTTTTTGTCTTATTAGGTATACCCCAATTAATTTGGGTATACCCCAATCAAGCCAGGAATAAAATGCCTGGCATATTTAGGGGCCACTCAAAAGGAATTAGGGGCCAACAATAAAATAAAATAGGGTCACCCAAACCTAAATTGAGTTCACCCCTTATCCTTTTTTTTCGTAATGGCAAAATTGCCCTTCAATAATCGGAAATTAAACATGAATTCGGTAGTTAGTGTACATTTAGTTATTGTTAGCAAAATTTTTTTCTTTTTTTGAATTTTGGTTCTACCATAATCGGTAGATAAAAATCTATTTTACCTACCGATTATGGATGATGTTCTTAAGAATTGATGAACATTAACCAGAATCGGTAGATAAAATGATTGTTATCTACCGATTATGGTTAATGTTCATCATTTCTTAAGAACATCATCCATAATCAGTAGGTAAAATAGATTTTCATCTACCGATTATGGTAGAACCAAAAAATTTAATTTTTCTAAAAATTAAACACAACGGTAGATAATGAACACAATTACTACTGATTATGGTAGTACCAAAATTCGAAAATTGAAGAATATTTTTCAAAAACTCGTTTTGGGGTCAGTATATAATCGGAAGTTTAATTAACTTAAAATACTACCGAATATGGTAATTCTCATTTCAAAGTTCCATTATATAATCGGAAGTTAAGTTCACTTACCTTACTTCCGATTGTTGTAATTCCAAAATTTGAAAAATTAAGGTTTTTTTTCAAAAACTCATTTTGGGCTAGTATATAATCGGAAGTTTAATTAACTTAGAATACTACCGAATATATTTAATTTTCGAATTTTTGTACTACCATAATCGGCAGTAAATTTAACTTCCGAATGTATACTGGCCCCGAAATGAGTTTTTGAAAAAACATTCTTCAATTTTCGAATTTTGATACTACCATAATCGGTAGTAAGGTAAATGAACTTAACTTCCGACTATATAGTGGCATTTTGAAATGAGAATTACCATATTCGGTATTATTCTAAGTTAATTAAACTTCCGATTATATACTGGCCCCAAAATGAGTTTTTAAACAAAATTCTTCAATTTTTGAATTTTGGTACTACCATAATCGGTAGTAAATTGCGTTCATTATCTATCGATTGTGTTTAATTTTAAGTACAGAAAAATCAAAAATTTTGAGTCAAGAATAATCGGTAGATAACAATGATTGTTATCTACCGATTCTGGTTAATGTTCATCGTTTCTTAAGAACACCATCATAATCGGTAGGTAAAATAGATTTTTATCTACCGATTATGGTAAATCCAAAATTCGAAAAAAAAAAAATGTGCTAACAATAACTAAATGTACACTAACTACCGAATTCATGTTTAATTTCCGATTATTAAATGGCAATTTTATCATTACGAAAATTATTGATAAGGGGTGAACTCAGTAGGTTTGGGTGACCCTATTTTGTTTTATTGTTGGCTCCTAAATCCTTTTGAGTGGCCCCTAAAAACTTTAGGATAAAATGCATCTATTAAGTTACCAAAAAAAAAAAAAAAAAAAAATTGTAACACGCGTCAAAGAAGAAAGAAACCAATACCTTTCATTCTGATAACGACAGGTTGAGATTCAAAAACTAAACTAATAAAAGAGCGACAAGTGGGGACAAAGTAACTAGCAATGTCAACTGCAAACCCAAGAATAAAATGATTACCTATATGTTTCGAAAAGGCTGAAGCATGTAGGACAATAAGTTGTACTCTCCTTGTGTAAGACACTAACTGAGCAAGATTGTCAGGGGACTCGTCTTAAATATATACGGTACAAATGCGTGTCTCCGAGTTTGGAAATGTGAAAACTACAGACACACCATTCTTCTGATTTTTTCTACTGTCAACCCCACCAACAAAATTAACAAGCGCGCATCCACTTTCTGAGATAAAATTTATCCTTGCTTGATTGGGGTATACTCAAACTAATTGGGGTATACCCAATTTTATAGGGACTCTTTTTTAAGGGCAAAGGGGGAGGTCAATGGGTAAAGTTACAAAATTACCCTTTCTCATTATAACTCTAATTACTACCAAAATCAGTTTTCTTTCTTCATTTTCTTCTCTTCTTCTTCTCCTCCACAACCTTACCGGCTCCATCACCCCACCACCACCAAAACTCGTCGATCAATTCGTTAAAATCGTCGATTCGAAAACTCCGATTAGTCTTCATCAATGGATCCACCACGGAAGAAGGCAACTCGTATGAAACAAACTAATCGAAAACCCAATGAATATAACCTGAATTGCAAATTTGGTTGCTAAGAAAGTGAAGAGAAAAACGGTTGAAGAAGAAGGAATTGAACCCGCGAAACACGTGAAATGGTGCGCTTAAGAAAGTAAGGGCACACTTAAACTCACTCTAGTACTTCAATTTCATGTTTGCATATCAAATTAGGTCGAAAAATCGAATTTGTGAATTGGTAGTTACGGCGCTGCAAGGTTCTTGGTTATCGACCTTTCCTGGATTTCATAGTTAGGGTTTGGCGGGAAGGTATAAGGTTGAAGAACTTGCCGGTGTGATAGTTTCTGAATCACATTAGCAGGCCGGCGAGTTATTCAACCGTATACATTGCCAAGGCTGTCTTATCTTTTTTAATGAAGCCGGCAAGTTTTTGTTTTTTACCCTTCAAACTTCTTTTGAATGTTTCGATGCCTAGAACTTTTAAACCCTAAGGGTAGTTATATAAAACCAAGCCCAGGCGGTTTGTCACCGGCTATGTATGTGTAATGGACCTTGCCGACCCGTATAGTGAAAAAGTTTTGTTTTTTTTATGCGCCTAAGGCTATTTTGATGATACAATGCCGCGTTTTTTAGCCGGACTCATCTTTTGGTCGACCTTACCGGCCATTGTTCCGCCGGATATGTTGTATATATCTAACTCCGCCACTCGTAATATTTTTTTCCGAATTGTTCTTGTTCGGTTGCGAATGGCAAAGAAGAAAGCAAATATGAAAGCAGCTCTTAGTCCTCCTTCAAACCCTCCTCGTGTTGGTAATAAACCGTTGTCTTCAAAACATCGAGGGGTGTATGTTGTGCCCTAACGACAAAGGTCTTAGAACCACTATCCGAACCCAATGATTCGGACGAGACTCCGATGAAGACCAATCAATTCCATCCGGTAGAAGAGGTGATGATGATGATGTTGATGAAACCAATCCGGCTGCTGGAGGAGGTAACAACGATGATAATGATGATGGTGATCAAGACATGCTTGAGGCTGGAAGAGGTAATGATGATGGTGATGATGATGATGGTGATGATGATAAAGGTAAGAAGAATATCATCGAAGATGAAATTGTTGAAGAGGAAGAGGAACAAGAAGAAGAAGAAGGAGATGGAGATGGAGATGGAGAAGGAGAACAAACTCTAGCTATTGGTCAAGCCACCGAAGCTTCGGCTTAACTTCAACCTAACGAAGAAGAGGGTGATCACTAAACCTACCGATTCTCACATGCCTTCCAAACACTTGATGGTTGCACCGAAAGAAGGTGAGCCTCCAAAAGGGACCCCAGCAGATGGTGTGGAGATGTTCTTTTGGATACAAACACTCATGGGCATGTACGGTCCATATACTATCGTAAGTAATCTTAATCCGTCTTTGTTATTTATTCAAGTGTGTAACTATCTTAATTAAATTTGCATCAAGTGTTTGTATTAATCTTGACTTTTTTTTGGTATTTAGGATCACAAGCATGCCATCCGTCTCATGAGGCGCCAAGCTTCGTGTTCAGTGACGCATACTTGGAATCTTGGCTTGGAATGTGAGGAGGTGAAAGTGATTGTGAGGAACTCCGGGTTGTTGCCTGCGGTGGATAGTTCGAATATTAATCATGATAAAGTTACCATCTCTGCGCATTCTCGTGAGAGGTTCTACTGAGAGACTCGATACTATGTTATTCCCATTCTAAGTGAGATGGCGATAACTCCCGATGATGCTCAACAAATTCTAGGCCTCGAGGTTGATGGAAAAGCAGTCACTGAGGGATTCGATAATGCCATTTCTTTCGGGAAGATTTACGAATTGAGCAAGAAATTGTTTGGTTGGAGTCAGGTTCAGACGGATGATGTTCTTGACAAGAAGGATGGTCGACTAATTAAGAAGTTTAATGTGAAGAAGTTGAGGGACAAACTATGGAAGACTCAGAAATCCTTGATAGGAAGGAATGGTGCACCCGGTGCGAATCAATGCTACCGCGGCCGCTTATTTGCTATACACCCGGGCAGATGTATCTTCCCAACAGCTTCCGAAACCAAGTCGAGGCCATTTACTTGCAACTATTGGATCCCTTACATGAGATGCGTGGGTATTCTTGGGGTACTGCGGTGGTTGCCTTCTTGAACAATGAGTTGACAAAATCTTCTAGGGCACTCACTAAACAAGTTAACGGAAACACATGTCTCTTCCAGGTAATTTTATTGTTTAAAACATTTATATTTGCAAATCTCGTAAGATAAGGGTTCTTACTAAACTTTTTTTTTCTTTTTGCATAGGTTTGGATATATGAACGCTTTCCTTCTTTGTTCAAAGACAACTCTTACGTCAAAGTGGATAACAGTGTTCCAGTTCATTTGCCAAGAGCTCAAAGGTACAGTTTTAAGGGTACTCAGGATAAGAAAATGTCGTAAAATCTTATGAAACTCCGAGCCGCCATCGACAATTTGATCATGCGGAAGAGGTGATATTTGATCCGTATCGGGAGGATAGAAATCAAGGTTTAATCCCAAGGAGAAATGAAGTTGTTGCATTATACTATGGACCCTTGATGACTATGTTTGAAGGATTTTCAATGTACGATCCACATCGGGTAATGCGACAATTGGGTTACGTCCAAGAAGAACCTCATTTCGATGAAGAACCGTTCTTTACCATGAACCGGGATGACTGCACCACCTCCCAAAAAACTATTAACGTCTCTTACGATCCAACGCCAACTCAAGAACATTGGGACAATAGACGGGGCCGTAACATCGATGTGAGTCTTTTGGACGAGGTGACCACCGGTCATGAAGCTACTGAGAAATACATGGCGTGGTACTTGGGCTGGGCTCGTCCTACTGTGATTAGGCCAATGACTACTGAAGAACTGGCTCGTAAGAAGAAGATGGAATCGAAAGACCCAGCAACATTGCTTAAGATATTTGTAAGTATTTTAGAGTTGAATATAGAAGGATCAGTTGAAGACCTTTGTGAGGGTGTTATGTTGCGCGAAAGATAGAGGAGAACCTGTGCAAAGCAAGCACATTGACTATGCTTGCAATGTTGACAATGAGGATGCCCATCTATTGTTCAAGCAACTTCATGCTCAAGTAAAGGCGGAAGAAAAAAGCTATTAAGGATGCACAAGCCAAGACAAAGGCTGATAAAAAGAGGACTCGTAGTGCTCCTGGTGGTGAAGGTAGCAGCAGTGGTCGTGGTGGTGAAGGTAGCAGCAGTGGTCGTGGTGGTGAAGGTAGTGTTCCTAAACGGGGCCGTGGTCGTCGTGTTCGTGGTCGTGGCCAATGAATTCTTTCCTAGTTCATTTCTTTATGTTGTGGTGGACAAATGTTTAAGTTAATGGTGTGGACAAATGTTTTTTACGGTTTATGGGACATGTTTCGTATTTTGGACAAAAAAATGTTGGATGAATGAATGGTTTGTTTAGCTATATAAAGTGTCAATACATTTGCCGACATGCTTTTTTTAAGCTACCCCGTCGGCTTCCCCCGGGCGGCCGGCAAGGTTGTGAAATGACAAATTGCCGCCCGTCAACAAAAAATTGTGTAGTTACAGGGCCGGCAAGGTTGTGAAATGTCGACTTCCGGCCCTGTCAACAAAAAACTGAGTAGTTACCAGGGCCGGCAAGGTAATATGATTCCTACCAAGCCGGCGTTCGTGTAGCCGAAAGGGAACTAAAATAGAGACCCTGCCGGCCATATATTTAAAAAAAAAACCATTCTTCCTCGATGCCTAAAATCATGTAAGGTCCTGGAGGGAAACAAAACAAGAAAATGCCTATGGTATTTTGGCCGGCATGCTAATGAACCCATACAATTCCAGCCGTTTTGGGACCCCGGCATTGTAGCAAATTTACGACCCTGCCGGCGTGTTCAAAATTCAATTTTTTGCAAGTACAATTGCATTGATTCACTTGTACTTGGACACTATAACGGCCAAATTTGGGCACCATCCTATAAATGCACTACTTATCTCCACAAAACAACACACAACTATTTGCATATACTCTCCAAAGTTCATATCATCACACACTCCATCTAACTCACCCAATAGCTCTCTACACACAAGAAATGGCTTCATTTGATTCTAATGAAGATTTGGCAATCACCAAAGCTTGGTATGAGAGACTAGAGTTCAAGGCAGTCCACCGTAAGGGTGGATTCCACAACCTTTGGGCTAGGGTTCACAACACTTTTAGCCAAGAGTGTGGGAATCCTAACTCAAGAAGTGTTCAACAAGTGCACGATAGGCACATAGTTATTGAAAATGCGATACTTGCTTATTTAGCTATCCAAAAACCAATTTTCAACGCTCCCCACTTTAACTTGTCAATTGAACAATTTGTAAGTATTTTTGTGGTTTATTTTACGTGATCCATGTTGTTTGATCTTCCAAATTAAACCGCACTAACAAAGTAAGTTTGTGTTTTGTTTTTGTAGCATGAAGTCGCCAAAGCGCGCTACTTGGAGGAAAAGGGGAAGCATTCGCATTCGATGCAAGCTATCAATTCATGGAATCCAAAATCCCGGAGTATGCCCCCCGAGATGATGGAGGGTGTATCGTCTTCGGAGGAGGAAGATTGATGGCTTTAGAAGTTTTAGTATAGGTTTTGTGGGTAGACCTCTATGTAAACCCTCACGAGACTATAACTCGTCCAATAGGGTCGCCTAGGGGTTCAAAGGCTTGATGCACATGCTAAGTGCATTCTTTTTTCCGTCGACAAGGATTAGGTTTTATGTTTCAATCAATGTAGTAACCAAAATTGAATGAATAAAGTAAATTACATCTTCCATATTATGTCAGCCGGCAAGGTTGTATTTTTTTTGCATGCCGAGATTAATATAGCCTAAGGGTAGGAAATATTTACATGCCGACCGTAAATTCTGGCCAAAAGATAGTCGGCGTGTTCTTCAATCGAGACAATGCCGCCAAAACCTGGGTCGGCAAACTTATTCAAAGTGGACCCTGCCGGTTGAACATTGTTCGGCAGGTTATTCAAAGTGGACCTTGCCGGCCAGAGAACAGCCGACACCTTATTCAAACCACGACCTTGCCGGCCTTGTGCATTTTCAAAACCAAAATTTTTGGATCGAAATCGAACTCAAAGACGGATCAAAAGTTTAATCTACTGAATTCAAAATTTCAAATTTTAATCTAAACTCAAGTAATTAACCTAATCAGAATTTTAGTATTAATTAACCAAGGGCATATTAGCCATTTAGAAAAAACAAGGTTAAGGGGTGGCTTGGTTTTACTTCATAATGATCAGATTTTGTCTTATTGGGTATACCCCAGTCAAGCCAGGAAATTTATCCCACACCTAAAATTTCTGAAATTATGTTTTGTTCTTTTTTGTTCTTCTAATCTTTGATTAAATTCACAGACCAGACGAGGACGAGGAAGACGACGACCAAAACCATCAATCTCTCATATCCCACCAAAAAGGGTTGGATATCCCTCTTTGTTAATGAATTTCTCAATCAATTTAATCAAAATTTCAGAAATACAGGGAAGAATCAATTGGAATCAACGAATTAATTGTGAAGCTAAAACAGATGAAGATGGGGAAAAGGGATCTGCTGTAATAATACCTTGTTGTTGATCATACAATAATGATGTCTTCCGTTAAGAAATTAGTAGTGGGTTTGTTATAAAAATCGAGTTCAATCATCAATTTGTTGTTGGTTCCTGAGAGAAGATGGGTTCATGGTGATTGTCGAGGAATTGGAGGAACTGGTGATGCTGTGAAGATGAAATGGTTTGAATTTGTGAACAGATGGAGGTCAAAACAAGGTGACGGTGACTGTTAATTGAATCTGAGATGAATTGGGGGTTTGAGAAACTAAGAAGAACAAGGTGTTGACTATTGAGATGAACGGAAATCTCAGGATATTAGTGGGTTTGTAATTAGTTCGATTATGCAATGAATTGAAGAGCAAAAAGAGGAGCTGAATTGAAGCTATGTTCAACAAAGAAGACATGGGTTACGCTAAGATACTTGAATTGAATGATACAGAGAAAGAAATGTAGATTTCTGTTGTTCCTGTGATTTTCCGGAGTTGACTGTGTTTGTTGTTTGGTCTGAATCAGTGGGTGTTCGTTAGTTGAACTGTCCGCACTTAAGTGTAAGAAGATGGCAGCAAAACTCGTCTATATGAGGCTGTGTGTTTGAGCGAAATAGGAATGTGGTTCATACCTCGAAGAAGAACTGATGTTGTGGAAGGTGCTTTGGCTGGTACTGTGGTCAGTTTAGGAAGGAAGATGGGTATTGAGCGAGATGGTTTGCTGTGGATTGAAGTCATTAGAGGAAGACAGTTGAATGAAGAAGATGACTTGATGGAGATGTTCTAGCTGACCACCATTCCAGTTCGATGGAGCTGTTCTAGCTGGTTGCAATTGGTGGAGATGATGGCCGACAACAACAATGAAATAATTAATGACTCCCATCGAATCGGAATGGTGGTCGAGAATAACATGTTATGCATCCGCAAAACATATGATCCGCAAAATGCGTTATGCATTGAGAAAATTGTTGCATAATCTCTTATGCATCGAGAAAATAGATGCATAACCTGATATGCATCCATAATATTGTATTATGCATCAATTTTTTTTATGTACGCGCTAAAATCAACCAAAAAATGGTTACATAACTTGTTATAGATGCATAATTTTGTTATCCAAATGCATAATTTGTTATGCAGTGGAGAAAATGGTTGCATAATTCGTTATGCGTCTGCTAATGTGTTATGCATCTTTTTGGTGGTCGATATCGGTTATGTATCAAGTTTTCGAAAATTTTACATATATTGGTGATCACCTCCGATTTTTTCGTGAAAAACAAAAATTTGATATTCTTGTTTGTACTCGTTGCGTAGCTCTCTTAAAAAGATTTCCAACGATATAAAATTTGTAAAATTCCAAGGCGCGGATTTTTAGATATGTTATGTCCAAGTTGCGTTGCCAATTATACCCCTGAAGTAACCCGTCATGCGGATGCATAATCCATCATGCTGACATTTTTGATAATTTCATATAATTATGGGTGTCACAAAAATAATTATGGGTGTCACGGTACCTATAATTAATTGTGGGCTTGACAATGATAATATTATTTTTTTTGGGTCTCCCCCTAATTTTCCCTTTGGAAATCCAGGATCTTGGATTTGTGGGCATGGCCCGTATTTTGAGTTACAATGACAACTAGCGGGCCCATTGTAGAGAAAATGACCAACTTGCTGACCATAATGCTTGCTTTTACGGGCGAAAATTAGAATTTTCACACATCTTGCTTCATCCTAATTACTGTAAAAACTGCAATCTTCACAAATCTTGCTTGACGTTAACTATAGATGAAACTTTGGTCAGTCCCACCGGTGAAAGCATGAATTTTCCGAAATTTTCGTAATTGCCGGGTTTTTCTTTGACTTTTTTCTCGTGATAGGATAATGACGGCGAACAAGCTATTCAAAAAAGGTACGGATGTTTATAGTTTATGTTGTTTTTGGGATGAAAACGATAAAACTAGTTCGCATTTATTCTATGAATGTTGGAGGACCTGAAAGATTTGGGATTAGTTTTGTGAGAGCAAAATACCCAATTGCCACGTGTAAACATCACATGAGGTGATCATACGATAAAAGAGAGAGAGAAAGATACATCGAATATTGTCCCAAAAGGTGATTACTTCAAAGTTCAGAACCAAGATATTTATCGTTTCTTCTCATGAAGGACGCGTGCAAGGTCTAGTCAAACCATACTGACGGTCAAGTCTAAAATAAAGATGTTGTTTTCGTTGGACAAACAAATCAAATTTCACCACTAGTGTGAAGTTTTGGTAGTTTGATTGGGGCGAGAAAGACGTACTCTATAAATACCATTCTTGTTGCAATATGGCGGTACATAAAGAGAGTGTGAAATGCAAAAGTTTTGATAAAAAAAAAAAAAAAAAAAGTTTGGTAAGCCTCATTAGAAATGTTAAACTATAAGTGTTCTTATGGGACAAATAGCATTGTCGGTCTCTTTATACCGGCCTTAGTGAACTTGGTTTTTGTTGTTTTAGATTTGCCGAGTTTCCTTTCATTTGTTTCTTCCCACTTGTATTTATTGGCTTGAAGTACTCCTCTTAAATATCTCTCATTGTGATTTTTCTCTTTGACCGATCAAAGGAAAAAAATTATCATTTTCTTGGTGGTAATTTAAAAGATTATAGGATTAGGATTTATCACTTTTTTCCATAACTAATTTTCAAAAAGCAAATGAAAGTAACTTCTATTATAAATTAAAAAGGAAAAAATTGACATGTTAAGGGCAAGTTTTTATTTAAAAAAATAGATCACTGCAAAAACCAACTGAAAAAATAAACAGTTATGTGACGGGTGGGCATGGTCTGCGTTGGACCAATTTTAACATGTACAAATCTGTCGGTGTAACTCCTATTAACAATAATTATTCATAATTAGAATTTGTTGATTTTTATGAAACAAAACACATAATCTAAAAATTAAATTACTAGAAAAGACTGACTTACCGCGTTCAAAGTCCTTGAAAAAGAACGTGTTTGTAGTCTTCCACCATCGTTCTAATATAACTTAAACACCTTGAGTCCTGTGGTTTCTAGGTTGTATTTGATATAGATGTTGCCAAGGATACCTTCTAACTCTCTCTTGAACAACAGGGGGAAGTAATTGAAAAATTGTACGTAACTCAGTCCATCCACCTCATTATCAGAAAGGTGATTAGAGAATACACCTTCATCGGCTACTTGTCTAACATTATTAAACTCATAATTTGTATCCACAACAAAACTTACTCCACTACCTGGGGTACTAGTACATCCTTTCGCTTTTCTGTTTTTTTCTCTCCCATATTTGTTTAAGAAAATCAAAAGATAATCGTTTAAGTTTAGAACAGAAGTTTAAGAAAATCAGTGGTTTTGAGAAGAAGAATTGAGAAGATAGGTGCGGTATTTATCGTCAGAAACTCGAACGGTGACGATCTTTGATTATAACGTCAGCGATGGAGTTAATTTCGAGCGATATTAACAATATCTCCAGCGATAAAGACTTTATCGCTGGAGATATTGTTAATATCGCTCGTTAGAAATTCGATCGCTCCGTGGTTTTCTCATAGTGGCACAGATGGTTTGTTATGGCACCTGATTGCCAAACACCATTTTTTTGGCATATGCGTAGGAATAGGCCTAATGAATTCAAGTTTGGTGAAGGAAGGATTAGTGGTGGCAATAAAACAACAATCACGAATTAATTAGTTTGTGTGAAGCTACTAGAAAGCTCGAGTTTCTGTATCTATGTTTTTTAGCTGGTCATGTTCTGACCTTCGTCATATTTTTGGGAACAAGATATCCTAAGTTGAACCTGACATCTCACATGCACCTACCTAAGTGAGATGAACAAATTTAATTTAATGATGTATAAGACCCCCAAGCTGGGTTGCACGGACGCTCCTTTTGTGGAGTCGTGTCCGCGTTGGACTCGGACATAGGATGCGCGTTAGACGCTGACACGACGCGTGTTTGACGCACCAATATGTGTGTTCCGGGTGCGTCTTATTTGGATGCACCGATGACTCGTGGTTGAAACATTAATTTTTCATTTTTATTTAAACTTGTTCCTTTATTTTTACTATTATTAACTAAACGAAGAAAGACAAACATTTAGATCAATCATTTAAGTCTCTATTAGGATTTTGTAATTGAAAATCACATCACATATATCCTTGGCTAGGCATCTGTTGTTCTTAGAATGCATTTTGATTGTGTTATGTGCTTAATAGTGATAATTGCTTGACCTTCGGCATGTATAAACAAACGATCTCTCATTTTCTTTTGAAATTTATATACATGTAGTATTATTTTCTAATTTTTAGGATTGAAACAGTTGACTTTGCGGTATAAATACATAATTGTATATATAAATAAAATATGTATATACGTGTCCGCGTCCTAATTTTTTGAAAATTTTATAGTATCCGCGTTCGCGTCTGTGCAACCCAGCCCCCAAGGGGTTGTACTATCCTGTCTTCCTCAAAATTTAAAACTTTCGACGGGGACAATTAAAAGTGTACCTTACATCATGTGTCAAGGAAAGATACAAAATATCCATTGTGATAGCGATTGATTTTGGAGAGATGGATTCAAAAACCAAAATAATGAGGAGGATATTTATTGCATATAAAGAGTGAGGTGGTCAGAGTGTTGAAGTTTCAAAGACCCAGAGTCAAACAACTAAAGACTAAAGGTGAGTCTTTAGGTTTTGGAAACATTACTATTTTCGTGTAAACTCACCGACAATGAACCATTGGGCAAGAGTACTGTTACCCACAAAGGCCGGCTGTACCAAGTCCCTATTGTTGAAACCTGAATTTGCTTGGCATGTCATACAACCGTAGGGTTTTCAACATTTGAAACTTTTTAAACATCTAGGATCAACGATTAAAATGATGGATAATTCAATGTATGTTGTCAAGGGCCAAGCAATATTATACCGAGGTAAATCTTGGGCCATCAAACGAATTTCAGTCAAAGGGGAACAAACTACAATGTCCTTAAAGTTTGCAGGGATACATGTGCGCTGAAGAATGCAGAACACACATCTGTTTTCTTAGCTTCGGTGCAGAATTTGTGTGTGGTCTGGTAGATTAGACCATGACGATTTCAAGTCTGGGGACCTCTTTAGAATTGAAATTATCAAGTTTGTGTTTCAGAGTTTTATGAGTATCAAATGAAGTGTGATTTAGTGAACCCATGAGCTTAAAAGAACAGTGTCTTGGTTTGGAATTAAGTTTTCTTAGAAGCAGAGGGAGCTTATGTTTCTGTTAACACACATGATTTCATCAAGTAAGAAACTACAAATGAAGAATATGCATGTACAGGTTTTGGGGAGGAACTGGTCTTGTCCGAGTCAACTCGGTTGAGAGAGTAATATATAAAGGTTTACTGATACATATATTAAAGAGAAAACAGCCAACTCAACTGATTAACTAATAAAGAGTCATAGATTTGTTCACTACAGACATGTCAACTTTAACTTAAAAACCAGAATAAAGAGTTATGGATAACAACTGAACATGACATCACACTATCCCAGTATGAGTGAAATAGGTAAAACAAAACACTTAAACCAGCACAGGATATCCATCTAAGGGGTTGGTCTTCACCGTCTTGTCAGGTAGTAACACTACGCTCCCCCATCCCTGTTTCAACTTCTTTTCAACTCTCGCTTCCGCAATCTTGATGCCACAGATGAGAGAATACCACATCTTCACCACTAGCTTTTCAGATCCACTGCTGCCAAATATAGGTTCAAGAAACTGCATCATTTTATATGGGCAAGCATGCTCTTTGTCCAGACGAGACATGATTTCTTCTAACACCAAAATAGCTTCCATCTGTGCATCAAACTCCTTCCGAGATGCTGAAACATGATAATCGAAGATGCTCCACATGATTTGATCAACCAGCCCAGCTCCTTGCTTCTGACGAATGAGATACAAAGTCTCTACCCATATCCCTTCCCTCATCCTCTTCTGCAGCCAATGCTGTCACCAAAATCAACAAGTAGTAGTAAGTCAAGGACTCAAACCACAAATTCACCAGGCAGGCATAACCAGGTTAAGTTCTTTTAGCTCACCTTTTCACAAACATCCCAGTTTATCTCATAAGAAAAAAGCTCCTCCTTCGTTTTCGGCATTGCTTCACTAATCCGTTTGAGCTTGAGAAGGTTCTCGTAGTCAAACGCAACCATCATGAAGTGACGGTTTCGACCAAACCTGTCACCATACTGTAAAATTTCCTCCATTTCCTTGTCTGACCTCTCCCCGCCAATAGCCAGAAAGGGATCAAGTCCATCTACAGACACAGATATGAAGAACATGAGTAAAACTATACATTGAGAAAAGCCCAAACTGGATACAGATTCAGCACTAGGACTTTTGTCTTACATTCTGAAAATGACAATAAGTTGGAAGATCAAGGCAATACCTGTCGTCCCTGCCAACTGGATTGCAAAGATAAGTTGCATCCACAAGTTCAGCAGAAATGCTCCAGATCTTTTACCCAAATTAGGCTTTACCAGTTCCCACACAGCTTTTGCATTAGCATGGTCTTTGATTTTCGACACAATAGAGTCAACAACAGAAGTAGCCACTTTTTCCGGCCTCACAAACTCCATAATCTCACCGAAAATCCATGGTCTCAATCTGTTATGTAACTCTTGCTGCAGCAAAGTGAAATACAGAAGCCAGCAATGTAAAATGTCATCAAATATTTTCAAGCATTACATATAATAGAGCCAAGAAAACAGAATGTAATGGAGAAAACTGCACTAAAGAACAGGTACGGGTGCAGACAAGAAAAGAAAAAAAAAAAAACAAGATGCTACTCAAGTTTCATTATGGCTCGTACAGAACAAAACAGAGAAAGTGCATGCGGTGAAGGAACACCATTGGGGAAAGAGTCTCACCTTGTCAGACACAGCCCAATCAACCTCAAGAGAAGATAACTCCTCTATATTCCTCGGAATCGTACTCTTTAACCGGTTTTGTTCACATAGCATCTCAAAGTCATGCATTTTTATCTGGCGCCAAAATGATGGATTCCTGTAGTGCCTATTCCTTTTAATCACACCTACAGCATCATCGCTACTCTCCTCACTGTTCCAGACTCGATCTGCAACCAGATTTAAAACAGGAGAAAATGAATGCTTTAGAGATGGATAACACATTCAAATAAGATGAAAACAGAAGAACTGAAGAAAAAAAACTTTTAGACCACAGTTCTCTCAAAACAGACAAATAACAAAGATGTGAAAGAACAACAAAAAATCAGACGATTAAGAAAGGATAAGAAAGAAACAATGATCAAGGGATGTCATGCCTTGGTCTTTAATACCTGTCTCTAATATTTTTACTAGTATGAGAAGTGTCCTCCATAGAGTTTTGACAACGAATTCAGTATCATCTTCCAATGAGGGTTCAAGCAGCTCCAGCATTTGGGATGGACAGTTTTTTCTGATGGCGTCGATGACCTGATCAACCGCACTAGCCTTTTCCTTCTTAAGAATTTCTATAACTTCTTTTCTTATCCACGGTCTCATTTTCTCATGCAACTCATGCTGTAAATTAGCATGTACATAAGGTAAATTTGTGAATACCCGAAGGCAAACAAAAACAAAACCAAAAAGAAATTATACGCAAAATTCCAAAATCAGACCAAGTTTGTGACAGAACAGTCAGGGTCAACATATCTAAGGATCAAGCCCACGCAAATTGTATCTAAAGGTTGAGTCTGAGACAACTTAACGCACTTTCACACAATAACATGAAAAGGGAAAGAAGAAACAACTAATAATTGCTGTTTTGAATCGGGATGATGGGATGCAAGAAAAACAAGGTTTCCATGACTAATAAATAGAGACTCATCCGTTTATGTAGAACCAGATGCATGCAACTAGCTAGTGAAACAGAATACTATAGTGAAGGAATGAGTCTCACCTGGTCAAAAACAGCCCAGTTTATCTCAAGAGAGAGCACCTCTGCTTTTGTTTTAAACATGCCATTGAAAATCTCGACCTCCAGATCAACTGTCTCGGAGAAATCCAAAAGTTTCAGTGCAGATAGCTGTTCACTAGGAGCAACATCGGGGACACGTCTAGCACCTCCAGCTGTACATGGTCAAAGAACAAGATTATTAATGAAAAGAATGACATTAGATAAAGAGAAAAAGATAGTTCATTAATGGGTGGGTGGTATACCTTCCACAAGCTTGTTAATTTTAAGGAAAAGCATTTCCCACATCTTCCTGAATAACATTTCAGATTCAGCCACATCCATTGCGAAGGACAACACTCTATCTAAAATTGACGATGCAGAACCATGCTCTTTCATAGATTCCAGAATATCAGAAGCAATGCTATCTCCATCTTCATCTGATGGGCTTCTTACAATATTTGAAATCCATGGCCTCATTTTCTCATGCAGCTTATGCTGTAGGCGAAACCAAAACATTATATCAGAATGGGATATAAAAGAGCAAAGCATATTAAGTAAAGAGTACATGCATGACTTAAATACGAAAAGAAAGACCACGGCAAAAGGAAGAGAAGCCTCACCTTGTCAACCACCTCCCAATTCATCTCATACTTGAACACCTCATTTGTCATCGGCATCATATCGATGAAGCGTTTGAGTGCTACAACCGTATCCTCATCAAATGTCTTTACGAGATCCTGGACTTGTATATATACCTCGGATTCGTAGACCTTCTCCATATCTCTGTAAAACCTATCACCCAAATATATATCCAGATGCTGAAGAGATGGATCTTGGTGGTGAGTGAGCCAGTCCCTACAAAACATGCCTACTTCCCTTTCTAGTTCAGACCTCTGATCTACTGGATAAACGTTGGTGATACATTTCAGCCAATCCGCCGCTTCAATAAATTGATGGGGCCGACTTATGCTCATTCAATGTGGTGACATAATCTAGAATTGGAGGTGGTGTGCTCTTCTCTTTGTAAGCACCTGTCGAGTCACAGATTTGTGAGTAACCAGAAGTCAAAGACAGGGAGGGAGACTGTTAAGCAAGTTACAGGTTTGGCAATTACCAAAATCAGAGTTAGTCTGTTGCTGGAGCACATCAGTAGTACTTGCACGCCTCTTGTCGGGTGAAGTTTGAAAATCATTCATGCCTTCAGGTCTGCCCCTCTTCTTTTCGTGCAGGTGTTGTTGCTGCGTCTGACCATCACTGGTGGCTTGGTTTTCGCTAGTCATGTTCTCATCATCCTGTTTATCCTCTATTGCACCTGAGCTCAAGCCACAGACAGGAGAAGAAGTATATGTAAAGTTTAGAGCCACACTCAAAGATTGATAAACAATACAAATGGACAACAAGTAGAACATCAACAACAATTAGTAAAGAGAGGGTGGGTCCATATCCATATCATTCAACCTAGTACCAATAAAATCATTTGCAATGAATACTCCTTTTTCTATCAGAACATCTAGAATACTTGGTGGTCTCTGCTAAGATATGCACTAAAATTACAAAGTAATAGCAAAGCAACATCACTGAGAACTAAAATCAAGCATCATCCATGCACAGGAACAATGTAAACGAGGCTGGCTATGTGTTCTCACTGCCCTTTATTTACCAAGTTCTAAACGAGAGTAAAATCTACAGTATTATCATCATAACAAGATGTGCGAAAAGTTTTAACAGGAACCAAAAGGAAGGAAGAAAAGCAAACCTTGAGAAGTACCAGCAGCACGCATGTTGATAGAAGATGGTGGTAGAATTAAGGAGAGAACAAGTCTTCCAGCTCCGAAATATTTACTGTTTTCCTCTTGTGAAGTATAAGATGATTTGAATGGAAGGAGTAAAGAAGGATTAATTTTATAATTTTCCCCAAAAATAACTTCTTTATCTTTTTCTAAATCTCCAGGCAGAGAAGGAGAAGATGGTGGTGATGCCATTAAACTCAAACACCTCTTAATCTCGAAATCTCTCTGGTTTTTACTTCTCTTAAATTTTCAGTTTATTTTGAGAGGAAAAAAGACGAGATCTGTTTATATTCTCAAAAACAGATCTACAGATCACCGTTGATTAGAAAGTTGCTTTTCTCTGAACACATATTAGCCGTTCCTCTCTGAAAGTACTGGTACTGTTTGCTTTTCACAGAACACGTATCCACCGTCCAAATTGCTTTTCTCAGAACACATATTGGCCGTTCCTCTCGGAAATTATTATGTCACTACATTCTCAGAGACGATTTTGGCCGTTCATCTGGAATTCTTATTCTATACATTTTCCTGTCAGTAGGCTCCTCTTGTTTTCTCTCTGAAAATTAGTATTTTATTGATTTTTATTATTTTTTTATGAAAAACACAAGAAGAAGAAGAATATCCTGGATTGATTGGGGGCATACTTTTTAATTGGTGGCCAAGCACTAGAGGACAAAAAAGGTCACCCAATCCTAATTTGGATCATCCCTTATAAAAATTCTTTCTAAATGCCTAAAATAGCCTTGAGTGATTAGTATTAAGAGTTAATGATATAGATTAGTGTGTTAATTTAGTTTAGTTTAAAATCAGGTTTTGGATTAATTTTTTTGGGAAATTTAAGTTTTGGGTATTTTTGTTTTGAGAAGAAGAAGAGGGGTTTTGGGAGGAAAAACTAGGGTTGTTTAGAAATGAGTGATTCAAGTGGAGGGAAAGAGGTTTTCGAAGGTTCAAACAACAACCATGAATGTATTGATGGTGAGATTATCTCTAATAATCCTATGGATTGGATGTTTGATGAAGAGATGTTAATGGAGGAAGCCATGAATAATGGTGGAAATGAAGATCCTACTCCTCAAAATGAAGGAACCGATACTCCAAATGAAGAACCCGCACCTCAAAACAATCAGGTAAACCTCATATACTCTTGAAATTGTCTGAATGGTGCTCCAAGGGGTCGATTCATGGTCACTGTTTAAGTCGTCAGTGTGAGAGTCGTTATAGTCGGGGGTTGGATTAATTAACGACTCTTAAAGGTCGTCAGTGAATTGAAACTACAGATGACGACTCAAACCTGCAACTTTTCCAGGTTATGAAAAATCGTTAGGGGCGTGTGATAAACACTGACGACTCTTTATGCTAGGTCAAAAAGGGTCATTAATTTTGTTTTTTAGAGTCAAACGACTCTAAACCCAGAACTCTCAGTAAATAAAACACTTAGAGTCGTCATATATGTATTCGTATAAGATGACGACCCTATCCCGCCATTTCAAATTTTATGTAGAGTCGTTCGATGTTTTATTTAATATACTAACGACCCACCCTCTTGCTTATGGATTATCATAACTTTTGATTTCATAGAATCATTTCATTGAATCGTAAAAGGCATACATCTTTCATAGCGATACATTGAAGGAAATGAAATACAATAGATAATAACGGTGCACTGATACACTTAATCATAAATGGCGTAATTATACATGGTGCCTTCCAAGATAAAGTAGCAATCTTCGAACTCAAACTTTTTCCCACGAAGCTCCTCGTAATAGCCATACGCCTTCCTCAACTGAAAACGCAAACATACTCAGTTAGTAGTGTTGAAAGCTTTGGATAAGTTTTACCTCTTGTTTAAATACTTACTCTTATAGCACCCAACATATTGGGCATGGCTTCCCTTACGGCCTTGATTTCTCTTTTGAAATTTTCACACTCGAAGAATATCTCCTCGAACCGTTCCTTGACGAGTTTCAAAGACCTTGAGTTGCAATTTCCGTCTAACGCCACGAAAACGATGAAAACACGGTTCCACCAAGCATTCGATGTTTGATCAATGTCTTTTCCTAGATCTTCAAAGTGGTTTGTGACGGTTTTCGAAGCTCTCACAATAGCGCAATTCTCTTCCGAAGTGTAAGTACTAGTCATGGTGTTTCCTCTTCTTTTTCCTCTTGGATGATAAATAAATGAGAATGAATGTAAAGGTTGAGAATTATGGTTTGGGTGAAGAATGGGTGAGATATGGGTCTCTATTTATAGAGATTAAGGACCCAACAGTCCTTTTTTTTGAATTTTTAACCGTTGCCCGACTCTACCACATTTGGTGAATTCAAAATTCACATTAACTGCTTTAAGGATCGTCATTATATATATTAACTAAGTGACGACTCTTGATGATAAAAAGTGTCGTTCATGTGTAATGTTTACTGAATGACGACTCTATCGTCAAAGAGTCTCTGTGTCAAGTGACCTTTAGAGTCGTTAATGTGTTCTTCTCCATAAATGACGACTCATGGCAAGAATTTCAAACAATCTTTCGAGTCGTCATTGTTGCTTTAACGAATCATGACGACCCTGTATGAACTATAGTTATTGCACCGATATTTGAAGTCATGTGTTTTATTGAATCCGAAAAAACATACATGTAGTTGAAATAAAATAGAAGTAAAACACATAAAATTGTTCAATACATCGCCCTAGGGATTCTCTACGAGTTTAATTATATTGGGCGAATTGCCATTCAACTTCCTCCAAGAAAGTGTAGCAGTCCTCGTGCAGAAACTCATGACCGTACCTTAATTCGTATTGGCTCCGACCCAAAGTATACTGGGAAAAAAAATTTTTAAATAAGTTAGCGTTGTTGAATAATCATAACCAAATAAATAATTTTTGATGAGAGGCCTATTGATTCACAAACTTACTCTACTCATTCGGTCTTCGTTTGGCATAGCGTCCTTACAAGCTTTCAATTCGTTTCTCAGCAGTACGCATTCATTGTATAAATATGCGTACATTTCCCTTATCTGCGTTAGTGTCCTCCTTGAACGATTTCCGTTTAGTGCTTTGAAAACCTTAAACACACGTTTCCACCAAGCATTGGTGTTTTGATCATCCCCAAAGTAAGGCCCTCTTGTTGGGTCTTCGTTACTGGTCACCCATTGCGCTTCCTCAACGGAGTGCTTTGTGAGAGTGGTGTGTGCTCTGACAATAGCAACATCTTCTAGATTATTGAACGGAGTTGGAGCCATTTTTTAGTGTTTGAAAGTGATGGGTGACTGATTTAGGAAGATTGAAAGTGATGGGTGAATAAGTTTGGAAGAGATAGGTCTCTATTTATAGCAAAAATGTACCCAACGGCTAGTTTTTTAAAAAAAAACGGTTATACGCAATAACGCTCCTACTAGTCAAAGTTACCGTTGATTTTCAAATTCTCTCCACTTAGTTTGTCTAGAGTCGTCAAGCTAGATATATAAACGAGAACGACCAAAGGTGAAAACTCAAGCATGGTTTATATTTGGGAATGTAGAGTCGTGCTGTGTATAAAGAGGGTCGTCATTTGTCGAGGAATGGGTCGTTGTTCTCGCAAAAAATAATGTTGACGATTGTTAGTGTCGTCAACTTTGTAAATAAAGATGACGTCATTAGGGTCGTCATTTTAACATCTCGAAATTAACGATCGCCGAATGATATGTTTTTCTTTTCTATGTAGTCGGTTGTACGGGCAAGCTCTCAACTCAACCCGTCTCCATTATCGGTCCTATACCTCCCAACACTATATGACCGATTTGGTACGTTTTTAATGTTTGAATCGATGTATATCTTTATGAAAATTGTTTAATTAGTGTTGCGTCATGAACGTGACATTGGTTTTAATGTAGACGTGGGAGACAAAGGCTGATGTCAAGGAATGGATTATTTCCAAGGCAAAAGAGAAGATGTGCGTAGTTGTTCAAAGCAAACACGTTGATTATAAGAAAATGGATATGGTATGCGAGAGAGCGGGGGATAAGGAAAAAGTCACAAAGGGAAGAACTACAAGTATGAGAAGAAGACGACGAGGGTCTACAAAACGAATTCGAAGAAGATACAATGCCCCTTCAGGATTGTTTTCAAAAGGCATCACTAGTGGAAATCAGCAGTTTCGCGACCGACAAAGCAAGTCATTTAACTCTTATCTATGACTTGCTTTGTCGGTCAAAGAAAGGGTCGCTGTTTGAGCGTCTTTTTCAACTATGACGTGTCTTTGGGGGTCGTTGAAAATCTTATAACAACGACCGACTTTAACGGTCAATAATTTATGACTGTCTTCAATCAGTCATAGATATAAATCTTAAAATAAAAAAAAATAGATTCAGATTGGCTGTCTAGCCTGACTGAATCTGACTAAATCTGAAATCAAACACAAATGAAACTCAAATGAGATTCAAATGAAAATCAAATTCAAATAAGAATCAAATGAAACTCAAATTAGAATTCAAATGAGAATCAAATGAAACTCAAATGAAAACCAAATTCAAATCAAATAAAAATGAGAATCAAATTAAACTTGCATACAAATAATCATTCAATTTAACATTCATTGATTCATTGGTTTCAAATTACACAAAAAGGATTAAAATCTGGAGTTCTGACCAGTGTAATCTTACAAGAAAAGTAACTAAGTTGTAGGATTCGGTTACAAAACGATGAACTAAAAAACTATTGATTAAACAGAAAAACTGTAAACTCTGATAGTGATGAAGAACTTATTCCTACTTCATAATGGTGTATCTGCACAGCAAATGCCGAAAACCAAAGACCTTTAATGGAGCAAGTCAGGGTAGGAACTAGTTCCTGCACAACAAAAGCCATCAGCTGGTTAATATGGGGAGCTCACAATACTTAAGAAAATACTTATAAAAACAATAACCATGACATGCACATGAGAGGACAGTGATCTATAAAGGTGGGTATCCTAACCAGTATGATGTCAATCTCTTTACCTGCCTCCGTCAACATCGACACAACGGTACAAAGGTAACTAGTTCATTAATTCACGACCTTGACATATCTCGAGCACAAGATACATAATGGGTTATACATGGAATCCTAATGTAAGAATGGTAACAGTTATTGCAGCTATTTAAAAATGCTCATTAATCGAGTAATTAGGAATTACCAGTTCTAAAACACGAAAATCCCCAACATCGATTAATATCTAATGGTTTTCCTGACAATTTTGCCGTTTGTATCTGCTAAAACACGAAAATTCCTAACTTATTTAATTTCTAATAGTTTTCCTGGCAATATTGTCGTTCATATCTACTCGGACTTCATTATTATAATAACATCAATAAGAACCAGAATATTCAACTGTGTACAAATTCTAAACATCAAAAAGATATGGTCATGAGAAACCATTCATAATATATTTCTGTAATTATAATGAAGGTGGTAACAGCTGACTATTTGATATGCCTGACACCAAAATGATACCTAACACAAATACCACGAGTTAAATGTATGAAGCTATTTTCCGCAGTTGTATTAGCTCCATTTCTCATCCACTAAGGACCAAAGAATTTTTGAACTGCATAAATCCTTGTATTACGAATGCAAACAATGAAACTTTGTAAGAATGGGTTATACCTAATTGCTAGAGAATACCTCTTAGCTTTACTAGATAATATGCCTAACTAACATAAGCACAATCTTTCCAACCCTATCAGGATTTAAAACACCATGTTGTGAATGATATATATCGTTTTAAGAAGACAATCAAGTTAGTGTATATCAAATTATAGTTACTGATTTATAAAGGATGTATGTACCAAGGTCAGAAGATTTAAGATACATACCTCGACATAACATTATGATTGCATATATGCCACAATCCACATTCACATGTCAGAACAACATCCCACAGCTCTATGAACTGCTGCCCAACCTGGTAGTTCACTTTTTGGAAAAATAAGAAATTTAGTTATTTTTTTAACAAATAAAGCAAACCATCAAAAACGATACAATTTATATTTACAAGCAGATGAGTTAATGCAGTAGAACTTAAACTAACAAAGTTCACATGCGATGTTTTTCTAATGACAAAAGTAGAAACTAATATACTTGTCAGGCAGTTGAATCTCATTCACACTATAAAGCAATACAGAACCGTCGAAGAGCAAAATTCAACGAGCAAGATGCATATAGAGAACATTTAGAACAAAACACTAGATTTTTATAAGGAGTATTGAACATTGGTGTTAATGGCATAAAGTTATAACATACTATATCGGCACGGAAATGCTTGAAGCAGGAAAGAGAATAACTTCAAGATATACTAAAAGAAATCAAAATGGTAAAAGCCTAACATATGCCATTAAGATACCACATACATATGAAAATATGAAAAGTTCTGGACATGCTCCAATAAATAAATTATTTGCTGACACTTGAATCATATTAGGTACTCAATATCCACCATGAAAAGGGCACCCCAAATGTGACAGGCGAACCAGAGTAACTTGATTAACTAACAACTACTTATATGATTGACTGAATTCAACAAGAAACACAAACATTTAATTGTAGACAGCAGTATAAGAAACCCACCTCCTGGTGTGTAGACCTTTAGCATGTGTCCGTCTGTCGGGCAAGACAATTCAGAATATAAAATGCAATAATGAACAACTTATTGTCATGAAGCACATGACAACAAATGTTGTTCCCATACTGATTTGCAATTTGTGCCACAAAAATCTGAGTAAAACAAAAGTGAAGAACATAAAAAACAAACACATGTCGGCTTACTGATTTATAAGAATGCAACTGTTGGTTCTGGAGGTAAAATGGTGATGGTATGGCAATGGAGGTTGATGAGATAGTGAACTGCTGATATTTATGATGAGTAGTGTAACACTGATATAGAAAGCTCATAATTATTGGTATATATAAAAAAACAATACCATCTAGGTCGCCAATGTTGCAAGAGCTTTATACGCATCATTTCATAAGTAATTATGGATGAATTGACAATGTCGCGCTCAAACTTCGTGGTATAACTCAAAATCTTGAGTGTCAAAGGACTCCTTAATTTGCTGAGAGTGTGGCTTTCATATCTGTAATTCCCAACATTAGAGAATCTCCTAACATGACTCAACCAAGAAAATAATATATGGAACCAATAACGCAAACCTCCCAGAGAAATCCTTTCCAAATTGCTCTGAGCATAATTGCGTTCTCGTAGTACCTCTCGCATCTTCTCAATTTTGGGGGTAGGGGGATCCAAATCTGCTATTAATTGCCATTGATGCTACAACGATATGTATAAGCAAAAGTAGTACTCAGTAAAAGGAAGTGAAATTTGATTATCAGATGTTCATATGAAATTACTTAAAGCGAAAACAGTACACCATAACTGATAATTTATCCGTGTCTCCTAAGCGTTCATATGCGATTACCTAAAGCAAATACATGAATATACACATGACTTCAGTGAATCATACTTGAAGAGGTTGCTCTCCTGTATCATCAACTAGAGCAACAAAAGGCCAAAGAACTTATGTTCTTCATTGAAGAGGTTACTTAAAGAACATGCCGAGGCAAATGACCAACTACCATATGAGCAACTTCATGTCTAAATCTTAACAAATTCTTAAAATACATATGTTTTCCAATCAAAGCATACTGACCATTGTAGACAGTTCCTTTCAAGGTGGGTAATGAGGACGATGCTATACCTTACCTCAAAATTAAGAAAACCCACCTCTATACAAATAAGAACAACATCAAACATAGACAAATCAATCGAAAAAAACACAACAAAATACCAAGAGAACACTGTTAAAGATGGGGTTAATTCCTTCTTGGCGAAGTTGCATCAGATAAATCCTCAACCTAAAAAACTAATACCAATCCTTCTTTTAGGTTAAGTCCTCAACAAAAAAAAAAAAAATAAAAAGACTCAAATGAAACAAACCAAAAAAAAAACAATTAAGGATAAAGATAAAAAAAAAATTATACTTATGTTGCAACCCATATCTCAGATCTCTTCAACAAAATCGGTAAACTTGAAATCTATTTGAACCTTCAAATCCAAAATTCCCGAATCAAGGAAGAAAAATTAAGACAAGAAATTAGGGTAACTAATCTACAATAAATCAGAAATTACCTGCTGATGTTCTTTCTTAGAATATATCAAGATTGACCAAACCTAAAAATAAAGATTCATCGAAACAAAATCAGTTTCTACAAAACCCCATTAAGCAACTAAACAAACATTAGAACACTAAATTGCTTACAAAGGACTATTTGAAAACCCTTAACCAATTTTAACCCATATCCAAACCCCCAAATTCAGAAATTGAAATTTTAAAAAAATAAAGAAAAGCTTCGATACATCATACCTGATGAATTGCTCAAGATCGTAACGAGAATGATGATTTAAAGAAGAGAAATGCTGAAATGGGTTAGGATAAAGCTTTGTGAAGTAAAAAAAAATCTAGATTTTTATTCTAGGGTTCTTGGGGTTTCATAGATTTGTGTGTACTAACTAAATCAGGGAAGAAGATGAAGATGAAGGTGTCGGTGTGGTGATGGAGGTAGTGGATGGTGGTTGGGTGGTCTGTGTTGGTGATGGAGAAGATTGAAAAATAGCTGCAGTCTCCCTCTCGAGCAGAAGAAGAGAGAGAGAAATAATGGAGAAAGAATAGAGGGATGAAGAGATAAGGATAATGCTGCGTACGTGGAAAATTGAACCATAGAAATTACTAGGCTCATCGGTCGAAGTGTAGGTCCTTGAGCGGGGAATAAAATAATAATAAAAAAGTTTATTCAACGACCAACTTTGGCGCTCGAAGCTGCGGTCCGGGATTTTTTCTACATCTATGACCGCCTTGACCAGTCCGCGGTCATTTGACCGTCAGTGAGGGTCGTGGATGTGGGTCAGGAAAAGCCCATATTCCACTAGTGCATCCTGAAACTAATCTATGGAGGTTGTATAGTATTCCGGATGGTCGTCACAACCATCCTCCACCTAGCACTCTTTTAGGGCACCCAGCATATGCCAGATTGAAACCACATCAAATGGAAAAGGTACGACGGATGAAGCGATGTAGGCCCCTTCGGATCCTAAATGCAATAAGAGCGGAAGATAAGACAAACTTGTCTATTATTTCCACCATCTACGCTGCCAAAGCAACGATCAGGAGAACTGAATGGGATGGTAGATTAATTATGCAACAATCAGAGTGGTTGGCAGAAAAACTTAACTAAGCCGTGCAAACAAAGGTGGGTCCTAGGCGACAAAGTGACACATATTTTCTTGCCCATCCTAGGATGGTGGATTTGGCTCGAGTGTTTTTACCAGTCTTGTTCATAGATTGCACCTATAAGACCAACAAGTATAACATGCCGTTGTTGAACGTGGTTAGTCATACTTCGGATAAGCAATCATTCACCGTGGCATGGTGCTTTATGGAAAAGGAAGAAATAGAGGACTATGTTTGGGCTTTGGAACAAGTTCGGTTGATTTACCGAGGCGAAGGCACACCGCGGGTTATAATTACGGATAGGGATTTTGCAAATCATGAGTGCCGTTCGTCAAGTTTTTCCACATGCTCAACATTTTCTTTGTACGTGGCATATCCAAATGAATATTTTTCTAATTGCAAGAATCAGATTCAAAAGATCAAGCCTGCAAAGGGTAATCAACATTCCAAGGAGGAAGACGAGCGTCTAAGTAAACTTTCAAAAAAAGAGAAAGCCGAAGAGAAAATGAAAGAAAAGGAAAAATATGCTGAAGATGGTGATCTATGGGAGGATTTCTGCAAAGATTGGACCATTTGGCTCATTCGAAGACCGAAGTAAAGTACTATGCAAATCTTCAAAAGTTTATTGATGATTGGAGTACGGATCATAAGAAGGTTGTCGATTATTGCCTAGATACATGGTTGAATCCTTGGAAGGAAAAGTTTATTTATGCATGGACCAATAAGTTCAAGCACTACAAAAATGAGTCCACGAGTATTGCAGAACAGTCCCATGGACGTTTGAAAAAAATTCTTCAAGAGAACACTTTGGTGGGGTAGTTACGGTACGAGGAAGCTATTCACGAGCACGCCGAGGATGACCTAAGCAAGATAGTGACTCGGATGGAGTATAGTAAGGACCGTTTTTGAAGCAATACATGGAAGACAAAGAATTGCTACGTGGGGTTTCGCACCAAGTATCATGGTGGGCAATAAAGCATATGATGACTGAACTTAACAAATTTCGAGCGAAATCTTCCGATGGAAAAGTCATTAAATGTAATTGTACAACTGAGACGTGGCTTGGCCTCCCGTGTAAACATAAGCTCGGTGGGTACAAGGGGCTCATTCCCATTAAAGATATCGATCCTTTTGGAAGCAACTTGGGTTCATCCCAAATCCCACAGAGCCGCTGATAAACAATTTGGAGACCTTGAGATTGGCAAGTATATCAATGAGAAATATCGAAAAACGAATTGTGCAGGAAGACAGATACTGGTTCTAATTTGTGGCCGGCTGCCCGTAAGAGCTTAGGAGTAGAAGAAGAGCCAATCAAACAAAAACCACCGGGTAGACCCACAACTAAAAAGTCTTTTAGAGAAACCGTGAAAGCGGCTAAGAGTTGCAAAAGTGACCTGTCACGTCATCAGTATGTCCGAGGGGGAATATACGGAGTATGAGAACTCTTTCGTACCCAAGGCAAGGGGTCCGCCAAAGGAAGACATGGATGTTGTAGACCATGTGGTCGGTACCCAGCAAAGCCAAACGAGCGGAATGGTTACGATACGAGGAATAAAAGGTAATCCGCGCACCCCTAGAGATTCCCAAGGAAGACCACATCGTGTTGCTTACACTTTGTATAAAGAGTATACTTGACCAACTTCCTCACATCATCTTGGATCACCTTCTATCCACCGGACGACGACATCGACGGCGATGGAAATTGTGGTTACCATGTTGCAACGGAACAATTAGGGCATTTCGACGAGGCCGACGAACTTAAGCTCACCCAAATCGAATATGCAAGAAAAAAAATGGCAGAAAAACTAGTTCAGGACAAACAACTATATTTGAAAATGCTCATGGAAGGAGATCAAAAGAGAGGAATTGAAGTTTAGGGAGTTGGTTTCAAACGTGAAATGGAGGAAGGGGTCGAAGAAGGCCGGTTATAAGTTTTGGATGCAAATGCCTTTTGGTGGCCAACTTTTGGCGGACACATTCACTTGTGTTGTAATTGTATTCAGCAAAGGCTTCCCCGGAGCCTCTTGTATGTATGTACCTTCCAAAACTAGGTTCGAGAAGGAGATAAAGAAAAGAAAAATTGTAATGGCACATGTCAATGATAACCATTACATAGGCTTGAAGATTTCCGAAGAATGTCCTCTACCACGGGTGTATGGTGATTGGGGAGAGTACACCAAGGAGTGGACAAACCAGTATGAGTATGGAATGAACATTTGGAATGCTATGGACCCAACCCCGGTTTACTTAGAATTGGGAAATGAATCGTGAGAGAAGATGTTTATTCTAAACAATGCATTGCATTTTGAAGCACACTTTTTGATAATGGTTGTATCTTCTACCCAGATATTTGTATTTTGAAGAATGCTTAATGAATAGAATGCGTTTTATCCTAGTTGGATTATGTTAATTTGAATTATGTTACAGAGTCGTCAGCAATATATACATACACCTTAACGACCCTAACTGTAAAATTTGCTAGTCTCCTGGATGTTTTTACGCCTAAAGGTCGTTATACATATAAACATCCAAGTTAACGACTCATACCTTAGAATTTGACAGTCTCCTGTATGTTTTGCAACAATACAGTCGTCATCCATATATACATAACCATTAACGACTCTAATGTTAAAAATTTGACAGTCTCCTGGATGTTTTCCAACTAAGAGTCGTCATCTCAGTTATATAAACATTAACGGCGATGAATAAGTAAAAATTTGATGGTCTCTTGGATGTTTATATACTAAGAGTCGTGAAGCATATATACATACAAAGTAACGACTCTAGTTATACGCCTTAGAGTCGTCATCATTGTAGTGTATACATGGACGACTCTATAAGAAAACCCCAACGGCTTTTTTGTATACACTTTTTCCCAAAAAAAATAGCCGTTGGTAATTATTTTATATATAGAGGAACACTTCCAGGAGCAAATTCAATTGAAAACCACCTCAATAATGGCAAATCCTTCATCAACCCCCAATTCAATTGATAACATACTTAGAAGATGCAAGCGACCAACCAAATCAATAATGGCAATGGAAGAAGAGATACGCAAAAAAAAACATGCGACCTACTAAAAAACATGCGCCATATCCTACGAAGGAAGAAGAAGAGTTGCGCGAGGCCAAACGACGAGACCAAGAACAATCCCAACTCCGTGAAAGATTCAAGCAAGTCGAGGAAGAGACCGAATGGGTTAAAAATTATTACATTGTCAAGGATCTCCACGAAGAACATGAACGTGATAGTATATTTTGGAGCCAAGTTGGTTCGGGTCCTTTCGTTAATAACAACAACAAACTACGATATCCTTACTTGCCATCCCACATTAGTCATAGGACGATTCTTGTTATAAAATGGTGCACCAAGTACAACGAGTTTCTCGCGAGGCACAAAGGGGATAGGTGTGCTGCTCAGGCCGCATATACCAAATGGAGAGGAGAGCCTTTTTATTACATTGAAGCCGCCATGCTAGTTGAATCTCGCACCAGAAACATGAACAACAAGTAATGTGTTCAAAGGAATATCCACCTTCTAATTAATATTTAATATGCTACAATTCCAAGTTTCCTTTCAATCGAGATTCAATTTATTTTAATGAACAGTCGTTATCTCGGTTTGTTAATGCAGTGACGACTATACCTAAGTCGTTATATGACTTATTTTGCAACAACCTGATCTTGAGTCGTCAACACCTTTGATAACGTAGTTAACGACTCACGTTGTCATTTTCAAAAAAAAACAACCGTTGGGATTTTCTTCTATATAATACCACCCCATCCTCTAGAGAAAATAGCCCAAAACCATTCTTTTTTCCACCAAACTACGTAATCTTTCAAATGGCTGAATGGGAACCGTATGAAGATTTGTGTCTCGTTAAATCGTTTGCTAGTACCTTTCGTGAACGTCCAAATGAAATCTATTCAATGTTTTGGAAGAGAGTTAAGGAGTTCTTCTACTAAGGCGTCTGCCAATCCTAATAACCGAAAATGGAGAGACTTGGCATTTCGATTCAACTACATTAAAAGTGCAAAGAGAGAGTATGTAAAAGTTAGAAATATGGTGTATACGACCATCATCCACGAGCTCCTCTTAAGGAAAAAGTGAGTAATTCGTTAATATTTATACTTTCCTCATCCTTCAAAGTTACTAACATATAACATTCCTCGTTTAATTTCAGCATGGAACGTTTCAATGGGTTATGGACAATACGTAATGGGGATACTAAGTTCATTCACCACAAAGAATATACAACGTTGTATCGTCGAGCGCGAAGGTTCATTGACGAACATTTGATGTGTCAAATTCAAGAATACCCATATTAACTTTCTCCCGGTTTGTAACGATCGTCAATATATCCCATATAAAAGCAACGACTCTGTATACCGTAAGATGTATGTTCCGGAATTAATACACGTGTAACAGTCGTTAACCTGCTATTTGATCCCGCTAACGACTCTAGCCATAGAAAATATGGTTCATCTCCTGGATGTTTTCTGACCTAGAGTCGTCATTAGTTTCCATATACTAAATAACGACTCTAGCCATAGAAAATATGGTTCATCTCCTGGATGTTTTCTGACCTAGAGTCGTCATTAGTTTCCATATACTAAATAACGACTCTAGGCATAGAAAATATGGTTCATCTCCTGGATGTTTTCTGACCTAGAGTCGTCATTAGTTTCCATATACTAAATAACGACTCTAGGCAGAAAAAAAAACATCACTGTCTTCATTTCCCTATGACTCGTTAGACTTTTAATTGAAACACATAACGACTATGTGTATCACAAATAGAGTCGTTACTATGCTACAGACCATAGCTAACGACCCTAACTCTATCACAGTGTATAATCTTGTCTGCATTACAATACTACATTATTCTAACAAACATACTAGTAAACATCCTTCTTAAAACAAAGTAGTTTCAACAAACCACCAAACCAAACACATAAGTAGTTTCAACAAACACATAAGTTCAAGTTATAAAGTAACATCTCAAGGAGACAGTAACATCTCCTTGAGTAAATACCACCATCTCGACCTCGACCTCCTCCTTACTTCCCGACCAGGAAACTTTCCGAGCTTTTCTTAGGAGGAGGACCCCGAGTTTCACCGGCCCCGGGGAAACACCATCTTCTCCGGTACCTTGTTCATCATGATGTTGGCTACTTTGCCCCTGTTCACCACCTTGTTGTGCTCGGCTACGTGTTTTCCGGGTCCTCTTACCTTCCTTGGCCAGCTCAGCAAACATCTTCTTTGCATTGGGATTTTCAATGTGCGTGCAACAATCAGCGTACAGACGTTGCTTCGCAGGCTCAATCACTTCCCTCTGTCACCGAGCAACAAAAAGCCTTGACAAAAAGCTTCATTCGTTCCCTCTATATATATACATTAAAAAAACAATTCTAATGAATCGACGTATATTTGTATGTAAATGAATAACACAATTACACAAATAAATACTCACCACTAGTTTAAGAATGGTAGTATCATCTCTACTGATCGACTTGAGAAGAAGATGTGGATGCTCTGTTGGTCCTCCTACCCGTAGCCTGATCGATCCGTATTACCCTACCATGGGAGAATCCTTCGTACCATTGATAGTAATCCGTTGTTGCCTCGTAACCTTTATCCACATGCACCCAAAATGTGATGTCTACGAGGCTAGAATGTCTATTATTCCAATGCTTGACATCAGTTGCAGGTTCGTAAACCACTTTTATTTCAGCCTTGCCGGCCTCATATTTGTTCAAATTGTGCTTGAACGGAGGTACATCGTCTTCATCGGGTGAATCTTGAACAAACCCAAGTTGACGCATGATTCTCAAAGGATTGTACATTGAAAAACCGTTGGGGTGAAACAAAGGGCCATGGTAATACACGTCATCTTCCACTTTGCGCCAACTCTAGCATCCTTGTAAGGACTAAAGATTACCTCTTCCGCCGTGATGTTGTCAAGTTTTTTACGCATTTCTATCAAGGCATCGGTTTGTTCCCTATCCCGAGAACCGAGTACAACCAACGGTTCTGTTGGACTACACAGGCTCCAATTTGAGTTTATTTTCACATCTTCATTGTCTTTGAACAAAGTGAGGGAAATGATCATAAATCCACACCTATTTTAAACAATCAAATAAACATAAAAATATATCGAAGGAAAAAAACATACTAAAAGAAGACAACTTTCATCAATCCAAATACCGATTAGAGCCAAATTCCCATTAATTTGAGAAGTTCGTTCGCGAGATCCCCGGGAAAGCTGACCATTGGGATGTGCAACTATGGCAGTCCCCAAGAGTACTTGTTCACATCTTCTAAGGGGTCCAAAAGCCGAAGAAGGTTGGCGCTCACCTCACACCTTTGCTTTGTCGGGAAATACAACCGATGCAAGGACGTACAACAAATAAGTCGCCGCCGCATAACGACATTCCATATCGAGAGAGACCTCCTTTTTTTCCTTCTCTGTACCAAGAAACATCTCGCCTAATGTACACAAGTTTGAACTCTTTCTTGGGTACTTAGCTCCCGACGAAAAGCCCATCGGTCTTCTCTTTATCCCGACCAAACAAGTTCTTGGTCCATGTATAAATTTCATCCCAACTAGGCCTTCTCTTGAAATTCTCACTTGGTTGATTTACCTTCGACCTGCACCCCTAATATCCATTACGCATCATCGAGGAGTCAATGCCATATCGCGAAAAGGAAGTTGGAATGTGTCGACTTCAGCGTAATACCTTTCACGAAACTAGATCTTTGCGACCTTGTCATACGCAATCACGAGTTCACAACGGCATTGTACAAACCGGAGTTTTCAACATATTCTTTAACTCTTGCACATTCACCTTCTAGCGGCCACAACTCCATTTTCTTAAAAGAAGATTGGTGCCTGAAGAGACGCGCGGCATTCTTATGATCCTGCAAAAAATAAACAAATAAGTATTAAAAAACATATTAGAAAAGTAATATCAACCAACTAATCAAATAGCAAGCAAAGTTGGGATTCTTACGATTGTCTCATAGATGGTATGAGCCCACGATCCAGCATATCCAAATAGAACTTTGCCCCCATCTCTAGGTTCTCCTCTTGGTTTACCACTTCGAAGAGGCTCCAACATCAAACGATTAGCGGGAACGTGTCTCGAGGCCAGGTGCAATATCGGTTCCATCCTTCTTAACCCTCTTTACTGGCTTCCGTCTTTGCATCCTGTTCTTGACTTCTACATCTTGTTTACCATCATCCTCTTCATCATCCTTACCACCACCATCATCCCCTTCATCCTCTTCCTCCTCATGACCACCATTATTACCTCCATCCCCTTCCTGCTCATCATCATCACCATTACCATCATCAGAATCATCACCACTAACATTACCTTCATCATCATTGTCACTCTCTACTTCCTCTTCACCTCGTACGGGAGGATCTTTTTGTATCTCCTCTTCTTGGATTTCTTCTTCTTCACCACTACTTTAAAGCGGAAATAACAGAGTCTGATTCGATGAATCCGACAACTCATTACCTTTGTCTCTCGGTTCGGTGATAGAAAATGAGACCTCACTCGGCTTCTTACCGCGAATGAACCTCCCAAGTAAGTATTTATCATGGCGTGGAGCTTTTGGAAGGTGGAGTTATCGTCATTGGAACCTTTCCTTTGGTTCTGCATTTGGTTTCGAAACAAAATAACAAAAAAAAAACCAATAAGAGTCGGCAATCGAATAATCTAAAACACAACCGACCCTTGTATAACATGTGACGACTCAAAGTTATATGATGACGACCCTGTCAAATAATAAAGGGTCGTCAAAAGGACAGTAACGATCCTACAATTTGGGTTGACGACTCTAGGGCATATACTTAAGTGATGACTCAAGGGGAAATGAGATGACGACACTATCAATTTTTGGAACAGAGGGGCTGTTCGAGTTCCATCTAGAGTCGTTATGAAATAAATAAGGGTCGGCAACTAAGGGTCGTCATCTGCAACATAAAAGAGTAACGACTCTATTCTAGGGCAAAATTGTCGCAGTAGCAGAATAAGGGTCGTCATCTTTAACCTAATAGACTAACGATTTTTCACAAAATAAACATGCAAATGAAAAGTCGTTAGGGGTATCCAAACAGACCGCTAACGACCCTTTTACTGAAACCGCTAATTTTCAGTTACCAGACTCGATTTCACAATCAAAACACAACAAAAAAACGCATAGAAGGTGGGTTTAACTTCACATACCTTCTAATTGGACCCATATCTTCTTTGGGTTTCGATTTTTTGGGTTTTGGGGTTCTTCCCACGATTACCTTTCCTTTGACGGCGTCGAGGAGATTGGGGATTTGACGTTCTTTGCGAGCGGTCTGTTTTGTACGAGCCATGTTTGAAGAAGAAGGTAATCGTCGATTATCTTCTAACATCGACGATGAATCGGTCGAAGAAAAAAAATCGTTTGGGGTCGTTAATGGTGGTTGTGGAGAGGAAGAGGAGAGGAAGAGGAGAAGAAGAAGAGAAGAAGAAAAAAAGAAACTGAATTTTTTTTGGTTTAGTTTAGGGTGTATGAATTGGGGGCCTAATTATAATTTCAAATTAGTGTTAACTGATTTTTAAGATTTGTGTTTAGTAAAGGGCAAAACAGTCTTTTCAATATCGGATTAATACGCCCCTCAAAAATTTGGGGTGGAAATAAAATATCATGGCCCCCAATTAAAATGTCCGGCCCCAATCAATCCAGGAAGAATATCTCTTGGGGAATGATAAAACCCAACTAAATTCATCGGAAGCAACGCAATGTTTGGTATAAAGCAAACCATTTTTGGATTGTTTAAACCCACAATTCGGTGAGAATTATATCTAAGAAAAAAAAATACTCCTTCTGTTCTACTTTAGATGATGTCTTTAAAATTTCCATGCATATTAAGAAATGAAGAGAGATATAAAGATTTTTCATTTATATCCTTGAAAAAAATCTTCAAACATTAATTACTATTAGTGCATTTAAAATTAAGCTTATATTAGGGTGTAATTGAAAATTTTGTGGAAAAATATAAAAACTTTTAAGTATTGTGGAACAAAAAAGTAACCCTAAAACATCATCTAAAATGGAACGGACGGATTATACAGTAAGGCGTATGCTTTTTGAGGGAACTTGAACGATTGATGTAGGCCGATACCAAATTGTTAGGGACTGATACCATTTCATATAAGATAAAAAGGTTTTAAGCAATTTTGACCGTCGGATCGGCTAAATGATATCAGCCCCAGTAATTAAGGTATCAGCCCTTATCAATCAGGGGAACTTAGGGTGTTCATGACATAATAGATTGGTTGTTGGACTGATTCCAATGGAGTGTTTTGATGGACTGATTCCAGTGCATGTACATGCTTCTCTTTCATCTTGCTTTTGGGTTTAATGCATGGTTAGATATTAAGTAATTTTGTAACTAACTAATCTCCGGTAGGTTTTTTTTTTTTTTTTTTTTTTTTTTTTTTTTTTTTTTTAAGGAAAGACGGGTTTCAAACCTGAAACCCAAAATTTATTAAATTACCTCATTAAAGTTGAGGTTTCAGGGGGTCACATAATGGTTGAGAATCACCGTTCCACCGATTGGAATCATGATAACATGATAATTCAAGTACATCATAATGATACAACACAAAAAATACAAAATATAATGTATCACAATTTCTGAAATACAACAATTGTACAGAATAGTTGATCAAAAAAATAAGTGATGTAATCCAAACAATGGTCTTCTCATTAGACTTCAACCATTTAAAAACCTCTTATTCATTAAGATATAATCCTTCATAAAAGGAATGATCTGCTCCAAATATCATCATTACAACCCCTTCCGGTAGCCATTGATCAAATTTGTAAGAATCATGATCATCGTCACGCCAGAATTGGTCATCTTTGAAGGTGCACTTGAATATAATATCAGACTCCATTAGAAAATCCAAAGAGCAATAATAAATCGCTGTAATTGGGAATCGAAACATCATATGACAAAGAATTGTCATAGAGATAATATTTATTGAAAACATAAAGAACTGCATAAAACAAGATCCTGATTTCGCAAACAAGTGCGATTTTATTTATTTAAACATGATTTAGTGAATAAAACAATCTAAATTTGCTCGGAAGGTATGAAATGAACCCACAATTGGGGGATATCAAAACTAATTGGGGGATATGAATTACTTCCCCCAACCAAAGGTGTCTGCTAAGGGGTGTTTTTTGGGGTGAAAATACTAAAACACCCTTCCCTCAAAAGAAAAATTAAAAAACTTAAAATCAAAAAACAAAAACATATCCCCCATTTCCATCTTCACCTCTTATTAATCTATTTCAAATTCTAGATTTTGTTAGGGATTTGAAACCTAAATATTCCCCACTCCCTTTCAAATTCTACATTTTCCCCACTCCCTTTCAAATTCTCTTCTCCTTCTCTGCCGGCTCCTCACTTTGAAAACGATTTTCTTTTTTTAACATTCGGAAGTGATGAAGACCATGCCGGAAGTGATGAATATCATGCCGGAAGAAATGAAGACCATGCCGGAAGTGATGAATACCATGTCGGAAATGATGAAGACCATGCCGGAAGTGATGAATATCATGCCTAAGTGATGAATACCATGTCGGAAATGATGAAGACCATGCCGAAGTTATGAATACCATGCCTAAGTGATGAACACCATGTCTCGGAAATGATGAAGACCATGCCTAAGTGATGAATACCATGCCTAAGTGATGAAGACCATGCCTAAGTGATGAACACCATGTCAAATCAGTTTTTTTTTTTTCATCTTCTTCTTCATCTTCTCTTCTCCTCCATCAACCGTAACCTCCATTAAAACTTAAAATTTCATCGTCTTCGATTAATCGGCGATTTGAAAAATGTTTGGAAAAACCCAGTTAGGGTTTAGTTTATCGTGTTGGATTTAGGTTATTTTTGTATCAAAAATTAGGGTTTTGTTTGAAAATTGAAATTTATGGGTTTATGTGAGTTACGGTTGGTAATAACTCAATTACAAACCGTTACTGGAGATTTTGATGTTAATACGGTTGGTAATAGTTCAATTACCAACCGTATGTTCTTATACCTGAGATTTTTCTTTAGTTACGGTTGGTATCGAGCATTTAATTACCAACCGTAACTGAGTTACGGTTGGTATCGAGCATTTAGTTACCAACCGTAACTGGTTTTACGATTGGATCTTCCCCAAATTTAAGCAGTTACGGTTGGTATTCGATAACTTACGAACCATAACTAAGAGTTACGGTTGGTAACGAGCAAAATTGCAACCGTAAGTTCTTCTGAAAATTCAAAATTTTTCATTTTGTTATGTACTTTAGATAATTTTGAACGAGAAAAAACTATTGGGAACTAATTTAGAAGTATACCGGGTCACTGGAATCACTCATTTTGGTGAGTGAATCAAAATCTAGGGTTTCACAAAGATCACATAAGTTTTCTTTTTCTTCTCCTCTAAACTTTTGTTTTTATAACTCTAAAAATCTGATTTTAGAGTTATAATAAGTGAAAATTAATTATCAACACTAATCTTGATTATCATTACTAATCTTGATTATTAACGATAAGGACTAATTAGTCATTTTCAGATTTGCTTTGATAAAGGCACTTAAATTACCTTATATTGACCTTTTTTGTCTTATTAGGTTGCCACCCCTCTACCATTTCTTGCCGCCCCTCAACTTTTTTTCCTTATATATCTTGTAGTTAAACAGTATATAGAGGAGTCCTCTACTACTTCTATCTCACTCATTTAAGATTTTATATTGTTCATTTCACTTATTTAGCACTTACCTTTCCATTTTTTCCGGCAAGTACAATGGGTAATTCAGTCGTCCAAAGATGGACCAGTAAGAGCTTCTTTGTCGACATAGTAGCTAGCTATAGAGAAAGAAAGAAAGAAAGTCAACCCTTCTAGGCAACTACCCACTATCTTTTTCGTACCTCAAAAATCGAAAATGCATGTATAATCTTCTCAATTGGACTCAAAAATCGAAAATCCTTCTTTTTTTATTAAAGCATAAATTTCTTCTCAAAATGAGTCTACAAACTATTATTTTTCTCTCCATATATTCCATGTAGGAGATGGCATAATTCATGTAAGAGTGGGCCTGGTCGGAGGTGGAGATTCAGATCATGCACGACCAAAATTTGCTAGTATTGAATGATACACAATTTTAACCCGTAATGGTTGCATTCATACTCTCATAACAAACGGAAAATTGGAAATAATGGAAAACACTCACATTTAAAACAACCCTACAAACAAAAAGGTGTGAGATACAATTTTGAATCTCGCCGCTTCTAATAAATCAAATTTTATTCGAACTCCATTAAAGACATCTGATAGTTTCAGGTGATAGTGGTGCTAACAATCTCGACTCCTCGTACTATGCAACTACCAAAATTTATTTATTTATTTATATTCCGAGCAAAATCCAAAATCCAAAATCAAATGTATTGTATTTTTTGTCCTGAGTTGAAATTAAGCACTCCCCAACAAATATCAAACCTTTTTTTTTTTTTTCTGTCTTCGTAGAATTTCGAGTGAAAATGGCCAGTATTTGGCGGCTCAGTCCCCATTATTTTTTTTGGTGAAAACCCCCCATTTTCGTCAACCCCATGTTCTTGTGTGTTCATTTCTGATTAGTGTAGTGTGTGATTTTATTCTTGCTTGATTTTTTTCTTTGTTGGTTAGTTTTAGTTCTCATATATTATTTTTTCTGTAGAACTTGGAGATTCGGGAGGAATAGGAAAGCTTGTGCAGTGCATTATGTAGGTATTATAGGAAGAAATGTCTATCAGTATGTCTGTAAGTACACTTATTTATCTCCCTCGCCACGTGTGCTAGCAAAGCCCACGTGGAGGCCACGTCATAAAAGCAGATGATACAGGGGCATCCGTAGGATCCAGACGGCGTGCCATCTGTCAAACTCAACGGTCGAAGATGAAGGAGTATCAAAGGAAGGTACCCCCACGTAACATCGAAGAACCGCTCACTACACTTTACCCCATCACGAGGTGAGGGATGATCAACGGCCGGGAAGGTTCAACCGACACGACGTGACAGAGAAGACCGACACCGCCTGGCGCAGACTGGACCGCCCCAACCATTCGCATTCAATGCTGCTCAGAGGGCACGTGTCGGATGACCAGCGGAGAGAGCGCGGACTGATCAGCGTAGTGAACATAGAAACATTAGAAGGCCCGGAATGACAAGGAAGTCCGCGGACTTTGCACAGAACACGAGAAGATAAGACTTCAACGACTCTCTTCCAAGAGACCCCCTTAAAGGGGCTATATATATAGATGTCCCTTCCCAACATGGGGGGACATCGGTAGAAAACTAGGAAATAGGAGAGAGATCAGTGAGAAGTAAGTATGAACATCAACCGGTGGGTTTGATGAACACTCAAAGTCTCAAGACTATTCTTGTAACCATTTACCTCATAGTAACATCCCTAGATCCGTGGATGTAAGCCTTAGTGCTGAACCACGTAAACCATTGTCTCCTTTACATTTAGCTTTCATACCTCTTTGTTTATATGTTTATTTCTTAGATCTACCAATTTGGATGTTGATGAGATCATGATAAACCAGCGGGGTTTGGAATCAATGAATCAACATCTACCAATGAGTCTTAGACTAAATTCACACTCTGATGCGTGTATTAAAATACTCTCCTAGATTGTTTGTGAACATGTGGATGCCCACATGATTTCCGTGTTCACAATATGGCGCTAGAAACAGGTTTATTTATTCTTGTGACTTTATAGCCTCTACCTCAAAAATTTTACTTACAGCACAGACAAATCTATGCTTAAACCCATTTTTCGCACATCTCTGTATCCTTGGTACTTTCTACCTGCAGATCTGGGTCCTTTACAGCCTTTAAACTAGCAGATCTGTGTTTTTGAGCTATTTTTCGCACATATTTGTGTCCAATGTATTTTCCACCAACGGATCCGGGCGATTAGGCAACTTCTAACCAACGGATCTATGTTTTAACTAGTATCTCGCAGATAATTTATACCCATAGATTTGGGTTTTTTGGCGAAAAGCAACCCATGAGCCTTATCCCAATTCATCCCACACATCCGTCTAGGTTATTCGTATTTTTCGCTAAACCAATAGCTTGAATACACTCTTAGCCACTAGAAATTGAGCTTATGAAATCGAGTTTGAACTAACAGCTAACCCGTGGACTTTTTGTCTCGGTTTACCTCCATGCTTTCTCTGCAGAAAATATTACAATGGAAAAGAACAAAGATACAGGGAAGACAAAGATACCTTCAAAGAAGGCACCTAGAACTACGCCAGTAGTAACAAGGAGCAAACAGAAGGGCGCGGGATTCACAGCCGGGGACAAGACGCAGAATGGAGCGGAAAGCACATTCCTTTCGAGACGCGGGCATCATTGCAATGGAAGCAAAGAAGGCCGCGGCGGCAAAAAGCTCGCTACACCTACCGAAGGAACTTCTCAAGTGGTCGCCTCCAAAGTGACAGCTACAACCAGGCCTACTGAACCTCGAGAAGCAGTAGCAGAATCAGTAATCCAGAACCCTCCTTACGGGATGCCGTAGACTAATGAACAAAACGTACAACTGCACGCAGGATCCTACGGAATGATCGAGCCGGGTAGACGGCTAGCGTAGGAAATCAACACCGCGGCCCCGAGGGACAAGCTCGAGTACAGATAGGAACAAATCGGGAATCAAACCAGTTCTGCGCAGATTTTGGCGCAATTAGAAGAGCTAAAACGGAATCGACGGACATACGCGGACGCGGTGGCCTTACTAGCCCAAGAGAACCAAAGAATTAAGAGAGAAGGTCCTACAAAGCGCGGAGCTAGAGAATCAGCGGGACGAGGCTAACTCGGCGGTACGAGAATAGAGACCGGAGGATGATCCTCGAAAACATACCTGCGGTAGTCAACCAAAGAGGAATACCCCAAAGAGGTGCGCGGAATGATAGAAGGTCTGACCCAGACTACCATCCGGACACTTCAGACTACTATGATGAAGAGGAGGCCACGACGTCACAACCTACAAGGAAGACGCGGCCTTCCATTCAAGAAGAGCACTGTTTGGAAATGGAGAGTCTTCGCGCAGAGATGCTAGCAGAGATCAATCAAATCAAAACCAAGCAAGGAGGTGGAAGACTAGAATAGGTTATGAAGGAAGCCAACACTACCCCACTCGCACAGCAGTTGGCTACGGTTACCATACCGCAGAAGTGTCCGGTCCCATCCTTTGAGTGTTACGACGGATCCACCGATCCCGCTGCCCACCTACGATATTACAACAGGGTAATGGCCAGATGGGACCACGACGAAGCTATACTTTGCAGATACTTTCCTTCAAGCCTGAAAGGATCCGCGTTATCTTGGTTTGATAACCTCAAGCCAGGATGCATCAATTCGTATGATCAACTCACGGAAAAATTCTTGGCCACCTACATGTACAACAAGGTTGTGAACACAGGGATGGACAAGCTCTTCTCGCTTGCAATCAAATATAAGGAATCCATTCGAGAATACACGGATAGATGGCACAAGATATGTCAAGCCATAGGACATGTGGACCCCGTGGTGAGTATTAACTGTTACAAATGGGGACTTGACAGGATGAGCCCATTGTTTGTCGAAATCCACGACACCACCCCAACCACAAAGGGAGATTTGAGTATAATCATCGAAAAACACGCGAGGTTGGAAGAAAATCAAAGAGAGAACCCGAGAGCACAGGCTCAACGACCTCCACGGACAAACTCCGCGGAACAAGTAAACAGACCCAGCAGATACGAAAAGGATCAGAAAGATGACCACAAAAGGAGTGGTAGAAAATTCGAAGACCGAGTCTACACGAAACTCAACACCAGCTACGCACGCATCTTAAAGGAAATCAAGAACCGCGAGAACTTAGACTGGCCCTGGTCTAAGGGGAAGCAACCACCGGCCTCGGCGGAGTCCAAAGAGTACTGTGATTTCCACTGCTTCTACGGGCACCCAACGGAGAAGTGCAAAAACCTCAAGATAATGATACAAAAGCTGGTAGACGCAGGGGATCTCAAAAATTACGTACAGAAGGCTGGAACGGAGGACAGAGCCAAACGCAGCAAACAGGTCCAATTGCCAGAGGGTAATCGCACACTAAATACTATATCCTGCTCGGAAAGCAAAGGACCAACCCTAACTGCACAAATAGGGAAAAGATTGAGGAAGCAATTTGAAGACTATTGTGAGCTTTACAACTTAGACGGAAAAGAAGTGGAAGAACACGAAGAATGGATGAACGCACCTCTAACCTTCGAGGCCGAGGACATTGAGGATGACATGGAAGATCACAACGATCCTTTGATCCTCACTTTGCCAATCGCAGGATGCAACATAAAAAAAATACTCATTGATGGAGGGAGCTCCGTAAACGTCCTGTTTCACGATACCTTCAAACGTATGGAGCTTAATGACGAGAAACTCTTGACCTCACACTACACCATCTACGGGTTCAATGGTACGACTACGAAGCCTCTCGGGGATATTATTTTGCAGGTAGACGCAGGTCCCATGAAAGTTGACGCCCGCTTCAGTGTGGTGAACACGCCTTCACCCTACAATGCCATTATTGGACGAAAATGGGTCCACAAACTTAAGGGAGTCGCATCCACCTACCATCAATACCTTAGGTTTCCTACTCTTTTAGGGGTAATGGAGATCAGGGGTGATCAAGTTTCCGCAAAGGAATGCCAGGCAATGCAAATACAACTCAACAATGAAGAAGATGAGAAAAGAAGAACCCGCAGGGCTTGGAACAAGGCAACATCCAAACACAAAGCCATCAATGAATACTTGGACGAAACCTCAAGGAAGAGCTTGTCCAAGTGGAACTCCATCGGAAACACCGAAGCATCAACATCAACTGCTAACCAGGATGCTCTCGCAAACAAAGAATCCGAGCCTACCAAATAGCAATTAAAGAAAGTTCCTCACCTTGGGGAACCAAAACCCACATTCACATCCTTGGAGGCGGTGAAGGAAGTTAACATAGGAACGGAGGAGAATCCAAAGAAGATCAAGATAGGAACTCTAATGGACGAAGAACGCGAAGCCTCGCTGGTGAAACTACTAAAAGAATACGCGGACATCTTCGCGTGGAAACTATCCGACATGCCGGGAATAGACCCGAAATCGTACAACATGAGTCTGCGCATTAAACCTGGCACACCCCGGTAAGACAAAAGATACGAAAGGTGGCTACGGAATATCACAAAGCCGTAGAAACGGAGCTGCGAAAGCTGTTGGAGGCTGGTTTCATAAAAGAAGTCAAATATCCTACTTGGATCTCTAACATGGTAATAGTACCAAAGAAGAATGGTGGGGTCAGAATCTGCATCGACTTCACCAACTTGAACAAAGCGTGCCCCAAGGACAGTTATCCACTACCCAGCATTGATCAACTAGTCGACGCAGTAGAAGGATACGAAGAGCTATCATTCATGGATGGATACTCTGGGTACAATCAACTATTTTTAGCAGAAGAAGATCAACAACATACGGCATTTTACACACCCCACGGCTTATATTGCTATGTGAGGATGCCTTTCGGACTCCGGAACGCGGGAGCAACATACCAAAGGATGGTCGATGCTATTTTTAAGCCATGGATTGGCAGGACCTTGGAGGTCTACGTTGATAATATGCTCGTAAAAAGCAGATTGAAGAAGAACCATCACCAAGACCTGAGGGACATCTTCGAAGCCATGAAAGAACATAATATGAAGGTAAATCCGGAAAAGTGCACCTTCGGAGTAACATCCGGAAAATTCCTTGGTTATCTGGTGACAAAAAGGGGCATTGAAGTAGATCCCGCAAAAATCCGAGCCATAGTAGACATGCCATCCCCAAAGAACCTAAAAGAAGTACAAAAACTCAATGGATCCCTAGCAGCTCTAGGAAGGTTCATCTCGAGATCCTCGGATAGATGCAAACTCTTTTTCAACATACTAAAAAAGGGGACGAAATTTGAGTGGACTGAAGAATGCGAAGAAGCCTTCCTAGGCATCAAACAATATCTAGCGAAGATCCCCATCCTTCAGAAACCAGACCCTGACGAAGTCTTGGCACTATACATCGCAGCAACAGACAATGCGGTAAGCGTCGTGCTGGTCCGGACCCACACAAAGGAGGAGCAGCCAATCTACTATGTCAGCAAGACCCTGAATTCCGCGGAAAGAAACTACACAAGAATCGAACAACTGATTTTAGCCATCGTATGGTCTACCCTAAAGCTGAGGACGTACTTATTAACACATGACATACGTATCCCATGTCGAGCACCCTTAGAAGCAATCCTCAAAGGGGCAGGCAAGGTAGGACGCATAGCAAAATGGAGCACGTACCTCGACCAATTCAACATCCACTATGAGCTTCAACACTCTCAGAAATCGCAAGTGTTAGCAGATTTCCTAGCAGACCTCCCTCTGGACAACGAAGAAGAGGTGCGCATACAAGGATGGAGAGCCGCGGGCGCTCCAGAAATAGAAAAGCAAAAAGAACCAAATAATATTCTTGAACCTATAAACCCACGACAATGGGAGGTCTTTGTCGACGGCTCCAAAAATAGAGAGGGCGTGGGGATAGGCATTGTCATCACCACACCCACTGGGGATAGGATCGTGCACGCATTCAGATTGGAATTTGAAGGCCATACAAATAACATCGTAGAATACGAAGAAGTGGTCCATGCTCTCCGCTTAATAATTGAAATGGGGATACAAGAAGTGCGTTTGACAAGTGACTCACAACTAATCATACGGCAGATAGGCTACGAATACAACGTGTACGATGCGACACTAATGGCATACATGGCTCTAGTGCAAACATTGGTTTCCCAGATACCAAAAATCAAGTTCCGACATCTGCGTAGGAAGGAGCTCAGACACGCGGATGCCTTGGCATACATATCAGCCATGCTCAAGAACGAGGATGTCAAAGCAATCAAGATAGCAAGGGTGTACGAACCATCCGTCAAACCCCAAGAAATGTGCGCGGCTAACCAACGCAAGCCTAGGGAGGAAGATATCTCTGACGATGACATCGGAGAGCACATAATCGACGACTTCGAAAATGATGACATCATGCGACAGGCAGATGAGGACGACGATTACAGTCACGAAGAAGATTGGAGAATCGAAATCCATTCCTTCCTTGAGGAAGGGAAACTCCCCCAGGACACCAAACAGGCTAGGAAAGTACAATCCAGAGCAGGGATGTACGAGCTAAGAGACGGAACCTTATACAGAAAATCATTCCTCGGACCACTTCGTCGCTGTCTGACCAGATCCGAGGGACATGCCATCTTGAAAGACATCCATAGAGGAGACGCAGGAAATCACAGCAGAATGAGGTCCCTTGCAGATAAGGTAAAGACACAGGGCTACTACTGGCCAACCATGATCCGAGACGCGGCTAGAATGGCGCAAAGGTGCGAGGAATGTCAAAGATTTGGCAGACGAATCCACGCCCCAGCTATAAAATTAAACTCTGTGGATAGTCCGTGGACCTTTGCAAAATGGGGTATCGACATAGTGGGCCCGTTCATATCAGGGACCGGGAAAAGAAGGTTCCTAATAGTGGCAACGGATTACTTCAGCAAGTGGGTAGAAGCCAAGGCACTGGCAAGAATTCGTGATTCAGACGTCTTTACTTTTATTTTTCAAAATATCATTTGCAGGTTTGGCATCCCCGCAGAGATAGTTTCCGACAACGGTAAACAACTGCAAGGAAAGAATATCGACTTGCTGTTCGACACTTTCAAAATTCGAAAAAACAAATCCACCCCCATATACCCACAGAGCAATGGACAAGCAGAAGCCACGAACAAAACTCTGGCACTTATCCTCAAAAAACAACTAGACGAGTACAAGGGGCGGTGGTGTGAACAATTACATAACGTTCTGTGGGCATACAGAACAACTCGAAGATCAGCTACAGGAGAATCCCCGTTTTTACTCACGTATGGGGCAGAAGCAGTAATCCCCACGGAAATTATACTACCAACGACAAAGACAGAAGCATGGGAGAAGAACCTCACCACGGACATGATGTTGGAAAAGCTTGACGATCTCGAAGAAAGGAGAGAAGCAGCATTGCAAAAAATGGAAAACTACCAGCGCAGGCTAGCCAGGGAATATAACAAAAAAGTGAAGCTTAGGAATTTCGTAGAAGGGCAGTATGTGTTAAGGACCATTCCCCAATACCAGAGAGAAAAGAAGTGGGGAAAGTTAACACCAACTTGGGGAGGACCCTACGTAATACACGACATCGCGGGAAATGGCTCTTACTATCTGCGTAATCTGAAAGGGGAAATCCTCATGCATCCGTGGAATGCCAAATATCTCAAGCCATACTACCCGTAATCTACCACTGCGTATGCGTTTGGAAGAAGAAAATTGACTTACAAGTCCACATGTTTCTATCTCTGATGAAGGAGTAACGCGCCTTAATTTTTCAATCAATCCAAGCTTTCATCTTCAAGTGTCATATTCTATTCACTACCCACACACATTTCAATTTATTCAAAACCCACAACCTATACCATATGAGACACATGTATATACTACTTACACACCCATCTGTACATAGGAAGATCAACCAAAGAACGCAGTATGAATGTACATTGAAAACCATGTCACATCTTAATAAAATATCAACACTATCGTTACCCCGTGGATGTAGGCCTTAGGGCCGAACCACGTAAATCATTGTGCAGTTACAATTATTAAGAACTAGCATTATAATTTAACAAAAGGAATGTCCCGCACAAAGCGTGGATCATACCCACTGCAATACTTTAACAAAAGGAATGTCCCGCACAAAGCGTGGATCATACCCACTGCAATACATCGGGGAATATCCTGCGCAAAGCATACACATGCAATCTCTCGGAACTCCCCCGTAAGCGTCTATAAGTGTACGACCAGGGGGTGACTTCCCGCAGAACGGGATACCCGAGCAATATTACAAGTCGCGAACTCAATGGAGTATATCCTTGAACGTCGGCCAGACCCCCACCGTTCAGAAATCCTCTGGCCAAGGAATTAGCTGGACGGGGTGCAAGGTCACAAGACAATTCCGGGGATATCAACCTGCGGAATTGCACGAACAATACACTTTCTCAAATTCCGAGGTTCAACATCCTTAGATTACAAACACTATGAAATTAATCATTATATTAACTTGATTTGAAAAAACAATAGATGCGAATTCAACAAAATTCAAAGTCATATTTAAACGCTAAAGTTTGATCTAGTACACAGCAGTTGATTACAAGCCTAGCAAGAAAAGTAGCAAAAACGCCAAAAAGGATAAGCAACTGAGATCAATCCCTAGCATACTAGCTATGATCTACTGAGAAGGAGCATTATCCGCGGGTTTGTCCTTCAATGACGAAGGAACACTACCACCGAGAGGAGGGGCCAGAAGAACCTGAAGGGAGCGCGGGTACGGGACGCCGAGTATAATTCTTGTTTAGCCCATGGTTCTTCCTGAGATCCAACTCAATCTCACCAAGAGTCCTGTTAATCTCTTCTGCCAACTGCTTACGAGCCACGAAGCCGATGGCTACACTCTTCATTTCAGCTTGATTTAGGGAAGTGGAAAGTTGGTCCACCTTTTGATTGGCTTGTTTCAGCGTTTCCTCCTGAGACAAGGCCAGACCACGATGGTAATTGACTTGGCCCTCCAATTGAACTACCTTAGCCTGAGCTTCGGCAAACTTGTCATCCGCAGCTCGAAGTCGTCCTTGAGCTCATGGGATAGTAGAAAAGAACAATTATAACAAACACAACACAAAGCACACTCGATGCATACCTTCACAATGATAAACCGCGGAGTCCCGTGCTTCTGCGGCATAATCATATTCATTTGATAACTTATCATAATCTATCTGCAGAAGATTATGAGCATGCTGACTCACGCTTAGGTCATCTCGAAGCATCGAGTTCAAATGATGATATCGATTAACCTCATCATTCTTCGATTCCAAGCCCTTATTAAGTCGATACATAGTCACCTCTAAGTTTCTCTCATACTCGACCTGACGGGCCACATCAGCTCGAGACGCGGATAGAGCATTACTAAGAGCGCCAGATTCCGCCCTAGCGTCATCTCTTTCCTTGGCAAGACGTTGCATATAAGCCCGCACATCTGAGGGATGAGAAGAGCGCGCTTGCCGCAGTTCTTCTTCCATGACATTGAGCTTAAGTTCTAGAGCGGAAATCTGACCACGGGCTTTCTCAAGATTATCCCGCGTCCATAAAAGAGCCCCGTTGAATAAATGACGGTCATGGTTATTTTGGTTTTGCAGATCTACCAAGCAAAACTTTTTCTTACGCCATTCTTCGGCCATAGCATTATGGACATCCGCGCGAGCGTTCCATTTCGCTGATTCACTCTTGAGTTTTTCAACTAACTCGGCAATACGACCTTTTTGACGAATTCTCTCACCCCGAAGCCACATCAACTCATGGATTCCACCCACTGAAGATAGTACAGCGGGAGGGGGAAGAAGAAGATAACTCAGAACATATAAGGAACATCTAATAATCAAAAAGAAGGAGATGCAGACCTGAAATAGATGAAGAATTCTTCTCAGCCACTTTTAACTTCTCCTTGACCGAAGCTAGCTCAGAACGCAGCTTTGCCTCTTCCGTGTCCTGCTGCTCCTTGCTCTTAAGCAGACCCTTCAACTCTGCTATTTCTTTATCTTTAGCAGAGGCCGCAGCTTCAACACTCGAGAGCACCTCTTCACGATGGCGGAGATTCGCTTCAAGCTTGAGAGACTTAGCCTTGAAGAGCCGGTAAAGATTATGGTTGCAGTACTCACTCCTCATCATCTATTAATCAAAAAGGGACATTAGTTCACATAACACACCTAAGTAAAATCAGGGATAGAGAAAGTAGGGCAAACCTCCAATAACCGCTGCTGGGGATAACTGTACTGGTACCCATCGGCAATAGCCATCATGCCCGCAACAGTAGAGGGAGGATTCACCACGAGATCAATCCCGCTGGCCACAAGATTCTTGTCCCACTCTCCATCTACCACCTCCTCAGAGGTTAGCTCCATATGCCTGCGAGTAAAAGAGTCCGAACTCTTTTCCCCTTCAATCACAGGGGCAGGATGCGACATGACAAGCAAATCTTTCTTTTTAAGCCAAGCCAAAATAGCATCATCGCCATCCGCGGTTAAAGACCGCGAGAAATCATCTGAGGAAGAATCTGAGGACTTACCACCAAGTAAAGCACCAGTGGTACCTTGCACCAAAGCCCCGCCAGCAGAGGAAGAAGCGCCAACAAAACCCTCTGGATGAACCACCAGAACCTCAGCATCAGATCCGCGTACTAACCCAACCTCAGCATCACCTCCGCGGCTATCTTGAAGAACATCCCAGTCATCACCGGCGGAAAGCAAATTGAAATCCGAGGCAAGCCCTATAGCCGCGGCCATGTCAAAAGATTGTCCCCCGGACAAAACCTTACCAAAGGATAACTCACAGTAAGTATCCCCATCCTTATCACTACTACCAAAGGCAACTCCCTTGCCCTTGTCTACAACGGCCCACTGCAGGCCAATGCCACTGTCCTCTGCGATCAGATTTTCACCAGCCTCAATATCCGCGACCCCACTCGACTTAACAGCCCCACCAGGGGCCTGACCACCACTACCGCCACCAAGTGCCTGATCACCACTACCACCACAAAGTGCCCGATCACCACCACCACCACCAGGGACCTGATCACCACTACCACCACCGGTGGTCTGATCACCATCGCCCCCACCAACAACATTGTTTCCTTCTTGAAAGGGTGGAGAAGTCCCAATCCGCTCTTCCTTATCGGAAACATCCTCATCACCATCTACTGGACTGTTCACTTCCTCGAAGTGCGTAGAATCTTCGGTGGGAGAATTCGACGATCGCTTGGGATTGATATTTTTCTTTCTAAGCACCTGCGAGACATAGTGACAATGAAACATAATGATAAAGAGACGATGCTAAAAGAGCCATTTGTATCTCCTTTCCTTAGCATAATCAACATTACTTAAGAAAACGAAGGGGCATATGTACGTAGAAAACAAACAACACACCTTAGCAATGTTAGCACTCTGCGTAGGAGGGTTAGCATCGGAAATATCTTCATCTTCCGCATAATCAACATCACGATTGTAAGCAAAATCCATACCTCCAAACTCATCTGCCAAGGGCAGTAATGGGCATAACGAGAGGGAGAGGTTTCGCGATAAGGACTGTCAACAGAAGGCTGCCAACCATGGGGTCCGGGGACCCAACCATAGGCCCACGGACCAACAACTTCAAGAACAGTAGCAGACCACTCATAGTCATGATCACGCTTAATTCTCTCATCAGCGGGAATAGGAAGACCTTCAGCACCAGGAACCCTCGCCATCTTGGAGTCACTTACCTCGCTCAAAAGGCGAATTTCCCCTTTAACAGGAGCAATATTCTGCAGACTCACAGACCACGGCTTACGTGTATTCCTGTTAACATAATCTCCAAAGGACTTGTTGAAATTTTCAGGAGTATACCACCCTTTCTCCTCCGCTAACTTGGGGGTATAGCAGGTCATCATCGTTTGCCCTTTGCTACGAAGATAGCATTCTCGGAGATGGCGAAGATAATTTCCTGTCAACTGCTGCACCCCACGGTTATGACTCTTCTTAGCAGTGTCGCGGCTAGACAACACCCGGTAGTAGAAATCGTCACCAGCCTTATACAAAGGCAACATCAAACCAGCCTCGAAAGCACCCACGGTCGTCAATAAATGAAAGGCATCGTACTGATAACTGGAAACCATCTCATAGGTTATATCTTTATCAGGGGCATAAAAGCGCACTTGGAAGTGCTGAAGACCATGCTTCAATTTGAAGGCTTCAAGATCGATGTGTCTGAAAGTGAACTTCTTGTTACCCAAAGGTAAAGGACGAAAGGTAACAGAAGAGTCATCCTCGTAGACGTCTCCCGCAACATCCTCCGCAGAACCCGCTACCTTCTTCTTAGGAGGAACTACATCTCCCGAAGATCCTATCTCTGAAGCCTTCATCTTCGGAGGCTGATTCTTAGTGGACTTGCCTGAACTAGGCGCAGATGGAGTCAAAGGAAGATTAGTCCGCGGTGGAGGCATGGCGCGAAGAGGCTGCACATCTAGAAGTTCATCGCGCGGATTCTGCTGTCTCTTAGGAGACCCATCCCTAGGACGATTCACGGCATACTTAGACCCCTGCGGCGGATCACCTTTTTTGAGCGAAGGCCTCTGACCGGAGGATGAGGATGTTCGTCTATCCCGAGGATAGCCCCGCGTAATAGGAGCCGAAGTTCCGCCCTTAATGTTAGAATCCCTCCGAGGAGATCTATGAGGACTTGACGGAGGAGTCTGATAAGGAACCCGCGGACGATCGGACATGTCTGCGGACACAAACACAAATGGAAGTACAAATCAGAGTCAAGGAAGATCGAAAAATGAAAAAATCTCAAGAACAGCAGTGAACGTGAGAAAAACCCTAGATTTCATCTATAACCAGTTAAGCTTTCAAGCTATTACTCAAACACAAAAGAAGCAAAAGAGAATCAAACATGGCTGATAAAACACACGGCCCAGCGACGATAACCTTCAAATTCCATGACATGCATAAGGTTAAACCCATCAGGGTTCATCACCAGAAAATCAAAAACTCAACAAGGGTAGGAATGGCGAATAAACGAAGCAAAAAATCCTACCTGAGTTTCAATAAGCAACAGCAATAAGCAACAGCAGTAACAGCAGCAACGACCGCAACAGCAATAGCAGCAGCAGAGGACGAGGTTAAGAAGACGAAGTTAAAAAGAAGAAGTTAAGAAGGCGAAGCAGAAAGTAGGGGCAGAGAATAATCAGAGAATGTGAATTTAATTCACATTCCTTCATCCCCTTCTCTTTTATAAGACCAAAAGAAACCGTCCACTACCCAAAGAGCAGATTATGACCGGATGTGGGAAACGTGCACAATAAATGCGAGATAACTCCTTTTAGGAGAAGTTATGAAGAGAGAGATAAAAACGTGCCGCACGATTCTTCTCCCAACTAAAGCTGGCGCCCAGTCACGAGAAGAGGGGCAAATTATAAGTACACTTATTTATCTCCCTCGCCACGTGTGCTAGCAAAGCCCACGTGGAGGCCACGTCATAAAAGCAGATGACACAGGGGCATCCGTAGGATCCAGACGGCGTGCCATCTGTCAAACTCAACGGTCGAAGATGAAGGAGTATCAAAGGAAGGTACCCCCACGTAATATCGAAGAACCGCTCTGCTACACTTTACCCCATCACGAGGTGAGGGATGATCAACGACTGGGGAAGGTTCAACTGACACAGACGTGATAGGAGAAGACTGACACCGCCTGGCGCAGACTGGACCGCCCCAACCATTCGCATTCAATGCTGCTCAGAGGGCACGTGTTGGATGACCAGCGGAGAGAGCGCGGACTGATCAGCGTAGTGAACATAGAAACATTAGAAGGCCCTAATGACAAGGAAGTCCGCGGACTTTGCACAGAACACGAGAAGATAAGACTTCAACGACTCTCTTCCAAGAGACCCCCTTAAAGGGGCTATATATATAGATGTCCCTTCCCAACATGGGGGGACATCGGGAGAAAACTAGGAAATAGGAGAGAGATCAGTGAGAAGTAAGTATGAACATCAACCGGTGGGTTTGATGAACACTCAAAGTCTCAAGACTATTCTTGTAACCATTTACCTCATAGTAATATCCCTAGATCCGTGGATGTAAGCCTTAGTGCTGAACCACGTAAACCATTGTCTCCTTTACATTTAGCTTTCATACCTCTTTGTTTATATGTTTATTTCTTAGATCTACCAATTTGGATGTTGATGAGATCATGATAAACCCGCGGGGTTTGGAATCAATGAATCAACATCTACCAATGAGTCTTAGACTAAATTCACACTCTGATGCGTGTATTAAAATACTCGCCTAGATTGTTTGTGAACATGTGGATGCCCACATGATTTCCGTGTTCACAATGTCCTTTTGCTCTAATTTTCCCTTAAGATAAAAAGGGTGAAGATTTCCAGAATGTTGTTAAAGTTTTTGGTGCAGATAACTTCTCAAATCTATTGAAATCACCAGGCCCACAACTGGGTTTGGCGTCCGAGACAATGAAAATTGACGCGAGATTTAGAATGTCGGATCCTGTGCGTGGGTTGGAAGGAATTGTTGAGAGTCTCTTTTACAGAAATTGGATAATCTTACTCCTCAACTTGGTTTTGTTAATCAACAAAACAAATCTCATCGTCAGCTTAGTGTAGTTGTACTTGCTTTTGTCCCAAACTAATAAACACTTGGACCCACCCAAAGTAGTCGAAATCGGTCCTCGGTTGGAGAGCTTGGAGCTAGAGTGATAAGTTCAGATTTGGAATCGCCAAAACTCGGCCTAATACTTAGAGCTATTTATTAGATCTATATATTGCATTTTTGAGGGTTTTCCATTTGATAACTCCCATCTAAAGGGTTACAAAAATTTTATTTTCTGATTTTGGGGCATGTAAGGTTAACTCGGAAAAATCGCCAACTTGTTTTGCTAAAAAATCGGTCCAAATCAGCCTTAATCGCAAAAAATCGAAAATGGCTTGAAATCGAAAATCGCCTCGGTCATATAACTTGTAGCGATTACTTCGCAAGTAATCAGCCTTGGAGGACGATTTTGACTATACTGCACCCTATCATGTATGGATGAGAGGTCCATGATCTTAGCTTTCCCCGAGATAAATCAAACTATTTATGTATCCTGGTCGCAAGATATCCAACCACCTGTAAAGGGAGTTATTATGAATAATAGTTTAGATGCATAGAGAATTTTCGTTTTGCAGTTTGCAAATGTATCATGAAAATAATGATATTTTCAATACTTGTCATGAAAATTCTAAACGAACAACCCCCAAAAACAATACAAATTCATCCCACTCCCATTAGAGTGGGACCTACCCTCCATAAAATGAGAACCCTTATAACTTTTGGAAGGAGGTCCCACTCTAATGTGAGTGAGACGGTTTTTGTGTTGTTTCTGGAATTGTCCGTAAAGAATCAATATATTTTTCATATCTTACGGAATTGTGTTTATTTAGGAGCCAACATAATAAAAAATTAGACTCATCCACCTACAATATAAGATGGAGATCGAGTGGACCAATCTAAAACAAGAGTTACTTGAACAGTGGACTAACTAACAGCTGGCACTTGATAGTGTTGTGATCAAGTAGATCAAACTGGAGACAACATTTGAGCATGGCTGCTAATAAGGGTGACTTTGGAAAGTAAAAGATATTTTGTCTTACATGAAATTTGATAAACCCCAAATAAATTGGCATCTCCTACATTAACAATCTTGCAATTGAGGTTCTTTACGAACCACAAATTGTACTTTTGTTTGGCAAATCAGAAAGTGTTATCTCCAATTAATAATCTCTACGAACCAATTGTTCTTTTGTTTTGCAATTTGTATCCCCGTTAACAATCTTGCAATTGATACTTTTCACTGGAAAGTGGAAATAAATTACTCCATCAAATCGAAATGGGTTTTCCTATTTCCCATCTTCTCTTTCCATGTATTCCATCCAAACTATATAAATAGGGGTGGAACTACATCCAGGCTTCTCCTCGGTGAAGCCACCCCCAAAAGGCCCAAGTCCATATTTTTAAGGATTATTTTATATTGGGCAATAGATAATATGTAAAGTTTGGACTTAAGTCAGAGAAAATGTTCAAAGCTGGGGCCATACCCATACCTAAAGTCTAGTTCCGGAACTGTATACAAATCAAGTTTCGTACAACTCTTTGTACATTGGGTAAACAAAAGTAGAAATTAACGATTAATCCCAAAGTTGTTGGGCTTTGGACACTCTAGTCCTCTCCTCTCAAGCCTAGTACTAGGAGATCCAAATTTACAAAATCCTGAACGAGTTAATCCCTTTTCTAACGATTTAGTCCAAATCGTATATTTTGCACTGCCTAAAATACCCATCACGGATTTTACTTGTCGTAATCCTGTTTCCAGTTTTTCATTTCCATGTCTGAAACAACTTTTCTGTGAAGAACAAATTCTTAACCTAATCTCTTCTCAGTGAAAGTTCAATCTTCAAACATAGATCTAAGAATCACACAAACAATTGATTCAACTTTAAAACCTAAATCGTTACTATCAACACCTTTGAAGATTAATCAATCCATGAGAAAACTTGATGAGATTCAATTTCCACATTGAAGAGTTAATCATTGAAAGAGATTGAAAAGATAAGTTTAATCTACTCTCTTATTTAATTTGATTGCAACTGTTAATTTCAGAATCGATTTTAATTTGTTTTTACGATTTCAAAACCTAAAATATATCTTCATCTATTGCTCAATCTCCTCGGTCGCATCTCTTCAGCTCATTATCTTCACGAACATAGTAAAATTAATGTGTACATAGTTGACACTACAAAAGCTCAGTTTCAATTGTTTCATCATAGTAATAAGTTTTGGTGTTTGGTTGTTTCATTTGAGGATTTGTTTTGATTAACCGCTTTTTGATTTTGGTTGAAGTTTTGATGGATCTATTTCAGATGAATTTATCATCATAAGTTCACGCATATTTTTATGGTTGCGATAATCATTCTAGGTATTCGTCAAATTTTCTCTTTGATTTTACTTTTTTTTTTAGGTCACGGGATGAATGATTTTGTCTGGGAAAAATGCGGATTATGGTAGAGAAGAAGAAGAAGAAGTTGAGTCGACATTAGCACATAGATCTCAGCTCAATGAAATTGATGATGCAGGTGATACATTGAATCTTGTACTCATTTAATCTTAAATCTTTTTATTGTTTTCAGTTAAATTAAAGTAAAGTCGTCTATGCTATTTTTATGATTTGAAAAGCATAATCATTTTTAGGTCTTAACATTTTATAACTGCAAGGATGTAGGCACTGCTGCTTGAATTTGTTGTCAAGTTTGATAAAAAAAAATTAATGGACATGACACCTTTAAGACAACACCTTAAGATGTATATCTACTTGATCCACTTGCTTAAATGGAAATGACACCTTTAAGATGTAATATCACTTGTTAATTAGCTCATTAACAAACAAACTTAGCTAATGAATAAAAAAAAATACTTGAAATTAAGTTAGTTTACTGGCTGAAAAGTCCAAACAAAAATAGACTACAATAACCAAAGTGATGGGTGTGTTTAGGCTAAAATGTGGTTACGTATGTTGGCTTAGAGTTCTCCATTTTTCCCATAATATAATATTTTCAATCACTAATATTATTATCGATTGCAGAATCATACTGTTAATGACTAGCTAAAAAGTTCACATAAGAGTTGTTGCAGATGTTATATTTGCATTTATTAGACATTTTCCATTTCTACAACTAGTATTTAAACATTGAGATGGCGTATGAGGTGCCAAAAATGATCAAAAACGGATCTCAGTTCTATTTTGTACTCATTGTTATATTCCCCTTACCCTTGTTTCGCTACTTTCTTTGTCTTATATTTTCTTTTATCCCATCTTGTCTTGTCGTGATTTCTTACACTTTTTTTTTTGTAGGTAACAATATCGGTAGTAAGAAAACGAGCGACATCTCAGAAAAGTATCGTTGACAAGGTAAATTCTTCACTTGTAGCCTCTCTAACCATTTATTCCTTTCCCTGTGAAACTTGTGCAGACAATCTTTTGAAAGGTTAAAGACTGTTAGATTCTTTATGTGCATTGATTTTACTGTACCGGTTATACTCGGTAAAGTTAGTTGTACACCTATTGTACGCAGTGTACATTTTAGTGCACCGGTTTTATCTTACTGGTTGTGAGTCGTGCATCTTGTTTCAACAATGATTATAAACCCGAAACTATCGAGCTAGTATTTGAATTTAGGCTTGTCTATACACAACAACCGTAGATTTTTTTAGTACATCAGAGATCAACATCCTCAAGTCTTAATTAGGTAATAAAACAAAAGTGCCCATGATATATATATATATATATACCCAAATTATGTGGCGGTTTCAAAGTCGAAATGATTTTTTTTTTTTTTTTTACAGTTGCATCATTTATACTAAATAGTCTTGAGCACTAATGATTGGATATACTTAGACTATCATTTTTCTGGTGCCACGGGTTTGTGTAGATTGTGTTCGTATGCTAACTCATGTAACATCACAATTACTTGTTATGTTTATGAGAATCATTAATTCCTTTATATAAGAAAATAAACAGAGTAATAATTTGCTAGACATTTATCGCGCAGTTGATACTTTAACCAAGCTATAAAAATCGTGAAAGTTTGTGCTTATGTTATGTTTTATGGTCTTCTACGGAGGAGATGAAGTATAGAATGCGTCAATTGTGCACATTTTTTTTTGAATTGTTAACATGTACATAGTTGTACACGTGTTGACTTTTAATGTGTACATAATTGTACACGTGTTGATTTTTACTGTGCACATAACTGTACACCTAATAAGAGTCTATTAGCTTATGCTTGTAAGAAATGTTAGTTCCGTAGACTTGTTCTGATATTGAAACTTAAAGGTTGGTTGTTAGGCCTATTTATCGTTCTATTCCAATTATTTAGCTTATGCTTGCATAGATGACTAGGGTGTACAAACTGGTACACATGTGAAAAATTGACACCATAAGCTTATGCTTGCATAAAATTAGGGTGTAAACACTAGTACACATATGGAAAAAATGAATATTAGTTTATCCTTGGGTAGATAAATGGGGTGTACAAACTGGTACACTTGTAGAGAATTGACTCCATAATATTATGCATGCATCAATAACTAGGGTGTAAGTGTGAAAAGAAATGGCTCCATAAGCTTATGTTGCATACATAACTAGGGTGTACAAACTGGTTATTAAACATGTAAAAAATTGACTTTATAAGCTTATGCTTGCTTAAAACTTGGGTGTACAAAATGGTACACATGTGGATAAAATGACTATAAGTTTATGCTTGGGTAAATAGAAAGGGTGTAAAAATTGGTACACATGTGGAAAATTGACTCCATAAGGTTATCTTTGGGTAAATAAGCTTATGGAGTACTGTGCTGAGTTACCTTTTCTTTCTAGTTATTTAATTTTTTTTGTTTGTTTCTCTTGTAACCTCATGCATTTCCTTAACACTCTTGATCGCAAAGCGACATTCTGTCCAAATAAGAAATTAATGCCTCACCCGAGTATGACAGGTTTAAGATTTGTTGATTATCAATGTGTACATAGTTGTACACGTATTGATTCTTAATGTGTACATAATTTTACACATGTTGATTTTTAATGTGCAAATAGTTGTACACTTGTTGATCGTCAATGTACACAAGATTGTACACCTATTGATTGTTAACGAGTGCACCTGTTGAAATTCATTTTGATTTCAAATTTATTGATTAACATAACTACCTTAGGACATCTCCTGCTTAATTATTGCGGAGAAACACTTCATGTTGTTCATTCCTATCTCGTTGACACTTAGCTCGTCGTTTATGAACTCTCAAAATTTTCGGCGGTCCTTGCATTTTCCTATTGTCTTGCCCATGTTGCCCACCGACCTTGCTTCAATTCTCTGTTAAGTTTCTCTTGAGAGGAATAGCAAAATGAGAGGAAATGCTCTTGAAAGACTGGTATTGGGGTTTGATGATATCACCATGTTCCTTTGGGAAATCATGTCGATGTCGATAAGCACCCTAAAGCCTGCTGAATAGTCACCAACAAACACTTCTTGGCCTTCTTATTGAGAGAAAATTCATAAAATCTAATGGAAGTTGGTCTTTTCTATACAGCTGCACTGTCTTTTTAGGCTTCTCCCACTATGTTCGTGATGCAATCTACTGGTTCAAGGTATCCGCGTTTCTATTGTTTAATCTCAAACACTGGAGATGACTTATGGGATGACATAACCTGAATCTTGTTTTGTTTATGTATTTCTTCATATGGACAATGAAATTAGTCATTTTGAACCCCACCAATTTTGTTGTGTTACTATATTTTATAGGTTCATTGCTCGTTCCGCTAGGTATGGCCTTATACATTATACTCAATTATCAACGGGTAAGTCGGAGTAGTTAATCAAAATTTTGAGTGGCCAATTCATTTTATGTGGCCTATTTATTTATAAATATTTGTGCTCTTGTATATGACTTATTTCATTCCAATTAAGATAATTTTGAAACTTATGGGTTTGAAAGATAATATGTTATCACTTGCTGGTCTAGCGGCAGGAGAACTTGGAATAAGGTTTACTTGGTGGTTGGTATTATTCGTTATTGTGATATTATATTCCAGGTTGCTTGTTGATTAAGGGAAACATGGAAAGATAGGATCATTTAGGTATAACATGTGTACATAGTTGTACACATCTTGATTCTTAATGTGTACATAATTTTACACATGTTGATTTTCAATGTGTACATAGTTATACACCTGTCAATCGTTATGTACCTTGGTGTAATAGGGATATTGTCATCAACCCACTCTTTTATTTCATTTTACAGTAATATAGTTGAAGTAGCATATCAAGAGGTTGTTGGTTTGAAGAGGATGGGGAGCTCATTCGTTAGGAAGAGGAGAGTTAGCAAGCTGGGAGTGAGCAAAAAGTAAATGGTGGAGCTGCTGACAAGGAAAAACGCACTAAGGAAAAACAGATGTAAGTGTCTCTAGCTTTGTAATTTTACTCACTAAGATAGTCTGTATGAAGTATGCTTCTGTGTGGTTATAAATGGTCAGTTTTATGCATGTTTTGCAAGGGTGTACACATTGGTGCACCAGTGTATTTTCTATGTAAAAGTAGGTTTTTGTGTGGTTATGGAGGATCGATTTTAGGCATGTTTCGCATGGGTGAACATATTGGTGCACTAATGTATAATTATCATGAAAAGGTAGGTTTGTTTGGGTTTATGAATGATCGATTTCATGCATATTTTTTTCGTAGGTGTGTACAAAGTAGTGCATGTACACACATTATGTTATTTAGGTGTGCATAGTAGTCCAAATGTTGATTATTTAGGTGTAAATAGTTGTACACTTGTAGGACTATATTTATGTATACAAACCAAAAATTACGGAAAACACTAATTGTATAGGTGTTGGATTTTCTATAGATGTGTACGAAGTTGTACACTATTGTGTTATCTCAGTAATATGTGCATTTTTGTCGTATAATTGTTGGATTTTTATACCACAAAACATCAAAAGTTAATGCATCTCTTTCTTATACCATCAAAAGTTGTCCTCTCATTAGAAATTTAGATCCTTGTAACATCTCTTAGGCAAAGATAATGTACATTCTAGGATATTTGTTGCAGCTTCAGTTACATTTTCGAACAGTTTTATTAAAATAATCTCTGCAGAGACAGATGAATAGATTTAAGCTCATACTTGTAAGTTAGTATAATCATTTTTTCTGATTTGTAGCCTGTAAGAACTGGATGGTTTATCAATGTGTTACCCATTATTCATGCTATCAGTGATTACTCAATTATATAGGCCTAGGTGAAAAATAAGTTAGAAACTGGTGCTATAGCGGTATTTTAGCTTACGAGTCACCAATATCTAGCTCCCACTTTTTCCTTGTCAGTTATTTTGTTGTTTTATTAGATTCCTTGTCAGTTAAAAACTTTATGAAACAATAGTTTGATCTCTGTGCAGACCACTTTTTCCTCTTCGTCATTGTATGTATATAGATGAACAATATAAATACATCATTTCCATTCTTGCGTATCAACAAGATGCTTTCATGTGCCGGAGCTGACAGGCTTCAAACTGGTATGAGAAGAGCGTTCGGTAAACCCTTGGGAATGGATCACCTAGATAACTTGTTATCGTATGAGATTCAGCTGCAGTCTACTTTTGTTATGTTGGTGTACAAACTGGTGCACCTTGTTTTGTCTTTTGATTTTTTGGATTTTTGTAGACATGTACATGTTTGTACGCCAATATAAACTAAGATTTTTTTCAAATGAAAATTATATAGGCATATGGGTACTCTTTTTGTAGCTCTTGGAAAGAGCTTTCCTAATATATAAAGTTTGTGAATTTTGGACAAACGGTTGGAAAGATAAATTGTTTTTAATTTTTTTTATATTATTTAAAATTGCTGACATCATTGTGAGTCACTTTGGACTAAACTGTAAATATTTGGACTAAATTGTAAATCAGAAAGGTTATTTGTGTACTTTCAATGAAAAAGGACTGATTTGTACCTAGTTGAATGGGTCAGGACTAACTAGTATATTTTGGATGGGGTTTTGGACTAAACCGTATTTTTCCCTAAACAAAACTCACTCCAATATTTTTTAATCTCCCATACTAAACCTAACCTCTCACCACCACCGCTGGCAAATTAATTAAGTTTAGAAATTCATTTACAAATCACCATCTTAATCGGGTTTAGAAATCAAATCGTAAAACTTACTTGCATTTCCTTACATACTTTAATAGTGTGGACATTTGAAGTAAAAGTTCCATCAATATAAAATTATTAAAATTGAGGAGGGATCCCCTCACACTTTTATTATCATACTATCTCACATGTTGGGCGTCATTTTTGCAAATTGAAACCAAATCGTAATGGATTTGAAGCTAATATTTTGAGGATATGTTACTTTTACCAAGTTCTACATGCCTACCAAAAATGAGCGTATTCCGAGACGTATAACATCATCATCTACTACTTTGAAAATGAGCCGTTGAAAATCTGTGGATTTCTAGCCGTCGAAATTAAGACCGGTAGATTGTGAGGTTTTATATTTCGGAATACGCTCATTTTTGGTAGGAATATAGAACTTGGTAAGAGGAACATATCCTCAAAATATTAGCTTCAAATCCGTTACGGTTTGGTTTTATTTCGCAAAAATGATGTCCAACGTGTGAGATAGTGTGATAATAAAAGTGTCAAGGGATCCTTCCTCATTAAAATTGGGGGTAGTCGAATCCAAAACTTAATTGAAATAGAAAAAAAAAAAGAAAAACTAAATAACGCATTATGTGATCAAGCTAGAACTTTTGTGCTTCTTATTTTGGGTACCGAACCTTTATGAGAACATCTTTATGGAAAATAATTGTATATAGTGGTACTAGCGGTAATGTATAGGGGCCTCCTCGTGCTCAAGGTTGTGAAATCGTAAATTGCGGAACGAATAGTTTTTTAATTGTGTGAATCGAACCGCATGTTAAAGCGTGAATCGAAGATTCATGGTCGATTATCAAATCGTATGTTTTTTCGTAAATAATTTTGAATTATGCGGAGTATTTAACAAAGTTCATATTCTTTTGCAAAGTATTAATTGGTCTTTAATCTAATATATACTAATAAATTCGTTAAGCATAAAAAAAGAAACAAAGTGGAACATTGGTTAGACGCCACTTTTATGACTCACGAGGTCATGAGTTCGAACCTTCCTTCACCAAGCACGATTTAAATCGATTTGGTTACCTTCTCATTTTTAAGGAGGTCGCGAGTTCGAACCTTCCTTCACCAAGCACGATTTAAATCGATTTCGTTACCTTCTCATTTTTTATTTTTTTTGAAAATCCATCTTTGACTTATGCGGGATTTAAATCGACTTGAAAAAAGTGAAGTGAATCGTGCAATAAATCGACTTGAAAAAAGTGAAGCGAATCGTGAATTGCACGAATTTCAAAACCAGTGGAACGCATTACCGTCCATTCTTAGATTGGGCAGTAAGGGCGGAGAAGGGCGATCACTCATTCTTTAAACCAGCATTCTTAAGACCAAAGAGTTGGGCGGAAAGGGGGTGGGTGGGTGGGGGTGGAAGCTCTCCGTTCCTGGTTCTCCTGTAGCTGGATTCTCTGGAAGAATCCTTAGAATGGGATTCCAACTCAGCACCTTTTGATATTTTTAGAAGAGTTGCTCTTTAGAGCATAGTACGATGAAAGTTGTAAGCTGGGGGGAGGGGAGTTATTGTCTATTGTTGGCCTCTATGGTAGAATCGATCGGGGAGGCCCGAGAGGCGGTGGTTTACCCTGTGGCGGATGTCAGCGGTTCGAGACTTGAAAAAAGTTAAGCGAATCGTGAATTGCACGATTTTCAAAACCATGCTTGTGTGTTAGCATTGACTTACACATGTGTACAATAGTGATGAAAAAGTTAAGCTGAGATTTGAGAGGGAGGAAAAAGAAAATAGTGGTTGACTAACCTTATTAATTAGCAACAAAGTATTTAAAAAACCCACAATTGGGGATACTCAAGGTTACATGGGGCTAGATTTTAGCTAAGGGCGTATTTTTTTAAAGATAAAATGTCTATACTTTAAGTTTGTATCCCCCTTTCCCTCAAAACCGATTGCTCCTATTCTTCACCTTTTTTCTTCCCTTCTTCGGTAACTTCTTCATTTTCCAAAAAAAAATTCGTCCATTAATTTTCGTAGTGATATGATTGAATTTTTTAGGTTTTAAATAAAAAATTAGGTCAACTTGAAGAGTTACAGAGTAACTGTTAGCATTGGTTTATGTATTAATATAATGCCGATTGTTATTGTCGGCATTGTTTTGTGAATAAACCCAACGCCGAAAATTTTAGTCGGACTTGTCTTTCCGTTGAATGCAATGTCGACTACTATTCTTTATATAAAAACAGAGTTTTTTCGAGCGACGTGGTTAATCGGAGCTTCTGGTTGATTCTGGCCCCACCATTCTAAATTTCAGCCAAAAGAATTCCAGTAGAATCTTTTGGGCCCGCGAAATATTTTTTACCAATCACATTTAAACATTACCAATTTTTTTTTTCCTAACTCTTATTTATTCTAAGAAACATATCAAAACAAATATAATCAATTTAAACATGACTTTTGTTAAAGGGAGAGCAAAAAGAGATCTGAGGAGAGCAAAAATCGTTGTTGACTCGTTAACTAGGACCGGTTCTATATATCTCTCTGACTCGGACTAAAACACCCCCCTTCTTCTTCTTTTATCTTCAGTAGAAAGTTTCAACCCTAGAAGTTAACCACCAAAGTAAATTAGTCAGGCTCATTAGTTGAATCCTTTATAGACTTTTTGAGCAATTGGAAAATTCTCGAGAATAATGGAATCTGCTGATGTATATGCAAACTAAATGTAGGGAATCAAAACCCATCAATGATCAGACCTAAAAGCTTGGTTTGTTCTTTTGAGCAACCATAGAAACACTATTTCACAAATCACGTCAATATATGTCAACAAGCAATATTATCCATGTTCAAGTAGATTTATTAAAACGTGAAATCATTTTATTTGTTCATGCTCTTGGAGAAGAAATATCTATGGAAGTTAAGGTTTAATGGGCCATTTGGATTTTCCCCTATCTTTTGATATTTTTTTAAAGGTTTCATGGTCATGGCGTTCTTCAAGTTTCAGAAGAACAAAAAAAGTAGCAGAAGTCAGTTCGATCGTGTGTGGCTAAGGGTAGTTCTGTCCGAGTCGGATAAGCATAGAAATCTAGTCCTAGTTAGCGAGTTAATAACGATTCTCGCTCTCCTCGGATCTCTTTTTGCTCTCCTTTTAACAAAAATCTTAAACATTACCAAGAAAAAAAAATCATCATCATGATAAAATAAGATAAAATATTCATCATGATTTCATCGTAAAATTAAATCCATCATATGATTATAAAAAACAATCATATAAATAAAAAAAATCATATAAATAAACCAATGTCCATGTACAGTTTTTGTAATGAAATCCCCTTAATTACATCTCTAAACTACGATAAAAGAAAAATCTCCCCCTAATTACATTGTATTGAATACCTAAAATATATTATAAGCATTTACCTGAATGAATATTTTTTTTTCCAGGTGAGTGATTAAAAGAAAATACCTGATTTGTGGGAGTCATGCCTGAATAGAGTGAAGAGTCCGTTAATCCTGTACAAAAAATAAAATAATATAAAACCATTAGGAGTATGAATTCCAAATTCCAAAAAAAAATAAAATCACAAACATCAACAAAAACAAAAACGAAAACAAAATCATAAGAGCAATTTCATTAACAATTAACAATTTTGGAAAATACCAAAATAAATGGTGGATATCAAAATAACAAGAAAGACAATATTGGAAGGAAGAAAATATTGCAATATAATATCCAAATAAATGTGAATATTGATACGTATATTATATCCTACAAAGAAGTTTTTTTTTTTGGAAATTTTTGGGTTTATCCAATATCCAAATAAATGTGAAAAATAAAAAGAAAGAAAATATTGGAAGGAAGAAAATATTGCAATATGATATACAAATAAATGTGAATATTGGGTACGTATATTATTTCCCACAAAGAAGTTTTTTTTTTTTGGAAATTTTTGAGTTTATCTACTCTCTATTTAAGGCCCTTGCACAAATGCCAGGATCCCATTTTTCTTTGGTGCGGATTGCCCAAGAGCAAAAATACAGGTATGCTTTATGGTTGAATGTGTTTCATCGGCATGCTTTGATCGTAAACTCATCACTTTGTATATGCAATTCCATTGTTTTTTCTAGGGCTTTTTGCAGACCTACTTAAACTCCACTCTACATTCCTTTGAAAGACCTATTTAAACTCCACTCATCACTTTGAAAGACCACTCTACAGAAAGGCATTTTTACAGAAAGGCATCAGTTGGTCTGACACTTATTATTAGACACAACAGTTTCAAAGCATTTTTACTGAAAGGCATTTCTTTGAAAGACCAGACTGCTGGGGTTTTAAGTTAATTTGTTATCGGTTGAATTGTTTTTTTTTCTCTTTTTGTTTTTTTTTTTGGTTTTGATTTATTATGTATTTTATAACTTAATGATGTTTTAATTTTCAGAGACATGGTTTTATTATTAATTATTCATTGCATGTATGATGGATGCATGCTTTCTGTAATTGCAGGAGAAACAAGGATTACATATACTCCTTTGGATCATCTTACCGAGAATAATACCCGTCAGAAGATAGTCAAGGTGAAGGACCGAAGGTCTTGAAATTATGGAAGTCTGCAAATCCAAAGACAGGTGAAATATATGGACTGGAAGTGCATTTGATGGATGAACATGTAAGTGCTGTATAATTTTATTTACTTTTATTATATTAGATTTTTGGTGGATGGATTATTCTATGGGCCACACCGTTTTTTTTTCTCTTTTTCTTCCAGGGAACTCAGACACACGGTAAAGTGAAAAATGAAAATATGAAATTGTTTTAGGGCCAGCTACATGAGAAAAAAAGTATTTCAATTGAAAGATTCACTATTGCAGTAGCCAAAGGAAATTACAGAATTGTTGAATACAAATACAATTTGTAGTTCAATAAATTTACTAAAGTACGTCCATTGAATGGTGATCATCCGAGTTTTCCAGTGCAATCATTTGAATTCATTGATTTCGGAACTGCATTTTGAAGGAATGCTGCAAGACTATGTATTATTCAGGCAGGAATGCTTATGCTTGAAGCTATATAACATTTAATAAATAAAATTGATATTAAATTATATAATTTGTTGCAGCTGCTATTGGGAAGTTGAAGGCTGCATCACCTGCCGTTATGAAGGCAGTTGAGAACCAGGAGAACTACGAAGAAGTCACTATGAGAGAGATAATAATCGAAAATGCAGAGTAATGCGATACATTGGTCGAAAAATCTATGTTTATGACTTTATGTTTGTATTTAAATCTCTGACTAATCAATATAATTTTAATGCAGGGGAATTACTATGGTTGTGACTTTATGGGCTGAATTGACCAACGTAATACATGATGAAATGATAGGAGGTGATGGTACCGATCCAATAATTGTCATAGTTACAGGAACCTTCGTGAGGGAACGCCTAGGCAAGTACTATGAATATTAATCCTATCCTTATGAAATCAGTCATTCGAGATAACAAAATTATATCCGTCTAACATCTCCTTGGCTTAATAGGGCGAACTTTCCTTGCTACATCACCAGCGTCGAGCATATTTGTTAATTTGGATGTACCATGTCCAGGAATTTCGAAAAATGTAAGTGGATAGTATTAGTTGTATCTATGCATTTTTGGCGGTATGATTAATCTGGAATGTTTTTATTTAGGCTGGACACAGAAAATACTCCGGTCGAGACAATCGAAGTAGCCAAAGAGGATGATCCAAACGAAAATAGACTTACTATCCAGGAAGCAACCGATAAGCTGGAATTTGATGAAAGCAAGGTAAATAAGTGATTGTGTATAGCATTTATTGTGTACTGCATTTGGTACATTCGTGAACTATTAGTGGCTAAATTCGTGGTGTATATGGAAATTTTAAATTAGGATACGACTTTCACCTGTGAAGCCACAATACTCGGTTTGGTTGACGATCGAGAGTGGTATTATATGGCCTGCCAAGAGTGTAATAAGAAAGTCAAGTATAATAAAGACAATCATCCTTGCTGCATAAATCCTTCATGCAAAAACTATAATACAGAATGGGTGGAAGCCGTGGCAAGGTAAGTAGAATAGTTTATTGTGTGAGAATAGTTATATGAAGTGTATTTTTTAACCGGGGCAATCATGTAACTACAGGTACATGTTAAATATGAGAGTAAGGGACAGGAAGGGCACAACTGCGGTTTTTACAGCCCTGGGATGGACAGCAGAAAAGTTGATGAAATATGGTGCCGAGGATCAACACCAGCGCGTGGAGCACCTAGATAAGGTAGGCAATTCTTACATGGACTAATTTACTGTAATAATATTATGTGCGAACATCATTCTCATTAGATAACATTTTCCAAGTTGCAGCTTAATGAGAAGGAAAAGGCAGCAAAGATATTTGAACGAATCAAGGGCAAGACTATGGTTTTCAATTTAATGATCACATAATACAATGTACAGTACCAATCTGACAATTTCACCGTCATGAAAATATTCAGGAACGAGGCTGAGGCCAGGCAGGGATCCTCCAAATCCATGGACAAGGTAATGATACCATATAGATTTTTAGTTCATAAGCATGTTCATTGATCCATGTTTTGAGTAATACTAATCATAAATATATAATGGCAGAGTGGTGATGGAGGCCAGGAGCAGACTTTGAGTTCACTATCTCTGAGAAATGGAAAAAGGTTGTTGGGCAAGGATACAGGCGGTATTACACCTAACACACTGGAAAAAAAGGATCGCAAGAACATGGCACACAATGCTGACGCTTAGCGGAAATTTTTTGGGAATACGCTCATCTGGAGCATTTAGAATTTACTTATTATTTCAATTAGATTACACAACTATCTAGGTTATTTAGATGTTGGTTTTATAGACAAATTTATGTTATTTCGTTTCAGTAAGTGGGATTCATTTTTTACGGATTATGATACTATATTGATTATTAAGTACTCCCTCTGTTTCAAAAAGACCGTCCTCTATTCCATTTTGGTCTGTTTCAAAAATGTGTCCAACTTCTGTTTATAGTCATATTTTTCCAATGAACTCTCCAACATACCCTTAAGTTTTTATATTCATAATTTTTTTTTAAATGTGACCAAATCTTAATTATTAATGAAATCTGTATAATTAAGGAAATAAATATATCCTTCATTCCTTTTTTCATTTTCTATTTACAATCCCATAACAATTTTTGGTAGTTTTTATTACGAATATTTTTATTGAAATAAATTAGGAAAGTAATTAGGGGTAGGAATGTAAACTATCATGCTCTCCTTAATATCTTGACAAAGTCAAACCGGACTGACTTTTTAAAACGGAGGGAGTATTAAGTTTGGTTATTAAATTCACTCCAAATATTGAATATTGAATTTATTGTCAGATCTGTGGTATATGTTTGATTTTACATTTTCCTCTTTTTTTTGGTTCCAACCAATTGAATTTTCCAAATATTGAATGAATCTTTGACAACACAGGGTTGATGATGAGATGACTGATTAGCATATCAAATTGGGATGAATTTTATTACTTAGAATTTTGTTCTTCCCCTTTTTTATTGTTTTTTTTTCTTTCGAATATTAGTTAATAAATTTTTCTTGGATTACTTTTTTGATTTGGTTCCTTGGATATGAAATATGTGTACAGGACTCTGTTGCACGCTAGATATGACGGCTCCATCACAATTATGCCAATGCCAATTACATGGTGCTCCCTAATTTTTTTTTTCGAATTAAAAAAATGTCAAGACAAAAATTGAGAATTTACACTTTAGAGTCGTCAACAGCAATGGACGAACCTTAATGGTCACCTACCAACATTTTTTAAACTCTTTACCGTCGGCGCAAAAATTTATACGGCATATGATATGGCTTTCTTCTACTGAGTGTATACCTGTCCATTCATGCACTTAAAGAAAAAAAATCGTGTTAATATAATAGGCCTTTGCACCAAGGGTGTTCTCTATTTATTATCATACACTGCAAAGAAAAATGCCATAACAAATATTTTAGTTTTCTTTGTGTTCAAGTTTCGAGAGTCCATATTAGGGATACCAGACATACTGTATACGATACCTTGCTTTTCCACCAGACATTATTTTTATGCAATGCAGCTATGGTTTTGAAGAACAATCGAAAAAGAAAAACCCTAAATTTAATCGGAATAAAATTTATATTAAAATATTTATTACCTTTTTAACGTAGATAAAGGATATTCATCAAACCTATTGAAATCTATTCTGGGGAAAATAATATGAAAATACCTTACTAAGATCTACATTTATTGAGTAATCCGATATCTAAACATGTACAATATCTAATACATATCTGATAAATCGGGTGGAGTATCCAGAAACCATGGATTGTATAGAAACATGATATCTAAGCATAGTTCGGATTCCTTTAATATCGTTACATTCCAAATATTTAGGTGCTCTATATCTTTCTTACCAAGCAATACAATTTAATAAATCATATAACAGTGATATTGCACCAAGCTTATATAGTTTCAATATCTACTAACGGAAATCCCAGAAAAGAATCAAGAAATATGACTGTGAAAGAAAAATACGACAAAGAAGCAACCAAGGCTGATGACCAAGGCATGTAAATTTATTTCAGTATATTGCAGTTTTCATACAGTATTTTTTTGCATCGTAATTGAAATCTCAAACCAAACATGTGTGTTTTTTCATTTTCTGGCCAATCACATTGTAATTGGTGTATCCATTTTTTTATTTTGAGATTTTATGTTGATTTACATTCATGTTTTAGGTATAAATCTCAAACACACGTATATTTTGATATTAATAACATAAAGAATCATTGTAGGTTTCATGCTCGATTTACAATCATATTTTAAATATAGTGATTATAATGCCCACAATTTAACATGTTCTGTTTAATTCCACGGAGAGACGTATTTTTTAATAAAATTCTAAACTTTGACGAATTGAAATGTATAACAGGGATAGAAGAAGAACGGACTACGGAAAAAATCTACCCACGGTTTGAAACAACTCAAGGAACGCCAATCATGGATCACGGCATGAATGTGATTCCAACAACAAAAGAAGAATTTCTTGACAGAGTTATCGAAAATTCGTATGCAGAATTTGATGATAGAAACACTGAAAAAGGATATTTCTCGAGGAGAGCCATCTTAGCTTTTCATTCTGACAATGTGTTTGAAATAAATTCACGCATGGATACCTTATTTCCAGGAACAGAGCATACATATCTAAGCAATGACGCTTTATCTCCAGCTTCATATGACTACGCAAACATGGTCCATACACTATGCATAGAATTTCTAAACGACACAACATTTCCCCACATGCCGAATCATATACTGCGTTTAAAAGTAGGAATGCCTATAAAACTGCTGAAACAGATCGATGATGGAAAGATCACCCCATCAGGTACACGACTTGGCATATTAAAATTGGAAGAAGAAGATATAGAAGCAGAAGTACTGGATGGTCTAGATGTTGGGAAAAAAATAATAATTCAACGCCAATTGATGTCATCCGACGGAGGATTGGACATTCTGAGATACCAGTTTCCAGTGAAGGTCTGTTTTGCTATGACGATAAACGATATTCATGCAGAGAGTCTACGCAGCATTAGATATTATTTGAATACTGATACATTCAGAGATAGGCGAATGTACTTCGCAATTTCCCCATTGATAGGCCATCAGAATTCGCATTTAAATATTACAGTAATTGCCCTTAATTCTTCTGAAAGTGGATACACAAAGACCATTTTAGCGGAACCGGTGGTTGACAGCGTATGTCTTATAGATCGATTTATTAGCGACGAAGCACAATTTCATTTTAAAATTTATACTTAGGCCCTTTATTTATTAGGAATACTTCTGTTCAGTTTACCTTTTACTTGTGTTTAGTTTATCCTTTATTGGATAATTATTTTATTTTGTCTTTTGAGGTGGGATTTTGAGAGTTCACAATTTATTTATTTACCTATGAGCCTTGAACGAGCAACCAAATCATTGAAATTATTGGAGCAACAGAAACATAATTTTTTTTTTTTTTGGAAATGTTTTACTTTCATATTGTTTAGGAATGAAATTTGCCAGTTTATAATATCAATAATTTTTTTTATGAAATTTCTGGATTGTGAATGTTGGCTATGGGGCTTATTCATTATGAATCAATACATAAGGGGATGGTGGAGGTTCAATACGCATATGTCCATTATGAATAAGTCCATTTCTGAAAATCTGAATCCATGGGCACAAACCTAAGTCCGTTTCCGAAAATGGATTTAGATTAAAAACTATATATACCTATAATAAACTAAAAGACTGGAACCCTAATTGCATATTACAAAGCTAATAACATAGCTTCTCCACTGTTTTTTTCATTTTTTTCTTATAGTCGTGGGTAACACCTAAATTAATACTTAATTTTGATACTGATATGCAGAAAGAAGCATAAAATGTGGCTGAAGAACAAGAAAATGTGAGCATAAACACAATCGATGTAGCTTCTTTTCCGTATGCTACGGATTTTTTAAACACTTTGGAGTTCGACAATGTCCCACAACATCTTATTGGGCTCCAAACAGGCGTATTAATCGGGAATAAGAATGGTATGGTTTTATTCAACCAACCAAAACAAGTTTAACAATCAGGAATACAGCTAAGGATCCTATTTAAGATCAATTCTTTGTTGGTTGATGAATCAAAAATAATAAAATTTTATTACTATCAATATCTTTGGCCCTTTTTTGTTCATTTTTTTTTTTATTTTCTTGCACACTTATTGGGATTACTTTGGTTTTGTGACATAATCTCTATATAAAAAGAGCATTCAATATTCCACAAGCAATAAACAGACTCGTGCATCGCACGGGTGACAAACTAGTGTTAGTCAACAATTGCATTTATCTGCTCCAAAATTGAGCACAGCCGGTATTATCGAGAAATACTTTTCAATGCCTACTGTGAACTTTGCCTATACCGATTTTTTATTAGACAATACCGACTGTTTTTTTTTTTTTTTTTTTTTTTATTCAAAAAGAAAAGATTTGTATTAAGCGTATCAATTTCTTTTCATTTTGGTTTCTACAAATTTTTAATTTAAGAGAGGAAGAGGTTACATGATAGTCTTGATCAACCCTTCACCATTTTGTGATTGTATATCCCGAGGAAGAACATTTGAAAAAACAAAATCGCCTTTGAGAGTTCTAGCTCTCTTGGCTAACTTATCTGCCACACTATTGACCTCCCTTTTCACTGAAATACAACTCCAAGTACTAATTTTACTTAATAAAAATTGAATGTCTAAAACTAAAGATTGATTCCTCCAAGCGTGTTAATCGGGAATACGAATGGTATGGTTTTATTCAACCAACCAAAACAAGTTTAACAATCATTCCTCCAATACAAAGTATTTCCCTTGAGCACTAAGGATCCTATTTAAGATCAATTCTTTGTTGGTTGATGAATCAAAAATAATAAAATTTTATTACTATCAATATCTTTGGCCCTTTTTGTTCATTTTTTTTTTTTTCTTGCACACTTATTGGGATTACTTTGGTTTTGTGACATAATCTCTATATAAAAAGAGCATTCAATATTCCAAAAGCAATAAACAGACTCGTGCATCGCACGGGTAACAAACTAGTGTTAGTCAACAATTGCATTTATCTGCTCCAAAATTGAGCACAGCCGGTATTATCGAGAAGAAATACTTTTCAATGCCTACTGTGAACTTTGCCTATACCGATTTTTTATTAGACAATACCGACTGTTAGTGCATTGTGTTTTTTTATTAGACAATACCGACTGTTAGTGCATTGTGTTTACTTTATTTTTGCTCAGTGCGGGAACCCTACTATGCAGATCCATGAGTCAAACAAAGTTACTTCTTTGGTGGTATCTATCTTAAGTATTTTCGTTTTTTCATTCTTCTCCGGTTTTGAAAATCTCAACTTCCTCTGATTTTTGTTTCAATTCCTCTTACACTTTTTTTTTTCTTGATATGATCCGCGACGGGATTCGAACCTCCGACCTAACAACTCGAGGGTTCGACCCTAGCCAACTGAGCTAGCCCCAGTTGGTTTCCTCTTACAATATTAGGACTTAGGGAACATAGAAAGGTTAAAAAAACGCCAAATTTGCTAAGTGCATATGCCACCTATATGCTTGTCATAATTTGACGAGGATTCCACATCATTAAAATCCACACTAAAATCTCTCAAATTCTTTCTTCTTCTTCAAAATCTAAAGTTTATTCTTAACACAGTTGTAGTATACTCAAGGATAATTTAGCCATTACCATTTTTTTTTTGGGATTAGATGTTTTTCAAAAAAAAAAACAAGATTGAATTTCTTCGGCCAAAGTAGCCCGGTGGTGTGTGTACACCTTGCCTGGGTAAGGCTTAGTCCTATGGGCTAGATATCTAGCTGCTAGATTGGCCATCCACGTCAGCCTGGGCAACCTCATAAGTCTCATGGGCTAGATATCTAGCTGCTAGTTTGGCCATCCACGTCATTTGTGAGCGCCGAACGGTTCGGCGTTTTTCTGAGCGCCAAACGGTTTGGCGTTTTAGTTACTTTCCGTTCGGCGCTTAAATCTCAGCCGTTAGATTTTTATGATTTTTGTGAGCGCCGAACGGTTCGGCGTTTTGGTCACTTTTTGAGCGCCGAACGGTTCGGCGTTTCAATCTCGCTGATAATGCGACTGCGAGCAAATGCTAGGAGAGAGAAGTAGCCAGAAAGAGTGTTAACTTTTTTCCCACACTTTTTTCATGATTTGCAACACTTTTTGACAAATCTAGCAGTCTAATCTAGCCCATAGAACTTAGCCTTAGACCCAGCTACTCTATCTAGTAGTCTTGGGCACATCTTTTCTAACCAAAACCAATTCAGTGAGTCAACACCGGATAAACCGGTTTCTTTCTGTGTATTGTCAAATCAGAATAAATAAAGAAAGAAAAACCCATTTGCGGTTCACATTAAAACCTCTTACTTTTACTTGTCATTTCGATGAATCAAAAGACTCAATTAGAAAACCCTAGTTTTACCTCTCCTTTAATCATCAAGCCTCTGCAACTACTCTCGATTGGATTTTTTATTTTAGTCTCTGGTGATTGATCATCAGCTCGTGCGATGTGGTGGCTATAAAACAACAACAAGAAGAAAAAGGTCTTACTTTCTCCTAAGCACTCATTTCATTAATGTATTATGATTTCAAGGTTTTTTTTTCCTGATCAATGGTTGTTTTGGATCAGGTAGAAAAGAATGCAAATGGGTTATAAATTGAATAATCATGGTTTTATTATATGGGATTCTGGTGGAGGAATCAAGAATTTTTTTTTCAATAGCATCATGGTATTTACAATAGTAAGTATTCTACTCTAATCTATTCATTTTCTTTCATTTGCTTTACACTGTACATATAATCAATAACCCAGTACTGAGAATCCAAAAACTGATTAAATGTAAAAAATCATTATATCAAAACAAGGTAAATGAGGGTTAAAGGGGGACATGGTTATAAATTTACCTGTGTAGAAGCAAGGTCAGATGTACTCATATTTAGCCTCGGGTAGGAAACCGGGTTGTTTTAGTTGAAGAGAGTAGTAAACTGATGCTCAAATCATGACAATTTTCCACACCCACACAAAAATAAAATAATTAACATAAGCAATCTCAGATTGCAACACCCCAAACTAGTAATCAAGAAATTCAACAAACAAATCTTTCTCATACACAACTTTGAAGGCTCGTACATGTTTACTTACTGTAATCAAGAAATTTAACAGAAACAATTCCAATTATTACACAAAGAATCAAGAGAAGGGGCAAAAAGGAAAACACTTGTAATCAAAGTATTATGTGTAAATTTTTCTTACAGTTTTAATAGCTATTACTAGTAGTATGTTATAAGCTATCTTCCATGAAAAGTGAAATGTTTTTTGTAGAAGTTTGATGTGTCAAAATTTAAGCCAGAAAGACCTAAGAAGAGATTTATAAGTAGAGTTGTAGAGCTTTGTCTAAGAAGAGATTTATAAGTAGAGTTGTCCCAGACTTGTAGCTTTAGGTGTTAGACGCCCATTTTAGTTGAAAGCTTTTGCAATGAGAGGAGTAATGAGGTTGTTGAAGAGAGGATACTTGAGAAAGAGAGGCAGTCTCCTGAAATTGCAGTCTCAATGTGTACACACTATTATGCAACAGGTGAGAAAATGAATTTGGGTTATCTTTAATTTACACAGAAATTTGGTTGAAGTAGTTATGTGGTTTATGTAAAATCTGCACCCTTTTCTGTGTGAGCTTATTGTTGCACCCTTTGAAACAGATTATATTTGTGCAAAATGCTATGGATATGACCTTCATTGTGCGTCTTGAACAATTGTATCCTTTCTCTGTGGATTTCTATACGGAGCCTTTGTATATGTGTCTCCGGGTACTCTTTTATCATTTCATCCAAAAAGAAAACGGCTTTGATGGTTATATGGTCTGGGACTTATTACTATTGAGGTAGTTATTTAACCTGTTAGCATAAGGAATCTCATTCTTTGATGACATATATCCTGTATTTGTCCTTGAACAATGTTATTTTAATTCTAAAGACTATCATGATGTCATCGAAATGAATATCTTGTTGACCATCCTCGCAGTAGTTGTCATTCATAGCCTTGGGCAGAGATACTTAATCCAGATATAGATTCTGAATGTCATGTAATGTACTTTAAAATGTTGGAAATCCATACTTCCCAGCACTACGAGCCATTCTTATTGGGGTACCACTCTCATATGTTCAGATAGACCCATCTATATCCATCACCAATGTCTTTGTAACTTGACCTTTTTTTTTCCATACTGGCGTACTGCTCTCATATGTTTTGTATGTGTCTTGAGTTCCCTGTACATACCAATTTTAGAACAAGCTAGCCTATTTGTACATACCGGGGTACTGCTCTCATACTGTGTAACTGACAAGGTGACTTTTGTTGTCTATTTGTCTTAGCTTAAGCATGAGCAGTGGGCACACATAAAACACTGATTTACTTTTATAGAGGGTTGATGTGTTTGATCTCAAGTAACCAAAATAGGTTGAAATTTGTAAGCTGAGGAGGCAATAAGTAATAGCTGGTTGATGGTGTTGGTGCATTGTGGATCTTGGATCAATGCACCTAAAGTATTGTGTGTGTTGATAAAATCAAAAGAAAGTTAAGGACACTAGCATCTTATAGAATCCCTCGCGTTTTACTTTACATGTTTGATTGCTTTGGTTGTAAGTTCAATTTCATGAATAACTCCTTTGTATCCTGTAAAATTCAGATGAATTACTACTTTACCTTTAAACAATGAGATTTATGACTTCCCATTTCTGGGGATTACAAAAATGGAAGTGCACCTGCAAACCGGTAAAATGGTCTGTTTTGAGATAATATTGATCGTTTTTGTTCCTTAGTTGTGTGGAACCATTACTTCAGTTAGCTAGGTAGCTAGGAAGAGCTAGGAAGAATTTGATTAACCACAGTTAGCTAAGAGTAAATAACATTTTGTAATGTCAGCATATACATGGTTTCAAATGGTGTCTGTTATCGTCTCAGTGTCAGTTATGTTGTTTAACATTTTGTTAAATGTTATGTTGATCATGTCTTGTTAAGTGTTCTGTTGTTGCTATTTTATATTCATTGATCGACGAAGTGGCAGGTGGAATATGGTGGAGAATTGAGTTCTGGGATCACTAAATACTTAGTCAGCCAGTGAAATTTAGCAGTTGAGGCGAACCAGTTTCTGATTTTGACTTGTTGTACTTGAAATTGCAGGTACTTGTGGGCTCTCAGCTGTGTTGCTATGAGATCAACCGATACCACCAGACTCCAACTGACTCATTTATAATTTGTGCTTTTACCGGAAAAGTGCAGTCTCGAGGATATAAAGAAGAAGTCAGTGGGTCTACCTGGTTTCTTACTTGGATCTGATTTTGATGTCCATGGTCTGCTACTGGTTGAGATTACAGGGTTGAAACGATGGAAATTTGATTGCCGGAGGAGAAACTTTGAACTCTTATGTTGAAGACGCACACGGAGTTCCCGCTCTTTTCATTATAGCATCTCAAAAAGTAACAATAGGTGGTGCTCCCGTAACTCCTGCTACCAGTTATGTTAGTCAGGTGTGTCCAAAAGGGAAGACACCATTAACCCCATTAACATCTCACCTAGAAGGCTAAACTTCGAAGATGAACCAAATAATGTTCAGGTGAAAAGGATAATTAAGGATGCGGATGCTGCATGGGTTGAAAGCAATATTATGAGCTACATGAAAGCCCGCATGGCGGCTATCGAACTAAGAGGACGGAACCCTCATTAATCTTTGCATCGCACTATGATTTCTCCTCTCACTAAGTAAGTACTAATCTTTTATGGTTCTGTTTATTTTTTTGATTTTCTGTTAGGATTCCAAATATTAGGTGACTTTAATACATGAGCGCCATAAAAGAATTTTAAAAGAAATTCTAATGTGCATGTGACTCTCACAACCATGACACTCCGTTCGGTTAGGTCATGGTGGAGGTACTTACTATTTGCATATGATAGATTCACTTGAATTAAACTGCAATTCAATGGGTAATGTTTGCCTATGATGGGTCTCCAAGATGTGCCGCCAAAATACACCTTCATAAACTGCAATGACCTTTAGTACTTTGAATTACTGATTTGGTTGGAGTTTGTTAGTCGAATATGTTTTTGTCTTCATTGATTGCCCGCCCTTCTATGTTGCCAACACTATTACTGTTTCTTTTTGGTTACACATTCTCTGAATGTCATCATGTTATAATGATAGAAGATTAATGTTTTTATGACAATGATTTAAGGAACTCTTTCTTGCACCATTGTTACAGAAACAGCTAAACATAGGTCTATTTGAGTACTTCCTGATAGGTACACCAGCTCTGCATCTGTGGTTCTGCACCTATATAATGATTTTTGAATTTTTGTTCGTATGAGCTCGAAATCGTGAACCCTTATGGATAGTTTGAGTTGGAGACTGATGAGGAGATACAAACCCAAACCAGATATTGTTTGAGTGAAGTTTTCATGCACAACAAACCTCCTCCGCCACATGCAAAACTGAACTATCATATTAGGTCAAAATCAACTGTTCATTGATTGGCTTCTCAACTGACTATGTTTCTTTTGTTTTTTGAATTAACATGATGGTTCGCTAATAGATGTGTTGACTAGAGTGAGATGAGAGTCAACCATTTACATTTTTCTGTATTGTTTATCTTTCTTTTGTTTCCTGCTCATATTGTTTATGTTTATTTTGTCTCCTGCTCAAATTTTGCGGATTTCTTGGCCAGATCAGCAACTAATGGCTTTTCAATGAAATCTGTATAGGAACGTGGTGGAGGAATTCTAGTAAACGTGGGGGAATCCAGCAATGCCATTATGGTTTCCTTCTCAAAACAAAGGTTAGTATCATTCACAGTGAAACTCCTTGATGGCATTTTTTATCGTAGTTAATTTCAGGGAAAGCGTGAGTAAAATGTTCGAGTTTAATGGTAATTAGAACACTAGTTTGGTATATTGAATCATGAGTAATTTGGTGTATTTTTTCTTCTAGTTTTATCCCTAATCATGTCAGTATAAGTACAATACATGCTACATAGTCAGTATTTAATGGTACATAAGCACTAATGTAATGGTACATAAGCACTAATGTAGACCTAATTTTACTGATGGGTTTTCATAGACGGATCAGTCGATCAATAATCAGAAACTAGGAAATGACTGACCTTTGACTGTCCGGACTTCTAAATCATATATAACTTAGCTGGTTCACAAACTGTAAACTGAATTTGTTAGTTACCAGAGAAGTTCCTTCCTAATAAGAGTCCCTTCATTTGTATGAGGGCTCACAAGAAGTTCACTTCATGCAGGTTGCTAAATAGTTAAGGTAGCTGAACTTTCTCAGATGTCAAATAGGCTGATTTGTGAATGGTACTTTTTTTTGTTGATTTTTGCGAGATCCATGCTATGTCATTATGATTTTCATCCTTTGTGCAAGCTGAATTTATCATTGGGAATTCCTTGTGGCATTCTTAGTGGATGTGTATCAATGAGAATGCCCATAGGTGGCCAAAAGCAATGGTCGATCTAGATTCCAACATAAAAAGAAAAGATTGGTGATATCTATCTTTATGTCTGTTTGCTCAGAGAAACACAATTTCCGTCTAACTTGATACAGCTATATGCAGGTATAGATTAGCGGAGGGAAGTATTTCTAGCAAGATGTCATTCCGGCTCTTACTTAAAGGGGGCTTCCCAATCAGGATGTGGAGAAGTCAATTTAGAAGGCAGCTCAAGAAATGTGATAGCATCACTGAATCAAAGCTTAGGACTACCTGGCAGAACAACACCAGCTCATTTGTAAACTGTGGAAAGTTTACAACTGCACCAGAATCGAGGCTGCTCCAGGCTAGAATAGTGTCAGAATCAGCGCTGAAATTGTTGCAATAGTTAACTCCTAGGACTCGGGGTGGAAACTGTAATAACTAGTGCCAGGTTAAGGCTGAAAATTGCTGCACTCGAGCAAGACATCCAGAGACAGTTGCAATAATTAACTCCTAGGAGTCTAGGACTCGAGATTAAAACCTGTTATTCATTTTCTTACTTAAAAACCCCTTCGGTGTACTTCTGTAAATTCTTTTTACAACCAAGACTGGGAAGAAGGTAAAAACTTTTTCACTCCAATTTTCTTCTTCACATACTGCTGCTGCTTGGGGGAACTATAATGGACTCAAAATCTGGTAGGATTCTTAAAAGAAAATTAGAAACAATTGGAGTACCAAAATATTTCTATTCAGTGAAAACTGAAAACCACTCTTTTATACTAATCTATATGTATGTTTCGGGTAGTGGCTGATATTCTATTTTACCATTTTTGTTTTAATATAATAATTCAACTGCAAACCCCCACTTTCTTCCTTCCATTTTTATGCCTTTGATTTTTGATTTTATTTATTTATTGTAGAACTTGAGTAAAATGAGGAGGAATAGGAAAAGATGTCCACCAGAATGTCCCTTTGCTCCGCATTTTTTCCTTCAGATCATAAGGCCAAGCACTATGGTGCCTGTTTTCCCTATTTTCCCTTCCCTATCCCTTATATGTTGGGAAAATCTGAATTGCCAGCAACTATGGTCTCCCATATCCCTACTCCTACAAGGTGGATCACATCTGATCCGGGTAGTAGGGAAAAGAAATTACACGGAAATTGAGTTTCGGTGTAAAAAACTACTTTACGTGTGATTTTACACAGATACTCAGTATCCATTTGAGAAACTTTATTTTTATTCTTGGTTTTCACTTTTAACACTTTTATTTCAACTAAAACTCTTTATTTCCAATTATATCTCCATTCTTTTTCTCTCCAAATTTTTTTTACCCATAATAAATATTTTTTACCCATAATAAATATTTATCTTAACCCGTAGAAATAAAATTTGGAAAAAAACTAAATAAATATGGAAACTAAGTATCCGTTTGGCACTATGCACACGGAAACTCAGTTTCCGTATCATGTAGAAAAGGGATAAAAGGGCACCATAATGAGGCTGTCTTCCGTGTGATTTCCCTTCCCTACAAACGAGGGATAGGGAAGGGATGCCCTGCACCATATTGCTTGGCCTAAAGGGGATACAGATTTCCAGATTGTTCAAAAAGTTTTTGGTGAAAGTAATTTCACAAAGCTCATGAGATCTGCTAGCTCGGAACAGGGTTTGGCGGCCGAGACCATGATAATGGATGCAAGGGCTACAAAATCTGATCTTGTTCATGGGTTGGCAGGTGAGACCCTTTGGAGAAGATCTATAGGCAAACAAGGCACCGTTATGGAATCCAGTTCCAGCAATATCATCAAAGAACTAAATAGCGAAAGGAACCAGCTGGGTTGGCATGCTAAATCACAATGGGAAGACTACCGCACCAACAACCTTTGGAGCAATAGCTTAACCAATGATCTGTTTAAGGCTTTTATTTTTTGTTATGTACCTAAGCAAGCTAATCAGGCAGCATTTGAATTAGTCAACAAAACTAATGCAAATGCAACCTGTACGAATAGCTACTATCCCCTAGTTGTTTATTTGACATTCTAAACTAGGATCTCTGCCAATAGGCAGTGTCAGGTCTATATCTTGTAATCCTCATTTTTGCTTATCAAAGAAAAAAAAAAGGTGAGACCCTTTCACAAAACTTGGATAATCGTATGCTCAACATGCTTTTGTTGAAAGGTGGTTATTGAGAATAACGTGTCAGCTAGATAAGAGAGGCCTCATAATCTATGCGCCTCGTTCTTATCGTAGCCAGACCGGATTGTGTTTGTCGATGATTTCAGTCGTTTTCATTGGATTTATCCCATGTTGCTTAAATCTGATCCTCCGTCCTGTTGTCAAAACTTTAAATCTCTCACTGAAAATTTATTCTCCACCAAAATAATCTCTTTTCAAACTGATGGAGCTTCTGAACTTGTAAAAGGTCCATTCAACTCTTCATGAATTGCTTGATGGGTAATCCCCTCAGCAAAATGGACTAGCTGAACGAAAACATGGGCACATTACTAAGATGGGTTACACCCTATTATTCAACTTCTTGTCCAAAAGAGAGTATTGGCTTGACACTTTTTTATGTGCCACTTTTCTTATAAACAGGACTCCCACTTCAATTTTTAATTTTCAATCTCCATATCAAGTTCTATTTCATGAATTGCCTGATTATTCAAATTTTAAAGTTTTTGGTACCATTTGTTATCCTTTTCTTGGACATTTTAGGCTTGACAAGCTCTCTCCGAAATCAGTCAAGTGCATTTTTGTTGGTTATATCCCTTTACACAAAGGTTATAAATGTTACAATCCTCTTTCTAGAAAAATGCATATTTTGAGGCATGTTCTTTTTGATGAAAATCATAATTATAAATAGGGTTCTCCATAACACATAAGCATAAGGGTTACATTATAGAAGTTTTTCTTATCCTATCCCATGCACTTATTACCATATATTCAAAAAAAAAAAAAAAAAAAAAAAAAAAAAAAAATACAAGAAAAAAAACTAAGTGTGATTATGTTGAACTGGCTCAGTGGTACATATATCGTTCCCTCAGTGGTAGCCGAATCGGCTCCATGAAGATGTTGAATCTCTCACCAATCCTTAATAAGCCAGAATCCGACTTCTTCCCCGACAGGAAATTCAAGCATCATTTGCTGTCGGGTCTGAGGTGCACGAAAGTCGTCCATAACCACGCGCACCAGGCATCCCTCGTGGGCTTCCCATGGCACGTGAAGTGCACATTGGAGCTCAGCATTTTCATTGTGAACTCCTCTTATTCTTCCTCTGAAGAATTGAACATACGGACCTGAAACATAAAAAAAAAAAAACAAAAAAAGTCAGTCAAATAACTTAGGGTTTATAAAAATTCTAGATTAGAGATTAGGATTTAGTAAACAACCTGTGATTTTAATGTAAGCTGCATGGTCGTAGGTAGTGATTCTTTTTTTTTACCAATTTGTAAACAACTTCCATGTTGAAAGGTTCTTGTTGTAAAACTGAAATTGAATGCATAACAAGGATATTTCTCAAGTTAATCAAAGATCCATCATAATCTTTCTTCTTCAGAAATAGGGACGAGATTTTGGGGATCTAAATCAAGTAAGCCCTGTAAGGCTTGCATCTCATGGTGGACATCAGCAAACAAGCCTGGGATAAGAATACTCAAGTTTGTTAGAGGATTGAGTATAACAAATCTAAGTGACTCTAGATCTATTGATAGAACTGTTGATCAATCGAGGTTAACAGACTCCGTTCTATGTATGTTGATCAATAGTGGAATCAAGCTGTTTGCAACGCTTACTTTGAAGATTTTTTTTTTTAATAGGAAAGAAGAATTTTATTTCTTTAACTTAAAATTTGAGTACAAAGTTTCTCATTTATGAGATCTCTTAGCCAAACAGGCAACTCAGTTCCCCAAGCTATATCATGGCTACTAACTCTACAATCTTTGGCAAGAGTATCTGCCACTGAATTAGTACTCCTTGGCACATAAGTGCATTCCCAACTTGAAAAGTTTTTAAGAAAATCTAAACAATCTAAAATGATGGCATTATTTGTCCATCCTACAGTGCCTATAACACCTTTTATTGCCTTTACTACATTAAGAGAATCACCCTCCAGGTGTAGGTGCTGAACATTGGCTAGTCTTGCATGCTTGATAGCTTCATATGCCGCCAGTGCCTCAGCTTGCTCCTCATCAGCAGCTACTCCCTTCTTGCTCCATGCTCCTGCAACATTACCTGCATCATCAACCATAATCAGTCCTATGCCCATAGATTTATCAACTTTAAGAAAGGAAGAATCAAAGTTGATCTTTTGGAATCCAGCTTTTGGAATTTCTCATCTTGTCTCTATTCTAGAGACTGTCAGATTAGCATTATGCACTACTTGTTTGCTTAAGTGATCATTACATTCAGTCTTTTCCTTCTGAATCTGTCCCACTATTCTCATAACCTGCAGTTCAGTATTTTCAAACACTGTTGAACATCTGGCTTTCCAGATGTTCCATAACGTTATACCTGCGGAATTTATTAACTGGTTCATATCATTATTACTATTAAACCAGCTAGCTATCCAATTTTTCAGATTATTATCACCAAGCAAACCTGCAAAATTACTTTCCATGGCTTCCCAGATTTCTCTTGAAACAGGACAATCTAAGAGTAACGGATTCAGGCATAGATTTACATAAAGGGCATAAATCATCAATGTTATGTGCATGCTTAGACAATCTTTCATTAACAGGCAAACAATTATGCACACATTTCCACAGAAAATGTAAAATTTTAGGTGACAATTTTGCTTTCCAAAATTTTAACCATGGAAAATTTAGTTGTTCAGCACAGTATACAACATCATTACCTGCTTCATTAATCACTCTATAAGCAGATTTTACAGAAAAAAAGACCATTTTTAGTTGGAATCCACCTTAGCTTATCTTTCCCTGACCTTGGAATTCTAATCTTTTTGATTTTTTCAACAGTGTCAGCATCAAACAAAATATTTAGCAAATCTAGATTCCAAACTTTTTGTCCCTGCAACATTAATTGGTCCACAGTTTCCATATTGTTTGATCTAAACCTATTACTCACTCTTTGTTTCAAGTTAGGCACCCATTTATCATCCCATATAGACACACTTTTACCATCTCCTATTTCCCAACAACAATTTGCTCTTACGACCTAAAGACCCATACAGATTCCTTTCCAAATATAGGAACCTTTTTCATAGACACAGTGCAAAGGTTTGGATTTATGAAAATACTTATGCTCTAAAATTTTAACCCAAGGAGCATCTGGTTCATGAATCATCCTCCAAGCAAGTCTAGCAAGCAAGGCAACATTCATATCAGCAGTTTTCTTAAGACCCAAACCACCTAAAATTTTTGGTTTTGTTACATTGTCAAACTTTTTTTAAGTATATTTCTTTTTTTTCCTTACTTTTATTCCACCAAAAGTTCATCTGAATACCATCCATCCTATCAGTTAATTTTTTTGGCATAGGGAAAATAGCTAAGTGGTGAGAGGCTAACGAGCCTAAGACTGACTGTGTCATAACAGTCCTAGCTGGCTGATTAACATACTTGCCTTTCCATAAAGCTAACCTACTATGGAATTTTTCTTCTAAGTGGCTAAAGGTTTCAGTTTTGTTCTTCTGTATAAGTAAGGGAACCCCTAAATACTTATCACTAAGAGCAAGCTTTTTAATATTCAGCAAAACAGAAATACCTTCCTTTATAGAATTATCAAGTTTAGGATTGAAGGCAATACCTGATTTATCAAAGTTGATAGACTGACCTGAGTAAGTGCTAAAATCTTTGATAATACTCTCTAAATGCCTAGCATTAGCATTATTAGCTTTAGTGAAAATGAGACAGTCATCAGCAAAAAATAAATGACTTATTGCTGGACTGTCTCTTGTGACTTTAATACCCTGCACCAAATTATTGCTCTCAGCATCTATTAGTAATCTAGAGAAAGTTTCCATACATATAATGAACAAATAAGGGGACAAGGGGTCTCCCTGTCTAAGACCCCTTGTGGGATAGAATAACTCACTTGGAGCACCATTCAATAAGACAGAGGCAGAAACAGTGGAGACACACTCATGTATCATCCTACACTAATCTTCATGAAAGCCTAGCTTTTTTAGAACAACATCCAAAAAATTCCACTCTATTCTGTCAAACGCTTTTGACATATCAAGTTTTATAGCCATCAAACCTTTCTTAGTAGCCCTACACTTCCTCATACTACTGATCAATTCATGAGCCAACACTATATTGTCAGTAATCTGTCTAAAGAGAGAAAAGCAGCCTGATATGGGCTAATAAATTTATCCATGACTTTCTTAAGCCTAGAAGCTAAAATCTTTGAGATAATCTTATAAGACACATTACTTAAGCTTATTGGCCTAAAATCAGAGGCAAGTTTAGGACAAGTAGACTTTGGAATTAAAGTGATAAAACTATGATTCATCTGCTTCAACAAGTGTTGAGAATGAAAAAAAGGCCTGGACCATTTTAACTGTATCTTCACCAACAACATCCCACATTTGTTGGTAAAAACCTGGAGGATACCCATCTAGACCTGGTGAAGTCCACGGCTGCATCTGAAAAACAATTTCCTTAATTTCCTCCTGATTGGGACATCTAAGTAAACTCTTATTATCCTCATCAGTAATACAAGGATTAATTCTATGAAGCAAATAGTCAGGGCTAGGAGGGTTGGAAGTACTGCTAATATGTGAGAAATGACTTCTCAATTCATCAGCTATACTGTTCCTATCAGTCAACCAAATTCCCATTTTATTTTGAAGATTATCAATTTGTGTCATCTTTTTTCTAAAATTGACCTTATCATGAAAGTATTTTGTGTTTCTATCATCAAATTTCAGAACATTTTCCTTAGCTCGTTGCATATAGTAGTCCTGCTGAATATCATACCAATGATTCAAGCTAGCCTCAGTGTTTCTAATCTCATTTATATTAATATGATTAGCAACATTACTGTTCAAAACCTCCAACTGACTTTGATAATAAGTAATTTTGGATTGGATGTTCCCAAAGGTATTAGTGTTCCAATCTCTAAGGACATATTTAACATTTCTCAAAGACCTAGAGTGCAAATAAGCATGAGAACCTCTTTCAGAAGTCTTCCAGTTATCTCTAATAATGTCCTTACAAGAGTTATGCATGAGCCAACATCTATTAAACCTTAGAGGTTTCTTAGTAGGGTTATCATCCTTAGTACTAACCAACAAAATAGGGCAATGATCACTCCCTATAGGAAGGAGATGATACACAATGAAATTAGGAAAAAGATTGAACCACTCATGGTTTCCTAGACCTCTATCAAGCCTTTCTAAATTCAAACTGGCATTATCTCTCCTATTTGACCAAGTATACGGATTTCCCATGAACCTTATACTAGTTAGGTCTAGAAAAGCAAGATGATCATTGACCACATTTAGCTGATTTTGGGAGGCAATATTACCTCCTAATTTTTCCTCATTGCTAGTTATGAAATTCAGATCTCCTATGACTACCCAAGGGCAGATAAACCTACCAGAGAGTCTAGTTAGGAAGTCTCATTGTCTAGCAATCCTTTCTTCATCAATGGCACCATACATACAGACTAACAAAGTCCTACCACTCCTGTTATCAAATTGCATAGAGCAGATAATGAAGTTTTGATTGTACTCAACAATATCAAGGATAATACCATCTTTCCATAACAGAAATAACCCTCCAGATAAACCAATAGGATTAACATAACAATAATAAGGATAGTTGAGCTGTTCAGTGTAATTCTTCATCTTATTATCCTTATTTTTGGTCTCAGCTAAGAATATAATGTTAGGATCATTGGATCTAACTAAGTCTCTTAGATGGTACCTAGTATGTTTGTTTCCAAATCCTTGGACATTCCAAGACAAAATTTTCATTTTAATCACAGAATAATCACTACACTCACACTTTTTCAAATCGTTTGCTCCAAGGATCTTAGGCAAAAAAAGACAATTAGAAGAGCAATCAAAACAATCACCACAAAACTTAGCAGGAAATCTAGATGAGCAACAAAAGAAAACAGTAACCCTAGAAAAACAATTTCTATCCAGATTAGAACTATTCGCTAAAGAGAAATTAATCCAGTAGAGCACCAGAATCCACAACAATTGTAAAAAGAGTTTGAGTATGAAAGAAAACCTGAGTTGTAGTACTCGTGCTTGATTCAATAGCAGAAACATGGTGCGCCTGAATGCTTGGTTCACTGGCTCCATTCTCTACGTCTTCCATGTTCATATCATAGCCTCCATGACCATTAATCTCCCTCTCTGAATGACCACCTCTACCATTTACCAACAATTGAGACATTTCAATAGCATTAGGGTTCTGAGAATTCGATTCTAAGAGAACATAGTTATCCTCTATACCCGAATCTCTACTCCTTTTGTTTTTTCTTGGATCAGACTCATCCCCTACAGATTTTTCGAGCCCATTATGCTCCATATTTTCCGGCCCATTTTCTCCTAAAGTACCGTCTGCACTATTCTGCATCTCTTCAACCAAATGTGCATGCTTTGCATAATATTCCGCAAAGGCTTCATCAGTTAGACCAAAAATGAAAATATTCCATGCTCTCTCTTCACACATATCGTCATCATGATCAATCACGAAACATTCAGTACATATCTTCCTTGGTTGCTTTTCAAAATGGTACCTAATCCAAACTTTTTGTTTAGCTGCATTAAGAAGCCAATTTCCTCTCTTCAATGGTTGTTTGATGTCCAACTCAACTTTCGCAGTCACAACTCTCCCTCTTATAGTAAAGCCTCTTGTTCCTTCTTCAGCAACTTTCCTCCCAATATCTTCACATAGCTTGTCCAGGATTCCATCATATACATGCTCCAAAGCAAGACCTTTAAACATAACTGAGAAAACTTGATGATTAAACTCATAGTTTTCTAGAGGGATGGCATTATCATAATTTTTCAGCACCACCAGATGTTCATGAATTATCCATGGTGCTTTTTTTAGAACTTCACTATGATCCTCAGCAACCTTATATTTAAAAACATATAGGTTCCTACCCATAGTGTGGACATTAACCTTTCTGTGTCTTCTCCAAATGATGTTCACATCTCTCTCGCACCTTGTCATAGTCAATATCATCCGTAGAGATTATCTTCCCGATCAAGTCGTGACGCCGCTTGTTTGTTTGCGCATCCTCTATTTCTGCTTCATTTATTAGACCACCACCAGCACGACTTGCCTGAGCCCTTCCCAAATCTTGAAAACGCCTTGTGAGAGCTGCCATTTGAATCCTTGAGCTTTGAGTCATTATGGATTTCAAAAAGATAAATTGCTTTCTTTTCTGAGAAGACTTCCTTTGTGTATATTTATACTTGTTCTTGCGGCAGTCTTTATAAAGGAGTTTACAATTAGGGTTTAGTTTAATGTTTCTCAAAATAGAGAAGATTTTTCCAAGATAACCATAATTTGTTAATATTCTCATGTACAGCTGTGGACAGAAATCTGCATGGAGAATAGGCTTTATTTTAGGATAGTGATATTCAAATTTTTGAAATTCCCAAAATTGCGCCTTTGATATACTATCTTTTCCAGGAATACCCTTGAAATCTTGGATGTTGAACAACAAAATTTCTTGCGATTTGTTCTTGATTAACCCAAGATTGATTTCTAAAACCACTTGAAGAAATGGTAGTGAAACATACTGTTTCATGGATCATCAAATGAAAGGACAGAATTGAGAAAACCACTTGAAAGAATGATTTTGGGCTCTTAATGGAGTTGAACATGTTCATATCTTTGATATGAAGAACACTAATGTTCTTAATGAGCAATCGTGAACCAAGACAAAAACGCACCACTGCTTCCTTGAAGACCACAACTGGTACACTACTGAGATCAACAAAAGTACTACAAAACAAAAAGATTAGTTGCTCATATCCGTTGATTGAAAACAATGAATGAAATTGAAAATTACATAAACTTGTATTAAATAATGCATAAAAACTAAGTGAAAAATCAGAAAACAACTACTATGTTATAATCATGATCAATTGTGAAATCAGGAATCGATTAATGGAACATTAGATGCAGAAGAAATCAAGAGAAAATCAAAGAAAAGATTTAACCGATTTAAAAACCGAGTCGACTCAATTTTCGCCCGATCCTCAGAGCAACATCCTCTTTGAAGATTAAAGACTTGAAAACTCTTCATTTTTGTTATGATCTTTGTATTACCTCTTGCATATACTTAATTTCTGGAATGGATAAGTTGTTTATCTTGATAGACATACTTGTAAAAAGGTCGAACAGACTGTCTAGTTGTATATATTAAGACCTGTGAAAACATATGTATAATTGTAATGAAAATACATTAAATCAAAAAAACATTAATTAAATAATATAATTCTTTTCAACACCTTAGTAGACTTTCAAATTATTAGTTAAAGTATAGGTTATCGGTTTGAACTTTCTTGAGTTCCAAAAATTGATAAATGTTTGTTAGAAATAAGGGTATATATCTCTCATTGCTAACTTATTAATATCATATGGATAAGAAACAACAAAAGAAAAATATCCCAAGAATACGTCAAAGCTATGTTGTGAAAAAAAAACACGTTGTTCTTTTTCTTTTCTTTTTTTTGTTTTTTATTTTCTGTTGTTAATCATGCGATAGATATAGACTGGAGCAGTATAGATATGGACCGAAAAAAAATTGAAGAAAAATATTTGATTTGATTATTACAAATTCAAATCATTTGTTTATATTACTAGTAGCATATGATGAAAAAAAACATTATATAATCAAAACTAAATTATTTTAGGGGAAAAAAGATTATATCGTTTTTCTGATAGAGCTGCGTACGTGATAACATGTTATGAAATATAAAAGGCACATAATAGGAAAAAAAAAAGTACGAGATTTTTTAATAACGTGTAAAAAAAGCATCAAAACTTTTTAATTACAAGGATAGACATTAGGGCATACAATAAATAAACGTTGGTGACCTAGGTTTAACCGAGATATTCCTATAAAAACACATGTATACAACATATCCCATTCTAAAATATTTTGCATTTATTCAGTCACATATATAACAAGATCAAGCAAGATAAGAACGGTTATATGCTTTACATTACGATCAATTTATGTGGAACTGGTTTATAACAATATATATATTTCGAACTTAAAAGGGAATCCTGATATTCCTTTCTCGGAAGTTGGAAGACATATAGTATTTTTATGAGAAAGAGATATAACTCTTGGATATCTTTCCTTGATTGAGTCTGATTATCTAGTTGATTCTCTTGGAATTATATTGGAGTTAGTCCATACAAATTTCCGAACGAAATATTGGGCGTGGTTGTTGTACCCCCGCTTTTTCACACACAACCAAGACTACGAAGAAAGTATAAAATTTTCCACTCCAATTTTCTTCTTCACATATTGTTGCTGTTTGGGGCAACTATAATGGACTCAATATCTGGTAGGATTCTTACCAAAAAAAAGAAAAAACAAAGTTTTAACAAGCATTTTGAGTACCAAAATCTTTTTATTCAGTGAAAACTGAAAACCACTTTTGTTATATTAATCTTTGTATGATTCATGTAATGGTTAATTTTCGATCCCCAATTTTTTTGATACAAATCAACTGCAAACCCCCACTTTCTTCAAAACGCGTGTTCTCATTTGTTACATTCTTACTACTGTAGTCTTGATACCTTTTTCTTTTCGTCTGCTAGCATTTTTAGGGGCGACCCCAAAGGAATTAAGGGCGACTAAAAAACAAAATAGGGTCAACCAAACCTAAAATGAACCTACCCTTTTCTTCCCTTTGTCAAAATGGCACATCTATTTTACATGGGAGAAAATTACAATTCGGAAAAAATAATTATATACTGAGTAATTAAGATTTTAGAGAAGAAGAACAAGAGAAATGAAAAAAAAAAACTAGGTTTTATTTAAAATCAAAAGGAAAAAAATAAGGATAAGTATGGAGAAAAAAGTGAGAAACATCATGAAGAATGCCATAGTGGAGGTCCAATAACGATTAGATCGAGAGACGATTAAGTGCATTCAGCGTATTTAACGTCTCAGAATCGAAAAATAATAAAGTACTTTATCTACTGATTATACCTTGTGTTCAAATAAAGAAGCACAATCGGTAGTCTTGTGATGTGCATTATCTAGTCTCGTGATGTTCATTATCTACCGATTGTGATAGTCTTCCAAATTCTAAAAATTTTCAGAAGTAGTGAAATTTGAATTTATTACTTTCACAATCGGTAGTTTAGTGATGTTCATTATCAACCGATTGTACAATCGGTAATCTCGTGATGCTCAGTATTTGCCGATTGTGATAGTCGCCCCAAAACTAGTTTTTTTATTTATTTTGTTTTCGGTTGTAGTAATTTGGTTTTCTTATCTTTTGGAGGTCAGGCTTTTATCCCTCTCCGCTCTTTGTTTTTCCTTTCTTTGATCAATAAATAGCCCTCTGGGGTTTGCTTAGAAAAAAAAATCTTTATTTTCACAATCGGTAGTTTCTTGATGTTCACTATCTACCGGTTGTGGTAATATCCCCAAATTCAATTTTTTCAAAACAAATGAAACTTCAATTTTTTTTTTTTACTTTCACAATCGGTAGTTTTGTGATGTTCATTATCCACCGATTGTGAAAATCGGTTGATTAAACCAATACTAAATTACCGATTATAAAAGGGCATACAGTGGTTCAAGATTATAAAAGGACATCAGTTCTGAGAACCAAACCACACTAAAACCGCATCACCAAAAGCTCTCACTGATTTTTTTTTTAATTTGTGGGTTCCAGTGGGCCCCTCTCTCCGGGAGTTGTGCAGGGGCCATGCATTGTGTCTAGCGGTTTTGTGTGTGGTTTTTATCTCGGTTCATATAGACTTGTTGAAGGGCATATAGATATTTTCTAACCACTAGGATACCCTATAACCACACATCTATCGAATAAATATAAAGAAGTCCCCTTAAAAATGCTGGGCTTTTTTGTTTTAGAACTCGGACCAAAAAATGGAGTAAAAATGAGGAGAAATAGGAAGAAAAGTCCACCGGGATGCCCTTGGTCCATATTTTCTTTCAGATTAAGGTGGACAATTTCCAGATCAGATTGTTCAAAAAGTTTTTGGTGCAAGTAATTTCACAAAGTTACACCTTGTTTGTTTGCAGCAACTCGGCGGCTGGGACTGAGTCAACCCCTGACTCGCACAGAGTCATACAATTTGTTTTCTATTTTGAGTCAGATCTGACTCGACTTATGACTCATACCTAACCTCTGACTCAGACCCGTTTGAGTCAGGTAACAAAATACTCCCAACGCATGGGACCAAACCACTGACTCACATATTTTTGAGTCTGTTGAGTCAGATCTGACTCAAAACAGGTGATTTCACTCTGCTGAGTCAGACGACTTTGATGAGTCGGGAGTAAACAAACAAGGTGTTAGGCAAATCAGCTGGCTCGAACAGGGTTTAGCGGCTAAGACATAATGGATGCAAGGGCTCAACATGCTTTTGTTGAAAGGTAGTTATCGAGAATAACGTGTCAGCTAGATAAGAGGGGCCTCGTACTCAATGCGCCTAGTTCCTATCGTAGCCAGACCGGAAAATTTTCAGTCCATTTTCTCTTCTCACAGCTGCTGATGCTGCTATTTCCTTCTTCTTTGTTTCTCCCAGAAATAAAATTATTAAGGGTTTCTAAGATTCTGCTGCTGCTGCTTTGGGCAACTATCAAAATCTGGTAAAATTCTAAAAAAAAAAACTAGTTTTTAGAATCTTTGAAGTACCAAAATCTGTCTATTCAATGAAAACCCACTTTATTGTACTAATCTAGTATATGATTCTTGTAATGGCTGATGATTCTCAGTCCCCATTTTCAGAGCATAAATCCACTTTAGGGTTTCTTTCTTCACCCTAAAGTGAAGGAATTCTCAAGGATTTCTTTCTTCCCCAACTATAATGGACTTAAAATCTGGTAAGATTCTCAACACAATACTAGTTTTGATTTTTAGAAGCATAAATCATTGTATTCAGTGGAAAAACCCACTTTATTATAATCTCTGTATGATTCAATTTTAGTATAAACCCCCATTTTCTTCAAAACCCATCTTCTTGTTTCTTCCAATCTCATCATTGTAGTGTGTGATTAGTACATGCAAGTGTAATATTGTGATTTTCTTCTTGTCTGATTTCTCATATGATTTTTGTAGAAATCGGCATGAAAATGGGGAGGAATAAGAAAGCCTGTGCAGCTTGCAAGTACCATAGGAAAAGATGTTCACCAGAATGTCCCTTAGCTCCATATTTCCCTTCAGATACAGGGGGAGAAGATTTCCAGAATGTTGTTAAAGTTTTTGGTGCAAGTAATTTCACAAAGCTAATCAAATCAGCTGAGCCACACCAATGTTTGGCAGCTAAGACCATGATAATCGAGGCAAGGGCTAGAATGTCTGATCCTGTTCATGGGTTGGCAGGAATTGTTGGGACCCTTTTGCAGCAATTGAATAATCTTACTTCAGAACTTTCTTTTATGAATCAACAAAACCAATTTCATCGTCGTCACAGTGTACATCTGCAACAAGAACAACCGCATTTTCGATCAAATGAAGCTAAGGGAGCTTCTTCATCACCACTAAGGGCAGCAGTACCATCTCCTTCCCCTTCCCCGCAAGATACTGGCAGTAGTCTTACTGTAAGTTTATCACTTTCTCGTATATGTACTTTGTCAATTACAGGATATTTTTCTCTAGTTGTTAATGTTTGGCAAGATTGATTTTCTCTATTTGTCTTTTGTTGTAGCAAAATGATGAATTCTCGTCGTATTTCCCAACTGCCCAAGTCGATTATAATGACATAAAGCCTTTTGCTAGTTTAATATATCCTACTACTAATCTGGGAGACACTGCTATGGCCAAATTGAAGCACCATAACAAGGAATCTGATGGGGCGAAAGAGAATTCAAATCAGTGCAGTGGTGGATCTGTGTTCAACTGGTCGAACGATGCTAAAGGCTTGACTAAGACTTCCGCTCAGGAATACAAGGATGTTGTACAAAACTCTAAAGACCCTGTGAATCTCAGTCAGGAAAACAAGGGCAGTGTCAAGTGCTCCACGGATGTTGAGGAACCAATTTGGAATTTCATTCAGGAAAACAGTTCAGATATGAAGAACTGCATAGATTACAATTCATGTCTTACTGCGAAGTTCTCCCATCATATCAAAGAAGAACCAGAGATATGTCGTCTTGACTACATGGGAAAGAATAAGAAAGGGTGTGCAGCATGCAAGTATTACAGGAGAAAATGTCTACCTGAATGTCCATTTGCTCCGATTTTTCCCCAAGATAAAGAGAAAGATTTCCAGAATGTATGTAGAGTTTTTGGTGCAAGTAATTTCATCAAGCTATTCAAATCAGCAGCCAAGTCTCAACAACATTTAGCGGCTAAGACTATGATAATTGAAGCTAATGCTAGAGTGTCTGATCCTGTTAATGGGCTAGGAGTTTTTGCTGTGATCCTTTTAAAGCAACTGGATTATCTTAGTTCTGAACTTGATTTGGTTAATCGACAAATCCAATTTCATCGCCAAAGAAGATAAATTTTGCAAAAACGGGTTAGATGAATTTTGGTTGAGTTTTTTCATCAGCAGGACTAGTGGCCGCAGTCCTATCTTTGCGGCAGCATTTTGGGTCACATTTCATCTCTCTCACGCATAATTCACTTCTTAATTAAATTTCTAATAGAAGTTGGCCTTCTCAAATTTTACTAGATTTAGTTGTTTTTATGTGGTCCGTTGGAATTACAATGTTACAACAGAGAACATAATTCCGGCAGCAGTGGCGTGGACTCTTTGGAAACAGAGAAACTGTCTGATCTTTCAAAACTGACAGTGAATTCCTAGTCCTGTCATGAGCAGCAGCTGCTGGCAATACGATAAATTAAAGGTAAATGTTAGCTTTTCAGATTGGGTGCTCAATTGGGGGAAATTGTATTCTATTAAGTGTATCTTACTAGTGTGAATAAACCGATGCAGAACCAATCAATTTAATAAGCTTACTTCGTTTGCTTTTAATTGTGCTTAATGCGAATTTTGATTTCCTTGGAGCTTTTGCTTTTGATGTGTCAGCCTTAGAATCCTCTGTAGATTAGACCAAACTCTGGAACATGTGAACTTTAGATATAAAACATTGGATGCAGACTAACAAATTTTTAATTTGCATACATGGGTGGAAGACATCAAACGACCAGATTTACCGAGAGAAGACAGCTTTTCCATTGTTGCCTTGGGAATATGGCTGAGGATCTGATATGGGCAACAGCCAAGGACTTGGCAAGGAATAGAGGACGAGTGCTTTCTCTATACCATCAGATACCTTCTCAAACTTAATGAAATCGGCTGGCGCAGAACAGCATTTGGTGGCTAAGACCATGATAATGGTGGCAAGGGCTAGAAAATCTGATCATGTTCATGGGTTGACAGGATTGCGAAGACCCTTTCACAGCAATTGGGTAATCTTACTTCTGAAGTTGCTTTTGTTTATCAACAAAACCAATTTCATCGTTGGCACAGGGTAATTCTGCAACAAGAATGACGACAATGTCAATCAAATGAAGCTATGGGAGCTTCTTCATCACCACAAAGGGCAGTGCCATCTCCTTCCCTGCAAAAAAGTTGGCAGTAGTCTTTACAGTAAGTTTATCAGTTTCTCAAATGTTATATGTCAATTGCAAAATATTTTTCTCAAGTTGTTAATGTTTGACAAGATTGAATTTTTTCTATCTCTGTTTTGTTATAGCAAAATGATGAGTTGTCATCGTATTTCCTGACTGCCCGAGTTGGTCCGTGTAAATACAATGCCAGTTTACTGTGTGCCTGTACTAAACTGAGAGACACTGCTGTGGCCAAAGTGAAGTACTATAACAAGGATTCTCATGGGTTGAAAGAGAATTCAAACCAATGTACGGATGGAGGTGTGTTCAAGTGGTCAAAAGATGCTGAAGGCTTGGCTAAGACTTCCATTCATAAATACAAGAACATTGTAGAAAACTATAAAGACTATGTGTCTCAGTCAGGGAAACAAGAGCAACGCCAGGTGCTGCATCGATGTTGAGGAACCAACTTCAGATTTCATTTTTGTGGTACCATCATATACCTCTACATATCAAGTTATCAGATGAGTTGGCATTACTTTGCAGTTGTCACATTAACCTTTATTGATGCATATAAACTTGGTATCATCCTAATCAGCTTGTGTTTTTCGTGCAGTGTTGATTCAACTGCAAAGGGAGTCGCGTAATTTTAATGATCGAAGAACATAAAACTTTTGGGGAGCTTTCACTGATGTCAATGTCAGTTGTTTTTTTAGATGCTGAAGATTGTTTGTAAAGTGAAAGAGTTCGATCAGAAAATATAGGAGCAAATTTTGATGAGTCTGAAAACTTGGATAGTGGCTGGTGCATGAAACTTTATTACTTCTATTGCATTTTCAATTGTTACGAGTGTTTCACAGAAATTTTTGAATGTCTTCTTCTGTGCAAATTTCGCCAACCTTAACGGCTTTTGGTACAATCTTCGTCTGAAGTTCCATATGATCATCTAAGGATTCAATCTATTAAAATAGAAATTTTGGAGCCTATAAATTATTGCCCGTAATTTTTTGCCTTTTTTATTTTTGATTGGTGCTTTTTCACCTATTTTTTTGTTGCAGACTACTGCGTTATATGCCCAAGCTGGGGTTCACCCTTGAAAAGTGCAGGTGTAGCTTACCCCTGGTTCCGCCACTGGCTTGGGACCTCTAGGGGGTCCAGTTTCATGCATATTCTCTAATGTGGCTGCTATTGTGGCAAATACGCTCTTCTAACGTGACATCTCAACATCCTTGGTTAATTTCATTTGGCAAATAAGGGAAGACGAAATTCTAAGCACGAAATGCTTATGGGATCGGTTTTTTTTAATCGTTATAAAGAATTTGGTACTTTCGAACTCAGGTTATTGGTATCATCACCGAATGATTTTACCATTGTACTATACTGACGCCGGGAATCGGAAACATCTATTAACCATTCAACCAATAATCAGATAAACATGCCAAGTAGAAAAATGGATTCACCTTCGGTTGGCTGCTATTTAAGGATTACAGCATCATCATAATTCTGTTTAGGTACACCTTGTACAAGTTGTTAATTAAACAATCGGTTAAATTTATCAAAAATAGCATTCTTTAATTTGTTTTTTTTGTGCTAGTTGTTTGTCTGTTATATTTTCTCCCATATAAATTCTAACTTTCATGCTCAACTTTTTTAAAAACAAAGGATTTGGTACTTAAAAATAATAGTACCAAATTTTATGTTTTAAATTTCTTCTCCCTTAATCCCTTGTAATGGAAAAATTGCAGACGCACGAAACTGCAGAGAGAAGTCGAGGTTGTCGGCGAACAAAGGATTATGTAAGCAATGGTGTCAGATTTTTGGTTGTTTTGATTGTAATCATTTATACACCAAATACTACCGATGCAACCTCATACCCGTCAGTTGATTTTATTATTCTGCATAATGCTACGGAAATAGGCGCCGGTAATGCCAATCATCAACTTTTTCTTTTCTTTCCAGTTCTTATTTACGCATTAGTAAATTTTTATCGTAAAATAATTTATAAACTAATTTGACGATTTTTATGTGTTTCTAATATTCAGCTGTGTCAACCTCAAACCCATCAGGCGATGATCCTCGTAGGATTTTTCTGCAAAATGCTAAGGAAATAGGCGCGGGTAATGCCAATTATCAACTGCTTTCTTTTTCCAGCTTTATTTTTTGTTTATAATTTGAAAGTTGAAGTTATATATTATTTTTATATTTATCTTTATTTCTTTTTGATATTTGGATGTTTGGGAGACAGTTTGTTCAGATGGAAGTGAACCTGGGTATTACTTCAGCAAGGGTTTCGGTTCTGGTTCTGATAATTGGCTTATTCACATTGAGGTATACATAAGAAATAGTTCTGTCCACCGTTTGATTTTCAAGCTTAGCTATATTAGTTGGAGCAATTTGTTATTCGTGGTGTTTGCACATTCATGACGGCTTGTTTTTCTTTTTCTTTTGAAGGGTGGTGGCTGGTGCAATTCAATAGAGTCATGTTATAACCGTACACTGAGTCCGTACGGGTTTGGATCATCCAAGTTCATGGCGGAAAAAATTGCTTTTAGCGGCATTTTGAGTAGCAACAAGTCACAAAATCCTGGTAACACATTTGTTACACACTTGCCATCCATTCCCCGTTTCATGTTGCATAGTATCACTCAACACCAACACTTAGACATTAACACGTTTTATCCTCTGTAGAGTTCTATAACTGGAATAGAGTGAAGGTACACTACTGTGACGGTGCGTCGTTTTCTGGGACTCCCAGCAGCGAAAATCAGGTGGTTTAAACGAATATTATTCATTGTGCGCACTATATATCCAAGTTGATATTCACGTATAGCGGAAGATACTAATACCTTGAGCTTTGTTTATGTTTTCTTTCCTAGAATACAAAAAGAAACAAACTCTTCTTCAGAGGGAAGCTCATCTGGGATGCAGTTATGGCCGAACTATTAGATTTAGGGATGTCTAATGCTAAACAGGTCCGTTTGTTTAAGACATGTAATTTTATTTTATTTTGTTCTGGTAGACTTTTTGGCACAGATTTTAACGATACAGATGATGCATGCAGGCTTTTCTTACAGGTTGCTCTGCTGGTGGATTGTCAACTCTTATAAAATGCGATAGTTTTGCAGAATTTTTCCCTGACGAAGTCAAAGTGAAATGTCTCTCAGATGCTGGGTTTTTCATGGATGAGTATGCATGCATACAGCACAATTATATATGTTTGATCTTGCATCTTTTTCATTTCTTGATTTTAACTCATGTTGTTTGTGCGTTTCTGCCACACTATAGGAAAGATATGTTTGGTGGCCTCACCATGCGATCTTTCTTTCATGAGGTGGTAAAACTCCAGGTTTGCTTTTATCTCAACGCCTATTCGTATTATTGCAAGTTTTCTCTTACATATTCAGTATTTTGTGTGATTGACATCATCCTCTAACGCAGGGTGTGGAGGCTAATTTGAACAAAGACTGTCTCTCGGAACTAAAACCATTTCCTGGAAGCCTGGTGCGTTGCCTCTTTACCAGATAAACATACATTTGCAGTAAAATTATTTTTTTGCCTAACATGCTGACCTTATATCTTTTGAATTACTATATTCCAGTCCCAGTGTTTATTTCCTCAAAATTTCGTCAAGTTCATAAAGACGCCACTTTTCCTCGTAAATCCTACCTATGATTGGTGGCAGGTAAAGAAATCGTAATATATCATTCCTTTGCAAACTTTAATTTGCAAAACGCGTCTCATGTTTTCGGTTTGGTTGTATTCAGATAGGAAATATTTTGCATCCACCTACGCTAAACGATGATTGGGTGAGTTGTGCAAACAACATTACAGTATGTAACCCAAGTCAGCTAGAGAAATTACATGGTAATATATAACCCCTCGATCATCTATTTATATATGGTTTTAGTAAGTGACAAGAAGACAACGAAAATCAGATATATTGATTCATCCATTTGTACGTATTATCATTCACAGGATATCGACATTCTATGCTAAAAGAGCTAAGGAAATATAAAAAGCAAAAGAATATGGGTATGTTCATAGATTCATGCTTTGCTCATTGCCAGACGGATAGCGACAAATGGCATTTGCATTCTCCGAGGATCAACAATAAGGTAAACACTTGGGCAGTTAACTTTGTTTCAATGGAGGAATCAATGCCGGCATTGACGCAATGTTTCTAACCTTGTTGAACTTTCTAACAGACAATTGCAGAAGCGGTGGGAGACTGGTATTTCAATAGAGAAACGGTACATGAAATCGATCATCGACCATATCCTCACAATCCTACCTGCAGTAATAAAGTGTGGGAATAATAGGAATATATAGTCCGGGCGAAGTTACACAAAGCAAGACGAGGGTTATATATGGTGGTTCTCAGCAGTTAGCAGCCGGAAGAATATACGAGATCCATTTGCATGGGGCTAGCGAGTCCAGTGTAGTATTGTATGTAAAAGATTTTCTTTCACTCTTTGTATGTTGCTGGTTGTTGGGATGTATGTTCAAAAACACAACAATGTATTTATATTATTGCAAATTTACGGAGTTGGTGTGATGGTATATTTTTGCTCTCACTCTTATATTCCTTTTGTGTAAAAACACTAGGACTAAAAGAAAGGTGACGTTAAGATAGGCTAACACATGGTATACCTACCGAAAATGCTAGATGGATACCAAATGTTCCCCCAACCCCCAGCTAGTAGTGCAACAAGAAGTTTGGTGGTTTTTAACAATCAAAACAACAATGGGCTTTACAATGGTAGTAGTCTAGCCCACCTGTACCGTAGCCTGTAGGTTCTAGCTCGGTCACTGGGAACCGCTATGGATGTTTATCTTCAAAAACATTGATTTTTGTTAGAGGGAGAGCTCAAAAACAGATCCGAGGAGAGCGTAAATCGTACTTAACCCGCTAATTAGGAACTAGTCAATATAACTTTGTGAAATTGACTAAAGTATCTCTAGTCGTTAGTAGAATTACGTAATTACTTCCTCCGTCTCTAAAAAATAGACAGGTTTGTGTAATTTTCACACAAACCTGCCTATTTTTTAGAGATGAAAGGAGTACTTTTTTTTTCAGAGTAAATTAGTGTTTGGGTCCTAGATTTTGGTATAGTAGAGGATTTGGGTCCTAAATTTGTCCAATTTATGACAAATTTGTCCAATTTAGGATTTTGGTATAGTAGAGGATTTTAGTCAGCTAAGTATATAGTCAAGCTGTTAACTTCCATTAGTTTTATTATTAACAAGTTTGCCGCTTCCTAACTCCGTCCAAAATTTGAATTCAACGATCTCGATCGAAGGACTTAGAATGTCACAAAGAAAAACCCTAACTTTTTAACCTATGGATACGTAAGAGGAGAATCAGATCCTCACGATGGACAGAAGAATCCCTCCTTCTGAACCCAAATAAAAACCTAGTTGTCTTCTAATGGTCGTGATCGCAGTACCAAACTCTGTTGTCTTCCTTATCATCATACTCACGGCGGTGGTGGTTAGCACTAATCAAGTGGTCGGAGTAACAATTTTTACAGTCCTCTTGTATCATGCCCAAAGTGGTGGTGATCGTATAAGTGGTTTTGTTGGTCCCTCTTGTATCATGCCCAAAGTGGTGGTGGTGATCGTATAAGTGGTTTTGTTAGTCGTGATGATGCTCGAAGTAGTAATTTCCATATTCAATGCCTCCCTCTAATCATTCCCATGGGTGGTGATGCTGGAATTTATGATAATTGATTAACTCAAATTTGTAATTACTTAAATTTCATGATTTTCTTATCAATTTGATCGTAACACCAAATAGTGTGTTCTCTGTTTATCTTGTAATTGGCTAGTTATTATGAAGCTCAGAGAATCTCGACCTCTTACAATATTTAACGAGTGGTGAAAATTGTAAATAGTTAACTAACTGAACTTAACTGTTTTTAACTAAATTAATAATTGACTTAGTTTGATTAACTGGTCAACGACCCAAATACTAAGATGGACAAACTTATGACCCAAATATTAATTTACTTTTTTTTTTCCTGTTTTTTTCTATTTTTCAGCTTTGTTGGTATTTGTTTGGAGATGATGTAATAATGTCCTGAACATGGATTAAATATTTTAACTTTCTTGTCTCTTTGATATTAATTTGATGCAAGTAATTTTAAACTCAACGCACAGTTGGAAGAGAAAAAGAATTAAAGAATTTTGGAAAATTATGTTCATGTTGGTGTCTACATTTAGACGATCTTAACACAAAGCCAGAAGAGAGAAGGGATTAAAGAATTTTTAGACGCTTAAGTTAATTCTTATAAAATCAAATTAAATAAAATTAAAACTCCTTAATTAGTGATTTTGACCTTAACGTATAATTGGAAGAGAGAAGGGAATAAAGAGTTTAGGAAAGTCCTCCCAAAGTCTGGAATTATCGATTGGTTTTGAGTGATATTTTCTAATTGTTCGGTCGTGTATGGAACTCTGTCGTGATATCCAACAAGCCAAGGTTACTTTATGGCATATGATTTTTGAGGGAGCTTGCAGTGTCTATGGCATAGTAACTTGGTCAAGTTTGTTCTTCCAAATTCAAACTATTTTTATTCAACAATGTTAGAAAATCTTTGAAGATCAGTACACTATAATACATACCTAGACTTGATTTTTCAAGTTCAAATGGAATATATTCGATAGGAGTGATCAATGAAAACAAAAATATCAGAAATTTGTATAGGTAACTGAAGCACATATGTTCAAGATTGTGTCAGATCTGCTTACAAAAAGCTAGTGGAGATTAAAGGGGACAACAATGTTAATACATATGCTTCTCAAATATCTCATTTGGAAGTGTGTTTTTGACATAGTTCCTTCTAATGAGTGTACGGCAAGAGTTTTAGGATATTTTGGAGATCTTTGCTCAGTGTGTGAGCAAGAGATTGAAACAACTAAGCATATCCTGTGCGATTGTGCCTTTTCTAGAGATGTATGGTTCTTAGTTCCAAGAACTGGAAGAAGTATGCAAAATCCTAACGTTAATATACATGATTGGATCAAAGTTGGCTTGAAGATGAGATACATTGCTAGACGATGATTGGATTACTAAGATGGTAGATATTGTTTGGGAAATCTGGAAGGCTCGCTGCAGATGTACTTTTGATAACATCAAGCCAAACCAAATGTGGTTATACATATGGTTCATGATTTGAATGCTTCAACAGGAAGTTTTATGGTCCCTATAACTACAAGCTCTCAGTATTTAGCACCTAATGTAGTTCAGACTAGATGGATACCACCACTATTTCCTACATATTCAGTTTGCTTGATGCTTCTTTTAAAGAGATTAATGGTTATAAAATCTAGATATGGACTAATTCTATGTAATTTTGCAGGTGAATTCATCCAAGCCAGATGCAAGCATACAAATGGAAATCTGAATGTGGAGGAAGTTGAATGTTAAGGTTTACTACAAGCTTTAACTTGCGCATATAGGAGCTAGGATTCAGTCTACCTGTTTTAAACTTGATGCAAAGCAAGTTGTGGAAGCGATCAATAGAAACTATCAACTTGCAGCTTGGGGAAACTAGAATGCAATTCTTAGTATCATCAGTATATTTAAAAATCATCCTTCTTAGACTTGCAAGTTCATTAAGAGAAATTGTAATAAGCCAACAGATAAATTAGCAAGGCATGCAAGAATCTTTAAAGTTTCGAAAAAATGGATTAATCATCCTCCAAGTTTTATTGCGGATACAATATTGGAAGATGTAAACAATGTTAGTCGTTCTCTAAGGTAATAATTTTTTTGGTGTTGCATCAACAAAAAGTATAGGATAAAAAGATACTAACGAAAGATAATGGAACGAACTCATATCTTTTTGCATGTGACCAGATCTGTTTCATGATGCATCTGAAACCTCTTCGTTGGCCCAGAGTAATCCCGTATGTTTTTATGTGGGATTTTTTCGATATAATCCGAGTTACAGGTTGGGTTCACTATAAATATATCATTAAATTGATTTATATAAGAAACTCAAAATAAAATATTATAAGTATAGTTTAGTATATTCCGATCAGTTTTCAGTTGGTTTTTTATTTTAATAATTTCGGAATGGCTAACAACTTGTTGTTTTTCCAAGTTTCTCAATATGATGTATGTCAGAGCATTCAAGTCCGTGTAAACTCTGTCTTGAAACTGCTTGTTATGTTTTACATCATATTCGGTTATTTTCATGTTCCCTGTATTCATGTGCCGTTTGTCGTTGTCTATCTCGTCAGCCCTGTTCGTCCGGCTCTTTCCGTATGTCTTCCAGTATGATAAACCGTTATTGCTTCTGATAGGTGTCTAAAACACCTTGATATTTATCTATTGTTTATGCTTTCTTTGCTAAGTTTTCTTGTAAATTATGTATCTTATGTTTGCTTTTGAGTATTTAGGTACTTTGGAGTCATTTGGAATAAAAGAAGAAGAAACGTCACTTAAAAGGCATAAAGGAGCAATTGCTGTTGGAGGCGGATTATTTCTCATTATTTGCTTTTCTTTCTTCATCTCTGTCTGAAAAGTATGTCGGCTTTAGTGATGCAAATTTCTGTCTGAAAGTACGACTGCTTTAGTGATGAAGAAACATTGAAGAGAAGAAGTGAATCTGAGAAGTAAGAGACGGCTGCTGTTGGTGGAAGAATTTGAAGAAAGAACAAAAGCGTCAATTCTCATGTGAAACTTCTATAGGGATCGGAGCTGAGACAAGCCAAGCCAAGGATAAGCGGTTGCCAGCTCTATTTGGTGTCCCGTATTGTTTTAATGGGTGCAGATATTCCAATATGTACGGACAGACCTGATTAGGTCGAGTTTCTTCTCAGACAACTCAAATCTCATTAACTCATGTCCTCTGAAAACAAGAATGGAGGCGCTGCTATGAGAGAAAACAGGGAAGATCAATTTAAGTGATGATAGTGTGTCTGTGGTGGCTGAGAGTACAGAACAAGAAGGTTGATTAAGCTGTTGTCATCTGGTTGATTCAAACAGAGAAGAAAAATTATGGTTTAGTGATTGAGGTCGATTCAGAGAGGAAATTGAAGTCAAATTGTTGCAGTTGGTGGTGAAGATGAAGCTGATGCAGTGTATTTGAGGAATTGGGAATCAACAATTTGGATTCAGTTAAAGATTGAAATTTAGGGTTCTTGGTACATTGGGGATTGATGTGAAATTGTATCTGGCGCTGTCAAGATTTGGTGGTGCTACTGATTCAAGAAGGTGGGTTTAACTCTCAGATTTGAAATTCCAGTGGAATCAGAGAAGAATTTGAGAGTTGAGGGCTCTGAATATTGGGTTCGTGAAACAGAAATTTGGAGGGTTTTGCAGTCGAGTTTGGAGCTGAGTTTTAACAGTTGGTAAGACAAGGAAGAGCTAGGTACAGACATGGATTTATGCTTGGTAGTTTTGGCTCGAGCATGGAGGTGATACGGCGAGTTATTGAGCTGAATTGCAGCTGCAATATGTTGTTGGTACAACCAGGTTTGTTCTACAGGGGTTCGTATAAACAACAGGATTGTGCAAGATTGTGGTAATTTGGTTGAATCCTGGCAGTAAATGGGAGAATGGGTGACAAAGGAATCTGTGATGCCGTGAGCTTATGGGTTATGTATGAAGGGTACTGGTGGTGCTAAGGGTCCGTTGTGAATATGCAAATAGACTTAAAGATGGAATGATTGATGCTGGCAGAACAGGCAAGTGTTGAATGAACACATTACAGGTGCATGAATGAAGGTTCTGAGATGGTACCTGAAGTTGTTGGAGTTGAGTTAGCGTGCAGGGAAGACTTGATTTTGTTTAGATAAATTCCTAGGTTCAGGTGGTGGTTGAGGTGCAGTGATGATTGAATGATGCAGCTAACCTGGGATGCATAGGAAGCAGTATTGCAGCTGTATTGTTGCTTCCGTGATGAAGGCAATGTTGTTATCGTGAATGAATGATTAAGCTTTTGTAGGATCAGCTGGGAATCATACAGATTTGAGATCGAATGAGTCTACTGGAGGTGTAGTTACAATAGCTTGTGATGAGTTGTTGCAGCTGAACTACATGTGGATGTCTAATCTGTTGGTGCTGTATGGATGTATGGGTTTAATCTGTATATTACAGAGAAGAACAAGGTCAAGAGGATCTGAAATTGGTGGTGCTAAGAAGAACTGATGTAGCTTTGTTGATGTTTATGTGGAACGGTTGGCTGTGACTCAAGAGTTTGCAGTAATGGTTATGGAATGTTAAAGCTACAAAGAATGGATGAGATGTGAAGTTACAGAAGACATGAGTAATGCTGAAGCCAAATGGAGTTGTAATTGAAGCTGCAATGGAAATGGGTTAGATTATGCAAGTGGAGCAGCATCATTGGTTTGGCCTTTGCAAGATGGCATAGGATGGAGGGTTGACCTAGTTTTGGAAACAAGGATTGATACAAAAGGGAAGTCTTATACAACTTTGAGATATCACGTATTCTACTTGGAGTTTTGGAAGCATAGCTGCAGTTAGGATTTGCTTTCGTTTTTATCTTTGATCTTCTTTATTTCAATTATTATTATGATGATGAAGTCCAAAACTATGAGTAACTAAAACTATTTTTGATTAAGGGTGATTTCAAATCCCGAAATATGAACCTATAATTGATATGCAATAGCTCGTTTTCTCACAAGTTTCGTTATTGTTTGATTTCTACCATGCTAATAATGTTTATGGAATTATTTTTTGATTGTTTAAGTTCGAAATTAAATAGTTGATTCATAATCCTACTGCTAGTTTTGATTTTCTTCGACCCGTAATTCTCTAGAAATATAAACACAAGTAGCAATATATGGGTATTGATGATGGGACTTTGCTAAGTACCCATATGTAGAAATTGACACTAGTAGGTGATTCATGCTTTTGAATTCATCACTAGGAAAAATCTTATCTCACAAAACTTAGAGCATTTGTTTAAGTTACACCTAGAGAGCGTACTTCTAGGAAACTTGGCAAGTAGAATCCGGTAGTTGAGCGCTTCCGTATCCGGTGAGTTTAGGAGATAATAACGGGATAGTTGAGCGTACTAATTATCATAGGGTTGTTAGTAACGAGATAATACGAAGAACGTAGTTATATGTCACTTTGGTTTATATTCCGTTGCCGAGAATGAATCCTTAATCAACTTCATCTCATATTTGAATACAATTTACAATTTTCAGAATTTTTTAATCACAAAATCATCTTTGCTAATAGTATTTGCATAACAACTATTACTTCATACCTCCCTTGGGACGAATTTTGCTTTCATTATATTACTAGCTAGTGTAAAGAGAAGTAGAAAATATTATTTGCGAGTTTGACACCTCGTCAAAATTGGCGCCGCTGCCGGGGAGGCAGTGTCAAGTTTAGTTGTTATTTTTTTATTCTTAGTTGTTACTTTTGCTTTTATTTTCAATATTAGTTTACATATTCAATCTCTTAGAATCTTATTTTCATGTACTATTTCTTTGGTGAATGCGTGGAGAGGGCAGACCAAGTCCAATTGGTATACGTCTTCGTTCGAGAACTTTACTTAAAGACTTCATTCGAGCAGTGAACACTCCACTTCCTCCTAGTTCTTCACCTAACGAATTCTCGGATTTGGACAAAGAGGAAGATAATGCAATGGGAGGTCGACCACCTTCTCCAAGAACACTCAAGGAGCTCACTTCTCCAAACATTGACCAACAGCCTTTATGTATTCAGCTGAATGTAACCATTGAGTTGAAGCCACAAATGATTCACTTGCTGCCCAAATTCAGAGGTTAAGCGGGATAGGATCCTAATCGTCACTTACAACAATTTCATCATGTTGTGACTAGTTTGAAGCAAGCAACTGCAGATGTCGATATGGCTATGATGATAACTTATGGATTCTCCCTGATAGATGCTGCAGGAGAGTGGTTCTTTTGCTTACCCTCTGGAAGTATAACCACATGGAATGGAATGAAGAAGTTGTTCCTTGAGAAGTATTTTCCGGCATCAAAAGCAGCTGTGATTCACAAGGAGATTTGTGGTATTAGACAAGTATCAGGAGAGACTCTCTATGAGTATTGGGAGCACTACAAGAAGCTTTTAGCTAGCTGTCCACACCACCAAATCAGCGATCAACTTATGATTCAATATTTCTATGAGGGGTTGCTTTCTAATGATAGAAATTTGATCTATGTCGCAAGTGGTGGTGCACTTACCAACAAGACCATTGCAGAAGCTACAAGTTTGTTGGAGAATATGGCTGCGAACACTCAAGGATTTCGAGGTGAACCAATGGTAAGGAAAGTGAATGAAGTTGGTGATTCTTCACATTTGGAACATAGAATGGGTAATATGGAGAGAATGGTGCAAGAAATAGCAGCTGCTGTCATACCATCATCATACACCGAAGATGTTAAGCAAGCAAGTGTCATGTACGAAAATCAGCAAAGGCCAAGATATGATCCATACTCTAGCACATATAACCCGGGTTGGCGACACCATACCAATTTCAGCTACGCCAACAAGCAAGATGCAGTTTCCAATCCTCCTTTCAATCAACAAGGTGGATATCAATTCTTGAAAAAGCCACGTCAAGAAACTCAAGGCACGAGTATAGATGACAATTTGAATCTTATTATCAACACAATGGCGCAAGATAAGCAAAACATTCTCAGCACAATGGCGCAAGATAAACAAAAGGCAGAGATGTACATGAAGGACATGCAAACACAAATGGGTCAACTAGCTACTACTGTGAGCAAATTGGAAGCACAAGCATCTGGAAAACTTCCTTCACAACCGCTGAATCATAGAGAGAATGCTCATGTTATTGAGCTACGAAGTGAGAAGCAAGTAGAGAAGCCGGTAACATCACAGGTATCCCATGAACCTGATTTGGAGAAAGAATAAGGTGAAACAACCCCTAAAAAGGCTGACCCGGTAACAAATTCTAACTCTAAAACTCGTGTTTCTACTTATGCTACTCCTTCGCCTTTTCCTAGCAGGTTTGCAAAGTCGAACAAGAAGACATTATACCAAGAGATTTGGGAGATCTGTAAGAAGATTGAAGTGAACATTCCACTCATTTAGGAGATAAGTCAGGTTCGTCGCTATGCAAATTTCTTGAAGGAATTGTGCACTAATAAGCACAAGGTGACCGGTAATGAGGTAATGAGTGTGGGGGAGAATGCTTCGGCATATCTTCAAAAGAAACTCCCACCTAAGTTCAAAGATCCCGGTAGTTTCACCATACCATGTACTATTGATAAAATCAGATTTGAACGTGCTTTGCTAGATTTAGGAGCATCCATTAATGTCATGCCCACTTCCGTTTATGAATCCTTGAAACTTGGTACTCTTAAGAATACCGGTATTGTTATACAACTTGCTGATAGATCTAATACTTACCCGAAATGGGTTATTGAAGATGTTTTGGTGCAGGTTAATCAGCTCATATTTCCGGCAGATTTCTATGTTCTTGACATGATGGATGAAGATTCACCATCGTCTACTCCCTTGTTGTTGGGTAGACCATTCATGAGAACCGCTAGAACGAAGATAGACGTTTTCAAAGGCGCCTTAACTATGGAATTTGATGACGAAGTCATAGGTTTCAATATCTTTGAGGCCATGAGATATCCTAGTGATGTGCATTCCTGTTTTTTAATTGATATTATTGATTCTCTAGCTCAATAGATTTTTGAATTAAATGGTGAAGATGCTTTAGAAAACACCATAGTGGAAGGTTTAGGTTATGGAAAATACAAAGACCTTGAAAGTGAATTGTCTATTTGTGATGAGCTTAAAGAGGTTGTTTTAGCTCTTAACTCATTAAAAGAAGTTCCACAAAAGTATAATGCGTCTTATATATCTTTGGCGCTTACTAATGAGAAACTTTTACCATCGATTGTGCAAGCACCTATTCTTGAGTTGAAACCTCTTCCGGATCACCTCAAGTACATATATTTAGGTGATAAGGAAGAGTTGTCGGTGATCATTGCAAAAAACCTTACCAAGGTACAATAGGAGAAACTTGTTCGAGTGCTAAGAGAGTACAAGTCTGTCATTGGGTGGACCATTGACGATATCAAAGGAATCAGTCCTTCCACATGTATGCACCGAATACTTCTTGAGGAGGGGGAAAAACCAACAAGAGAAGCTCGACGTCGCTTGAACCCTCCGATGATGGCAAATGGGTGAGCCCAGTTCAAGTTGTTCCAAAGAAGTCCTGAATCACGGTTGTGAAAAACGATGATAATGATTTGGTTCCAACAAGAATTCAGACCGGTTGGAGAGTTTGCATTGACTACCGAAAGCTCAACTCTACCACCCGAAAAGACCATTTTCCCTTACCATTCATTGATCAAATGTTTGAAAGATTGGCTGGACACTCCCACTATTGCTTTCTTGACGGTTTTTCAGGTTATAACCATATTGTAATAGCTTCGGAAGATCAAGAAAAGACGACATTTACTTGTCCTTTTGGCACTTTTGCGTATAGACGTATTGATAGACACATTTTTTTGTCTGAGTTGTCCTCAATTTTCTGTTTTGTTGGTACTCGAATTTGCGCTTATTATGGTGTTTTGTGTGTTTGTAAGTATTTTTGAGAAATAAACATTTTTGGAAAATTCAGCTCGAAAAGTTGCTCGGAACACCCCCGGAGGACATTTGCTATTCGGACCCCTGCTTTGGATAAGGGGCACCTCAATTTATAAGGGGCAACTCAATTGGATACCTGCTATTTACACCCCAGCAGTGGTTAAGGGGTAACCTTCTTTTTTCTTCACGCAACAATTTTTGGCGGGAAGATTCAGTTTGAAATTTCAGTTCCTATAGAATATTTTGAACCGATTTGGGAAGAGATTTAATCGGAATTATTTCCGTGTTTGGATTGCTTTGACCCTGTTTTGTCCAAACAGGGGAGGTACGTGTCTTGAATTCGAATATAGAGAAGATTTCCACGAGATTAAGTAAAATAGGGAAGATACGTATCTTGATGATATCTCGGGCTTTTGGTTGATTATTTTGGAAGAAATCTTGTGGAAACAACATGTTCAATGTCTTCCGAGTCGTGTTGCATTGAGTTGGAGTGTGCTAGACACCTACGAAAGCATGTAGGAGAGAAATAAATGGAATTATTTCCCGCGACTGCATGAGAATATTTTTGAGAATACTCGGAGTTATGAGGGAGGATTATCTTGCATGTGATGCTATATAAGGTGTATAGGATCAGTAGAACGGTTATGGAGTGATAGGGGCTAGAGCAGAGACGAGAGAATCAAGAAAATCAAAGTTGCAGAGAAAACAGTTCTGCTGCTGAAGAACACCAAGAACAGACGCTTCAAGACGATCGTTAAATAACTGCTCGTTTACTCAACTTTGTAACAGTTTTCTCGCGACAGAGAAACAAATTTGCAGCACTTTACCATTATCGTTCTCTGTAACAGTTGATTAGCAACATTTATTTCCGTTGCAATTTTATGTTTCATTATATTTTCACCTCTTGTAAGCACTTTTGAGCAATGAAAAATTCTTTTGAGCGTGTTTCCAACATGAGGAGCTAGACCCCCATCACTGAGACAACGGAGGAAGCAACTTTTCATGATTGTGGTAAATGAATTAATTCTTTATTGACTTTTTGCATAAATTTAATTGCTTTATGATTTCTATTAATTACTTGTTATTTTGTCTGATGTCGCATGCTTAGTTTAAATTACTTTTGATGCGTCATGCTTACGACTTACAAATAATGTTTTATGAAATCTATTTTTGGCAAAGAATTAGAGTCACAACTTATTTTGTTTGAGCTATATTGTCTAGAGTTAATGATTGAACCACAAGAATAAGAAAAGTAGTGAAATCCTGCGTCTCAGTGCCTCTTCATCCTGCGACAATATTTGTATATATATTTTCTTTATCTTTAGTATTTTCTTTTATTAAAACTTAAAATCGATTTCAACAAGTCCGAGTGAACGACAACCCTTATTACTACAACATCATTGAAAATAACCATCAATTTTTGGCGCCGCCGACGCGGACTTGTGTATTGATTTGTTTTTAGGTTTTATTATTAATTTTTTTTATATTTTTTTATTATTTTGTTCCTTTTTACGCGTTTTGGTTTTTCTATTTGCTTTTCATACTTGGTGCGGAGCTTATATAAAAGAGAAAGTGTTGAAAAGTAAAGCGAAGCCAAAGAAAGAAAGAAGAGAGAAAATCCAAAGGAGTAAAGAAGAATATTTTTGTGTATAGTTAATTTATTTTTATTAGATATTTTTATTTTTATTTTTTTAGAAACTGTAAATAGGCTTTTATTTTTGTCACTTTTTATATTTTTGGATATTTTTATTTTTGGACATTGAACATTGGACATTTTTTTAACCCTAAGGAAGGGTTATTTAAATATAAACTGCACATGGAAGGAAGACGATTACTATATCGTCTCGGCCCCTCGGGTTCATACATGACATAGGAGTTGTGGCCCGAGTCGACTTCAACGGTTCATCCCCCGTCTGGAATGGGAGGTAAGAATTCTAAACACCCGCTAATCCCCTGCCAGCGGGTTTACTGGATGATTTTCGTGTGAATATATGTCGAGGAACTGAATCCGGCTGCTTTAATTTCCTAGTAAAGGGCAAGGACAGGCCATACAAGATAAGAGTTCGGATTTCATCACCGTTCTATTCTTGCCCGACTTAGGAAAACGAAACCAAACACGAACCTAAGCTTTAAAATTTGGAATAGAACGAGACCGATAGGGTAACGAGCTTAATAGGAAAGTCATTCGAAAAATATTGGTTACTCTTTTAGCATACTTCGAAGTTCATGATGGTTTCTGTGAAGTTGAATGCGTGACTACGCCGCCTTGTAATAGCGGTGAGGCCTTGGGTATCAAAGCTCCACAGAGCTTCCCTCGCCTTGATTCAACTTACTTTGACTCGGATTGATCCAGAGGGGTTTGCTCAGATTGTAACGAATTCCCTTTCGAAGGATTAGAAGCTAGTCTAGAAACAATCTAAGTGGAGCCATCATGATTTTTGTTTGCTAGAAATCAGTAGGTTTGTTGTGGTCAAGTCAGCCTTGTTTGTGTTTGTGTAGAATTCCCTTGCAGTTAGGATGTCAAACTGGTATTATAACAGCCAATACAATTATTATCCGACTGAGTTTCAAAATGGACGTTACTACTTTGACCACAGTGTGAATAGTGGTTGGGAACATCAACCTTTTCAAGGTTATGGCTCATACCATGATGTTCCCAATTACTATCCACACACGCACGGGTCATACGAGCAAAATTCTTATGTTTCTCCTTTAGAAGAGTGTCTCAAGAAATTAGAGGAGACGACACGTAAGTTAGCTAAGATGAATAACTTAGTTTATGACGAAAGAAAACTTTCTTTGGAAGAGACTCTTGAGAGGATAGCTGAGTCGACACGTAGACTTGAGTTAGAGACGAACGAAAGTATTGCTCGAAATAACTGGAATTGCCAATATAGTGTATCCAATAATACCCTAGAGAATGAAGATAGTTATTCGCATAATCAAGATGACGAGGTTAGAATTGGTAACACTACTTGTTTAGATGAGGTTCGATCATTTTCATGTTATTATAGTGATGATCATGATGTGGAAAGTGTTGATGAAGAATATGAAGTTTTTAGGAATAGTGATCAGGAATTGGTTTCTCCTATTGAGCTTTATAATGATAGTAATATTTCTGGTTTAAATCCAAATAATTTTAATAATTATTCACCTATTCAAAAGGATGAGGATTTGACTAGAAGTATCTCCGTTTTAGACGATGTAGAATTTCCTAGTTACAAAGCCGATAATGGTTTAGAGGAATGGGTTTATCCTAAGAATACTGTTTTAGAGTCCAAGGATTTAGAAACAATAGTCTTAGACGAAGAAGATGAACTCGTAGAGCTTTTAAATATGAGTGAGGATGCATCACCTGAGTATAACCTTGAAGAAGCAATTGACCATTTTCAGGATTCCGATGATCTAAAAATTAGGGAAATTGTAGCTAGTTTATCTAGAGACACCCAAAACTCTAAGTTTGGGGGTGATTATCATTCTCCTTGTGCCTTACCTTTAGCTCTTACAGAGATCCCTCACTTGGGACTTGACATATGTGCCTCAACCATTTTACAAGATTATCTTCATACACGTTTTCCTGAACCCAATAATGTCCAGAAAGAAGTTCAGTTGTTAGAAACCCATCCTCTGGTTGATGTGGTTATCCCAGGCTATGATACCACGATTAACTTTGTTTTCCCACCAAAAACCTTCATTCCAATTGTGGGTATGTATAAGTTTCAGATGTGTCAATTATTAAGTTTTGAGACTAAACCTAATTACTTTAGGATATTAGGGTCGACACATTTGCTTAAGGAAGACCACCAATCTTATTCTGGTCAGCTGTGTAAGTCAAAACTGATTGACTTAGAGGATCCTCAATTATTCAGGTTATTATTATGTGCTTCTAAGTTTTTATTTGAGTTTTTCCATACTCTAGAACCTGAACATTCGGATCTAACTCATGAGGAAACGCAACCCATGAAAATATGTTATCTAGACCCTTTTATAAAGCCTGAACCCGAACCACAACTAGATGTAATGGTCTTAAAAATAGATAAGGGTGTGTTGGATATCTTCCTGGTATGTTGCAGTCTCCTCTTCTTGTGGTTAGCACTGTTTGATCCAGATGACCCGCAGTTATTCCGGCTGCTGCTTTATGATTCTTCGAGGTGACTAATCTCTTCCAATGTCTAGCTGCAGACTTTAAACTTAGCACTTCTTGGTAGGTAACCCAATATTCATGCGACACGATAATATCTTTCCTTATCTCTTTTCTTCAAGTGGTAAGGTTTCTCCTTGTTCATGTTTTTATTTTCATCTTGATAACATTGAGGACAATGTTAGATTTAAGTTTGGGGGTATGGGAGAAACTTTTTAGTTGCAGTAAATAAAACTCCAGAGCCTAGAAATTTATGTTTATTAAGGATGGCACTTACCAATCTAAGTGGATGGAAGCATCTTGGTTATAGGAGTTGAGGAACCTATATGATTAGATGGAAACATCTAGAAGAGTCTATTCATAAAAGCACAGAGATCAGGTGTTAGCAAAGAAAACATCGTAGTTTCGCCATATCCTCGTGATGGAAACATCGAAAGAATCCTAATCACTTCTTTTTATTTTTCTTTTTACCATTGCTAGGGTGAAATAGAGTGACTGAGATACAGATAAAAAAAAAAAAAAACAAAAAAAAAAAAAAAAAAAAAAATTGAGACCGGACCATTAGACCAACCGGAATAAATACAATAAAGTCGACCACTGGTACCCTTGTATATGCCAGCTGAGTTGACCTAGAGTTAGGTTTATCGAACACGGGTTCCCTTGTATATTCCAGTGTGTTGATATTAGTCCAGACCAGTATCTCAATCCATTAGGATAGGTTCACCTTAGTCAACATCATCCACGTTTTTCTCTACATCCATCTTCTTAATCTATCCATGTGATTGGTTGACTCCGGTTTATGATGTCCGAAACTATCTGAGTAGAGCTCTGTCACTTTATATGAATTTTAGTATGCTTGAGTGCAAACTCGTGTACATCAATTGGAATTTCGCATCAGGGTACTTCCTCCTGTAGTCAATAAGTATGCCAACCAAGGATATTCTTTAGTGCCTTCCAAGGTTCTGCGTAGATATCTAGGGTCTAGAGTAAAGGTTTTGTGGGTACACCTATGGTAAACCCTCCGGAGAATCACTCCGCCGCTAGGGCCACCTAGCGGTTTAACGGCTTGCTGCACGTGCTAAGTGTAGTCATTTTATTTTCTAGAATAAATTTGCTCGAGGACTAGCAAATAATAAGTTTGGGGGTATTTGATAGACACATTTTCGTGTCTGAGTTGTCCTCAATTTTTTGTTTTGTTGGTACTCGAATTTGCGCTTATTATGGTGTTTTGTGTGTTTGTAGGTATTTTTGAGAAATAAACATTTTTGGAAAATTCGGCTCGAAAAGTTGCTCGGAACACCCCCGGGGGACATTTGCTATTCGGACCCCTGCTTTGGATAAGGGGCACCTCAATTGGATACCTGCTATTTACACCCCGGCAGTGGTTAAGGGCTAACCTTCTTTTTTTCTTCACGCAGCAGTTTTTGGCGGGAAGATTCAGTTTGAAATTTCAGTTCCTGCAGAATATTTTGAACCGATTTGGGAAGAGATTTAATCGGAATTATTTCCGTGTTTGGATTGCTTTGACCCTGTTTTGTCCAAAAAGGGGAGGTACGTGTCTTGAATTCGAATATAGAGAAGATTTCCACGAGATTAAGTAAAACAGGGGAAGATACGTATCTTGATGATATCTCGGGCTTTTGGTTGATTATTTTTGGAAGAAATCTTGTGGAAACAACATGTTCAATGTCTTCTGAGTCGTGTTGCATTGAGTTGGAGTGTGCTAGACACCTACAGGGGCATGTAGGAGAGAAATAAATGGAATTATTTCCCGCGACTGCATGAGAATATTTTTGAGAATACTCGGAGTTATGAGGGAGGATTCTCTTGCATGTGATGCTATATAAGGTGTATATGATTAGTAGAACGGTTATGGAGTGATAGGGGCTAGAGCAGAGACGAGAGAATCAAGAAAATCAAAGTTGCAGAGAAAACAGTTCTGCTGCTGAAGAACACCAAGAACAGACGCTTCAAGACAGTAGTTAAATAACTGTCGTTTACTCAACTCTGTAGCGGATCATTTAAGCTGATTGGTTGTGTCCGAAGAAGCAATTCCTTTACATGATAGCTTCCCGGATGAACAACAATTTGCATTGTTGGCACAACTCCATGGTACGCTGATATTGTTAACTTCTTGGTGATGGGACAAGTACCTAGTTCCATGTCTACATTTCAGAAACACAAGCTCAAGAAGATTTCCAAGCAATATATATGGGATGAACCTTATTTGAGGAAGTGCGTACTCGAATCCGAGTTCCAATCAATTCTGAATTTTTGTCACTCATATGCTTGTGGTGGCCATTTCGGAGCCAAGAGGACAGCCCTCAAGGTTCTCGAAAGTGGTTTTTATTGGCCTACATTGTTTAAGGATGCATATCTATTTTGTAAGGCTTGTGATGGGTGTCAAAGGACAGGCAATCTAGGTGCTATAAACCAAATGCCGCAAACACCAATTTTCGCTGTTGAGATTATTGATGTTTGGGGTATCGATTTTATGGTGCCTTTTGTGAATTCAAATGGGAAATTTTATATACTTCTTGTTGTAGATTATGTTTCTAAGTGGGCGGAAGCTAAAGCCACCCCTACTAATGATTCTCAAGTTGTTTGTGAGTTTGTGAAGGAACATATCTTTTCTAGATTTGGTACACCTCGAGTGTGATTAGTGATGGAGGTTCGCACTTCAAGAGATCCTTTCACGCACTTCTAAAGAAGTATAACATTTCTCATAAAGTTGGAACACCGTACCACCCACAAACGAGCGGTCAAGCTGAAATTTCCAACCGGGAGATTAAGTCCATCTTAAAGAAGACGATGAACGTCACAAGGAAGGATTGGAGTTATATACTCAATGATGCTTTGTGGGCGTATAGGACATCTTACAAGACACCCATCGGTATGTCTCCTTTTAGGCTTGTATATGGTAAACCTTTCCCTCTTCCCGTCGAACTTGAACACAAAGCTTATTGGGCTATCAAGGTATGTAATATGGAATTAGATGCAGCTGGTGAACATAGGAAACTTCAACTCAATAAGTTAGAAGAGATACGTAATGATGCATATGAAAGTTCACACATTTACAAAGAAAAGACCAAGGCTTTCCATGATAAAATGATTTCCCGAAAGAGTTTTGAAGTAGGGCAGAAAGTTCTTTTATTCCATTCTCGTCTTAAATTGTTTCCGGGTAAACTTAGGCCCAGATGGATTAGACCATTTGTTGTCACTAATGTGTTTGCGCATGGTGCAGTTGAAATCATTAGTCCCAAAACAGGGCTGGTTTCCAAGGTCAACGGTTTGAAACCATACTATGAGAAATTTGTGACGGAGAATCAGGATATGGTCACATTGAGTGATCCACTCCCTCTAGAAGAGTAATTGGAGCCGAAAGTCGGGTTGACGACTTTAAACCAAGCGCTCAGTGGGAGGCAACCCGCCGGTTTTGTATCTTTATCTTTATCTTTCTATTTTTAAGCATTTTATCTTTATTTTCTTGTTTTGCATATCATTTACGGAATTTCCCACCTTGAACTTTACTTTGAATGACTAAATTTTACATTGAGGACAATGTAAAGTTTAATTGTGGGGGAGCATTTATATGTTTTTAGAGTTTGTTGCCTTTAGTTAAAAAAAAATAGAAAAAAAATTGCTTTATAAACTCCGAAATCTAGAAACTTGTGCCATTAGGATGACACTACCAATATAAGTGGATGAAACCATCTTGATTGCAGGAGTTGAGGAACCTATTAACTAAAAGGACGAATAGAGCTCATGTGTTAGAAATAATATGATAGTTGTTACCATATCTCGGAATGTCACCATATATCACCTTCTGTTTTTATTTTTGCAATTTTTTTGTTTCTCTAAGCGATTTGGTGGGTCACTAACATCGAATTTTTATTACTGCTAGGATGAAATTGAGTGATTGAGTTACTAAAAAAAAAAAAAAGAGACCAGACCAATTAGACCAACCGGAGTACATAAAAAAAAAATTGACACTTGGATATAGCAATATGTGTATGTTCTCCTTGTCTCCGTCGCCTAAACAAGCGTGGAATGCAGAATCCACGGGAACTATCATGTAATCTGCTGACAAGAAGCATGTGCTTGGGTCCAAAGATCTAATCATGTCGTCGATTCAAAAATAAAAAAAAAGAAAAAGAAAAAGAAAAAGAAAAAAAAAAAGTTATTATTATTATTGTTTGTTCAATAAATCGACCGCTGGTTCCCTTGTATTTGCCAGTCGAGTTGATCTAGAATTAAGATTGTCGACTGCTGGTTCCCTTGTATATGCCAGCTAAGTTGATATTAGAATTCAGACCAGTATTTCAATCCATTAGGTCATAGGTTCATTTTGGCGGTGACCTTCAGACAAATATGGGAAACACCGATCACTTGTTAACATTCGCAAACATCTACCTCTATATCCATCTTCTTAAACAATACTCGGGTATTGTGGTTTGTTCGACTTTCTGAGTAGAGCTTTGTTTATATATGAATTGAATTTGCATCAAGGTACCTCCTCCTGTAATCATTTTGGATTCATTCATAGATTCTTCATAGGTAGTTGGAATTTGGAGTAAAAGGTTTTGTAGGTACACCTCTTGTAAACCTTCACGAGACTATAACTCGTCCACTAGGGACACCTAGGGGTTCAAAGGCTTCTTATACATTCTAAGTGTGACCGTAGCCTCGACGACACGGAGTTGTATGTATGTTTTACAATTATTTTGTTTGATTTGCTCGAGGACTAGCAAAGTCTAAGTGTGGGGGAATTTGATAGGTGTCTAAAATACCTTGATATTTATCTATTGTTTATGCTTTCTTTGCTAAGTTTTCTTGTAAATTATGTATCTTATGTTTGCTTTTGAGTATTTAGGTACTTTGGAGTCATTTGGAACAAAAGAAGAAGAAACGTCACTTAAAAGGCATAAAGGAGCAACTTCTGTTGGAGGCGGATTATTTCTCATTATTTGCTTTTATTTCTTCATCTCTTTCTGAAAAGTATGTCGGCTTTAGTGATGCAAATTTATGTCTGAAAAGTATGACTGCTTTAGTGATGAAGAGATATTGAAGAGAAGAAGTGAATCTGAGAAGTAAGAGACGGCTGTTGTTGGTGGAAGAATTTGAAGAAAGAACAAAGGCGTCAATTCTCATGTGAAACTGCTATAGGGACCGGAGTTGAGACAAGCCAAGCCAAGGATAAGGGTTTGTCAGCTCTATTTGGTGGCCCGTATTGTTTTAATGGGTACAGATATTCCAATATGTACGGACAGACCTGATTAGGTCGACTTGCTTCTTAGACAACTCAACTCTCATTAACTCATGTCCTCTGAACACAAGAATGGAGGCGCTGCTATGAGAGAAAACAGGGAAGATCAATTTAAGGGATGATAATGTGTCTGTGGTGGCTGAGAGTACATAACAAGAAGGTTGATTAAGCTGTTGTCATCTGGTTGATTCAAACAGAAAAGAAAAATTAGGGTTTAGTGATTGAGGTCGATTCAGAGAGGAAATTGAAGTCAAATTGTTGCAGTTGGTGGTGAAGATGAAGCTGATGCGGTGTATTTGAGGAATTGGGAATCAACCATTTGGATTCAATTAAATATTGAAATTTAGGGTTCTTGGTACATTAGGGATTGATGTGAAATTGTATCTGGCGCTGTCAAGATTTGAGTTGCTGGTGGTGCTACTGATTCAAGAAGGTTGGTTTAGCTCGGATTTGAAATTTCAGTGGAATCAGAGAAGAATTTGAGAGTTGAGGGCTCTGAATTTAGGGTTCGTGAAACAGAAATTTGGAGGGTTTTGCAGTCGAGTTTGGAGCTGAGTTTTAACAGTTAGTAAGACAAGGAAGAGCTAGGTACAAACATGGCTTGATACTTGGTAGTTTTGGCTCGAGCATGGAGGTGATATGGCGAGTTATTGAGCTGAATTGCAGCTGCAATATGTTGCTGGTACAACCAGGTTTGTTCTACAGGGGTTCGTATAAACAACAGGATTGTGCAAGATTGTGGTAATTTAGTTGAATCCTGGCAATAAATGGGAGAATAGATGACAACTGAATCTGTGTTGCCGTAAGCTTATGGGTTATGTATGAAGGGTACTGGTGGTGCTAAGGGTCTATTGTGAAAATGCAGATGGACTTAAAGATGGAATGATTGATGCTGGCAGAACAATCAGTGTTGAATGAACATATTACATGTGCATGAATGAAGGTTCTGAGATGGTACTTGAAGTTGTTGGAGTTGAGTTAGTAGTGCAGGGAAGACTTAAGTTTGTTTAGATGAATGCCTAGGTTCAGGTGGTGTTTGAGGTGCAGTGATGATTGAATGATGCTTCTAACCTGGGATGCATAGGAAGCAGTATTGCAGCTGTATTGTTGCTGCCGTGATGAAGACAATGTTGTTATCGTGAATGAATGATTAAGCTGTTGCAGGATCAGCTGGGAATCGTACATATTTGAGATCGAATGAGTCTACTGGAGGTGTAGTTACAATAGCTTGTGATGAGTTGTTGCAGCTGAACTACAGGTGGATGTCTAATCTGTTGGTGCTGTATGGATGTATGGGTTTAATCTGTATATTACAGAGAAGAACAAGGTCAAGAGGATCTGAAATTGGTGGTGCTAAGAAGAACTGATGCAGCTTTGTTGATGTTTATGTGGAACGGTTGGCTGTGACTCAAGAGTTTGCAGTGATGGTTATGGAATGTTAAAGCTACAAAGAATGGATGAGATGTGAAGTTACAGAAGACATGAGTAATGCTGAAGCCAAATGGATTTGTAATTGAAGCTGCAATGGAAATGGGTTAGATTATGCAAGTGGAGCAGCAGCATTGGTTTGGCCTTTGCAAGATGGCATAGGATGGCCTGGCAACTCAGCCCACTTAGACAAGTTAACAGCTAACTCGTTTCTGACTGACATCTGACTCAGTTATGACTCAGTTGACTTGACTGAGTTGACTATTTTGACCGGTGAATTTCCAGTCACCTGAGATGTTTCTGGTGGACTTTCCCAACCAACTTCCGGCACCTCAACCAGTTTTATGGCAAATACGTTTTGGCAAGGTTTTTACTGGTTTATTTTCTACATGTGGTTGATGGGCTTGGTGAAATTCTATCTATTGGACTTTTGGAGGGTTGACCTAGTTTTGGAAACAAGGATTGATACAAAAGGGAAGTCTTCTACAACTTTGAGATATCACGTATTCTACTTGGAGTTTTGGAAACATAGTTGCAGCTAGGGTTTGCTTTCGTTTTTATCTTTGATTTTCTTTATTTCAATTATTATTATGATGATGAACTCCAAAACTATGAGTAACTAAAAATATTTTTGATTAAGGGTGATTTCAAATCCCGAAATATGAACCTATAATTGATATGCAATAGCTCGTTTTCTCACAAGTTTCGTTATTGTTTGATTTCTACCATGCTAATAATGTTTATGGAATTATTTGTTGATTGTTTAAGTTCGAAATTAAATAGTTGATTCATAATCCTACTGCTAGCTTTGATTTTCTTCGACCCGTAATTGTCTAGAAATATAAAAATAAGTAGCAATATATGGGTATTGATGATGGGACTTTGTTAAGTACCCATATGTAGAAATTGACACTAGTAGGTGCTTCATGCTTTTGAATTCATCACTAGGAGCAAACTTATCTCACAAAACTTAGAGCATTTGTTTAAGTCACACCTAGAGAGCGTACTTCTAGGAAACTTGGCAAGTAGAATCCGGTAGTCGAGCGCTTCCATATCCGGTGAGCTTAGGAGATAATAATGGGATATTTGAGCGTACTAATTATCCTAGAGTTGTTAGTAACGAGATAATGTGAAGAACGTAGTTATATGTCACTTTGGTTTATATTCCTTGGCCGAGAAGGAATCCTTAATCAACATCATCTCATATTTGAATACAATTTACAATTTTTAGAATTTTTGAATCACAAAATCATCTTTGCTAAGAGTATTTGCATAACAACTATTACTTCATACCTCCCTTGGGACGAATCTTCTTTTACTATATTACTAGCTAGTGTAAAGAGAAGTAGAAAATATTATTTGCGAGTTTGACACCTCGTCAGCTTCTCTCTTAATTTGCTTAATTCTTTGATATCTTGTTTTAATATCTCCAACTATAGGTCTGAGTTGATGTTCAGTTTGTTGGTGAAGGATTGGAGTGTGATTTTCTCATCTACACTCCGGACTTTGATTGTTGGCCCTTCCAATGTCCCATGTAGCTCCAGAATGTCTCCTCTTCACCACGATCTAAATAACATAGTGTCCTGAGTGGGGTTTGGAAATCTTGATTATGCATGAATTTGTGAGCAATTTGAGGCTGATGTTGTCGAAGTTGCGTATTAATCCTTTTTATAGTTGTTTTTACCATAATGTGTGAAAATGACGAGGGTACCACTTACTCACAATATTTTCGATATCAACCTATAAGTCTGATACCTTGTGTGATAGCTTATGGACAAAGTCGAGACAATACGATAACAAGGTAATCACTTGATAATAGTTATGGTACAAAACCAATACTATATGATCAATATCAAGTGCTTGGATTAACGTACAAGTGTGATTTCTTTAATTATAACTTAAACTAAAGTACGCGTACCCGTACACATACTAGCGGAAAGTTCACGTCCGTGAATTTCTGGTGAGTTTGAAAACCATACCAAACTCAAATCCGGTTACTTATGTACGCATACCCGTACGCATACTTATGTGTGTTACTTTCTAAAATCGGTTGTACATGAACCTAAAAATTTATCAATAAGGATGCAATCTTTGCAAACCGTGGCTATAATTTTCATGTATTGATTCGAGTAAATCAAACCGATTTTGCTTCAATTGTGTTCTTATATAAGTCTATAAGAATATAGCAATTGAACAACTCTTTAACTAATTTCATTTGAGTCATTTGAACTAGTTATGGTTAAGATGAATAAGGTTGATATGAGAGTAATCATATGGCTAAGCTCGGTTAACTTTTTGTGAACCAACATGGTGTACACGTTTGGGTACGGTTGCATAAACCAAAATGAGGGTACATTTCATTTGTGTGTAACAAGCTAAGTTCGATCTAACGGTTGAAAAATAATAGCTTGGTTAAATCAGGTTTTTCATCTAACTGTGAATATTGAATGCTTTGTTACCAAGGTAACTTGGATTGCAAACCCTGATTTGAAAACTATATAAAGGAGAACTCTAGCAACTGGGAAACCTAATCCCTACACCTCATGTGTGTTACTAGTTGCATAACTAGAGTCTATTCTCCTTTAACATTAGGTTTCTTCTCGAGACCCTGTAGGTTAACGACTTGAAGACTTCATTAGGATTGTGAAGCCAGACCCAACTATTACCTTTGTAGTTGCGTGATCTGATCTTGATGTTTCTATCGTGTTGAGTACAATTAGAATAATTTACTCGAGATTTTATATCTCTGATAGGCAAGATAGAAAAGTAATCACAAACACCTTCATCTCATCGTTTGTGATTCCACAATATCTTCTTTCGCTAGTAGATTAAGATTATTGTGATGTGATTGATAATTCTATAAACTTTTCTATGTGAGACAGATTTGTCTATCAAGTCTTCGACTTTGGGTCGTAGCAACTCTTGGTTGTGGGTGAGATAAACTAGTCGAATCAAGTGTGTAGTATCCTGCTGGGAACAGAGACGTAAGGAGCACCACTGTACCTTGAATCAGTGTGAGATTGATTAGGGTTCAACTACAATCCAGTCCGAAGTTAATTGGTAGTACGCTAGAATTTGTAGCGGCTTAATACAGTGTGGTGTTCAATCTGGACTAGGTCCCGGGGGTTTTCTGCATTTGCGGTTTCCTCGTTAAAAAAGTTCGGGTGTCTGTGTTATTTTTTTCCGCATTATATTTTGTTATAAAATTGAAATATCACATATTGTTCATTAAGATCAATCAACTAGAATATCCAACCTTTGCTTGTTGATTTACATTGATTGACACTTAAACATTGGTCTTTGGTATCATTCAAGTTACTCCTCTTATTCAATCGGGCTCGCAGATTTCTATTTGCTGATTGCGGATTGAATTAAAAGTTAGAGATATTAAAACTCTTTGATACACTTTATTCTAGATTGAGTGTGACTGTCTAGTTGATTCTCTAGAAAGTGTATTGGAGTAAGTTCTCTCAGATTTCCAAATGAATTGTTGGGTGTGGTTGTTAGACCCCGGCATTTTCAATTCTATTTTTTTTTTCAAATGATATCAAGTCACCATATTCGAAATCATCTTCTTCCACCTAGTGTATATGTGAAATACTAGTAACGGTTCGTAAATAGGATGATACATAAAACTTTATATTTGTTGTTCAAATATTCACATCCCATAGAAATTTCTAGAATCTTGAAGTACTCATATCTTGGTGTTGTTTGAAACGAGACTTACTGATTATTTTCTCAAGCCTATATTAGTTACAAATTTCAAGTGAAGAATGGAGACAATTCCTATGATAAGAACACCCAAAAAAAAATATTAGTAAACCCTTTCATAAACTTAATTATTTCTCTTTTTAAAAGGTGTTATCTCTCCAAGATGAAAAAGCTTTTCAATGTTATTACGATCATGTCACACTGTTTAAAGATCCATAAATAATATTTGTAAAGTTTTTTGTATCCATAATTTTAATAAAAAAAATATAAATATTTGTTTGCCCACAACTTTCATATCTAACAATTCTCAAAAATAGTGAAAACATGGGTATAATTGTACTGAAAATACACTAATTCAAAAAAATAATAATTAAATAATGTAACACGCTTTAATACCTTAACCGACTTTCAAATTAGTTAGGTATAGGTATGTCAGATGGTTTTGGACTTTCTCGAGTTCCCGACAGTGATCAATCTTTGTTAGGATAAGAAAATCTCTTTTTTTTTTTTATCTCATTAATATTTTAAGATAAGAAACATGTTGTTTTTTTCCCTCTATTGTTAACCATATGATAAATAGAAACCGAAAAAAGTTAAAAGTAAATATTGATTTGATTATTACATAATCAAATCTGTTGTGCATGCAAGTAATAGAACATGAAAAGAGAAACCAAAAAAAGGTAATGTGATCTAAACTACTAAATTATTTTAGGGAAAAAGAGATTATACCGTTTGTCGGCAAAGCTATGGGAATGATAACATGTTATGAAAGATAAGAAAACACAAAAATGGTGAGAAAATAGAAAGAGATTTCCTGTTAATAGTATAATAGACAATAATTGAGCCTTTTTAATTATAGGACTAGGCACAAGGGCGTCTCAGTTTATATATTAACTCTAGATATTCTTATGGAAAACACATGTTTATACACATATGGTTATATAATATTTATCATTTTATCCAATCGCCTTTAAAATCACGCAAGACTAGAATGGTTTATGCTTTACATCACGATTTATTTGGTTACCATTAATAGTATATTCAAAAACTATTGGGATCAGTAATGTACTCTGCTTAAAACCAACATCATGTAACATAAACTTTTCTTTTAAACCCATTCATGTTGGCTATTTAATTGTCATTTCAAGGAGAATAGTAATGTCATCAAGGGATAGTATACAATAGAGTGGAGTACTGATTGTGAAGTTTCTAATAAACTAGATGATATTTACCGATGGGTAAGAATTTGTTCTAACAGAACCAATAGTATCGTTCCACGGAGTGATCATCCGTACTTAAAACCCTAGGGTTTTTTGAAACACTAGTACATAAACTGATTGAGATTGTGAGAGAAGGAAGCCATAAAATGATTGAGATTGTGAGAGAAGGAAGTGGAAAGAAGAGATAGTTGAAAGGGGGATATAGTAGATTTGTAGGAGGTAGTCTAATCTGAGTAAGTGGTGAGTGTATGATTCTTGTTTAAGAGTGTTCGGTTCTTTTTAGTTTTCAAACTTTTGGATCTTTTTTTCTAGTTAGAAATTAGTAGTTTCTTAGTTCTTTTGGATCTTTTTTTCAGTTCGATGGATTCCTCTTAGCTAGTTTAGGATATTTCTTTCTATTTTTTCAGTTATAAACGAATCTCTTGCTTTCAGTGGCTTTGTCATAAGTTGAGTGAGTAGATCTTGTATGTTTAAGAGTCGGATGAACTTTAGATCTTATATTTTCTATATATATTTTTTCACTTGGATACTTAAGAGTTTTAGATTTCTTTGTTTTAGACCTTGTTTAAGAGTTTGATGAACTTCATATATGTTTTTTCTATTTTCTTCCACTTAGATTATTAGAAATATAGATACGCGCGCTATACTTATTTAGTTCTACGTTTACTTTCATATCAATCAGTATAGTTTGTAATTAAGAGTGGTTACAAAAGGATTTTATATAGATACATAAGAGTTTTATATCTTGTTTAAGAGTTGGATGATTCAAAGTTTTTTTTTTCCAGTTAGATTCCTTAGTTTTAGATATTGTTTAAGAGTTTGATGAAACGAGACTTACTGATTATTTTCTCAAGCCTATTATAGTTACAAATTTCAAGTGAAGAATGAAGCCAATTCCTATGATAAGAACACCCAAAAAAATTAATTAGGAAACCCTTTCATAAACTTAATTATTTCTCTTTTTAAAAGGTGTTATCTCTCCAAGGTGAAAAAGCTTTTCAATGCTATTACGATCATGTCACACTATTTAATGATACATAATAATATTTGTAAAGTTTTTTGTATCCATAGTTTTAATAAAAAAAACATAAATATTTGTTTGTCGACAACTTTCATATCCAACAATTCTCAAAAATAGTGAAAACATAGGTATAATTGTACTGAAAATACACTAATTCAAAAAAAATAATAATTAAATAATGTAACACGCTTCAATACCTTAACCGACTTTCAAATTAGTGAAGGTATAGGTATGTCGGATGGTTTTGGAATTTCTCGAGTTCCCGAAAGTGATCAATCTTTCTTAGGATAATAAAATCACTTTTTTTTATCTCATTAATATCGTAAGATAAGAAACATGTTGTTTTTTTCCCCTCTATTGTTAACCATATGATAAATAGAAACCGAGAAAAGTTAAAAGTAAATATTGATTTGATTATTACATAATCAAATCTGTTGTGCATGCAAGTAATAGAACATGAAAAGAGCAACAAAAGAAATGTAATACGATCTAAACTACTAAATTATTTTAGGAAAAATGAGATTATACCGTTTATCGGAAAATCTATGGGAATGATAACATGTTATGAAAGATAAGAAACACAAAAGTGGCGAGAAAATAAAAAGAGATTTCCTGTTAATGAGTATAATAGGCAATAATTAAGCCTTTTTAATTATAGGACTAGGCGCAAGGGCGTCTCAGTTTATATATTAACTCTAGATATTCCTATGGAAAACACATGTTTATACACATCTAGTTATATAATATTTTTCATTTTATCCAATCTCGTTTAAAATCACGCGAGACTAGAATGGTTTTTGCTTTACATCATGATTCATTTGGTCTCTATTAATAATATATTCAAAAACTATTGAGATCAGTAATATACTCTGCTTAAAACCAACATTATGTAATATAAACTTTTCTTTTAAACCCATTCATGATCTAGTACTGCAACAATCACTATTGAAACTTTTAACCTATTCATGATCTAGTATTGCAGCTATTGCTATTGAAACTTTTAAAGAAAAAATAAATAAAAAATACCCAACTCAGGTGAAAGAAAATCCTCAGCAGAAAATCAATAATGGGTTGTTGTTGCATCACTGGAAGATCTTTCATACTCCAAAAGCTCAAAACAAAAGAAAAAAAAATAAAACCCCACAAAACTGACTACTCATGAAAGAAAGAAACAAAATCATTAATCAGTCATAAAAATCTTAATTAAATGTAAAAAAAAATCAAAATAAAACACACTAATTAAGAAAGCCGGATTTCTTCTCTTTAAACCCACAAATTTCATTTCGAAATCCTCCAAAATAATGAGATTCAGACAAAAAATCTCCATCAAAATGTTATACGAAAATACATTTATACTAACAAAAGCTAGAAAAGAACTTAGTATGAGAAATAAAGAAGAGGAAGGAATAAGGACATACGTTTTCTTATTGATTTATCACATCTACGTAGTAGAGCTCTCCTTTAAGCTTATTTAAATAGTTTTATACTACCACACTAGGGTTTTGTTGTTGATTTGATGTTGTACGGAAAACTAGTTGGCATCATCCATCATCTAAACCGCAAATCTTATTACTGGGGTTGTCAACGGAACCTATCGAAACGTTAACTGGCTTAGCCGTTACCGTTACCGATAATTTCTACTGGAATTTTGATACTAATAATTTCCGGCAGAATTCTCAAAATCCTAGATAATACTGTTTCGTTAAGGTTATCGGATACCGGTAATATTACTGATAAATATCGTTATCTGACATAGTTCTACATAACATGTTTTTCACACTCGAGTTCAGTTAAAAATAAGAACCGTTCGGTTCAAATCCATGCCAAACACAAAGTAAACACACACAAATGTTACAAATTTGCTTAACATGTTCTTGCAAAAAAAAAAAAAAACACAAAAAAACACAAAAAAAAAAAAAAAAAAAAAAAATTTGCATCCTTGGACAATAATTACTGTTACCGGTAAACACCATTGTCAATATGTATCGTTATCGGTACCGGTAGTCAACCAACCGGTATGTGCCTCAGCTACCGTTTTGTTAAGAAAATATTACCGATAAAATTCCATTACAGATTTCCGATTACCGTTATGTCAGAAAATTACCTATAGGAACTCGGATTATCGGTAACTACCTGTCGCACCAAGTAGCCCATTGACAGCCCTAAATACTAGGTTTTTTTTGTTGATCGATTCGATGTTGTACGGAAAGCATGGCTTCATCCGAACCACAAATCTGATGGAGTCATCCGTTCATCCTAACCATCTGATCTCACACCACATTATCTTAAAAACTAATGTATTATCCATAAATCACAATGTTTAATAAGAACGCGAAATTGGGGGATAAAAAAAGGAATTAGGGGATATTGATTACTTCTCCCAACCCATGGTGTGTGTTAAGGGGTGATTTTTAGGTATGAAAATACTAAAATACCCTTTGGTTAATTAAAAAACATTATGAAAAGACCATTATACCCTTTCTCCTAAAACATTAAAATCAAAAAACCAAAACATATATCCCCCATTCTCAATTCAGTACCGGCACTGTTAGGGAATTAGTTTCTGAATTTTTTTTTTTCATCGTTCTTCATCGATTAATCGTCGATTCAAAAATTTCTTCGTCGATTAACCAACCCGAATCATAAACAATGCCTCCACGAAAGAAACCAAATGCCCAATCGAACTCAACATCATCGATTGCTCAACAAAAACAGGCGGAAAGACTTGCTAAGATTGCTCAAGAGCAAGAACACGAAGAAGCAACGTTATCTGACGATCAACTACACAAATATATGGCTTCTGTGAGAAGGTAAGTCATTTAAAACTACTTTTTAGGTGTTTAAATCGATCTATGGCAATGGGTTTAGGTTTGAATCGCGAAACCTAACTCAAACAAATTGAGTTTCGAGAGAGTACCAAAGATTGAAATTCGTATGAATACAAAGTCTTAGGTTTTGTGTTCCCCGCATTCAATCTATGATGAATACGGTCTTGGGTTTACAACCCTGAAATAACCGAGATCGAATTTTCACTACCGGCATTCAATCTAGGATGAATACAAAGTCTGGTTTTGTAGTACTGACAGTGTTTGATAATAATTCGTGTATGCCGGTAGTGGACTTAAAACATACATGAGAGTTTATGAATTTGCCACCAGTACCGGCATTGTTTTTTGGATTCATTCCATGCCGGTGTTTAGTACCGGCATTCGTTTCTAATATTTCGAGCATGCCGGTATTACTCTTAAAACATACAGGAGAGTTTATGAATTTGTCACCGATCTAGGCATACATTTTTGGTTTCATTACATGCCTAAGTTATGGGTACCGGCATTGTTTTTTAATAATTTGAAGATGCCGGTAGTGGACTTAAAACATACAGGAACATTGTCAACAATACCGGCATAGATTTTAGGTTGCATTTATATGCCGGTAGTTGGTACCAGCACTGTCGTTAGTCAATGTGTACTGCCGGAACATTGTACCGGCGTGGTTTAGTTTAAGGTATTCAATGCCGGTACTAAAACTGAAGGTGAGTTGTCTTATACTCATTGCTTTCCATGTGCTTACGATATAGGTCAAAAGCAAAGGAAGCCAACAAAAGAAAAAATAAAGATGCTGTCACTAAGAGAAGAAGGAAGGACGGTCTTGATACTCCTCAGTCTCTGCCTCCTCGAGGGAAAGATGAAGGTCGTAAGATACATTTGGGGGCTGGTACAAGAGGGATAATTTGGGAAAGTGGTCGTGACCGTAGTCGACTTGCAAACCGTGAGCAGGATGATCAAGATGAACCAGATGAAGAGGAAAGTCAATTAGCAAGCCAAAGCGAAGTTGGTGGCCCAAGTCAACAACCAACACAAGGCAATGGCAAGAAGGGGAATGGCAACGTCAAAGTGAAAGTTAAGGGTTCTCACCTTCCTCACATTGATGACATGATTCCTGACCTTGAACGTGGTAGAATTTGGGGCGAAGCTCCGGAACCGAAAACACTATTTGGATACAAGCACTCGTGGGCTCGTACTATCTATCAAACCTATGTAAGAATTTTCTATCTTGTACATATGTATTGTTGTGTATTTATGTAAAATCTCTTAATTGTATTGTCTCTCCTAATTGTAGGATCATAAGAAGGCTGTGCGTGTTTGCCGAAACCAAGCCGCGGATGGTTGGGACTTGTCCGAGGAATGTGAAGAGGTCCAAACAATAGTAAAGGATTCTGGTCTATATGCTTTGGTTGAACATTATGTGAAGCCTGATTCTGTCAATTGCTTCGTCGAAAGGTATCATGGTGAAACCGATACCATACACTTCCCTTTTGGGGAGATGACCTTCATCCCTGAAGATGCTCTGAAATTCTAGGCTTGAATGTTATCGGCAAATCAATTGCATAAGGAGTTGAGTCTTTAGACCTAGAATGGTTTGTTCTTTCGACCATCTTCCTCTAGTTGTACCATCATTCTCTTCTTAATATCCGCCTTTGCGGGTTCAAACAAGGCATGGCAAGTTTTTATCACATTATTACGTATATGATATGTACATAGGAAATTTTGTGCGTCCGGGAAGACGTCGGATATTGCTTTCATTAATGCAGCATCGTTATCGATTCGATGACCCTCGGAAGTTGATTTTCCTAAGAACAACTTCAATTGTCGTAATGCCCAATGATAATTATGGTCCCTCTCGTTTTCCATTAAACACCAAGCCAATGTGAATGTTACCTTGTCCGAGGTTTGCCCCACGATGTTGAATAATGGCATATTGTATTTGTTTGTCTTGTAGGTGCAATCCATCAAAAGAACACCACAACATGTATTTGCCAACTGTGAAAGCACAGGATGCGAAATGAATATTTGAAGGGGCTTCTCGTCCGGTCCTCTTTTAATGATACGCGTGTAGTTGTGATCCCAAACTATCTTCTCAAATTCTTGCATAACGCTCCTCCCTTCCCATTTCACCCTTCTAATAGTTGCTTGTGCGGCATAAATTGTACGTAGAGAAGACACGTTAGTCTCGTCCTTTTCCTTGAAGCCTCTGAGAATTTGTCTCGGTTTGATAAGTGCTTTGGTCAATCTCTTTACATCCTCGAACTCGTCAAGTTTTAGCTTCGCAACTAAGGAGTGACCAACAAAATCTTTCGGATCCCGATGGTTATGACAGCCACACAAAACCTCACAATCCCAATTGTTCATGTCATTTAAACGGAATACAAGCTTAAAAGGGCAATCATTCTTCCTCGTACGAGTCTTGTATACCCTATTAGTCTTCTTTGGATATACATAATCATTTTTCTTGTGGCTATTCTTCTCCTTGTATTTCCCACTTCTCTCGCAAGCCATCTCAAAACGCCACTTCGAACGTTCGGTATTCCTCACCAACACACACATTTTCTTAAGAGCCGTCTCTTTAGCCCAAGCGATTGATTCCTTTCGATCTGTTATTCCCTACATAAGAACAATTTCGCATTCATTAGAAGGTTCATTACTAGCAATCCATTAGTAATGTTCAAGATACTAGGTGAAAAGTATTATTTGGTCACATACCGGAGGGATTTTATAGTATTCCGACGTATCCCGATAAAGCGGCTTTGCATTTGTTGCACCACCTAAGGATCGAATTGAAAATTAGTTCCAAACAACATTAAAACACTATGCCGGAAACCCGTACCGGCATGCTCGACCATTGTTCCGGCATAGTCTAAGTTAACCAAAACGGAAGACCAAATTTGAAACCTATTCCAGCATATGTGTTTCATAAGAAAACAACGCCGGAAACAAGGATGCCGGCATTATCGTAACCTATTGTTCCAAATCGGTACACAATTAGGCATTGAAAATAATTGATATTGAATGCCGGAATTTAGCTTTGGAAAAAATTAATTCCTGCATGTTTTTTTGTAGGTGCCGGCATTGTAATGTTTTAACTGAACAACGCCGGTTTCGTTGCCGGCATTATCGATATTAATGGTACCATGCCGGTACTCAATTCCGGCGTTGATGTTTATTAAGTTGCAATGCCAGTTTTTGGTTTGGGATGGAATTGTTTCTGTATGTTTTTCATTCGGTCTCTTAGGCATGGTAAACGATCAATGAAACCATGCCGGTTGAATATTCCGTAGTATATTCCTTGTTAGGTAAAAAGGTTAACTATGTACCGGGCATAGTTTTTTGGTAGAATTCTATGCCTAAGCTTATAATTCAAATTGGGGGATATCAGTTCTGCGGCATGGTCGTAGTATGAATACAATGCCGGACATCAGACTACCGGCATGGTATTCATACAACTACCATGCTGGCATCGAGGTTTTTCAGTTGAAAAAATGGCGGGTTTAAATAAAAAATTTGATTTTTACTCATCTTAGCAGCTTTACCTGTGTGTTGGGGATGCTAGTATGTTGTGCAAGTTTACTTTCTTGTGTTGGTTCTTCAAGAAACTCTCCATACTCGTCAAAATAATCATTTAAGGGTGTTGTCTCAACAAAGAGTTGCAATTGTGAGTTGTTGTCGTTAGCTGAAGATTCAAGATATGCTCCTTGATGTAGTTGAGCTAAAGATTCTGCAGCAGCAATCCTCTCTTCACAATCATCCTCCATTTTCCCCCAAAAAAGTTCCTTCAAATTTTTTTTTTCTCTCCTTCTACTCCCACCTCACTCACCCAAAATCAAATAAAACACACACTAATCATTTATAAAAAATCTTATGATTTTATTAATCATTAGGAATCACTAATCCTGATTAGTGAGGGGTAGATTAGGATTTAAAAAAATACTTAGATAAGGGGTGTCCCCGAATTGATATTTGGATACAATTTTTGTCCTTTTCTTGTTGTTTGTACCCTATTAAAATAGTATACGTGCGTGCCGCACAAGCTATTTAATATCGGTAACTCGTGGGTTTATTGAGGAAACCCACAAGGCTTATTGAGGAAGCCCAGTTGGTTTATTGAGGAAACCAACACGTGGGTTTATTGTAGAAACCCACATGGCTTATTATGGAAGCCAATACGGTTTATTGTGGAAACCGATGGGTTTATTGAGGAAACCCATGTGGCTTATTATGGAAGCCCAATACGGTTATTGTGGAAACCGATGGGTCTATTGAGGAAACCCATGTGGCTTATTATGGAAGCCCAATACAGTTTATTGTAGAAACCGGTGGGTTTATTGTAGAAACCCACATGGCTTATTATGGAAGCCTAATCCGGTTTATTGTGGAAACCTGTGGGTTTATTGTAGAAACCCACATGGCTTATTATGGAAGCCTAATCCGGTTTATTGTGGAAACCGGTGGGTTTATTGTAGAAACCCACATGGCTTATTATGGAAGCCTAATACGGTTTATTGTGGAAACCGATGGGTTTATTGAGGAAACCCATGTGGCTTATTATGGAAGCCCAATACGGTTTATTGTGGAAACCGGTGGGTTTATTGTAGAAACCCACATGGCTTATTATGGAAGCCTAATCCGGTTTATTGTGGAAACCGGTGGGTTTATTGTAGAAACCCACGTGGCTTATTATGGAAGCCTAATCCGGTTTGTTGGGGAAACCGGTGGGTTTATTGTGGAAACCCACATGGCTTATTATGGAAGTCTGGATTTGGGTTGTTAGGGAAACCAGTGGGTTTATTATGGAAACCCACTAGGCTCATTATTGAAGCCCAAGAGTCTTGAATAATTATTTATTTATAATTATTAATGTTATTTAAGATAAATGCAGGATCCTAAATAAAAGAGGATAATTATCTTAAATATTTATAATTATTATTTAAGATAAAGGAAGATTATGATAAATATTAGGGTTTATCATGAATCTGGATGTTATTTGAGATTTATACAGATGAGGGAAGTTATTAAGATAATTATCAAAACCCTAAAGATACATCTATTTCTGCCTATATGTAGAGGCTAAATCTCAGCACAAAAGGTAGACAATTTCTATTCATTTTCTTAACAACCTACTTGCATAGAACTCTTGTTGATTTTAGCATCGGAGTGTCTTTGCAGGTACCCCCACCATTTTCAATCAACAATTCTTTGGAGAATCTAATCAACGGCGGCGATTCGATCATCATACACATATCACGAAGATTATTGGGGTGATTAATTTTGCACCAACATCTTTTGGCGCCGACTAATGGGAGCACGAAAAAAAATCACGTTTGCCAAGTGATAGAAGTCGTTCCCAAACGGTTTTTAGAAACTAGGTTTCCAAATCGTTGTGAACCGAAAAGTTGCAGAAGATTTATGATCGATTTCAAAAAGTTGCAGGAAGCTGTGAATCTTTTCTGAAGGTTGCTGAAAGTCTCAGAACTTTTCTGTAGAGTTGCAGGAAGCTGTGAACCTTTTTTGAAGGTTGCAGAAAGTCTCAGAACTTTCTGTAGAGTTGCACAAAGTCACAAAACTTTTCCATAAAGTTGCAATAGACCCAGAGAGTTTTCTGAACATTTTCAGAGTTGCAGAAGATCCAAAAAAACAAAGTTGCCGAAGTTCAGAAAAAGTTGTTAAAAGCGAAGCTATACCCAGCTATTGCCAAAGTTGTGAAACGTATGGAGGCTGCAGGAGTAAGTCAACTTGAGATGGACACATATGTACCCACAGGAAATCTGGCGAATCTGCAGGCAAACACTCGAACTCTAAGAAGTCCTGTTATCCAAGATAACTATGATGAGAGGGACGGAAGAGAGACGTCAATGTCATCGTTGGCATCGGCTTCTCGATCTCGTTCTGAGAGATCTGCTCCACGAATCAGGGAGAACTACGTTTCGATGCGTAGGTTGCCACCTCCAACTACTAGCAGAAGCTTCCATCATCCAGGAGGTTTTCAAGGACAACACCCGAGCAACCATGAACGACGACAGGAAGACATCGTTAACATAGGAGTACGTTCTCGAGTTAACAATCCATCGGCTGAACCAGCTAATGTCCGACCTGCTTCTCGAGTTAATGCCTCACCAGCCGTGCAAGCTAATACCCCACCAGCTGCTCGAATTGATGACCCACGGGTTGCAGGTAACTCCTATCGACCTAACAGTTTGTGAGCGTTTGCAAGAGCTTGAAAGAGAGAATAAACGGCTCAAGATTGCGTTAGAGAAAAGAAAGGGTGATAAAGTCATACCATTGCTAATATCGGTCTTTCGGCCTGAGGTAGCAAGCTGTTCATGAAGAGAAAGAATTAAAGGTTTTTAAATCGATGTTTTTCTTGATAGCGCAGAAGAAGATTACTAAATGCATGAGAATAAAAATAAAAGGAACAGTTGAGGAGCACCTCCGCTCTGGTTGACTTGAAGATACGTAGCTGACATTAATCCATGGGAAGGACATTAATCAAAGAATTTAATTACTGTTTCTAATGTTAGCTTTGAGGCTTGAATTGATCAGCAGAAAAAGGACCGTACCTAGGGGTCTTTAGACATGGGAAGATAGTTTGAGCAGGAGGAAGACCCTCGCATGTAAGCTTCGCAAAAGCAAAATGGTGACTGGCCCGGTATAGTTCAATCAGCGGGAACCTTCAAAGAGTTGTACGACAGGCCAACGGTTACGGAAGAGCTTGAGACAAGAACAATGGAGTTGCTGATCGTTAATTGTGAATAATACGGTAAATGAAGAACCAATTTTATAAGGCAGACTTTAGTGCCGTACATGGAAAAATAAGGAAGTTGTTCGACACGATGCAAAATTTTCTGAATTTATGTACTTGCAACTATCGGAGGCTACATTTTTCACCAAGATAAAATCCACGTGTTAATAATAGTGATGATGTGCTAACTAAGACGGAGGCTCATATTCCTAGTCACTGTCCACAGTATCAACGGGCATTCATTCCACACAAAATTATACTTCTTTGCTCAACAAACACACGGCTGCGTCCGTTTACACGCCATGGCGGTTAACCTTGATCCAAGCCTTTGTAGAGGATAATTGTTCTTAGCCAGAAGGGATTACTGGTACACGAACGTCGGACCACCATGACAAACGCCAAACAAAGGTCATGCATACAATCCGACACATCAAGAAGTAAGGTACGAAAATTGTCTCATCTATGCGACCTGTACGTAAGTTCCACCATATAACGGATCTTGTGGCGTCTTTCATGATCCAAAATGTTATATATCAATAATCAAGCCAAGCATTTAACAAGAGAAGATGCATAGTTGGCCATACAAGAATCTTAACAATTGTACTGGCTGGAAGCAACATGACCTCACGAAAGAAATGTTCAGCATGAGATCATGCCAAGGCCCACGTAGGAAGTGTTAAGTACATTTTAGGTACTTTGAGTTATCAAGCTAAACTTGGAGGACTCCACACGACCAGCTGACCAAGACCACACAAGGCTATTTCGATAAAGGGTCTAGAACGGAGGGATACGCCACACCAAGACAACATTTTGAGGGCGAATCCAAAAGGAAAAATCACGATGAACCCAGAAATAAGATGACAGCGGTAATGATATCATAAGCCCAGATCCATCTAGCAAGTGAGGATCAGATATTATAGATCTAGTTCCTGCTTCACATGGGGGCGTCTTTGCTATTTGGAAATATCTCTACAGATATTGGGGCGGCTAAAGTGACGCCTAGCATGCAATCAAAACAAACATGGTTAAGAGAGTCAAACAATATGACGCATCCTTTTCATTATCATTGGAATAATAGGGGCGACTAAGGTGGAAGGAACGAAAACGCCTTGGGAGGTAAGTCTTCCACGATTTCATTATAAATCAAGTTTATAGTCACAATTGAGAACAATTTTTGCATGAATTTATTAAATAAATACATGCAATGTCTTTCTATAAAAGAGGAAGACAAAGACGAAGAATTTTGGTTATTAAAGGAAATAGTTGCAATATTTTTCTATAAAAGAGAAAGACAAAGGCGAAGTATTTGGTCATTAAAGGAATACGTGCAATGTTTTGCTAAAAAAGAGGAAAACAAAGGCGAGGTATTTTGGTTATCAAAGGAACAGTTGCTATGTCTTTCTAGTAAAGAGAAAGACAGACGAAGTATTTGATTATGAAAGAAGTTGTTGCGATGTCTTTCTAATAAAGAGAAAGGAGAAAACAAGGTGTTTCAACATAATTAAGCTGAAGCTAAAATGGAGCAAAAGGAGAAAAGGGTTTATTAAAGAAACCAACACATGGCTTATTATGGAAGCCCAATTTGGTTTATTGTAGAAACCAGTGGGTTTAGTGTGGAAACTCACATGCTTGATTATAGAAGCCCATTTCGGTTTATTGTAGAAACCAATAGCTTATTATGAAAGAAAATGTATGAATGTCGACAAATCAACCCAGTACACCGTAGATTGTCGCACATTCATTATTTGCGATACACAAGCGCGTTGAGTCGGAAAATTCAAGGCCATTACGGGAGCATAAGGGCAATCAATGTGCCTAGCAAGATACGGGAGCAACCTGCGTTCGAGTGAGTTATTAAGACGACTTTGGGGCAAATCCACACAACAAGCTGGCCAAGGCCACGGAAGGTTATCGGATAAGCAACATATGGCGAATTTGAACGACCCGAGAAGGTTAGTTCTATTGATTTTCTTAATCCACCAACAAGTTGAGAATTAAGAGGGGCGATGTTTGTACCCTATTAAAATAGTATACGTGCATGCCGCACAAGCTATTTAATATCGGTAACCCGTGGGTTTATTGAGGAAACCCACAAGGCTTATTGAGGAAGCCCAGTTGGTTTATTGAGGAAACCAACCCGTGGGTTTATTGTAGAAACCCACATGGCTTATTATGGAAGCCTAATACGGTTTATTGTGGAAACCGATGGGTTTATTGAGGAAACCCATGTGGCTTATTATGGAAGCCCAATACGGTTATTGTGGAAACCGATGGGTCTATTGATGAAACCCATGTGGCTTATTATGGAAGCCCAATACGGTTTATTGTGGAAACCGGTGGGTTTATTGTAGAAACCCACATGGCTTATTATGGAAGCCTAATCCGGTTTATTGTGGAAACCTGTGGGTTTATTGTAGAAACCCACATGGCTTATTATGGAAGCCTAATCCGGTTTATTGTGGAAACCGGTGGGTTTATTGTAGAAACCCACATGGCTTATTATGGAAGCCTAATACGGTTTATTGTGGAAACCGATGGGTTTATTGAGGAAACCCATGTGGCTTATTATGGAAGCCCAATACGGTTTATTGTGGAAACCGGTGGGTTTATTGTGGAAACCGTTGGGTTTATTGTAGAAACCCACATGGCTTATTATGGAAGCCTAATCCGGTTTATTGTGGAAACCGGTGGGTTTATTATAGAAACCCACGTGGCTTATTATGGAAGCCTAATCCGGTTTGTTGAGGAAACCGGTGGGTTTATTGTGGAAACCCACATGGCTTATTATGGAAGTTTGGATTTGGGTTGTTAGGGAAACCAGTGGGTTTATTATGGAAACCCACTAGGCTCATTATTGAAGCCCAAGAGTCTTGAATAATTATTTATTTATAATTATTAATGTTATTTAAGATAAATGCAGGATCCTAAATAAAAGAGGATAATTATCTTAAATATTTATAATTATTATTTAAGATAAAGGAGGATTATGATAAATATTAGGGTTTATCATGAATCTGATGTTATTTGAGATTTATACGAGATGAGGGAAGTTATTAAGATAACTATCAAAACCCTAAAGATACATCTATTTACGCCTATATATAGAGGCTAAATCTCGGACAAAAGGTAGACAATTTCTATTCCTTTTCTTAACAACCTACTTGCATAGAACTCTTGTTGATATTAGCATCGGAGTGTCTTTGCAGGTACCCCCACCATTTTCAATCAACAATTCTTTGGAGAATCTAATCAACGGCGGCGATTCGATCATCATACACACATCACGAAGATTGTTGGGGTGATTAATTTTGCACCAACACTTGTATCCCCCAATTCCTTTTTTATCCCCCAATTTCGCGTTCTTTAATAATGTAATACAACCACAGTGCTAATTTGATACATTGTCGAATTTTCATTGACGAATTTTCTATTAAGTTGATGACTCAGATTTTCTTAAAAAGTAATGTACTAACAACTATGACCTGAATCAGTTATGTTGAATCCGTCAGACTTCCGTCAGGATCTTCATCGAAATCGGTTTTGAAACTTCTGTTGCTGGTATTTTTGGAAAGATTGTAACTTCTTGTGTCTTTGGTTGAAAACTTGATGGTGATTTTGCTGAACTCTTTGATGATGATGCAAACCCACAATTCCGTAAGAATTATGGCTAAGATAAAAAAAAAAAATACTCCCTCCGTCCCTAATATATAGGCGGAGAAGATGAAATCTCTTGGAATAAGAAAATACACGGATTTTACAAATTTTCATGTTTTTTCTTGTTCATACCCCTTGTCTTATTCTCAATACAATTTCCCATACAACATAAATAAGGGTATGTTTGTCAAAAAGCATCTTGGAATTAGAATTCCGCCTATCAAGTGGGACTAGGAAAATCCAATATTCCGCCTGTATAATAGGGACGGAGAGTGTAGTAAGGATATGCTTTTTGAGGGAACTTGGGGTGTTAATGACATAATAGATTGGTAGTTGGATTTTATCATTTAAATCATTAGCTTGTTAGGCTTCCAACTAGTTAATGTAATAATCGTTATCCAATAATTAATAATAATATTTACGATATATTTATTAAACAATCTTTAAGGATTATTTAATTTTTTTGTTTAAATAAAACGAAGGCCTTAATTTAGAAATATTGAAGGTCGCAAAAGCCAAAGGAGGTTTACACCAATGCATTCTTTTTTTCTCACTCAATATATTTTCTCATTAACACAAAACAAAATGGAAAGAAAATTTGATTTTGGGAACTCCAAGCCAGAAAAATTCCTCCCAGCCCAAAACAGCTCCTCTTTTGGCCAAACTATCAGCACACACAGAAATTGGCTTCTCTGTAAGTTAATCCTGGCAAGAGTCTGACATATCTTCCTCCGTTATAATTTAAATTACGATTAACTACTGATTAAGGTCTCAATAATTAGCATCAGGCATCACGCAGCCTCTTATAGCGCACACACTCCAAGACGGAGAAAGAAGAAAGTAAACCCAACAAAGATATCCCATTTTTCTCAGATCTTTCTCCCAAATAATGGTTTCTTCTTCACCATCTAAATGCGTGGGGCAACTATGATGGACTCAAAATCTGGTAAGATTCTCACCAAAAACTAGTTTTTAGAAGCATTTGGACTACCAAAATCTGCGCATTTAATGAAAAAACCCACTCTATTATAATCTCTTCTTCTTATATGATTCATGTAATGGCTGACTCTCACTAGTCCCCGTTCAACTTTAAACCCTCTTTGTCCCCGCAAGCAATTGGCAGTGGTCTTGCAGTAAGTCTTTTTCTTTTTTTCGCAAATGTACTATGTTCAGATGTTAATGGTTGACAAAATTGATTTTTTCCTATCTGTGCTTTGTTGCAGCAAAATGATAAGTTGTCGAATTTCCTAACTGCCCAAGTTGATTATATTGACTTAAAGCCTTTTGCTAGTCTATTATCCTCTAATACTAACATGGGAGCTAGACACTGCTACGGCCAAGTTGATGTACTATGACAAGGATTCTGATGGGTTGAAAGAGAATTCAAATCAGTGTATGTTCAGGTGGTCGAACAATGCTGAAGACTTGACTAAGATTCCCCATCAGGAAAACAAGGACATAGTACAAAACTCTAAAGGCCCTGTGAAACTCAGTCAGGAAAACAAGGGCAGTTCAAGTGCTCCACGGATGTTGAGGAACCAACTTGGAATTTCATTCAGGAAAACAAGGCATCTTTGAAGAACTGCATAGATTACAGTGCATGTCTTACTGCGAAGTTCTCCCATCATATCAAAGAAGAACCAGACATATGTAGTCCATTTAAATTAAGAAAGGGTGTGCAGCGTGCAAGTATCACAGGAGAAAATGTCTACCTGAATGTCCATTTGCTCCGATTTTTCCTGGAGATAAAGAGAAATATTTCCAGAATGTCCGTAGAGTTTTTGGTGCAAGTAATTTCATCAAGCTAATGAAATCAGCAGGGCTAAGACAATGATAATTGAAGCTAATGCTAGAGTGTGTGATCCTGTTCATGGGCTAGGAGTTTTTGCTGTGATCCTTTCAAAGCAACTGGATTATCTTAGTTCTGAACTTGATTTGGTTAATCGACAAATCCAATTTCACCGCCAAAGAAGATAAGTTGTGCAAAAGCAATTTAGATAAATTTTGGTTGAGTTTGTTCACCGGCAGGACTAGTGCGCGCAGTCCTATCTCTGCGGCAGCATTTTGGGTCACCTTTCATCTCTCTCACACATAATTCACTTTGAAAATAAATTTCTACTAGAAGTTGGCCTTCTCAAATTTTACTAGATGTAGTTTTTTTTATGTGGTCCGCTGGAATTACAATGCTAACAAAGTTCGAGTTCGGAGTTCAGAGGTCATGTAGAACTTAATTCCGGCAGTAGTGGTGCATGGGGATCTTTGGAAAGAGAGAAACTGTCGGATCTTCAAACTGACAGTGAATTCCTAGTCCTGCCATGGGCAGCAGCTGGTGAGACCCTTTCAGAGCAATTGGATTATTTTAGTTCTGAACTTGATTTGGTTTATCAGCAAAAAAAAATCTCATCGCGAAAGAAATAAGACGTGCAAAAAACACTTGTGATGAGTTTCAGCTAAGGGAGTATTTCCATCAGCAGCATTCACAATCACTCATTTCTTCTGGTGCTGGCTTCAATTTATGTTACTATAATAAAAAAATGCCAAACTAAACAACAAGGTCGTTGTAGTATAGTGGTAAGTATTCCCGCCTGTCACGCGGGTGACCCGGGTTCGATCCCCGGCAACGGCGCTTTTTAGTATTTTTGGAACTTTTTGTGCTTTTATTCTGCTTCAGAATATTTTGCTTTTTGCAATGCATTTTGAGCAATGAAAAATATTTAAGTTCTTCTTTGTGTTTAAGTCACTTGTAATCTTGAAAAATATTTACTCCTGGATGCAAAAACAAACCAGGAGTTACTTTACCAACTTTCTGCAAATTATCAAGTGTAGCCATTATCAGACTGCAAATTCAATTTTGTAGTGTTGTTGCAACTTGGTGGCAAATTCCGAAAACTAGATGCAGTTTTGTGCGTGATAAGGAAACGCAAATAATACCTATAGACAAAGCAATTATCTTATTGCTTCTACAGCTCTTCTTAGTGCTCTTCTTTCACACCTTGATTTATATTCAAAAAATCACAACTAAGAATTGACTTCCTTGTGACAGAGACCAATAATAAAACAAGAAGACTCTAAACGGCAACAATCTAAAGTAATGGACCTTCAAATGCTTTTGCTGAATTGCAGAACTTACTCAAACGCATCATCAATATTTTTTTTAGCTTAATCAAAGAATTTTCATTCACAACTGAAAGATTTACAGAAGAGTTAGGCCAAAACAGACTAAGGCCCAACAATATCAAAAGGGAAAAACAAAACCCCAAGGTTTAACTGAACAAACAGAGCTACCAAACACTATACAGCAAAAGCTAAATGAGGACAGAATATTCTCTGTCTTTCACGAACTGCAACGAAAAACAAAGGCTATCTTTCATATTCTCTAGTTCCTCTTATTATTCTGGTGCTGGCTTCGTTAAAACTCCTTGAATTGCATTATCAAACAATATCTATAGTGATACAGCAAACTGGCAAAGATAGTTTTTCATACTGCTCTAAATTTATCAAACAAATGGGTAACAGTAAGCATATCATGAACATAGATGAGGTTGTATCTGGCTAGTCAGTTGAATCTAATGACTCGTGGAATAGTATACTGGTATATAATGAACATAAGGGACATAGCAGTTCGTTCGGGCATTCTTCATGTTGATTCGCAAGTGCACAGGTCTCTTGTGGCAGTGCCAGCACCTGTAAGTAGAAACGAAACCCGTCAAATTGACATAATATGGAATACACAACTATCCAGAGGGAAGAATTAGATGCTAGTAAAGAGCAATACAAAAGGTCTATGTATCATTTTTCGTATTTTCAGATATTATCATGAACTCTGATTTATTTTTCATGAATTAGATGCTAGTAAAGAGCAATACAAAAGGTCTATGTATCATTTTTCGTATTTTCAGATATTATCATGAATTCTAATTTAGGCGAGAGGGTTAAATATTTAAACTCATTCTTCCTTTAAAGAACGTAGAGAATAATAAATGACTCCCCAAGCATTAAAACTAACTGCACTGGAAAGCAATATATTTATGGTAGCATGGCATTACTTAGTCGAAAGCAGGTGAGAGTTCATGGTTTAGGATGGCCAATGATAACAGGATTATGAGATGTTGTAACAATGACATGACTTGAACACATAGTAAGGCCCTGCAGTTAAACATGGTAATTGAAAACTAAATACAATTAACTGAGTCTTCAAAGTCATTTACACAGGAAGGAAAACACATTTTTGTGTTCTAAATGCAGCATGCACCAAACAATTGGGTAAGTAAGCAGCCACTTTGCATTTGTCAAAATAATTAAAAAGTAAAGAAAAACCAATGATGCGATTATCCACTTCATAGCATTTGTACAGATATTTCAGTGGATACAATCATTTCTCAAGTCCGTTTTTCTTTACAGTATCCAGTTGTGATGTAAATGGAACAAGGAAGAAAGATAGAAGACGATGGACACACACACGACATTAAAGAGCTGACACAGTATCCTCAGATATCATGATGTATTACTTTTACGCAAATCTGGGTATTATATTGACTCTTAGTAGCTTAAATGAATCTTCAGTATTAGGCAGTTTCATTGGAAACCTGGAGGATCACTTGTAATTGGAAATCTGGCAGACAAAATAAAGCCAAACAGGGCCTGACATGATGAAGGGTCGTAACATGAAAGTGGCACAATGTACATACTAAGATCTTGTTCTCCATGTTGAGAGATGGAATTAGAGTTCTGTAAGGAGGAATTAGGTGATGCAAATGTTTGCTAACGTAAATATATAATGATAGGAGCAGTAGTTCATGTCTGAGTATCAGCAAATGCTCTTAATTTAAGCTATTTCTACCAATATTGAAAATCAATAGAGCAAGAAGCTCATTTGCTTGGTACCAGGAATATTAAACATCATGCAATGTTAACAAATTAGAAAAATTATCCAATAATTGTGGATTATACTCGCACTACTAGCATACTTCAAACATCATATATAAAAATCTAAGAGTAGAACAAAAGACATACCAAGAATTGAGGTACTCCTCTGTGCACTCCAATTAGTTAGTGATGATGGTTATGGTGATGCTGCGGAGGTCTCTTTGGGTGTTGGTGGTGGTGCTGCTGCTGCTTTTGGTGCAAGCTTTTCGGTTCCATGTTAGTTGATTTGATTAGCTTTCTCCATCAAATGAAGCTAAGGGAGCTTCTTCACCACCACTAGGGGCAGCACCATCTCCTCCCCTGCAAGAAATTGGCAGTAGTCTTACAGTAAGTTCATCACTTACAATGTATCAAAATGATAAAATATATTTCTCAAGTTTTTAATGTTTGACAAAATTGCTTTTCTCTATTTATGCATTGTTGTAGCAAAATGATGAACTGTCCAATTTCCTAACTACCCAAGCTGATTATAATGACATAAGGCCTTTTCGTAGTTTTTTATCTGCTTATACTAATCTGTGAGACACTGCTAGATGCTGGAGACTGTTCATTTTATTAATAAATTGCAAAGCACTCATTAAAATTCTGAAACTAAGGGTTCATACAAAACTAATTTGCAGAAATTGGGTTGCTTTCAGATTTATAAACAAATAAAATTCTTGATGAAATATTTCTTTCACAACTTGAATTAGAGCCTCTGATATGAACCAGTTGATGTGTAACAAACTATGAACAATGTTGTAGTTGTCAGGTAAATAGGAGTGATTAACAGAACTGATTAAACTCAACAACAAAAATGCAGGGAGATACCAATTCGAGGTTTGATATATATGAAGAATTCCAACATGAAACACTAACAACATTTATAGATTCATTCACAAAGAAAATTTTGTCTAACAATTGAAATGTAAGCTCCAAACTCCAGAATCAGATATGAATAGACCCATTGCAGCACTATTCTCCAATATTCCAAGCCATCGTTTCTCTTCTCTGTTGCTTCTTCGATCTGATCACATATTATAATATCAGATCACAGGACTCTTCTCTGTTGCTTCTTCGGATTACATATATTATACTCCGAAACCCATTATCCCTCTTCTCAATACAATCCAAACAGAATTCAGAAGAGAAAATGCTGCAGAATATGCAAAGAGAACAGCTATGCTATGCCTATATACCGTCAAAAAAAGAAAGGATAAAGCCCATCCGAGAAATTGTATACGAATCATAAGGTCTGGTAAACGTTTGTTCCGAGAGGAAATACCATAATGCTTTTTGATTTCTAATGGGTTGTTGTTGTACCTTGACCACCGGATTCCCATACGAAAACACCACCTCTCTTCATTTTGCAAAACTCCATTTAATTTCTTCGATTTCAGATAAAAAAAAAAAAAAAAAAGAACCCAGATTCCTTCCGCCTCTTTGGTCTCTCAGTGTGTAGATGTAGAGATCTCATTTGGAGAATAGGTCATTTTCTTTATATAGGCTGATGGGAATTCATCTTGGACGTACATCTTATACTAATATAAAGAAAATAGGTCTTTTTAGACCGTGGCCACCCTCAATTACTAATATATCCCTCACTTATTTTTCCATCTAACGATGACACAAAGGGTGAAGTCGTAACTTCCCTAAACAATAGAAAACTAGCTTTCGTTCTGTCTGTCTTAAACGATTTTTCGCCAAAACTTCCGAGAACCTCCGCCATGATTACCTAAACACCTCCACCATGAAAGAAGAACAACGGCTGCGAAAAATCTAAGACCTAACATCATATTTTAACCCAGGTAAGTCAAATTTGGATCCTATTCTTCTTTTATTTTGGGAATTTCAATCTTTTCAGTAAGATTTTTGACCTAATTTCTGGCTTCCCAATTTGAGAAACCATTGCAATTGCTTTCCATTTCTTATGCTACTGAACATCTGAAACCTTAACATCAAATTTCAACCCAGCTTGATCAACTTCCTAACTAAATCTAATTCATTTAAATTTGGGAATTCCAGTGATTCTTATTTTGGGTTTCCCTTCTCAGTAAGTTCAAATCTTATGATTTAAGTGATGTTAATAAAATTCAGGAACAAATGCTACACTTGCTTTCAGTGAACCCATAGTATTTGTGAATTTCAATTTTAAAATTTGTAAACCTCAGTTGTTTGTTGATTTTCTTGAGAACTGTGAGCTTCAGTTTTTGTTTTGATTTTTGGTTCAGGCTGTACAAGTTTCTGGCACAGAGAACATGAATAATAGAAGTTTTGGTTTTGATTTTTGGTTCAGGTTATAATGGAAGGCAAAGAAGTCTTCGTTCCCATAGCCCTAGAATCATAGGGCACACTCAATTCAGCAGTTGATAGAAACATCAACGGAGCACAACATTGTACCAGAACTCCTTAGATGTCCTCGAATTCGAGAGGAAATGGATATGATAAATGAAAGGAAAAGGCAACGTCGCCATGATTTGGACACACACTAAAGAGCTAATGAGCTACAGCAGCGCCGAATTCTTGAGAGAGCCAAACAAATCTCAATGAAAATACACCATAGGGAAGCTTTCCTTGAAAAGAGACGTAATCAAATACCGAATTCAGTCATCACAACAACGACTCCAGAATAAAAATGGGGAACTAGCTAGAACGAGTAATGGTAAGCCAGAATATGTTTACTGTTGATATTGTTTTATTTACTGTCAACTTCTTCAAGCAGCTGGTGATGGTGATTATGTACGCTGCGAAGACAGTTTACGTCTTTGAATGAGAGTGCAATTCTTTTTTGGTACAAATTACATTTTTCTTATAGGGTACTAACTGTGGTATGGTAAGTTTACGTCTGCGAAAACAATTTATGTCTGTGAAGACAATTCGTCTAACTTTTATCAGGTAAGTTTGGTCATTTGTGTATATTTAATCAGCTCGAGAATGGACTCCTAGCTCTGTACTGTTTTGTTACTCTTAAGGGAAAGATTATAAAAGGAGGTGGTTTATGTCATCAAAAACAACTTTACTGGATGATACGGACTATTTAGCAGGAGTGATATAGCCTTATCTTTTTTACTTTTGGGTTTAGTAGAATGCATAAGGATACTCTCATAGCCGTCTTCTGTGGTCAATTTGCCACAACTTTGACATAATTTGCTGGTGGCTTAATTATTGTAATGATTTTCTCATAGTATGACCTTCAGTTGCACGGTTAATTGGTTAGTAACTGGAGAAAAATGTCACTCAGAGGTGTCTACCCCAATCTGTTGTTTATTTCAACCTACGTATTTTATGTAACCAATAATGTTGAGTCATAACATTCTTAATAATATGTCACTTTTGCTCTTAGCAGGTCACCTTTGCGGGAGAAAGCGAATCTTTTACATCCGAAGATGAATATGTAGTACAACCGGGGATTCCAGTCGGTGATGTGGATGAACCTTGCTTTGGCAAGGAAGATTTTTTTGTATTCGCAAAATATAGCTTACGAAAATATACATTTTATATGAACATGCATTATTGATTGAAAATTTATTAAATGAAGAGGTTGATTTTTTTGGAATGGAAGGGCAGGCGCATCGCGCGTGCGTGTTATACTAGTGTGAAATGAATAATCCTCTTTTTGACAAGTATCGACCTGTTTGCATCAGACCGATTCGATGGTTCAGCTCTCTTGAGTTATTGCCTTACTAAAGATACTGCTGCTGCTTTTGGGCAACTGTAATGGACTCAAAATCTGGTAAGATTCTTTTAAAAAAAAAACAAGTTTTAACAAGCATTTTGAGTACCAACATCTGTGTATTCAGTGAAAACCCACTCTTCTTATACTAATCTCTGTAATGGATGATGATTCTCAGTTTCCATTTTATGAATCAACTTCAAACCCCCATTTTCTTCAAAACCCATCTTCTTGTTTGTTCCATTCTGATTAGTAAATGATGTCAGTATAATATTGTGATTTTCTTCTTGTTTTGTAGAATTTGGAGTGATAATTGGGAGGAATAAGAAACCCTGTATAAGTATTATAAGAAAAAATGTCTACCACAATGTCCCTTTGCTCCAATTTTCCCTTCAGATAAAGGGGGGGAAGAATTCCAGAATGTTATTAAAGTTTTTGGTAAAAGTAATTTCAGAAAACTAATCAAATCAGCATTTGCTGAGACCCATTCACAGAAATTGGATAATCTTTCTAAGTTGTTAATGTCTGACAAGATTGAATTTCTATATCTATGTTTTGTTGTAGCAAAATGATGAACTGTCGGATTTCCTAACTACGCAAGTGGATTATAATGACATAAAGCCTTTCACAAGTTTATTATCGGCTTATACTACTCTGAGAGACACTGCTATGGCTGAAGTTGAAAGATAATTTTGATCAGTGCAGTGGTGGAATTGTGTTCAAGTGGTCGAACGATGTTAAAGGCTTGACTAATACTTCCGTTCAGGAATACAAGGACGTAGTACAAAATCCAAAAGACCCTGTGCATCTCAGTCAGGAAAACAAGAGCAGTGTCAAGTGCTTCATGGATGTTGAGGAACCAGCTTGGGATTTCATTCAGGAAAACAAGGCAGATGTGAAGAAGTGCACAGATTACAATGAATGTACTACTGCGAAGTTCTCCCATCATATCAAAGAAGAACCAGAGGAATGTAGTCTTGACTACATGGGGAAGAATAAGAATGGGTGTTCGGCGTGCAAGTATAAAAGGAGAAAATGTCTGCATGGATGTCCCTTTGCTCCGACTTTTCCTCAAGATAGAGAAAAAGATTTCCGGAATGTCGTCAGAGTTTTTGGTGCAAGTAGATTCATGAGGCTAATGAATTCAGCAGCTAAATCTCAACAACATTTAGCGGCTACGGCAATGGTAATTGAAGCTAATGCCAGAGTGTCTGATCCTGTTCATGGGCTAGGAGGTTTTGCTATGTCCCTTTCAGAGCAATTGGATTACCTTAGTTCTGAACTTGATTTGGTTAATCAACAGATAGAATTTCTTCGCCAAAGAAGACAAGCTGTGGATTGACAGTTTTGATGAATTTTTAGCTGAGTTTTCATCAGCAAGACTAGAGGCAGCATTCTCGGTCACACTTCATTTCTCTGTCACGCATAATTCACCGGAAAGGAACTTCTGGTGTTCTCAACTTACATTAGATTTAGTAATTGTCTAGTCGTCCGCAGGAATTACGACCGTTAACAGAGTTTGAGTTCGAATTATAGGCGGTAGTATTCTATCAATCCTAAAGAGACATTTATACCATAAAACTTGGTTGTCCAGTCCAGAGATTGTGTTTGTACATTCTATATTAGCCCACCATGTTTTAACAATATGCCACTGCCAAAGCTCACAATCAAGGAAGGCATTTTATATGCATGATGACTAAATCAACATTAGACGCGAGAAGAGGCGGTGTTAAACGTATAAAGAGATCTCAATGTCTCATCTATGGAAGTTTGGAACGTAGTGCACAAGCTGGGCTGTGCAATTCAAAGTTTGGTGGTTTTTGACGAATCATTTTTTGGGGACTACTCGAAAAATGGGGGACTACTCTTAAGCTTTAGGGGTGGATATTGGAAGTAATATTTGGTCACCCCTTATAAAAAAAAATTAATACCAACATTACCCATGATTAAAAACTGATTAGTTAGTCTAATGAGTAAAAACTGATTTGTTAGTGATTAGCGATTTATAAGTGGGATTGTTTTGTTCTAAACATTATTATTGAGAGATAAGAAGAAGAAGAAGGAAATAGGAAGAAGAAGGAAATAGGAAGAAGAAGATGGGTGAACCCAATTTTTTTTTTTTGAGTTTAGTAATTATGATATTAGTGATTCATGTGATACTTCAGAATCAGAATCAGAATCATAATCCCCTTCACCTCCTAGTGTATATGTCAATACTTCTAATGATGCAAATATGAGTTATTTGTTAGATGATTAAAACTTTTTGCCCCAAAGTCAAGCTAACCCACCAAATGATGGATTTTATCAGCCACAACCTGAAGATGAAGATATGGGTACTCAAGTTTGTCTCATATTTAGTTAACGTAGCTTGAATTGTGCAAAAAATTGGACAAACTCAAAATTTCGGGAATAAATTTCGGCTAGGTCTGTAACACCCCGAGTTCTGGACCAAGGTCAAACCCGTATGGATATCCGAACTCGAAGCGTTACGGGTCGGAAAGAGACTTATGCATATAACTCTTCTAATTTATTTATTAACAAATGTAATTTAACCTTTCTACCCTGAGTTTAAACGTATGAATTCTCTTATCACCATTAACAACATTTTCAACATACATATTATTTAAAATTACATTTCAGCAATACAATAAAACAATTCGATCACTAAGCTAATCATTCATAACTTTATTGCGCCACTCTGATAAATCTGCAAGGATGTCAATTGGGGTGAGATGACAGCTCAATAGAATGCATTCCCAATTCTCCAAAGATGCGCAAACATAATCATTTTATCAAGCAAAAAACATATAACAAGAACGCATTACAACTTCAACGAATCAATGATATATTCAAGAATCACAACACCTCAATATTTTCGATAACTTATCCAATCTAGAATTTAGTCTATGGGTTCACAACATTAATGGTATTATCAACAAATCATCCATTTAGGATCAACTCAACAATTCACATCAACAATATTGTTTTCAACAACTCATCCATTTAAGTAATATTGTCACCAACAAACTATGAGTTTACAATACCACAATAATTGTCAACATGCCATTCATCAATGATTCAACACATATATTCACGCATAAATATAGTCACAGAGAAACCATGAGTTCACTAATCACTCATTTGGGATTTAACACATCAATTCACAATTCATCCAGTTTTAACTCATGAGTTCATAAAACCAATTATGTTTTCCAACAAATACTTCAATTCGTATTTCAATACTTGAGTTCATAAACCCAATAAGGTTTCCAAAAATCATTCAATAGAGATTTCAACACACAATTCACAATTTAATATTGTCATCACAGCAAGTAACCATGAGTTCACGGTACGAAAACCTTGGTTCGTACACCCACCTATCGTTTATCGGCACGGACAGCCTCCATCGATGGTCAGGAACAAAAGTTCCTATGGGGATCATACCCATATGCTCTCGGGGATCATTACCCGTTTCATTCACAGTACGAAAACCTTGGTTCGTACACCACCTATCGTTTATCGGCACGGACAGCCGCCATCGATGGTCGGGAAACACAAGTTCCCATGGGGATCATTACCCATTTAACTCTCGGGGATCATTACCCGCCATTAACATGAAACATGTTTCATATAATGGTAAAACATGAACTCATTTCCTTTTTATAAATCATTTTCACAAACAGCACAAGCAACCATGGCTTAACAACATGAATTTCATTCAAGCATTTAATCAAACACACTAACTGCAACCACATTACATTATATGTTTCATGGTGATAACTTTATCTGATCATCCTCAAATTTTACACGAACGTTCTTGACACATTATTATACAACATATCCAAAATTCACACCAAACCAACGGTTTAGAAAAAAGATGTTGAATTTATAATGACAACATAAAAACTGGGCAGATTACATGTTGTTACCAAACAATTCATGATAAATTCATAACAATCTGAAATTGACCCAATCCAAAGCACACTGAAATATAAGATGTTTATCTACAACTTTTATTAAGACCTCAAATCCTTTTAATACCATTAAGACTTCCTAAGAACATCAAAATCACAGCAAGGCGAAACTGTCCAGAAATTCAGAAACTATCACCCAATTTCAAACAAAGTTTCAACGGTGAATATACGGTGGAATACTCTCAAATTTTAACTAGAGATACCCAATCATGTTATGTAACAATAATATAAGTCTGATCATCAATAATATGCATCAAATTAAATATACAAATTTCAGAACCCTAATGATATAAGAATAAACAAAATGGAAAACAAAGTATAACAAAGAAACACAAAGAGAAAAGGGATTAAACATTCTACCTCAATTCCATTGATTCTCCAATGAATTTCCATGGTCTCCCTCTCTAAAATAAACCCTAGCTTTCTCCCCTTCTTCCCCCTAGCCTTTTGTTCTCTAACTTGTATAATTCATTTTCTAAACATTTTGTTATAAAAACCTTAATAATACTAATATTTATATTTCTTTTAATTGTCTTTTCATTTCCTATTCATTTTATTTACTTATTAAAATAAATTTGGTGACTCTATTTCCACCCTAGTTTGTAGCTTTTCTACTCCAAACAACCCAGCTAGACTAAGGCAAAGGAACCAACCTAAATAACAAACTAAGGCGGGTATAACCCGACCCGAAACGGTAAATAAAAATACAGGGTATTACAAGGTCATCCTAGTTCAGTTACCAGATTTAACGACATAGGTAACCGAACGTTTTTGAAGGTGTAGTTCGGTTACTAAATCTTGTAGACGCAGGTAACCGAACTACATGTTAATGGTGATTTTCTAGAGTTCGGTTATGTTTTTTCAGAAGATATAACCGAACTATTTTTATAGACTTTACAGTTCATAGTTCGGTTTAGTCGAGTTTAGTCCATATGTAACCGAAATTTTTGTTCGGCAAGATCGCAAAATACATATACACAGCATTGCCAACCGAACCCATATGTTCGGTTTAGTCGAGTTTTTAATTTTCATGGCCGAACTTTTGCATATAAAATTTAAAGATCGAGTTCGGTAAGGCCCTAATTTTTTTCTGGAAACTACATAACCGAACTTTATGTTCGGTAGGGTCGATAAAAATTTTTAGATTGCCGAACTTGTAAGTATTTCTTGTTTATGGTATTGACGTTGTGCTATTACTTGTAGGTTCCATGTGATCCAATAGAACCAATGCAAAACCAACCTTCCCCAGTTGGTATTTTGTGTATTTTGTACGATGACACATCCCATCACTACATGAATGACTTGGTATTCACAAATCCGTAAGATGCAAAGAGTTGGGCTAGATAACATGTACAAAAAGACATGTGCGTATTAGTATTAAATGGGAGACAAAGCACTAGTCGCTTTGAAATGGTTTGTGAGAGAAGCGGTGATCCCGATAAAAGCCACAAGAGGAAGGGTTATGTTTATAAAGGAAAGATAAATAGGAAAAACAAAACTTTCTCAAAGAAGATAAAATGCCCATTCAAGCTTGCATTTAATTACAACAAAGAATTGAAGGGATTGGTTGTCTACAGGCTTATGGAAGGTAGTCATAACCAACCTCGTCCGGAGCATCTTGAAGGACATTTCATGGCGGCCAAGCTAACTCCTCAAGAGATGGACAAGGTATCTTATATGAGGAAAATGGCTCTTTCACCGTTTCAAATGCTCCAAATGCTAAAAGAGGATAACAAGGATAACCACTCATCTTTGTCCACCATTTACAATACAATTGAGGCAATTAGAAAGAAGGAATGGAGAGATAGATAAGTGATGCAACAATTGTTTTTTTTGGCCAGAGAGAAAGACTACGCGGTTCAAAAGGATGTGGATTCGGAAGGAGAGATAACACAACTATTCATTGCGCATCCAACGAGTGTTCAATTGGCTTAATGCTTTCATGAAGTTCTATTAATAATGGATTGTACTTATAAGATGAACAAGTACGAGATGCCATTGTTGAATATTGTTGGCCGTACTTCGACGAAGTCACCGTTTACCGTGGCGTTTTGTTTTTTAAGGGATGAGCAAGAACCTAGTTACATTTGGGCAATACAACAGGTTAAGGCAATCTTCCGAGGTGATGATATTCCCGGGGTTATAGTGACCGACAATGAAGTCGCATTGATGAATGCAATAGAGGTAGTGTTTCCATTAGCACACAATATGCTTTGCACGTTCCATATATGGTGTAATTTGATGAATAGGTGCAAGCCAATAATTTGTCCACCCAAGAAAAAAGGATATGAAGAGATTAAGATGCTACCGGAACATGACGAGTAGATGCAAAAGAGGAAGTTGAAAAACAATATGATATAAATTTCGCAAAATGGCTTGCATTTAACGATGATTGGGAATCATTGTGTTGGTCCCTTACCGAGGAAGAGTATTATCTAAATCTTGCGGAGTTTATCGCCCATTGAGATACTCCCGATTACCCCGATATTGTATCGTATGTTCTTCTCCAATGGTTGGAACCACACAAAGAGAGGTTTGTTTATGCCTTTACTAACCAATTGTCGATGGTGGTTTTTAGACAAAGGGTAAAATCGTAAAACCCCGAATAACCTAATGTCACCGATGACACATTTATTAGAACATTTAATGCATGTGTTAGTAATTAATAGGGGGTATTTTTTCAAATTAGGGTTACAACGAGCAAAACCCTAATTCACCTCTGTGCCAATGGCAAATCATGCCAGCCACACCTAGCCCAAGCTAGCCGTGACATGCCAAACGCACTCTGCCTTGGCCCTAGCTACGCTAGCACACCACGTCAAGCCAACCACCCTTACCTTGGCCCTAGCCGCACCTCTATGCCAATGGAAAATCATGCCAGCCACACCAAACGCGCCAAAGCATGCCAACCATGCTAGCCGCACCTCTGTGTCAATGGAAAATCATGCCAGCCACACCTAGCCCAAGCTATCTGCGCCATGCCAAACGCACTCTACCTTGGCCCTAGCTACGCTAGTCACACCACGCCAAGCCAAACACCCTTACCTTGGCCCTAGTCGCACCTCTGTGCCAATGGCAAATCATGCAGCCACACCAAACGCGCCAAAGCATGCCAACCATGCTAGCCGCACCCCTGTGCCAATGGCAAATCATGCCAGTCATACCAAACGCGCCAAAGCATGCCAACCATGCTAGCCGCACCTCTGTGCCAATGGCAAATCATGCCAGCCACACCTAGCATAAGCTACCCGCGCCATGCCAAACACACTCTGCCTCGGCCCCAGCTACGCTGGTCACACCACGCCAAGCCAAACACCCTTACCTTGGCCCTAGTCGCGCCATGCCAAAGTAGCGCCTAGGCTTGCAACCCGTGCAACCTAGGCAAAATTGGCCGAGCATGCCATTGGCACATGCCAACACGCATCGCTGGTAGCTTTTCTTACCAAGCCGTGGCTCTAATGGCCGAGCATGCCATTGGCACATGCCAACACGCATCGCTGGTAGATTTTCTTACCAAGTCGTAGCCCTAATGGCCGAGCATGCCATTGGCACATGACAACACGCATCGCTGGTAGCTTTTCTTACCAAGCTGTGGTCCTAATGGCCGAGCATGCCATTGGCACATGCCAACACGCATCGCTGGTAGCTTTTCTTACCAAGCCGTGGCCCTAATGGCCGAGCATGCCATTGTCACATGCCAACACGCATTGCTGGTAGCTTTTCTTACCAGACCGTGACCCTAATGGCCACGCATGCCATTGGCACGTGCCAACACGCATCGCTGGTAGCTTTTCTTACCAGGCCGTGGCCCTAATGGCCGAGCGTGCCATTGGCACATGCCAACACGCTCGCTGGTAGCTTTCATTACCTAGCCGTAGCCCTAATGGCCGTGCGTGCCATTGACACATGCCAAACACGCACGCTGGTAGCCTAACTTGCAAGCCGTGCAACCTAGGCCAACTTGGACGTACATGCCATTGGCACATGCCAAAAACCACGCTGGTAGCTTAACTTGCAAACCCTGCAACCTACCACCAAGGTATTCCGCACATGCTATTGGCACATGCCACACACGTCACTAGCAGCTCTGGCATTGCCACTTACACTCAACGTGAAACCTACCACCAAGGCATTTCGCACATGCCATTGGCACATGCCACTAGCAGATCTGGCATTGCCACTTGCACTCAAGGTGCAACCCGCAACAAAGGAATTCTGCACATGCCACACGCGCCACTAGCAGCGCCACTTGCACTCAAGGTGCAACCAACACTCGAGACATCAACACAAACTGGGGGATGCTTTCCAGGGTCTTGGTTTGGCGGTCACAGCATGCAACGTACACTACGCTCACATTAAGAAAGCCTGAATAGGAATAAAGCGGTCAAATGAATGAGGAAATAATGGTGAAAACGTTTTCACCCATAAACACCATGCGGTTACCACCTCCTCCCGTTATTTCGCCCTTTACTCTGTTCCTTCATGAGGCCAGGGTACGTTTCAATCTCGACTTGTATAAATAGGTCTTACCTATTTCCACCAGACAACAAGTCTCGGTCAGGAGAAAAACACAACACTCTCACAAAAGGCAACTTTGCAAGCTCTCCAAAAAAGCTTTCATCTCTTGCAATCTTCCGAAGCTTTCACTTTCTGATACAAGTCGAGACACTACTCTCCCAGAATTATTCTGGTCTCAACACCTTTCTTTGCTTCCTTCCACAAATCAACCCTTCTCCTCCACTTTGTGACCGAAGCAAGTCTGGAACGACCATTTCTTAGTTTAGGCCGGACTTGTACAGATTGATCTCTTGAATCTAGAAATTGCTCACGTGCAGCACATTTTTTTATGTGCAGCACATTTTTATCCATAAACAATTGGAGACCACAGCGGGAGGATTGATCTATCGTCTACAATGTCAGACTGTCGATCTCGTTATTCGACCCAGATGTCAAGATGGTAGGGGAAGGCGACTCAATCCGACTCAACTACCAGACAACCCGGTTACCAGTCGTAAAGACTACACAAGAAAACTGGGACTCACTGAAGATGCTACCAGCGATTGGGTACTTGCTGGCAATGCTACCAGCAAAGCCGCCTTTTACATGGAGAGGGGCGTGTTCGCAAAAAAAAAAAAAAAAAAAAAACCCCTATGAAATGAGTAAATTTAGACTGGGTAAGATATGCGATCTGTTTTTAGGTTCTTAGTAAAACCGTCATACTATTGCGTCTTGTGCCGATTGCTAGCACACACTTTCATAAAAGCAATATTCCTTTCACAAAACATAATCAGAGTTATATTATCAAAACCATTCATCCCATAAATAATCTAATATCCTCAAAATCTACCAATTTGTCTATCAAAACCTATCGAACTTTGAACCCGGACATCCGATATGTTTTTCAAAAAAAAAAAAAAAAGAACCTAAATGAAAGTTTAACAGAGAAACATTCAAGGAAAATCATCCAACAGAGGTCTGCTCTTCTTGGAGAAAGTCAACTTTGCATCTTCAAGAGCCGCTCTCTTCATAGTAAACATCTTGGAAAGCTTTTCGAGTTCTACCTCCTGTCGTGCAATCTCCTCTGCAGAAAGGATTTCGACTGCTGCATCTTTCGACTTCTGGATCTCAGCAAGGCCTTCGACAAACCACGAAGTGTTGAACTCATTTTCTACACACACGTCGCGATGGTGCTCCCAGTCGGAAATAACGTCTTCAGAAACGGTGTGGCCAGTCACCTAACGCATGTCCTCGATGGAAGATAAAGCCTCTTCCACAAGCTTAACCAGCGCAAATATACTAGTGATCTTCTTGGTTGTGGCCATATGTCCATACTTCTCCCGGTTCTGTTGTACAACGCCTCATACTTAGCCAGCACGCTGAAACCGCCAACCAGCACATGACCTGGATAAGGAACCAAGTACAGGGGATCGAAAATGACGCCTACAACTGGCCTCACGACTCGCGAAGGGTCTTTTTCCATGTCTACGACAGCAACCATCAGAGAATCATCCACCGTTTGAACCACATCTGTGCCCAGCGATTGGCTAACTCCCATATCCAAGTCTCCGGCGGTGGTCCCCAAAGGCAAGTTTTCGTGTGGCTCCGCCCCAGAATCGTCTTCCGAACCGTATTCCTCCTGCGAACTTGAGTTAGACATTTTTCAAAAAAAAACGGGAGAAGAAAGAAAAAGAAGCTCGAAACTCACCGAACCACTTCCCGAAAAAGAACCAGTGCTGTCAGAAGAATCACTCTCACTTTTCGAACTTTCTTCTTTCTCTAGCTCATCACCGTTATGAGAAGGCTCAGTGTGATGCGTGTCGTAACCACAACAAATTAATTAATATTTTTCCACCTAATTAACAAGTAATATAGTGTAGTCAAGATCGTTCCCACGAGGAGCAAGAGATTCTAGTTGTAAAAATTGTCACGAAGAGGGGGGTGTAAAGCGAAAGAAAGTAAATAAAGCAATTAAAAGATAAAGTTGAAATCAATAAGAGAGACAAGATCAAGGAATCCTTCTTCGTTGCAAAACAATGATTAAAGTTATGTTCTTTTCTACTTGTTATAAGTCACAGATTATCACCAACCGTAGGATAGCAGGTCCGCTTAGCTAGCCCCAAAATCCCTTATTTCACTGAGTAACAAGTCCGCTTAGTTATCAGATTCTATCCAAAAGAACCACCTTGAGGTTCGCTTACAAGATGTAATTCCCTGAATGCATTAAGATTTGTGAATTAGGTTTAGTACTAGTAGTTAAACTCGGTTCGCTTGGTCCACTTTCTAGCGTTGTTTTTACACACAATCGCTCCACGGAATCCCTCCGCAAGGTCTCGTGTTTTCTACTTGTGTAAAGTGTCGAGAACGATTACGTATTCCCTAACTTATACTAGATTTAGGTTGAATTAACAAATCAATTTAGCGTGCACTCTAAATAACCTATCAAACAACCATGAATGTATAAACATTCCTATTAGTAAAAACAAACGATAATCATGTGAAAAACTTCAAGATAAAATTGAAACAAAACTCAAAACATGTTAAGAACTATGAATTCATCCTCAATCAATAAGAAAATTAGCTACTCATGTTTTGAAATTCACACAAAATAATTAAAAGGAGAATTTTCAAGTTCACACAAATAATTAAGAAGAAGAATTGAAAGCAAAAACACAAGTGTTGTGTGTGTAGAGAGGTGTGTAAAAGATGTAGAAAACTTCTCTATTTATAGGCTTCAATATTCTACAAATCTTCCAAGGAATAGAATCCTTTTCCTTTAGCAATTCAATTTCCAAATCCAAGTCTTTCTCAACTCTTCCATCTTCTCTTTCCAAATTGAGCCCAATTCTCCATCCAATTCCTAGTCCAAGTCTTCACACCCATGAGAGAAGTCCACAGAAAATTCTGGAATTTTTGGCTCGCCGGAAAACTGGTATTATGGCCGGAACCCGGCCGGAAAAATCACCGCCGGTCGCCTGAATTCTTCACCGTTACTGGTATATTCGACGGAATATTCCGTGAGTCCACCGTTAGAGATAACGGTCAAACGGGTCAAACCGTCAGTCAACGGTCAAGGCAGAAGAGGGAGTTAGCTACCGAGTCAGCAGCGAGTCAGCTGATTAGTCTAACTGGATTGTCTTACTCAACCGAGTTGGATCGGCTCTGGATCGGTCATCGCCGATTTGACTCGCCGGTGCAGAAAACCGGCCGAGTTTCGGCTATTTACAGAACTTCCCGGCCAAATTCAGGCCTCACTTCTGCTTCATTTCCTATTAAGAATTCCTAGCATACATCTAATTTAACATAACAGAGCTTCACTTGTTCATCTGTTATTCTCAAAAACCAACAGCAACAGCAACAGAACTTCACTATCCGTCTTGTCAGTCCGCTGCAACCAACTACCATTGTTCTGGCACTTCTCTGTCAAATTCTTTGAACTCAAACCCTTTCTTCAATTCACAACAATTAACCACCAGAGCCCTTGATTCCATCTCTAGTCACCGATTCCAACTCTATCTTCTATGTAACTCAAATCCCATTGCTTCAATTGCAATTCAAACTCATATACCATCTGTATCTCCTTCTCTAATTAACCGCACACACCACTGGTCATAACTCGAATTTGAACAGAACCCATCTCTTATTTCCACCTTCTCAACATCATAGCATCACCGATTCTTCACAATTTCTTCTGCAACTGACCCAACAATTCTTCCTCCAACACATAGCCCATTTCATACATTTGAGCTTCTTCTTGTCTCAATTTGACAGCAGCAGCCATCACCATCGCCTCCAGATCGAACCCCAAAAATGCCATCAACTTCTTTGACAGAACCAAACCCAACTCCTGTTTCACTCAACAACATCGATCCATTCACAGACCCCATCTCCCTGATTTCAACTTGAGATGCACCATTCATTGCCATTAAACTCGAGCTCAGACTTCATCTCTCTGTATTTGTCTTCAGCTCCAACAGAAACCATGCAAACTCCTCAATCACCATAGCTCGGCAGCCAGCCATTCTTCAGAAACCCAGCATCGATCTTGATAATAAATATCCAATGAACCATCCTCCAATTACAGCTACAAAACTTGAATCACCATCTGCATCTTTCACAAAACAAACCCAATTCATTTTCCCATCTGAATCTCCCATGAATATCTTCAGCGGCTCAGTAAAGGAACAAAGGAAAAGAGAAGAGAAGAATATCTCTTCTTGATTCGACCTAATCAGGGCTATAAAAATGGGGCGTCTATTTGCACCCATTGTGCCTAGATCCGACCACCCAATGGCAGTCCTTTAACCTTGACTGATCCATAGTTAGTACTCTTTCAAATTGGGTTGCCCCTTAACCTTGGATGGGCCTGGCTTTAGTACTCCACCAAAAAAGAGTTGCCCCTTAACCTTGGATGGGCTCCAGATAGTGTTCGCCCCTGAAATGATAATTTTGCCCTTTTGGCTCAAATAGAGTAATTTCTTCTTCTTTTCCTCCGTGCGACTCCAAAGTAGCTATAAAACTCAAAACAAGCGTAAAATACATAATTTACAAGAAAAATAGCAAAGAAAGCATAAACAATAGATAGTAAATAGGATGTATTCTACACCCTATCAAATTCCCCCACACTTAGACTTTTCTAGTCCTCGAGCAAATCAAACTAAAAACTCACAACTTCAAAGCGTTCCAGCGTCACAAGCATCCAAAAAGTTATGAGGACATAGAGTTTCTGCATGCTAGTAATAAGAAGTTAGAAATACTAAAGAACATATTCTCATTCTTAAATGTTGAGTGAGAAATAACCACACCATAATAAGAGAACGCGTGTTTGAGAAACGATCAATAAGCATTTCGCCTCGACTTCTGCCTCACCAAAAAGGATTTTATGATAATTGCACTCAAAAAGATGGATTTTTTATGGTTCTCACATGTGTGCAGGTAGGAATGAAGACAGAATTCGTGCAACACGTTGAATGGTGGGAAGGACAACTTCCGAAATATTTTTAAAAACCCACATCTTTTAACATTTTGAAAAACCATTTTTCTGACGATCTCTAAGAAAGGAAATCAACCACTATTATTGAGGATGAGATTACTTACTCACCTTCACATCCGATCGCCAATTATGATAACACCACTCTCACGGCATCCAATAGAAACGTCTTCCGCTCCTCGTCTTTATCTTCTTGGTCTTCGTCTTCGGTTTCAACTATTGATGATAAACTCTCGAATTTCATAAATCCATAACAATTTGTAACTCTTTTTACCTCAAAATCCTTGTCGCTTAAAACTTCCTTATAAATTTTCCTTCCCCATGGCTTATTAAATAAATAAATACAAAACAAAAATTTCTCTTGTTTTTTTTTTTTTTATCTTTTTTTTTTTTATGAAATTTTCAATTTTTTTTTTTTAATTATTACAAGAGAAATATAACAAAGTGAAAATAAAACAAACCGTGGCCGTGGGAGAAGTATTTTACCGCTTGATTCTTCACAACTTGTATCGTCTCGAAATCATAAACTTCAACAATTCTCACCTTTTGATTTTCTTCGCTCTTGTAAATAAGTCTTCATACTTATATATAGAATTACCTCATTGTATTGTAAGTCCTCAACATGTATGTAAAAATCTGCTCTTTGTATGTTGCTTTACTTATATTTGAAATTTGCTCTTTTTCTCGTTCCGTTGCTTGTAAACCTTGAACTTTTCCAACTTTCCTTGTAGATTTTGATGTCGCTCCTTGTTGATGATGATGGTGTTTCTATGGATCCGTTGTTGTCGCGAGAGAGAATGGTGCTAATTGCAAATCGAACTACAAGAAGGAAGCTTTCATCTATAGACGTCACCCTCATGATTGACAAAATTAGCACTCAAGAGATCAAAGAGTAGTGCTTCTATTGGTGGGAGGTTGGGTAGCTCACCATTATACCCGGAATTTACGTACGGTGACACACACTCAAAAGAAAGCTCTTTAGTTAGATGGAAAAAATTTAAATTCGGTGCCTCACATGATATGATTACGGGTAGTCTCCACTAATGATTGATCAGCAACTCTAATAATGCATTTCTCCCTGCACCAAATTCGCATCACCGGCATGATTAAATCCATTATTTAACACTCAAACAAGCAAGAAATCCGAATGTAGTTCTCTAACAATTCCAAGTTCAATTATGTCGGTCAAAATATCTATGTAAACATACCTAGAAGTATGCTAGTGACTCTAAAATCTCTAAAAGTTGGAGGTTTTATGTAAAACTTTTAAAAAAAAATTTTATTTAATTTTTAATTTTTTTTTAAATACATGCTTAACCACTCCCCCACACTTAAACCTTACATTGTCCTCAATGTAATTGAATCTTCCTAGTAAAGTCAAGGTGGGAAATTTTAACATGATATGGAACAAGAAAAAGAAATAACAAAAAGCAAAAGGATAAGAAATACAAAACCTATGGGTTGCCTCCCATTAAGCGCTTGTTTTAAAGTCGACGGCCCGACTTAGCTCTTGCAAGATTCATTAGCCCGGATCAATCTCTTTCACGGGAAAACATGATTTCACATCACTAGGGTACCTCTTTGTCTCAAAGATATTGAAGTGGATGAGTGTACCATCAAACTCCATAGTCAAGGTGTCATTTTGGACATCAATCTTTGTTCAAGTGATTGCTTAAGAATGGTCTACCCCATAGCAAAGGTGTAGACTTGGAAAAATTCTCATCATTCATGTCTAAGACATAGAAATCGGCCGGAAATACAAACTCATTAACCTGCACCAAAACATTCTCAACAATCCCTTTCGGGTAAACATTAGATCGGTTAGCAAGTTCAAGAACTACTCCGGTCTCTTTAAGAGGACCAAGATTCAAAGAATCATAAATCGAGGAAGGCATAACATTAACCGATGCTCCCAAATCTAGCAAAGCTCGAGTAAACCTTGTTTTAACAATTGTGCAAGGTATATTGAAACTACCGGGGTCCTTTAATTTTGGTGGGAGTTTCTTGAGAATGAACGCCGAAGCATTCTCCCCCACACTCATGACTTCATTCCCTTTCAACCTTTTCTTCTTCATGCACAACTCCTTTAAGAACTTTGCACAACGAGGAATTTGACGAATAGCTTCAATGAGTGGAATATTGACTTGTACTTTCTTGGAGATCTCCCAAATATCCATGTATTCCAATTCTTTCTTTGACTTAGCAAATCGGCTAGGAAATGGGGGTGGAGTTGTGAAAGTAGGAACCGTCTCCTTGGGAAAGTTGGTTGGGGATGTATTCTCCTTTGGTGCGGTTTCAAATTCCTCTTTCTCATCATACACCTTATCTTGTTGATTTGGTTACTCCACTTGTTTCCCACTCCTTAAAGTAATCGCATTAACGCTCTCCCTTGGATTAACAAATGGTTGTGAAGGAAGCTTTGTGGACGCTTGAGCTTTCAATAGGTTCACATCAGTCGCCAATTGCCCCACTTGAATTTGTAAATCCTTGATTGCCGAATCGGTCTTTTGTTGTTGTTGTTGAACCAAAGTGGTGATACCTTGCATACCTTGCATCAATGCATTGAGCTTGTCATCAATCGAAGAATCTTTCTCCTTGACTTGTTGTGGTTGGAATTGTTGTTGAGGTTGAAAATGTGATTGTTGGAAACCACCTTGTTGTGCATATGGATTAGGAGCCTCCGCTTGCTTATTTGCATAGCTAAAATTAGGATGATCCTTCCAACCGGGATTGTATGTATTCGAGTATGGATCGTACCTTGGCCTTTGATTTGGATATAAAGCATTCACTTGTTCGGTCTCATTATCCGGAATAATAACCGCGGCCATCCTTTGAATCATTATCTCCATGTTACTCATTCTTTGATCAAGATGTGATGATGAATCACTAAATTCATGCACTCGCCTAACCATGGGTTCATCTCTTGTGTAGAATTGTTGCGAGTTCGCCGCCATGCTTTCAATAAACTCGGTAGCTTGGGCGACCGTCTTGTTCACTAGTGCACCACCACCCGCGGCGTCAAGAAGAGATCTATCGCTTGGTTGGAGTCCTTCGTAGAAGTATTGGAGAATCATAACGTTACTAAATTGATGATGTGGACAGCTTGCAACCAATCTCTTATATCGCTCCCAACATTCATACAATGACTCTCCCACATTTTGCTTCATCCCACAAATCTCCTTGCGAATTTGAGTAGCTTTTGATGCGGGAAAATATCTCTCGAGGAAAAGTCTCTTCATCTCATTCCATGTTGTGATACTTCCGGAAGGTAAATAATACAACCACTCCTTAGCATTGCCCGCCAAAGAAAATGGGAAAGCTTTCAACACTGCTCCATCCTCATTAGTCTCCGGTGGAAGCATAGCTACCACTATGGTATAAAAGTCCATAAGATGTTTGTTTGGATCTTCATTCACCATGCCATGAAACTTTGGTAACTCTCTAATCAACCCCGGCTTAATTTCGAAGGTTGAGTCGGTTTGGATACACCATTGTTGTGTGTCAAGCTTGTGAGAAGCTAGGTCCTTGAGTGTGCGATCAGCCATTGTTTCTTCCTCTTTGTCCGATTCTGTGAATTCACTTGATGAAGAAGGAGGAAGTGGAGTGTTAACCGCTCGAATGAAATCCTTTAGTTGAGTGCCGGATCGAAGACGTATTGGACTCGGTCTGCCCTCTTTAAGCATTCACCAAAGGTATAGCACCTGAAACAAGATTCTCGAAAACTAAGTTAGATACGGTATAGAATCTAACAAAGCAAGAATAAGGCAAAAAGAAAAATAAAAACAACTAAAAATCGTCCGTTTCTCCCCGGCAACGGCGCCAAAATTTGATGCGTGTCGTAACCACAACAAATTAATTAATATTTTTCCACCTAATTAACAAGTAATATAGTGTAGTCAAGATCGTTCCCACGAGGAGCAAGAGATTCTAGTTGTAAAAATTGTCACGAAGAGGGGGGTGTAAAGCGAAAGAAAGTAAATAAAGCAATTAAAAGATAAAGTTGAAATCAATAAGAGAGACAAGATCAAGGAATCCTTCTTCGTTGCAAAACAATGATTAAAGTTATGTTCTTTTCTACTTGTTATAAGTCACAGATTATCACCAACCGTAGGATAGCAGGTCCGCTTAGCTAGCCCCAAAATCCCTTATTTCACTGAGTAACAAGTCCGCTTAGTTATCAGATTCTATCCAAAAGAACCACCTTGAGTTTCGCTTACAAGATGTAATTCCCTGAATGCATTAAGATTTGTGAATTAGGTTTAGTACTAGTAGTTAAACTCGGTTCGCTTGGTCCACTTTCTAGCGTTGTTTTTACACACAATCGCTCCACGGAATCCCTCCGCAAGGTCTCGTGTTTTCTACTTGTGTAAAGTGTCGAGAACGATTACGTATTCCCTAACTTATACTAGATTTAGGTTGAATTAACAAATCAATTTAGCGTGCACTCTAAATAACCTATCAAACAACCATGAATGTATAAACATTCCTATTAGTAAAAACAAACGATAATCATGTGAAAAACTTCAAGATAAAATTGAAACAAAACTCAAAACATGTTAAGAACTAGGAATTCATCCTCAATCAATAAGAAAATTAGCTACTCATGTTTTTGAAATTCACACAAAATAATTAAAAGGAGAATTTTCAAGTTCACACAAATAATTAAGAAGAAGACTTGAAAGCAAAAACACAAGTGTTGTGTGTGTAGAGAGGTGTGTAAAAGATGTAGAAAACTTCTCTATTTATAGGCTTCAATATTCTCCAAATCTTCTAAGGAATAGAATCCTTTTCCTTTAGCAATTCAATTTCCAAATCCAAGCCTTTTTCAACTCTTCCATCTTCTCTTTCCAAATTTGAGCCCAATTCTCCATCCAATTCCTAGTCCAAGTCTTCACACCCATGAGAGAAGTCCACAGAAAATTCTGGAATTTTTGGCTCGCCAGAAAACTGGTATTATGGCCGGAATCCGGCCGGAAAAATCACCGTCGGTCGCCTGAATTCTTCACCGTTACTGGTATATTCGACGGAATATTCCGTCAGTCTACCGTTAGAGATAACGGTCCAACGGGTCAAACCGTCAGTCAACGGTCAAGACAGAAGAGGGAGTTAGCTACCGAGTCAGCAGCGAGTCAGCTGATTAGTCTAATCGGATTGTCTTACTCAACCGAGTTGGATCGGCTCTGGATCGGTCATCGCCGAGTTCACTCGCCGGTGCAGAAAACCGGCCGAGTTTCGGCTATTTACAGGACTTCCCGGGCAAATTCAGGCCTCACTTCTGCTTCATTTCCTGTTAAGAATTCCTAGCATACATCTAATTTAACACAACAGAGCTTCACTTGTTCATCTGCTATTCTCAAAAACCAACAGCAATAGCAACAGAACTTCACCATCCATCTTGTCAGTCCGCTGCAACCAACCACCATTGTTCTGGCACTTCTCTGTCAAATTCTTTGAACTCAAACCCTCTCTTCAATTCACAACAATTAACCACCAGAGCCCTTGATTCCATCTCTAGTCACCGATTCCAACTCTATCTTCACTGTAACTCAAATCCCATTGCTTCAATTGCAATTCAAACTCATATACCATTTGTATCTCCTTCTCTAATTAACCGCACACACCACTGGTCATAACTCGAATTTGAACAGAACCCATCTCTTATTTCCACCTTCTCAACATCATAGCATCACCGATTCTTCACAATTTCTTCTGCAACTGACCCAACAATTCTTCCTCCAACACATAGTCCATTTCATACATTTGAGCTTCTTCTTGTCTCAATTTGACAGCAGCAGCCATCAACATCGCCTCCAGATCGAACCCCAAAAACGCCATCAACTTCTTTGACAGAACCAAACCCAACTCCTGTTTCACTCAACAACATCGATCCATTCACAGACCCCATCTCCCTGATTTCAACTTGAGATTCACCATTCATTTCCATTAAACTCGAGCTCAGACTTCATCTCTCTGTATTTGTCTTCAGCTCCAACAGAAACCATGCAAACTCCTCAATCACCATAGTTCGGTAGCCAGCCATTCTTCAGAAACCCAGCATCGATCTTGATAATAAATATCCAATGAATCATCCTCCAATTACAGCTACAAAACTTGAATCACCATCTGCATCTTTCACAAAACAAACCCAATTCATTTTCCCATCTGAATCTCCCATGAATATCTTCAGCGGCTCAGTAAAGGAACAAAGGAAAAGAGAAGAGAAGAATATCTCTTCTTGATTCGACCTAATCAGGGCTTTAAAAATGGGCGTCTATTTGCACCCATTGTGCCTAGATCCGACCACCCAATGGCGGTCCCTTAACCTTGACTGATCCATAGTTAGTACTCTTTCAAATTGGGTTGCCCCTTAACCTTGGATGGGCCTGGCTTTAGTACTCCACCAAAAAATAGTTTCCCCTTAACCTTGGATGGGCTCCAGATAGTGTTCTCCCCTGAAATGACAATTTTGCCCTTTTGGCTCAAATAGAGTAATTTCTTCTTCTTTTCCTCCGTGCGACTCCAAAGTAGCTATAAAACTCAAAACAAGCGTAAAATACATAATTTACAAGAAAAATAGCAAAGAAAGCATAAACAATAGATAGTAAATAGGATGTATTCTACACCCTATCACAGTGCCGCCGGAATTCTTCGAAGAAATTGCCATCTCCTGGCAACGTGCAAGGGCAGCGAAAGCATTAACACTACCGAATCCCTGAGAGAAACAAGACACATGTTTTCACCAGAAATTCACGTGTTTTGAGACAAACCAACAAGGAGGCGACACATACCAGTTATTGGAAGAATCCGAAAGACACGAGAGCTTCGGGAGGATCTTTTGAAACCGCCCGGAACCCGCCAGCACGATTCTTCGTTCTATGTTCCTTTGCCTGGGGACTTTCCGAGTTGCCAGGCAACTTTCGCTTGAGATCTCTCAGCATTGGATACTTCTTCAAAACTGCTGGGGAAGGTAACATTCTCCACCACATTATTTACAAAATCTTGGATCATAATGAACTCATCGTACCAGAACTCATTATAACCAAAAGTCGTCGAAGTTACTCTTCCCGTTTGAAAGAAGGGAAGGCGGATACCCGGCTCAAGGGCACTGGCATTGAGGGCGGAACGCAATGAATCCTTAGGAACCACCAACTGGTAAGCAAGAGGCACCCCTTGATCGAAACCCATGTGATGAGCAGCACGGTCAATATTGTAAGCAGCTATTCGGAAAGACCCCATGAAGAAAGACGACATATAACTGGACATGCATCTTTGAATAAACAAGTTTTCACCAACACTCAAGATGCCACCAGAAGACAAAGACATGATCGGAGCAGAAGCAAAGGTGTCAATTTGAGTCACCGACCTATGGACCGGCTCCCATGGGCGAAAACTGATTTCATGCGACTTATCGAGAAGACTAACCAAGCTCATGCCAACTCTTGGACGCCTGTTCACACATCGAAGAATTCGGGAGCCGCCCCAACTCGCGGGAATCGAAGGCAACGGTTTCGGAGCGTACTTCTCAAAGTACTCCCATAACCAGGCTTGCAGAAAAGCAACGGGCACATATGAATCGAAACTCGCATGTTCGCAACTAGGTGATCCAGATGCACATACAGGGAACCAAGGAATAGCTTGCCAATGGGAAGAACTTCACCTTTTTCCAACTTCACAAAGAATCACTAGCAACTCTGGTCTTATTTCCTTCTTGCCAGAACCGTCATCAAAGATGTCTCTAGACAACTAGAGAGCCAAAAATGCTGCAACGTGAAGATCACCGCTTTTCTGTTTAGGTTCTAGCTCGTCCGGAAACCATTGATATATCCACCAGCTGTAAAAGCACCTTTCATCCTCTTTCCGGGCAGAATCCTTCGACTTCGCAGTGGAGTCTTTTCGAGCGAAATCTCCCAACTTAGCGGCAAGGTCATCCCGCATCTTCTCCTCACCTTCAGACAATTGGATGTTAATATTCTCGGTTACCAGAAGATTCATCAAGAGAACCACACTCTCCAAGGAGAAAGTTATTTCACCCCATCTACATATGATCGTATGGGTGTCCGAACACCAAATGGAGATGAAAGCAACCAAGCCCGGGATATCCTTCATAATCTGGAGGCTTACTGAAGCTCTGACATTATCAATAATTTGCGCTCGAGTCAAGTTGGTATTTATGTGCCCCTTACTCACCATGAACTCAATCCATCTATTAAAAGAATGCAATGGGCTTTCACACATCCTGAAATCAATGTTGGAAGAAGAATATACCCCTTTATGAAGACAGAACCGTATGGTGTTCTCTGGCGAACCGAACGTGTTTTCTTTTCATCTTCACCACCGGTTAACAAAATTGGCACGAAACACTGGGTGATTCTTCCGAGCAGGGGCGAGGGGTTTGGCAAAGAATTCATCATCCGTGTTTGGTTTAGAATTATGAACATTCTTCGATGAAGCGAAATTTTGTTCAGGTAACATCTTGTCGGATTTCATAACAATTTGGTAACAAGATATCTGCACAAAACAAATGGAGAAAGACGAAATTATCTCCCTGACACATAACCGCACCCAACAAAAGGAAAACTGGAAAACAAAAAAAGGGGTATTCTCTACGGGTTCAAAATCTGCACGCTGTGATATTTTCTTAGTCCGAAATTCATATATGCAATATTTCCTATGGGTTCGAAGTCATATGAAGCACATATACAATATTCTTCTTCGGGATTCATATACAGTATTCTCTACGGGTTCAAAACCGCACACGCAGTATTTTCTTTAGGGTTCAAAATTATATACGCAGTATTTTATACGGGCTCAAGTGCGTCTGCAGGTATCCTTCTTCGGGTTCAAAACTATATACGCGAGTATTTTCTACGGGCTCGAATGCGTCTATGGTATCCTTCTTCGGGTTCAAAATTATATATGGAGCATTTTTCTACGGGTTCGAATCATATATGCAGTATTTCCCTCGGGTGCATATATACAATATTTTCTATAAGAAGCACGGCAAGAAATCATATGCGCAATATCATTGCAAGGATTATAAAATAAAAACGCATACTCTTAGGGTTTGCACCTACATGAAAAGGGAAATAAGAGAAGTACTGGAAGACATACCTGGAAGCCGGTTTTTCTTTGTGACTCTGCCACTAGTATGAAAAGATAAAAGAACAAAGTGCAAGATGAGAGAAAGGGATTTTATATATATATATGGGCGTGAAGATTCTGAAATAAGGAAGGATTTCCCTTTACCAAAAATCGTGCGTATAAGGAACGGGCCCACAAGGGCGCCCAACTTCCCAACGTCGCCAAAGTTGCACCGGTCCCACCAGTTGCGCCAACTCCCCAGTACCGCCCAAACCACACCGGTCCCACCAATTGTGCCCAACTTCCCAATGTCACCCAAGTTGCACCAGTCCCACCAATTGCGCCAACTTCCCAATGACCGCCCAAGTCGCGCCAGCTAGCACACTCAGCTTCCCCACCTTGCGCCGGTCCCACCAGCTAGCACGCTCAGTTTCCCAACTCGCGTCAACTTCTCAATGCCGCCCAGCTTCCTGTCTCTCAATGATGTTGACTTCCCAATCGTGCCAGCCTCCCGATTTGTGCAAAACTTCCAAAGGCAAGGATTCCAAATCCTATCTATAAAAAAGGTTAGACAAGCCTCCTCAATTCTCTTTACGATTTACTGCTGATAGTTTGTCACCATCTTATGCTTACCTCGCAACAAAGCCCCTGTTCCGAGCTAAGCAGGGGACTTAATGTCGATAGTGGTTTTTAGACAAAGGGTAAAATCGTAAAACCCCGAATAAACTAATGTCACCGGTGACACATTTATTAGAACATTTAGTGCAAGTAGTCAGTAATTAATAGGGGGTATTTTTTTCAAATTAGGGTGACAACGAGCAAAACCCTAATTCACCTCTGTGCCAATGGCAAATCATGCCAGCCACACCTAGCCCAAGCTAGCCGCGCCATGCCAAATGCACTCTGACTTGGCCCTAGCTACGCTAGTCACACCACGTCAAGCCAAACATCCTTACCTTGGCCCTAGTCGCACCTCTGTGCCAATGGCAAATCATGCCAGCCACGCCTAGCCCAAGCTAGCCGCGCCATGCCAAATGCACTCTGCCTTGGCCCTAGCTACGCTAGTCACACCACGCCAAGCCAAACACCCTTACCTTGGCCCTAGCCGCACCTCCGTGCCAATGGAAAATCATGCCAGCCACACCAAACGCGCCAAAGCATGCCAACCATGCTAGTCACACCCCTGTGCCAATGAAAAATCATGCCAGCCACACCAAACGCGCCAAAGCATGCCAACCATGCTAGCCACACCTCTATGCCAATGGCAAATCATGCCAGCCACACTTATCCCAAGCTAGCCGCGCCATGCCAAACACACTCTGCCTTGGCCTTAGCTACGCTGGTCACACCACGCCAAGCCAAACACCCTTACCTTGGCCCTAGCCGCGCCATGCCAAAGTTGCGCCCGTGCCTAGACTTGCAAACCGTGCAACCTAGGCCAAATTGGCCGAGCATGCCATTGGCACATGCCAACACGCATCTTTGGTAGCTTTTCTTACCAAGTCGTGGCCCTAATGGCCGAGCATGCAGCTTTTCTTACCAAGTCGTGGCCCTAATGGCCGAGCATGCCATTGGCACATGCCAACACGCATCGCAGGTAGCTTTTCTTACCAAGATGTGGCCTTAATGGCCGAGCATGGTATTGGCACATGCCAACACGCATCGCTGGTATCTTTTCTTACCAAGCCGTGGCCCTAATGGCCGAGCATGCCATTGGCACATGCCAACACGCATTGCTGATAGCTTTTCTTACCAGGTCGTGACCCTAATGGCCACGCATGCCATTGGCACGTGCCAACACGCATCGCTGGTAGCTTTTCTTACAAGGACGTGGCCCTAATGGCCTAGCGTGCCATTGTCACATGCCAACACGCTCACTGGTAGCTTTCATTACCTAGCCGTGGCCCTAATGGCCGTGCGTGCCATTAACACATGCCAAACACGCACGCTGGTAGCCTAACTTGCAAGTCGTGCAACCTAGGCTAACTTGGCCGTACGTGCCATTGGCACATGCCAAACCCTGATAGGGTGTAGAATACATCCTATTTACTATCAATTGTTTATGCTTTCTTTGCTGTTTTTCTTGTAAATTATGTATTTTACGCTTGTTTTGAGTTTTGTAGCTACTTTGGAGTCGCACGAAGGAAAAAAAGAATAAATGATCCAAATTGAGCAAAAAGGGCAGGATTGTCATTTCACAGGAAAAACACTATCGGGAGACGAGCCACAGTTAAAGGGCAACTCTCTCGAGAGGAGTATTAAAAGTAGCCAACATGTTAAGGGGTAACTACATGTTAGGGGCTGTCCACTTTGGGTATCCCTTATCTAATAAGTGGGGTGGTCCTATCCACTGGGTGTAACCATCCACCCGAATTATTACACAACCCTATTTCGAGAGAGTTTTCTCTCATTCAGATACGTAGTGAGAAAGAAAAGCAGCCATGACCACACTTTGAGTGAAACCCAAAGAAGAAGAGAGTGATCGATGATGGTTTGGGTCAAATCAAATTAAGAACAGAGATCGAATTGATTGTGTAGTCATTGAAATAAGAGAGCCGAGATCAAGAAATCGAAGATGAATTCATGCCAGGGTTTGAAGAAATTGGGATCTGTTGCTGCTCTGGATTAGGGAAGAATCAATGAAGCATGGTGAGAGGAGAACTGAATCAAGAGAGAAATAGAGATTGAATCTGAGATGGGTTCGTGGTAGAATTACAGAGAAGTTGAGAAGAATAAAAGATGGGTTTCGATCTAAACCTTTTGCTGTTGGTCCGAGAGCTGATATAAAGAACAGAGATTAAAAACTGAATGTTTAATCGATTGTTGTGAAGATAGAGATAGAGAAACTCAGGGTTTTGTTGTTGCTCAATTGAATCAATATTGCGGTCGAGATTCAGTAGATCGAGCAGAGCAGATGGGAACGAATGAGATATGTAGTGAATCGAGAACGATGCTGATGCTATTGTTGAATGAGATGCTTCTAATGAGAAGTTGGTATGACTGGTGGTGGATATAAGGAACTGATAAGGTTCTGAGAATGGGTTTCTGAGATCGAGAGGATGGGAGAAATGTTGAGCTTCTGTTGAATTAAGAGCAGAAAGTGAAGCTGTTGGTTTTGGTGATGACTTAGAAGAGGGATTTGTGGTTGATTTAGCCGTGCTGATGCTTTACACATTGATTGAGTTTGCAAGATGCGGTAGAAATTGGAGTCATTGGGAATGACAGGAGCATCACCGAGTAATGAGATAGAAGATGAATTAGTGTGGGTGTTGTGAAGGATGGATTTGATGGTGGAATTGTAGCCGATTGGAACCGGGGAGTGAGACAAATAACACTGCAAAGGGAAGATAAAGGTGGTGCTATGCTTAAAATGTGAAATTTCCTAGATGTATGTATAGGAATTCTTAACAGGAAATGAAGAAGAAGTGAGGCCTGAATTTGGCCGGGAAGTCCTGGAAATAGCCGAAACTCGGCCGATTCTCCATTCCGGCGAGTCAACTCAGATCGGCGATGAACCGATCCAGCTCAGTGATCCAGCCTAACTCAGCCGAGTAAGCCAACGAGTCAGACCAGCTGTCTCGGCTGACTACCTCTTCCCTTGACCCGGTTGACTAACGGTTGACCCTTTTGACCGTTAGTCCTAACGGTGGACTGACGGAATATTCCGTCGAATATACCATTGACGGCAGAGAATTTCAGGTGGCCGGCAGTGATTTATTCCGGCCGGATTCCGGCCATAATACCAGATTTTCCTGGGAGCCAAAAATTCCCGGAATTTTCTCATGGACTTCTCTCATGGGTGTGAAGACTTGGACTAGGAATTGGATGGAGAATTGGGCTCAAATTTGGAAAGAGAAGATGGAAGAGTTAAGAAAGGCTTGGATTTGGAAATTGAATTGCTAAAGGAAAAGGATTCTATTCCTTGGAAGATTTGGAGAATATTGAAGCCTATAAATAGAGAAGTTTTCTACATCTTTTTACACACCTCTCTACACACACAACACTTTTCTTTTCTTTATTCTTTGTGTGAACTCTTTAGCATGAGTAGCTAATTTTCTTATTGATTGAGGATGAATTCCTAGTTCTTAATACATGTTTTGAGTTTTGTTTCAATTCTATCTTGAAGTTTTTCACATGATTATCGTTTGTTTTTACTAATAGGAATGTTTATTCATTCATGATTGATTGATAGGTTGTTTAGAGTGCACGCTAAATTGATTTGTTAATTTGATCTAAAGCTAGTGAAAGTTAGGAGATAAGTAATCGTTTCTTGACTCTTTACACAAGTAGCAAACATAAGACCTTGCGGAGGGATTCCGTTGAGCAATTGTGTGTGAAAACAACGTTAGCAAGTAGACCTTGATCTAAGAGTCTAACTACTAATATTAACCTAATAAGTTCATAAATCTTAATGCGTTTATTTAAATTACATCTTGAGTGATCTACTTCTAGGTGGTTTGGTAAATAGAATCCGGTAGTCGAGAACTTCCGTGTCCGGTGATACAAGGGATTTGGGGTTTAGCACCGATCTAGTCTGCTTTACCTACGGTTGGTGATAATTTGTGACTAATAACAAGTAGAAAAGAACATAACTTGATTCATTGTTTTGCAACGAAGAAGGATTCCTTGATCTTGTCTCTCTTATTGATTTCAACTTTAACTTTTAATTGCTTTGTTTATTTTCTTTTTGCTTTACACCCCCCTTTTCGTGACAATTTTTACAACTAGAATCTCTTGCTCCTCGTGGGAACGAACTTGACTTCCATTATATTATTTTTAATTAAGTGGAAATAAGATATTAATTTGATTGCATCTACGACACGCATCAAATTTTGGTGCCGCTGCCGGGGAGCAGTGGACGATTTTAGTTGTTTTTATTTTTCTTTTTGCTTTATTCTTGCTTTGTTAGATTCTATACCGTATCTAACTTAGTTTTCGAGAATCTTATTTCAGGTCCTATACCTTTGGTGAATGCTTAAAGAGGGCAGACCGAGTCCAATACGTCTTCGATCCGGCACTCAACTAAAGGATTTCATTCGAGCGGTTAACACTCCACTTCCTCCTTCTTCATCAAGTGAATTCACAGATTCGGACAAAGAGGAAGAAACAATGACTGATCGTACACTAAAGGACCTAGCTTCTCACAAGCTTGACACACAACAATGGTGTATCCAAACTAACTCAACTTTTGAGATCAAGCCGGGGTTGATTAGAGAGTTACCAAAATTCCATGGCATGGTGAATTAAGAACCAAACAAACATCTTATGGACTTCTATACCATAGTTATGGCTATGCTTCCACCGGAGACTAATGCGGATGGAGAAATGTTGAAAGCTTTCCCGTTTTCTTTGGCGGGCAATGCTAAGGAATGGTTATATTATTTGCCTTCCGGAAGTATCACAACATGGAACGGTATGAAGAAACTTTTCCTCGAGAGATATTTTCCCGCATCCAAAGCTACTCAAATTCGCAAGGAGATTTGTGGGTTGAAGCAACATGTTGGAGAGTCACTTTATGAATGTTGGGAGCGATACAAGAGGTTGGTGGCAAGCTGTCCACACCATCAATTTAGTGATGTTATGATACTCCAATACTTCTATGAAGCACTCCACCCAAGTGATAGGTCTCTTCTTGACGCCGCGGGTGGTGGTGCACTAATGAACAAGACGGTGACCCAAGCTACCGATTTGATTGAAAGTATGGCTGCGAACTCGCAACAATTCTACACAAGAGATGAACCCATGGTTAGGCGAGTACATGAAGTTAGTGATTCATCATCACATCTTGATCAAAGGATGAGTAACATGGAGTTAATGATTCAAAGGATGGCCGCGGTTATTATTCCGAATGATGAGACCGAACAAGTAAATGCTATATATCCAAATCAAAGGCCGAGGTACGATCCATACTCGAATACTTACAATCCCGGTTGGAAGGATCATCCCAACTTTAGTTATGCAAATAAGCAAGCGGCGGTTCCCAATCCGTATGAGCAACAAGGTGGTTTCCAACAATCACGTTTCCAACCTCAACAACAATTTCAACCACAACAAGTCAAGGAACGTGATTCTTCAATTGATAGCAAGCTCAATGCATTGATGCAAGGTATGCAAGGTATCACCACTTTGGTCCAACAAAAACAACAAAAGACCGATTCGGCAATCAAGGATTTACAAATTCAAGTGGGGCAATTAGCGACCGATGTGAACATATTGAAAGCTCAAGCGTCCACAAAGCTTCCTTCACAACCATTTATTAATCCAAGAGAGAGCGTTAATGCGGTTACTTTAAGGAGTGGGAAACAAGTGGAGCAACCAAATAAACAAGATAAGGTGTATGATGAGAAAGACGAAATTGAAACCGCACCAAAGGAGAATACATCCCCAACCAACTTACCCAAGGAGACGGTTCCTAGTACTTTCACAACTCCACCCCCATTTCCTAGCAGATTTGCTAAGTCAAAGAAAGAATTGGAATACATGGATATTTGGGAGATCCTTAAGAAAGTACAAGTCAATATTCCACTCATTGAAGCTATTCGTCAAATTCCTCGTTGTGCAAAGTTCTTAAAGGAGTTGTGCATGAACAAGAAAAGGTTGAAAGGGAATGAAGTCATGAGTGTGGGGGAGAATGCTTGGCGTTCATTCTCAAGAAAACTCCCACCAAAATTAAAGGACCCTGTAGTTTCAATATACCTTGCACAATTGGTAAAACAAGGTTTACTCGAGCTTTGCTAGATTTGGGAGCATCGGTTAATGTTATGCCTTCCTCGATTTATGATTCTTTGAATCTTGGTCCTCTTAAAGAGACCGGAGTAGTTCTTGAACTTGCTAACCGATCTAATGTTTACCCGAAAGGGATTGTTGAGAATGTTTTGGTGCAGGTTAATGAGCTTGTATTTCCGGCCGATTTCTATGTCTTAGACATGAATGATGAGAATTTTTCCAAGTCTACACCTTTGCTATTGGGTAGACCATTCTTAAGCACCGCCGGAACAAAGATTGATGTCCAAAATGACACCTTGACTATGGAGTTTGATGGTACACTCATCCACTTCAATATCTTTGAGACAAAGAGGTACCCTAGTGATGTGAAATCATGTTTTCCCGTGAAAGAGATTGATCCGGGCTAATGAATCTTGCAAGAGCTAAGTCGGGCCGTCGACTTTAAAACAAGCGCTTAATGGGAGGCAACCCATAGGTTTTGTATTTCTTATCCTTTTGCTTTTTGTTATTTCTTTTTCTTGTTCCATATCATGTTAAAATTTCCCACCTTGACTTTACTAGGAAGATTCAATTACATTGAGGACAATGTAAGGTTTAAGTGTGGGGGAGTGGTTAAGCATGTATTTAAAAAAAAAATTAAAAATTAAAAAAAAAAATTTTACATAAAACCTCCAACTTTTAGAGATTTTAGAGTCACTAGCATACTTCTAGGTATGTTTACATAGAGATTTTGACCGACATAATTGAACTTGGAATTGTTAGAGAACTACATTCGGATTTCTTGCTTGTTTGAGTGTTAAATAATGGATTTAATCATGCCGGTGATGCGAATTTGGTGCAGGGAGAAATGCATTATTAGAGTTGCTGATCAATCATTAGTGGAGACTACCCGTAATCATATCATGTGAGGCACCGACCAGAAATTTTTTCCATCTAACTAAAGAGCTTTCTTTTGAGTGTGTGTCACCGTACGTAAATTCCGGGTATAATGGTGAGCTACCCAACCTCCCACCAATAGAAGCACTACTCTTTGATCTCTTGAGTGCTAATTTTTTCAATCATGAGGGTGACGTCTATAGATGAAAGCTTCCTTCTTGTAGTTCGATTTGCAGTTAGCACCATTCTCTCTCGCGACAACAACGGATCCATAGAAACACCATCATCATCAACAAGGAGCGACATCAAAATCTACAAGGAAAGTTGGAAAAGTTCAAGGTTTACAAGCAACGGAATGAGAAAAAGAGCAAATTTCAAATACAAGTAAAGCAACATACAAAGAGCGGATTTCACATATATGTTGAGGACTTACAATACAATGAGCATAATTATACATACAAGTATGAAGACTTATTCATAAAAGCGAAGAAAATCAAAAGGTGAGAATTGTTGAAGTTTATGATTTCGAGACGATACAAGTTGTGAAGAATCAAGCGGTAAAATACTTCTCCCACGGCCACGGTTTGTTTTTGTATTTTATTTCTCTTGTTTCAAAAAAAAAAAAAAAAAAAAAAAATGAAAATTTCATAAAAAAAAAGGAAGATAAAAAGATAAAAAAAAAAAAAAACAAGAGAAATATTTGTTTTTATTTAATAAGCCGTGCGGAAGGAAAAATCTATAAGGAAGTTTCAAGCGACAAGGATTTTTAAGGTAAAAGAGTTACAAATTGTTAAGGAATTACGAAGTTCGAGAGTTTATCATCAATAGTTGAAACCGAAGACGAAGACCATGAAGATAAAGACGAGGAGCGGAAGACGTTTCTATTGGATTCCGTGAGAGTGGTGTTATCATAATTGGCGATCGGATGTGAAGGTGAGTAAGTAATCTCATCCTCGATAATAGTGGTTGATTTCCTTTCTTAGAGATCATCAGAAAAATGGTTTTTTTTTTTCAAAATGTTAAAAGATGTGGGTTTTTAAAAAAATATTTCGGAAGTTATCCTTCCCACCATTCAATGTGTCGCAGGATTTCTCTCTTCATTCCTACCTGCACACATGTGAGACCCATAAAAAAGCCGTCTTTTTGAGTGCAATTATCATAAAATCCTTTTTGGTGAGGCAGAAGTCGAGGCGAAATGCTTATTGATCGTTTCTCAAACACGCGTTCTCTCATTATGGTGTGGTTATTTCTCACTCAACATTTAAGAATGAGAATATGTTCTTTAATATTTCTAACTTCTTATTACTAGAATGCAGAAACTCTATGTCCTCATAACTCTTTGCATGCTTGGGACGCTTGAACGCTTTGAAGTTGTGAGTTTTTAGTTTGATTTGCTCGAGGACTAGCAAAGTCTAAGTGTGGGGGAATTTGATAGGTTGTAGAATACATCCTATTTACTATCTATTGTTTATGCTTTCTTTGCTATTTTTCTTGTAAATTATGTATTTTACGCTTGTTTTGAGTTTTGTAGCTACTTTGGAGTCGCACGAAGGAAAAGAAGAATAAATGATCCAAATTGAGCAAAAAGGGCGGGATTGTCATTTCACGGGAAAAACACTATCGGGAGACGAGCCACGGTTAAAGGGCAACTCTCTCGAGAGGAGTATTAAAAGTAGCCAAACATGTTAAGGGGTAACTACATGTTAGGGGTTGTCCACTGGGGTATCCCTTATCTAATAAGTGGGGTGGTCCCTATCCACTGGGTGTAACCATCCACCCGAATTATTACACAACCCTATTTCGAGAGAGTTTTCTCTCATTCGAGACACGTAAAGTGAGAAAGAAAAGCACCATGACTACCGGCCGAGTGAAACCGAGAGAAGAGAGTGATCGATGATGGTTTGGGGCTGAAATCAAATTAAGAACAGAGATCGAATTGATTGTGTAGTCATTGAAATAAGAGAGCCGAGATCAAGAAATCGAAGATGAATTCATGCCGGGGTTTGAAGAAATTGGGATCTGTTCTTTGCTCTGGATTAGGGAAGAATCAATGAAGCATGGTGAGAGGAGAACCGAATCAAGAGAGAAATAGAGATTGAATCTCGAGATGGGTTCGTGGTAGAATTGGCTGAGAGAAGTTGAGAAGAATAAAAGATGGGTTTTCGATCTAAAGCTGCCGATGTTGGTCCGAGAGTCGATATAAAGAACAGAGATTAAGAACCTAATGTTTAATCGATTGTTGTGAAGATAGAGATAGAGAAACTCAGGATTTTGTTGTTGCTCAATCGAATCAATGTTGCGGTCGAGATTCAGTAGATCGAGCAGAGCAGATGGGAACGAATGAGATATGTAGTGAATCGAGAACGATGCTAATGCTATTGTTGAATGATATTCTTCTAATGAGAAGTTGGTATGACTGGTGGTGGATATAAGGAACTGATAAGGTTCTGAGAATGGGTTTCTGAGATCAAGAGGATGGGAGAAATGTTGAGCTTCTGTTGAATTAAGAGCAGAAGGTGAAGCTGTTGGTTTTGGTGATGACTTAGAAGAGGGATTTGTGGTTGATTTAGCCGTGCTGATGCTTTACACATTGATTGAGTTTGCAAGATGCGGTAGAAATTGGAGCTGCTGGGAATGACAGGGAGCATCAAATTGAGTAATGAGATAGAAGATGAATTAGTGTGGGTGCTGTGAAGGATGGATTTGATGGTGGAATTGTAGCCAGATTGGAACCAGGAGTGAGACAAATAACACTGCAAAGGGAAGATAAAGGTGGTGCTATGCTTAAAATGTGAAATTTCCTAGATGTATGTATAGGAATTCTTAACAGGAAATGAAGAAGAAGTGAGGTCTGAATTTGGCCGGAAGTCTCAGAAATAGCCGAAACTCGTACGATTCTCCATTCCTAGTAGTCAACTCGGGCCGTGATGAACCGATCCACTCGGTGATCCGGCCTAACTCAAATAGAGTAAGCCAACGAGTCGGACCAAATTGTCTCGGTGACTACCTCTTCCCTTGACCCGGTTGACTAACGGTTGACCCTTTTGACCGTTAGTCCTAACGGTGGACTGACGGAATATTCCGTCGAATATACCATTGACGGCAGAGAATTTCAGGTGGCCGGCAGTGATTTATTCCGGCCGGATTCCGGCCATAATACTAGTTTTCCGGCGAGCCAAAAATTCCAGAATTTTCTGTGGACTTCTCTCATGGGTGTGAAGACTTGGACTAGGAATTGGATGGAGAATTGGGCTCAAATTTGGAAAGATAAGATGGAGAGTTGAGAAAGGCTTGGATTTGGAAATTGAATTGCTAAAGGAAAAGGATTCTATTCCTTGGAAGATTTGGAGAATATTGAAGCCTATAAATAGAGAAGTTTTCTACATCTTTTTACACACCTCTCTACACACACAACACTTTTTTCTTTTCTTTATTCTTTGTGTGAACTCTTTAGCATGAGTAGCTAATTTTCTTATTGATTGAGGATGAATTCCTAGTTCTTAATACATGTTTTGAGTTTTGTTTCAATTCTATCTTGAAGTTTTTCACATGATTATCGTTTGTTTTTACTAATAGGAATGTTTATTCATTCATGATTGATGGATAGGTTGTTTAGAGTGTACGCTAAATTGATTTGTTAATTTGATCTAAAGCTAGTGAAAGTTAGGAGATAAGTAATTGTTTCTTGACTCTTTACACAAGTAGCAAACATAAGACCTTGCGGAGGGATTCCGTGGAGCAATTGTGTGTGAAAACAACGTTAGCAAGTAGACCTTGATCTAAGAGTCTAACTACTAATATTAACCTAATAAGTTCATAAATCTTAATGCGTTTATTTAAATTACATCTTGAGTGATCTACTTCTAGGTGGTTTGGTAAATAGAATCCGGTAGTCGAGAACTTCCGTGTCCGGTGATACAAGGGATTTGGGGGTTTAGCACTGATTTAGCTGCTTTACCTACGGTCGGTGATAATTTGTGACTAATAACAAGTAGAAAAGAACATAACTTGATTCATTGTTTTGCAACGAAGAAGGATTCCTTGATCTTGTCTCTCTTATTGATTTCAACTTTAACTTTTAATTGCTTTGTTTATTTTCTTTTTGCTTTACACCCCCCTTTTCGTGACAGTTTTTACAACTAGAATCTCTTGCTCCTCGTGGGAACGAACTTGACTTCCATTATATTATTTTTAATTAAGTGGAAATAAGATATTAATTTGATTGCACCTACGACACGCATCAAACCCACGCTGGTAGCCTAACTTGCAAACCGTGCAACCTACCACCAAGGCGTTCCATACATGCCATTGGCACATGCCACACACGCCACTAGCAGCTTTGGCATTGCCACTTACACTCAACGTGCAACCTACCACCAAGGCATTCCGCACATGCCACACACGCCACTAGCAGCTCTGGCATTGCCACTTGCACTCAAGGTGCAACCCGCAACGAAGGCATTCCGCACATGCCACACGCGCCACTTGCACTCAAGGTGCAACCAACACTCGAGGCATCAACACAAACTGGGGGATGATTTCCAGGTTCTTGGTTTGGCGGTCACAACATGCACCGTACACTACGCTCACATTAAGAAAGCGTGAATAGGAATAAAGCGGTCAAATAAATGAGGAAATAATGGTGAAAACGTTTTCACCCATAAACACCATGCGGTTACCACCTCCTCCCATTATTTCATCCTTTACTCTCTTCCTTCATGAGGCCAGGGTACGTTTCAATCTCGACTTGTATAAATAGGTCTTACCTATTTCCACCAGACAATAAGTCTCGGTCAGGAGAAAAACACAACACTCTCAGAAAAGGAAACTTTGCAAGCTCTCCAAAAAAGCTTTCATCTCTTTCAAGCTTCTGAAGCTTTCACTTTCTGATACAAGTTGAGACACTATTCTCCAAGAATTATTCTGGTCTCAACACCTTTCTTTGCTTCCCTCCCCAAATCAACCCTTTTCCTCCACTTTGTGACCGAAGCAAGTCTGGAACGGCCATTTCTTGGTTTAGGACGGACTTGTACAAATTGATCTCTCGAATCTAGAAAGTGCTCACGTACTGCACATTTGTTTAGGGTTTAAACCAGTTTCTCACTCACCTACCGAATTTACCAAAATCGGCGGAAACGATTTTTACCCATAAACACCAATATAAACACTTGGGAAATCAAGCAACAAGTTTAGTAGAGTCGGCTCACCACCGGTTGAAGAAGAATTTCTTTGGATGTGTTGATAATTTTGTAACCGTGTGGAATATTACTTCAAGCGCGACATTGATAGAATTAAAGAAAAGTTCCAAAAAAGTTGTATATTTAAAATAAACGGAAAATATGTCGACCACCCATTGTTCAAGGGAATCCATTACAACGTATCTCTGTAATGTATGAAGTTGTTGATTATAGAAGTCGAGTTGATGGATAAGTGGGAAACCACGGCGGACGAGGTGTGTAACATGAAAAAGTCTATGGGACTCCCTTGTCGCCATATGATATTCAACTACGAGCATGGCGTAATCCCTTTAAGCGAAATTGATCCATTTTGGAAGCATCTAAGTTTCATCCCTCCTCCAAAGGGAGAAGAAGCCGAAGAAGAGTTTGGTGATAAAGAAATTGATAGAACCGTACTAGAGATTTATCGTGGCATGAACAAGCTCAAAAAACAAATATTTTGGGATGACTTGAGGAAAATCATATATCCAGAAATGCAAGAGAATGTCTATGAACCGGCAAAAGGCAAACGCAAAGGTAGACCAAGCAAAAAAGAAACAAAAAAGAAACTAAGAGAATATGCAAAGGTGTTACGTAAGAAGAAAAGTCAGCAAAACGCAAATACTAGAGATCCTTGTGGCCATGAGTATACCGCGGCAATGTACTTGGAGAAAACCAAGAAACGGGGTAGGAGTATTGCGGAGAAAGGCGAAACAAGTGAGCGAGTTTTGAAGAAAAAGGGTCTGATGTGTCCATCACAACCAAGCCAACCATCTTCCAGCGATGTGAAGCTTAAGTCTCCAATGTTCCCCATCCAACCATCTTCACTAGACGTGAAGCTTGTGGCTCCAAATAAAGACTATTTGAATGAGCTACCCCTACACATTAGAGAATACGTTATATCCACCGACGATGTTCCTCCGGATGGTAATTGTGGTTTTCATGTTGTCAATCAACAACTTGGTCCTTTCATCGAAGGTGCAAGCGAAATAATGGGTGTGCAATCACTCATATAGGGCAAAGTTTGTCTTCCAAACTAAAGGAGAATCCGGCATTTTACAAGACAATGTTGTGCGATGGGGAGGGTAGTATTAATAAGAAATTTTTTAGGTATCAATGTCGTCTTCATGAGGGCCAACCGATCACAAGGGATTATTGGATGAGCATGCCTATATGTGGACACTTAATCGCCGAGGCATTCAATTGTGTGGTTCATTGTTTCTCAAAATGTGCTAGTTTCACCTTCACCCAAAAACAACCCTATGTGTTTAACAACTCAAACGAAGGAAATGTGTGATGGAATTGATTAACAACAACCACTTTATAGGCCTCCAGTTAAAACCCGATTGTCCATTGCCTCCAATATGTGCAACCTCTTATTGGCCTGCATTTAATCCGGATAGAATGTTGGGTTGGTGTATCATGTATGAGCATAATATGGAGATGTGGAATGCTTTGAAGAAGTCCGAAGAAATTGTACATGAAGGTCAAATTTCACTTGAGGATGATTAAATGACACATGTAATGGAACTAACTATGCTTATGAATGTAATACTATGTTTTTTGAAGAGTGGTATTAATTATTGAGTACACGACATAACCGAACTTTGTTGGTAAGGCTAATAGACAAACTGAACACATATGTGATACAAAACACACTCCAAAACAAACCTAAGATTTAGTTTATGTGATTTTTACATCAAGAGAATGAGTTTTCCAACATGTGCAATGGCAAAATTTTGAGTATCCAGAGAAGATTTCGGTTAGGAAATAAAAACATTAAGGTTCAATTACAAGATGAATACACGACATAACCGAACTTTGTTGGGAAGGATAACAGACAAACTGAACACATATGTGATACAAAACATACTCCAAAACAAACCTAAGAGTTGGTTTATATGATTTGTACATCAAGAGAATGAGTTTTCCAATATGTGCAATGGCAAAATTTTGAGTATCCAGAGAATATTTCGGTTAGGAAATAAAAACTTGCGACGTAACCGAACTTAAAGTTCGGTTACAAGATGAATACACGACATAACCGAACTTTGTTGGGAGGGATAACAGACAAACTGAACATATATGTGATACAAAACACACTCCAAAACAAACCTAAGAGTTGTTTTATGTGATTTGTACATCAAGAGAATGAGTTTTCCAACATGTGCAATGGCAAAATTTTGAGTATCCAGAGAAGATTTCGGTTAGGAAATAAAAACTTGCTATGTAACCGAACTTAATGTTCGGTTACAAGATGAATACACGGCATAACCGAATTTTGTTGGGAAGGCTAACAGACAAACTGAACACATATGTGATACAAAACACACTCCAAAACAAACCTAAGAGTTGGTTTATGTGATTTGTACATCAAGAGAATGAGTTTTCCAACATGTGAAATGGAAAAAATTTAGTATCCAAAGAAGATTTCGGTTAGAAAATAAAAATTTGCGACGTAACTGAACTTAAAGTTCGGTTACAAGATGAATACACGACATAACCTAACTTTGTTATGAAGGCTAACAGATAAACTGAACACATATTGTATCCAAAACACACTCCAAAACAAACCTAAGAGTTGGTTTATGTGATTTGTACATCAAGAGAATGAGTTTTCCAACATGTGCAATGGCAAAATTTTGAGTATCCAGAGAAGATTTCGGTTAGGAAATAAACACATGCCTCATAACCGAACTTAGAGTTCGGTGACCTGTAAATTTTAAAAATGTTACCGAACTTTAGGTTCAGTTAGCTGTTTTAAAATTGTAGGTTGCCGAAAAACATACTGTATCCAACATTTCAGTCTTATAAAATTGAAAGCTTCCGAAAAACATGTTTTTTTAAAATTGCGCTACGAAATCCTTAAGTAATTGTTTCAAACACAAAAACATACGAAATTAAAGCATACGAAATCCATAACCAAGATGTTTTTTGAAACTAAAATCATATGAAATCACTAACGACCACTTTTACGACCCCTCTTGCCACCTCCTTGTTTACCACGAGTTTTAGGTCGAACTTCCTCATCACTTGTGGTATCATCTCTATGACCGGTTTCCTCCATAGCGCGACTTGAACCTTGTCCTTGTTGTCGACCCCTTTTACCACCTCCTTGTTTACTACGAGTTATAAGTCGAACTTCCTCATCACTTGTGGTATCATCTCCTCCACTGGTTTCCTCCACAGCGCGACTCAAACATTCACCTTGTTGTCCACCCCTCTTCAGTTGCTTAGTCCTACTTGGCTCTACCATTCTTTTAGTTATAAGACCCTTTCATTCCTTGTAGTAGGCAGTTTGTTCCTTAGTCAACATCGGCTCTTCAGTTTTGATTTTAGCCATCCATTTCTTCAACAATTTCGAACCCTTCAACACCTAATTCCAATTTTAAGCATAAGAAAATATATTTTCAATACTTTTAAACAACCCAAAGGTATAAGACAAAGAATTTTCTAACCACATTATCCCATAACCTTTTTGCTTCTTCTTCACAAATAGGCATCTCCTTCTGAGCTCGCTTAGCCTCCCTCTCCTTTTCCTTCGCTTTCGCCGCATCAGTCTTAGCTTGTTGTTCTTTATTTATCACAAAAGGATGACTAATTTCTTCATAATACTCCATATAATCTTCGTCACATGCATTTACATCTTCCCCACAAGGTACACAATCACCTCTTGGTAAGTAATAGTTACTACGTGCATTCTAATGTGCTACTGCAGGAGTTGGTTCATGTTTTGGAACAAAATATTTCTCAGTGTTCTTTGTTCCTTGACCCTGCAAAGTGAAATTTTCATTCTCCACATCTGGAGTCATTTGGACGCAACAAATTTGTCTTAGTATTCTCCTTGGATTATATATTGCGTAGCCGTTAGGATACCAAATAGGTCCAAAGTAGGGCATGACTGTAGAGAAACCATTAAGATCGTCTTCATCTACATCGAAATCATAGGGTACGGCGTATGGGTGAAATACCACATCGTTCACATAAGTTTATCCAATTTCTCCCTCAATGAAGTCAACTGATTTTCTTTAGACTTCTTTTGTGTGTTCAAAAACACCCATTTTCCGGCTGTAGGTTCGTCATAGGGATAAGGTTTCTTTTCCTTAGCCAATCCCAATGAAGGTAAGTGGTCGTAAATCCAAACTTATGCGAAAATAGGAAAATATTAACCACATTCATGAAATTTGAATTGGAAAGACATAAATTTAGCGGATAATTTGCTAATTAAGAATGTAGAAGGTCACCTGAAAAAGAGTTAAGTAGCCTCCAATTTGGTTCGTCTTAATCCTCGACCCTTTGCTCATTTCTTCCATAACCAAAGCAAGCACCCCAGTGGCCCAAGAGTAGTTGTTGATTTCATCGAGATCCTCCAAAAGTTGTAGATAATGTGCATCCACCCTATTTCCAGAAGTGTTGGGGAAAATAACAGTTCCTAACTGATATAAACAATAAGCGGTGACATGATGCCTAAGGGTCTCCCTGTCCATCACCAACTTTCCTTTCTGCACCTTCTTTTTTGTCCCTTTAAATGCTTCCTTCAAATTTACCAACTTGAATTTCTTTAGCTTTTTCTTAAATGCTCCATTTGCCTCATATGCATTATACTCATTGCCACGTTTAGGGGACCTCACAGAACGTCTAAACTCACATTGAGTCTTTCTTGCATCCCATCCAAGACATTTTACAACCAATTCTTCTAGATCTTGATAACTCATCGAGGGGTTGTAGCCTTCTCAAAGACATTTACCTTCCACTGGTAAGTCGCTAATATGGTTGCAATCATCGGGAGTAATTCCCATCTCACCAAATGGAAGATGCATTGTATATGTCTCGGGATAATGCCTCTCGAGAAATGCGGATATGACAACAGCGTCAAATTCCACATGTGCGTGCTCAACAGCTCTCCATAACACACATTCTTTAACCTTCGCTACAAACTCGTCATACTCCAAAGAAAGATCCCATTTGGATGCCTTTTGACGTTTAATAAGACGAATTGCATCATTATGATCCTACGAAAAGAACATAACACCATTAATACTTGACGAAACATGCCCCCCCCAAAAAAAAAGTTTTGTTAGTAAATAATACCTTTGTCGCATAGATCTTCGCAGCCTGTGAGTATTTGTATCCAAACAATGTTTCCCCTCCATCTTTTAGAGTACCATAAGTTGGGTTCACTAGTGAAAAACACAAATGAGCAAGGGGGATGTGTGAGTATCTATCACTAGGCGGCTTCGGATTCTTTTTCTCTTTAACGGGAACAATTTATTGCTCTCCCTCCTCTCCATCCTCTTCCTCATTTTCCTCCTCTCCATCATCTTTATCCTCTTCCTCCTCTCTCTCATCTTCCTCCTCTTCATACCCTTCCTCCTCTCCCTCCTCTACATCCTCTTCACCCTCTCCCTCCTCTTCCTCTTCATCCAACTCTTCCTCTTGTCCTTCTCCTTCTTTTCCCTGTCCTACTTCTTCTTCCTCTACATTTTCAACGTGTTCTCTTTTTTGTTCAGCCTCTTCATTTCCGTGGTCTTCATTTCCTTGCTCTTCTTCTTCATCATTCTCTTCCTAAATAACATTAATATTCTCCAACACCTCTTCATTGACATCTTGGATCACATTACGAACATTCTCTTAGTTGACTTCCGGTAATGAGCCCCCTCCATGTTTAGCATTTTTGGCACCACGGTTTCGGAAATCTAAATATTTTGCTCTACGAGGGGTGAGAGTTTTCAAATCCTCATCCAGGTGTAGATTCAATCTTTTTACTTTGTTCCTAAAGAACAAAAACCAAAGTATTAGCTAAACATAAGAGAATGTTGTGTTATCAAATCAAATAGAACTAAAGAATGAAGTAAACACAACATCTGGAGTTAACAGACAGAAGTTCGGTTACCTAATAAAAATAGAGACGTAACCGAACTAAATATTTTGAAAGTTTGGTTAGCAAGACACATTTATCGTCCAAACCGAACTCATTCTTTCAAAGAAGACAATGCGTTCGGTTAGGAAAGTTTTCTTTGCGAGCTAACCGAACTAGGTAGTTCGGTCACCAGGTAGTACTCGACTTAACCAAACGGTTCTTATTTTTGGAAGTTCGGTTATGAAAAAATAGGGTTACACAAAAATCTCCTAACCAAAATCTACCCTGTAACTATTATTTTCAATGAGTGTTCATGATTTCTAATCGATTTCTTTAACAAATAACGAATTCAAAAGAATGGGTATGAAGGAACTTACCCGCGGATTTGCATTTCACTTGAATCAGACTTGTTGGTTTTTGTTGGATGATTGATTTTGCCTCTGAACGGTGGTTCAAGCTGTTTATGAATTAGCAATTGTTTTGGGAGATTCACTATATGTGGGAGTCCCGGACTCAATCCTGGAAGTCTGGGTGTTTGCTTGGTACGCATTGCTTATAAAGATTGATTAATCGATGATGAATTTTTTTTGAATCGACGTAACGTCAATGTCTACGAAGAAGAAGAGGAGGAAAAGAAGAGAAGAAGAATAAGAAGAAGATGATGAGGAAAAGAAAAACTGATTTTAAGTTTTAATTTATGTAGGATCAGAATATCGCGACATCAATACTTCGCGAGATTAATTAACGACAGCATTGCGAAGGTGTCGCAGGGAAGTAATATAAATGACGCAATGGATGACGACAGCCAGAACATGAGAAAAGTGTGAAGATTTGGCGAGATTTAGGAGTGTCGCGAAGACAAACACTTATACATTTGCGATATTTCGCGAGTCATTCCCGAAAATAAAGGACAACTTAGCTGTCATCCACTATGTAATACCCTATATAAAGGGTTGAGTAAGTCTGTTGCGGAGGAGAGTTCTTTTTGAATTGTTAAGCAAGTCATTATGAGAGAGAAAATTTAGAGTGATTGTAATTTCTTTAGCTTTGTTATATCTTCCTGTGTAAACCTTTCAAGAAAATAATCAATAAAATCTATAGTTATTCATCTTCAAATGGATTAATTGAGCAAATTCTAGTAAGGGGTGTAGTGTAGGATTTCCTGCAACTACATATGCGCTAGAAACAGGGAAAGAGTGAAGATCAACATTGTGATTTTGAAAAATTTGGAGTAATAAGAAAAGAAATTTCATACAATTTACGGCAAATTGCAGAAATTAAGAAATGGTTAGAAGAAGGAATACCTCAGAACAACCAACAACTGTTAGAAGAAGCAGGAGATTAGCTGGAGGAAGGAGAAGTGAAGTAGGAGAGCCATCAAGAATAAACGCAAGAGATAGAGAAGAAGGTCAAATTCAACCACCAATTCAACCAGCACCGAATAGAGTAATAGATTATGATAGAGTGAGTGTGCATAAATGGAGATCAGATTTTATGGAGGAAAGAGAAGAAGTGCAACAATTGATAAATAATAGACTAGAGGAGAGAAATCGAGAAGAGATGGGAGAAACAATTCGTGGAAATGAATAGAAGCGTTGAGGCAAACAATACATGAAGAACGGCGGTTAGAAGCGGAAGAACGTGCAAATTTAACAAGGCAAAACCATGAATTAAGAATGGAAAATATGAGGTTGCAGAATAGAAGGTCAAGAAGTAATACCAGGTCAAGATCGGGATCAGTCAGAGAAGATATGAGAAGAAAATTACCTGTAGAAAATGTTAATGAAGAAAATTTAGAAGGAGAGTCAGATCTCGGTGAAAGATGTTGCGAGAGAAGAGAAGTGGTAGAAGATCATTATATTCCACATCCTGAAATTCTGCAGAGTGGCCAAGATGGCGAAAATCAAGAAAATAGGCAGCGTCAAGAGCAGAATAATCTAATTTGTGAAGAAAATCAGGAAGAAGGAAGGAGAATATTGCATGAGAGAGGAGCACGGAGGAAACAAAAGGAGATTGAAGATGATATCGAAAGGCATTATATTGAACAAGCGCGTCTAGCTTGCGAAAGGGAAAGATTAAGAGCAGAAATGGAAGAACGAGAATTGGAAGAAGCAATTCGGCAGAACAATCATGACAATCGAAAAAGAAGGCGCGAACAAAATCGCAACAATGGAAATATCAATGAAGAATATGAAAGAACACAAAGGAGAACTGATAGACAACCAAGAAGAGAAAATGATAGATATAATGGCGTGAGAATTCGTGAAAGAGGGGAAGAAGAAAATCGCAGAGAAAGAAGAGAAGAGAATGATGAACAGGAAAATCTAAGTAGACATGAACGCAGAAAGAGAGAGGCAGAATTAAAAAGACCAATAAATTCGAATTCTGAGGCAAATGAACAAATCTTGAGAGAATTGGCAGAGATGAGGGGAATATTGAACACGAGAAGAGAAGGAGGAAGAAGACGGTTAGATGAAGCCATCGCAGGGCTGCGAAAAATCCTTTTACATTAGAGGTGCGGTAGGGAGGAATACCCCCAAAATGCAATTTACCCGCATTAACCAAAGCATTTTTGATGGAACAACTTGTGCGATACAACACATCAAAGCTTATGTGAGATGTATGTTACAATGGGAAAATCATGATGCCATATTGTGCAAATACTTTGTATCAAGTTTAACAGGAGAAGCATTGAAATGGTTTGAGGGTTTACCAAGAACACAATCACGTCATTTCACCATTTACAAGCTATATTCTTAGGGGCATATATAAGTAACAACTCTTCTCGACCAGGTATTGAAGATGTGTTCGGGCTGAAACAAAGAGTTGGCGAAAGTTTGAAACATTTAACTGTGAGATGGAAGACAATGTGCAGCGAAATGGATAGAAGGGTGGATGAAAGATATCTCATTCTATCGTTCATAAATGCTATGTTCGCAACCAATTTGTTATATATTCAAATTTTTAGAGTCAAGAATACAATCACGATGACTGAGTAATTACGAGAACTTCAAGAGGAGTATATTGCTTTAGAGGAAAGGCAAAATGAGATGGAATCATATCCAATTGCGAATGCAAGCTTATTACCCAAACTGATAAATACGGTGGCGAGCACTTCGCAAGGTCAACAAGAAAGGATAATAGATGATGGAAAGCCAAAGATAGTAGCCATGGGAAGCCATGATCAAGAAGAATTCGAGAGAGAAAGGAACTACTACAACCGTGGCGGCAACAACAAAATTCAAAGACTTGATCATCCGCAAGAAACTTATGGAAGTCAAAGGCAGAATTATCATGGAGGGCAGCGACGTCACAGAGTGGTATGGGAAGAAATCAAAATGCCACCACTAAATACTAGTGTGGAAAAAATATGGGAAGCTATACTCTTAATGGAAAACATACCCGCACCATGGAACATGGGGAATGAACCACCACCAGGTGATAGAAGTCACGAATTCTGCTCTTACCATCGCTTTCATGGACATCTAACAAATGACTGCAGAAACATAAAAAGAATCATCTTCAGAATGATTGACCAAGGAAAGCTGAATCACTTTCTAAAAGGTGAAGACAAAGTTCAACCGTTACCACCACCACCAGAGATGCACAGGACAAACTCAGCAAAGGGGAAAGAAACATTCGTAATAGAAGTTGGAGCGAAAGCTAAAAATTTGTTTTGCAACTCCATTGTACACTCATACCGCACAGTTGAAGATTTTCATGATAACGTACTCAGTAGGGTTTTTGCGAGGGATGCTGATGATAAAGAAGTAATGAATATTGCGAAGACATCGCAATTAAAAAAGTGGCAATTGCAGATTATTTCTTTCTCTGCAGAGGAAATACCTAAAGGCAGAGAGATACATGATTGCCCATTGGTTGTAAAATTGGAAATTAATCCAAAACCTATTGATGGAGAAGACGATGAAGCAGAAAATTGCTGGGCGATCAATAGAATCTTAATTAATACTGAGAGCCCAGTAAAAATTCTTTTTTACCATACTTACAAGACTATGGGAGGAGAGGATGAAGATTTTATACCTTCGACATACAAAATATATGGTTTCAATGGCACAGCGAATAAACCTAAAGGAGAAGTTCATATGAGAATACCTTTGCAAGGATTATCAACTGAAGTTTTGTTCTGTGTGGTCGATGTGGAGTCCCCTTATAATGCATTGATTGGACGGCCATGGTTGCATGAAATTCTGGGTGTAGCGTCAACATATCATCAGTGTATAAAGTTTCCTCATCCTAGCGGTGTTGGAATTATAAAGGGAGACTGGATGGAAGGACAAAAATGTTATGAGGTTGATGTGGAGAGTTGCGAGGAAAGAGATGCAAAAAGGAAGGGCTGGAAGAAAAATATAAAAGATAAACAAAGAAGAGAAAGGTTGATGGTGGATACCATAGATACAATAGAAGAAGACACATTTCGAAGTGAATGCATGAAGGCAGTTGAAAATTGCGATGGAAAGGAATCGTTAAGAGATTTGAATGGTTCAGAGATAGAAAACAGCAGGATCAAAAGGTGTAAGAAATAAATAGTCATTGTTATCAAAATTAGTGACAGAGGCATATCAAGAGTAGGAGGCAGAAATAATAAGTGAAGAAGAAATGTGCGAGAATCTCGCCACCAAGAATGTATGAAAATCTGATTGAAGAATTGAAATGAGATTATTACAAACAAAGCAAAATTGCGCGATAGCTTCGCAAACAAAATAGCAAGAAATTATCAAAAATGAATGATTGATTGAGTTACCAAAAATGAATGAGTGAGTGAATGGGACGAACCTTTATGGCGTACACCCTAGTTCGCGAATGATATTTCGCAAGAGGCAAATGTAAGACCTAAAGTGCGTCATATAAGGGGGTATCTCTTGACATGGCTCAGGGTAAAGTTTACACCGCTCCTAGAACCTGGGTCATGGAGATTTGGGGCCCATGAAAGCCTATCCGGGAGAGATACCTTGGATTTCTAACTATATATATATAAGGTTATACCCTGGTTGGACACCCGAGGGTCTCTTCCAAGGAGTCAGTGTATGCTCAAGGCGCCGGGGTACACGGTTGAGCCAAGAGTGCCTGGGGCATTTGAAGTGTCTCGGCCATTCTTGGCAAGTCTTGGTATATCTTTCACTCGGCCAAGAAAACTCCACTTAGGGTGCAGTCTCGTAACCATAAACCATATAGATATAAGGGATAAGAGGCTGCGAAAACAACTGGTTGTTGTTAAGACCGGATTGGAGGAGCTAGTCTTGTATGGCCGATGTACGCCTCCTTGAAGGGGCAACCAGGGAGAAGATAGATAAGGCGGCACCCTCCATTAGGGAGCTGATAAGTGTCAAAAGACGCAAATGTCACGAGGCTTTATTTTCGCAAGAAAGTTTAGGCTTGTCATATTTGTGTGATGATCCTGTAGAGGCAATAATACTAACGCAAGGTTAAGACGAGATCAATGGGTTTTTGCATGAAAATGTAAAGATGTCCTGCGATTTTGTCGCAAAGACTACAATGTCATGGGATTTTACATTCGCAAGAATATTTAAGCCTGTCATATTGTCGCAAATAACATATCCTGCAGAGGCAAAAATACTTAAGAGATGATAAGACAAGGTCAATGGGTCATTACATGAAAATGTAAAGACGTCCTGCGATCTTGTCGCAACGAGGGGCGGGGAAATAAGACCTTTAATTAGGAAGGCAAAATAAGACCGCACAAAAAATGATAAGGCAAGATCAATAGATTTCTTCATTTTAGAAGACGTCATGCGATCTTGTCGCAATGATGCACTTCAACATAAATAAAGATAAGGAAGCAAGTGAGCTTGCGAAAATGATTATATTTCTTTATATAGAATTGCCAAATCTCTATAAATAACAAATACAAAGCTCAGAGGTTTCATTACTCAGAGATAATTGGTCAAATCTCTCGTTTGAAAATAAATAACATAGGCAAGTATGGGAATGTATGAGATGAAATTTTGTTATTCATTTTCATATGATAGATTTATGCACAAAGGAGACAAGGAAATAAAGATTAAGAGGAACTGCTTGATTAATATGTGCAAATAAAGGAAATAAAGATTGAATTCATATTTAGCAATCCAAGAAATTTACGATAAGGGGCTACAGAAAAAAGAAGGTTAAAAGGGTATATATACATATATTACAAGAAGCGAAAGAAGAAAAAGAAGTTATTTCTTTGTTGATTCTTCTTCTTTGTCAGATTCTTCGATTCCATCATTCTTTTCGCCAGACTCTTCTTCTTCGCTAGCTTCACTATCAGAAACGTCCGAGAAAGGCATATCTTCAGGAATATCATCAAGAAGACAAGGGTATGAACTAATAGGAATGTGGTGATCATTGCAAACTGTTTCAATGGTTTGATTGCGAAAACGAACAACATTGTTATTGAAATTCGCTACTGTAGCTTGCAGTTGTTTCTTCAACTTAGAATACTTGTTGTTGCGAAGAGAAAAGCCATTTGAGAGTTGCTCTTTTTCAGATTCAAGTTCTTCAATCCTTAACTGAATTCTCTTCTCGGCTTCTGCAAAACAAGTGACAATAAGTTAATAACAATACTACAGAAGAAAGGAGTAATAAAGTAAAAAGGAATAATAAATAACCTTCTCTGTTAGATATCATATCTTTAACCAAGGCAGTATGATCGGCATGAAGGCTAACATCAACACCTAAGTTATTCCTGGAATTATCTAGAACCTTCGCAGCCCAAGCGAATTCATCATCATTATTTATAACGAGAAGCGAACGAATTTGATCTTCTCGCTCATTAAGTATGGCATTCTGACGAAGAGATTCATCTGGTTCAATTTGTACTTCGAGGAGAGATTTTTGAAATTTTTCCAATGCCTGTGCACCTTTATTAGCAATGCGGTCTTTGTCATCTATAAGGCCACTAATTTTATTCCTTAAAGTTTTGGTTCTCTTATGGGAATCAAGATACATTTGTTTAAATCGGTTGGCTAAACCTAAACTAGATCTATGCTAAATCTCTAAGAGAAGATATTTGGCTTGAAGTTCATTTAATGAAAGGGAATCAACTTTATTTGACGAACTACTTAATGATTCGTTGAGATGAGTGAGAAGAACATCATTATCCATAGGCTCGGGAAATGAATGAAGAAGAATGGCTTCTTCAGAGAGATTATATATGTCTGCGAAAATAATAAATCAGGCAAAGAAAAGCAGATGACAAAATAAAGACGGCTTGAAGAGTAAAAATTTTGTACCATAAAGTTGTTGATTTGCACTTTGAAGAGTAGATATTTTATCCTTCTGAGAAGTAGACTCAACTTCCAACTGTTGAATTTTTTCATCTTTCTTGCGAGACGTCGCAGCTTCAGTTTCTAGTTCTTGGATCTTCTCTTTGAGTTGGAGATTTTTCTTTTCAAGGTTGTCGCGTCTTTTCTCGAGATCTGAGGCAACAACAAAGGAAGCTCTCCCAGACTATAAAGGAAAGTAAAGAAATTGTTAAGATAAAGCTTATAATCGAAGTCACAGAGAAGCAAAGGAATATGAACATACCAAAGCATTGAGAGCATTTATAAATCTAGGAGTCATTGTTCGGGAAACTCCGCGAAAAGAATCATTATCCATTAGCAAGGGAGCATCGCAAATATTAGCGAGAGCTTCGCAAGTAGCAGATAAATGATCATCTCCCAATCCTTGCATAGAATCAGAGAAAATACTAGACAATTGTGCCATAGAAGACTCGACTGAATGATCCTTCTTTGCAAGAGAAGCATCTATCTCATTTTCATCATTGTCAGAATCCTCACTAGATTGGAAACTAGAATGAGAAGAGGGTTGGATTTTCCGTTTTTTAGAAGATGGAGCAGAAGATTTATCCTTGCGAGGAGTGATTTTATTCTTGCCTTTAACCTTCGTAGCTTCAATTTTTTCAACGCCAACCTTCGCACACGAATGAAGATAAGAAACAGAGGCAACAATATTGTTTAAAATAACAAAAGAAAATATTTCTTACTTCATCCGTGATTGATCGGAGTATCGCCAGGGTACTCGTCTTTGGATTTCTTTTATAACTCTTTTTCAGTTTGACAATCTGAAAATTTTGCAAATATAGTAAATATAAGAGGAAGGAAATATCGCAAAAGCAAACCTGAAATAGGAAATATACCTCTTTTGCCTTCTCGGGCCACTTAAATTCCCAAGGACGATAGTCTGCGAGATTCGCAGGGAGTACATGTGAACCTGCGATATAGGGTTCGCTCAAAAATAAAGGAACAACCCACCATTTCTCATCTTTGGAGTGCCGAGGAACATTATTCTTGCCCGAGTGCCAGTCAATATCTTGCATAAGTAGCTTATCAGTGGGAATGTTATCTTTTCTTTTCAATCGAGCGCCCCGGCGAGATTTATCATTTCTCATATTTATTACCGCATAATTCTCAAAAAAGTTTTCCACAGTATACTTCTCAGCAACAATTTTTAAATTTGCGAATTTAGGATCTTTGACATCATTAGGATATAAAGATCCTTTACCAGCGCCACGGTTGGCGAATTCAAGCATTAGACGGATGCAGTCGCCGCTCAATTGATAAATAGCTCGCGAGAATTTCTCATGAGCAAGAATTTCATAGAATAATGGCATCTCGGGATTGTATAGAGGAATGGGAAGTCCTGCGAGGAGTTGACCTAGCAAGATTATGATTTTCTGATCATCATACTGATGATCAGAAAACAGTTTTGCAGAAAGTATAGATGAAGATTCTTGATCAGGAATGGTCGATAGGATGAAACCTTTCTCTTGCAAATTCTTTTGGACTTCATTGAAAAGGGGTTTATATGTACGGCCAAGTGAAGCCATTATTAGAGTATGGGAATGAATGGAGAATTGAAGATCAAAAGAATGAAAAAAAGAGGAGGATTTACAGTAGCAGGAGCGCAAATTGCGGAGGAAGAAAATTGAAGGAAAGTTGCAGAGGGAAAATAAAAGAAAAGAAGAGAAGGGTGATAAAACTATATATGGAGAGGATGATCCTCGAGAAAATAAATGCATTTAATGCGAGATGGGACATGAATGGTCAAGAGTAAACGGTTGAAAGAAACGTGTCAAGAAAAGAATGGAAGAAGAAACATCTGTAATAAGTTCCGTGTAAAAGTACGGAATCAAAACAGATAGAAGATGAACTGTTGTGGCATTTCAAAATATTGATTCTCATGACATTCTCTCCTTCGCAGAGAAAAAATGAGAAGAGGCAAGATGTAGGATCAGAATATCGCGACATCAATACTTCACGAGATTAATTAACGACAGCATTACGAAGGTGTCGCAGGGAAGTAATATAAATGACGCAATGGATGACGACAGCCAGAACATGAGAAAAGTGTGAAGATTTGGCGAGATTTAGGAGTGTCGCGAAGACAAACACTTATACATTTGCGATATTTCGCGAGTCATTCCCGAAAATAAGGACAACTTAGCTGTCATCCACTATGTAATACCCTATATAAAGGGTTGAGTAAGTCTGTTGCGGAGGAGAGTTCTTTTTGAATTGTTAAGCAAGTCATTAGGAGAGAGAAAATTTAGAGTGATTGTAATTTCTTTAGCTTTGTTATATCTTCCTGTGTAAACCTTTCAAGAAAATAATCAATAAAATCTATAGTTCATCTTCAAATGGATTAATTGAGCAAATTCTAGTAAGGGGTGTAGTGTAGGATTTCCTGCAACTACAATTTAGGTTTTAATTAGTGGGTTGGATTAGTGGGTAGTGGGTTAGCTTAGTGGGTTATTAGGATTAGTGATATCCTTAATTAGAATAAGAGCAGATTAGTCTTCCCTAATCTTTTAGGACACCCCTTATACTATAGGGTGGACATTTGTATCACAAAGTAGTCCCCCATTTTTTGAGTAGTCCCCAGAAAATGATTCAATTTTGACAAATAAAACGAAATGGGCTTCACAGAGGCTGTTAATGTTAGGTGAAAGACTGCGGCAGCTATGGATGTTTTTTTGCTCCCAAAAAGGAAATGGAAGAACTCTTTATGGGATTGGGGCTTTGTTTTGTTTTGTTTTGTTTTGTTTTCACATGGAAACATTTTCTAGTGTTATAACTTCTTTTACAAAAATGTACACAAACGGCTGTAAAACCTGTCGGCTTAAAAGTGCATGTCTAATGTCTATCGTGTTATTATGCATTATTGCATGATAATAGGTGTTTTGATGACAATAATAATGTAATAATGCCCTGCAAATGGATTAAAATATCTGAATTTTTTTTGTCTCTTTGATATCTTATTGTGAATTTGTTATTAATTTATTTTGGTGCGAATGTCATTTAATTTTTGATATTTTTGTTGTGAATGTTGTTATTAATTTATTCTGGTGCACTATTGAATGTCTCTTGGTTTTGAGAAATATTTTCTAATTGTTCGGTTGTGTATGCTCGAGATATATGGAACTATGTCGTGATATATATTGAAGGCCTATGAAAATCTTAAGTCTTTGGATGATTACATGATTTGAGTTCGAAACTCGGCAGTATCAAATTAGTTGTGGATGTTGCTTATGATTTGAAACGAAAGGAAAGAACTCTGGGTGGATGTATTCTTTGTGAATGTTGCTAATTATGTATCTTGATGCATTTATAAGGTCTTGTCGATTTATAAATGTTGTTAATTATTTATTTTGCTTGAGCCGTTAGTACAAGTCATGTCGCTTTGATTTGAGCCATATTTTTAATTGTTCAGTTGTATTTGCTCGAGATAAAAGATATAGTTGTGTAATCTCATTATTCATTAGCAATGTGATACTAAACTAACGCGTATAAGAGATTATCACTTTTAAGCCACAACAACCAATTCAGTACTTGCTCTAATTTGTTTATAAGAGTTATATTTTAAATAAATTGAAATCTCAAGTCTATTATGGATAAAGCACTCAAAATTACATGTTTTTCATGTTATATCCAAAGTGACAAAGTACCACTATAAATGCTTGCAAGATCTCATACCAATCTAGAGCTTAGATACAATTATTGATATTTAAAAAAAACATGTGCAACGTTTTACAAACACAATACCTCACAAAACACAAATACGAATCGCGAAATAAAATATGAATATAAATATAATATCTGGATCAACAAACTTCGTTTGAATCACCATTTCAAAAACAAATCCATGATTACGCCAGAAAAACTAATTTAGTCAACAACATTTATCTTTCTGTCATAATTTTTCAGGAACATTTCTCAGTTTGTAAAATATCTAAAAAATACCAACTCTAAAAATTCTGAAATTTGGTTCGGATAACTATCAGGATTTCTGCTATATTCTGTTAAAAGAATTTGCTGAAATTCCTTCTAAGTTAAGAGATAAGCTCGAAACTCCACAGCTGAACAAAAACTCAATTTTGTTTTTCACTCCACAATTAGCATTCTTAGTTTTTGAACATAGTATCAACATAAATGATTCAAAAATCAATCATTCACTTTAGATTATTACTATATATAATGTTTTAATAAAAAAATAAGGAAAAATCAAATAAACAAAAGTTATTAATACTTAGTTCCTTTGTAATGGAAGTGATCGATTTGACGAAAACGAAATCAGCTTTCAAATTTCCGTAACAGCAACATGTTAAAACTTTATAAAACAAAGTGTGTCACGTTTTCAACACGTTGTCCACAAGACATTAGTGTTCGGTTACACTCAAGAGTGATGCTATATCCCTTACACGACGAATGCCTCCAGGATAAGACACCCTATTACACATACTACTAGCATATGTAATAGATGCTCAAATTGAGTTTGGCGACTTAGAAAACACACGCAAGAAAAACCATGAAAGCTCGAAAGCTTATTAAGAAAACAATAAGCAAAATATTGTTTATCGGGTCTCTCTAAAAATATAGAGAAACCTTTTCTCTTGGATTATTTCAATAGGTTTGTAAAGCTTGTTTATATAATCTCTTAGTATGACCTAATAAGAGGTGATTCCCCCGATGTAGAGCTAATAAGTTTATATAGTTAAATAAAACAACTTAAAAAGTGGGAACTCCCCGATGTGGGACTAAACAAAGTTAGTATTTCAATTCAATTGGAAAACAAAGTTATTATTTTTCTTAAAATCTAAAGTTATTTTTATATATTTTTTTCCAACATTTTTCATTGTACTAGTGACGTTCTTTTATTAAGAGTTTTCCCTATATTCGTAAAAAAAAAAAAGATATTCATTTCTCTGAAATTTCTGTTCAAGTGTTTCCATCTTTTCACTATTAGATTTATCCTAATGTGAATGTATGTTAACCTTTAGAATTTTAAATATAATAACCACCTACACCACTCCGTATTAGTACGAAAGGAGAACCAGAGGCATACCCACATATAATTACTATCTTGAGGCAAAGATAATCATTGCCAATATTCTCAGGAAGCTTGATTCGTGAACAACTCTACGAATTGGTGCCAAATTGGTAACAATTGGATAGCCTATTTAAATCTTGGTTCAATATTGTTGCCAAATTGGTATCAGTCGGTGAACAACTCTACGAAGAATTATACCTATATGTTTGGACATCGGAAACAATCATCTTTTTTATTTTTAGGAAGTCTTCACTATGTTAGAAACTTTATCAAGAGGTGTAATTAGCATAATTCGATAATGAGAAGAGAATCCTTCTTATAGTATATCATATTGGGTGATGGACAAAGCAACATAAGCATTAACCTTATACTGGGTTACACTGGGTTGATAGAAGTTTCTCTTGAAAAGTATTTTAAATAATAACTTCTTGTATTTTTGATGAAGTTTTTTTAACATCAAACTCTTCTCTGATTTGGAAAGAAACTTAAATCGAGATAAGCTAAGTAAGACCATGCTTGTCATTCTAAAATGCTGAATACTATCAATGAATGATCCTCCAAAACATATAAATGCTTTGCATAAGAAATTCAGGAAAATCGCCATACCCCGGTGAATAAAAATCTTGTTATTGAATTCGGATGTGACAATTAATTATAATTATAAAGTAATAGCTTAGAGTAATAATCTACTTACACTTATATAACTAATTAATCGTTAACAGAAAAAGGGTAGAAAAGGAAATCCCACCCCCCAAAAAAGAAAAAAGAACCACCATAAACACACCACGTGGCACCTTATCTGGTGGTGTTCTTAGGACTCATACTCTTGCCTTGAGTTGGTAGAAAGAAGAGGAAGAAAAAGAAGAGAAGTAAACAAACGGTAGATCTGTAGAAGTGAAAAAGACACGATAACGGAGGTAAAAAAAAAGGCCTGCTTTCCTTTATTAGTATCATTAACCATAGTCAAACAGCAGTTTTGTGAGTGCTTTAAATTACCCATTTTTGTTTTTAAGGAACAACCAGTAAAAGCTAAGCATTTCAGTTACAACAATTACTCTCATTTATTTTCTCTTACCGCAGTCAACCCATTTATGGTATTTTTAAGGTTTTCATGTCTTATCATAATAATTTCTTTTAAGAAGTTACAAAATACCCAAATACTTCATATCAGTTAATTTTCCAATTAGAACCGATTAACTAATAAAATCACAATGAATTTTGGCAGAGATTTCAAGTAAAATATTGATGAAATTTATTGTTCGGCTTAAAAAGGTGGTATACGTGAGAAGTACAAAGAATTAGGTCCAATTTTAGCAAATCTGATAAGAATATATAAGCTAGAAATAAATCGTCAATAGTATTCATCTTAAGTTGTTCAAGGAAGAACATGAGAGTTATCATGAGATCCGTCACAAAGAAAAAATGGTAGAAAATAATAATCTCAGGGAAATCAATACATGAAAGATTTGTTCATGAAGATTAAGTATTGTAATTATCATTAATAAAAAGTTTAACTAAATAAATTTCATAGACGATAATATAAAGACGACTATACAAGTATTACTTACAAAAGATAGTTAAAAAAGCAAGACAAAACTCTAATGCATCGGTTATCTTCATTAATATATTTATTATGTGCATTACTACTAATTTAATTTTCAAAATGTGTTAAAAAAGTTTTCATAATGTAAACTTTCATTTTTGTATATGATCTTATTACAAATAATTTTCAAGTACAATATAAACATTCATTTCCATAACATCAATGTTTATTAAAAAAAAAAAACTTTAGTTTCAACTAGTTCATTAAAAACAAATACCAATTTGAAACATTGACTATTTTTTATATATGCCTAGAAACGAAGGTCGCACTAAATTTTCAGTAAACCTAAGGAACCCTTAATCTGAAATTCTAATAAACTCTAATTTGACATCTCTAATTTTTTGGAAATTCCAAAGAAACAGAGAAATACGAGTATTCCTGAGAGCTGTCGACCTACCTTTTGAATGAAAAGAATGGTGGTTGAGTTCCGTCTTGGAATGGTGGTAGGGTTCTGGGTCATTAGAATAGATGAAACGTCCATATTAGGATATGAATTACAAGGGTTGGTGTTTGCACGAAAACAAACAGTTTCACATCTTTGAAATTTATGAAAATAATTTATCTGAAATTCTAAGTTGTCAAAATGATTATTTTGTGGAAGACATGACTTTGTGCATAAAACCAAATTTTACTCTTGTTACAAGGTAAATTTATATTTCTTACTATTTCATTTTATTTTTATATTAAATAAATGAACTACATAATCAAAAGGTAATCTCTGAGGTCAGGGAAATGGTTGGAAGTCGAGCAACAAGCTGAGCTCTAACCCCCTTCTGAATAGCAACTCATACTCTATGAAACAAAATATTTCCTACTTTAGAAGACGTATCATGCCTAGTAAGAAAATCGCCTAAATATTTAGTTTTATGAATTATGACCAATGTAGTTAATATCAGATATCGGCTTGTCTCGGCTGGGACCGATACACTGGTACAATTTTGTATCCGGGAAATTATCATTAAAATATTGGTTCCAAATTTTTATAAATAACATTTTTGAAAATTTTTATGTTAAGATATAGCTAATAAATACCACCAATTCTAGAAGAAAAAAAAAAAGTATTCGTTCGAAACATGAGAGCCGCCTTACGAAGTTCAAAATGGAAACATAAAGTAACTTCAACAACTTCAAAGGTCAATATCTAAATCGGTAATATCAACTATATCATTGTATGCCAGTCGAGATTATCGTTCATATTCCATATCTCCGATGATGTGAGCCGTTCATATTTCTGTGATTAATCAACCTTTCTCTTTATTCTTCTTTTAACTCTTCTTTTTAACACTCTAGCAGCTCCGCCACCACCTCATTTCTTCACCTACCTCCACTTTCACTAACAACACCTATACAACCACCAAAAGTTCCGCCACCACATATGACAACACCACCTCCACAACACCACTGCCATATCACCACAACACCATCGCCTCCGCCACTATCACACAACCACCACAGTACCATCTCCGCCTCACCACCACCATCACAAGACCCTGGAAATCCCACTGTACCGTTCCGTGCAATTTTCATTTTAAGATCTGAATGACCACTACCACTGCGCCGAATTTCCCAATCAAATCTCCGAAAACAAAAATAAACAAACCCATAATATCAATCACAATAAATCGCTTGAGATTCTGATGTGAAGGTAAACAGAAGAAAAATTCGTGAAATAGAAGAAAACCGAATTGCACAAGAAGATTGGAGTTTAAACAATCAAAATTATCACAAAATAATTAGCAAAGCTTAAATTATTGGTCGACCCAAAGAGGGGGGCTTTCTATGTGATGGGAAATCTGCAGCATGTCAGTCACAAAGTTTGTGCAGGAAAATTGAAATTGATTTTTTTGAAATAACAATTCATGGAATTAACATGATAATTGGACAAATTGGTTGGAAATTTTCTTCTAAAGTAATCGAACAAGCAAATTAACAATTAACAGTTCTTCGAAATATCCAGTAAATCGATCAGAAACGATAAATCAAGAGATTAAACTCAGTTTTCCTCTTTCCCAAAGTTTTGCTAATTCAGTCATTTTATGATAATTAAGGCAATTGTAGTTCAGTAATTTTTAAAACACACATTCATAAGTTAGAGACCCACTAAATTCTTACATTAAACGCGATCACTATCAAGAAATTAAGTAAAAACAGAGTTGATCATCAACGGAAATCATAACAGAGTTCTTCCTATGATCGGGTGGAGAAGACACATTTCCGGGTCGATAAAAAAGAAACCCGGCCCATTTATCCAATTTTCAGCTACATAAATATGATGTTTGTCCATGGGTCTTATGCAATTGTTAGCAGCACCATTCTTCCGATCACTTTAGAAGTTCAAAATTTATTTCCAAGTGCCAAATTCATTTCAGGTATGTACACTGAAATTCAAACCACTTAATTTTTTTCCCTTTTCGTAATTTATGTGATTAGGTTAGAAAAAGTAAAGACTAAAATTATGCTTGATCTTCTCAATTTCCAATAATCTTGCTTTTCTGTTTTGTTTCCTTCTATGGGATTTGTATCTCTTGTCACGTTTTGAGACTTCCACTTTTAGTCAAAATTGGTTGTTTCAGTTAAAAGAAGAGAAAACTTTATTGCTCGTTTTCTGTTTGATAAAATGCCGCAAGGAAGTAATTGTCATGCGCCTGAAAAAATAAATCTTTTTTGGATTTAAAGAGATTTTAATCCTCTGGTTTTTTTATTTTAAGATTGTAGAGTAATGGGTCTTCATAAGACACCATTGGTTAGAGTTATAGATTCAATTGACTACCTGACTGAATATTTGACAGACATTAGAAGAGTTAGTTGGCGATTGGTACCCTTGTGACAAGGGAAACCAGGTTGGTTAACTGTGCATATCCTTGTGATAATTTCATAGAGATACAATAAGGTAGAACACTATCCAATTATTCTTTGAAAAAGTATGGATACTTTGAACAAGTTTCAAATCAAACATTTTAGCATTGGAGTTTTCTCTAGCTTTGTGTATGTATATTTGTGGTGATGTAAACTATTGGTCTTTGACCCCGTTTTCATTGGCTGGGTCCCCCCTCGCATGCAGTAATCTAGTTCTACATAGTAATTAGTAACCAACAACCATATCCTTTAATTCATCCAGAGCAATCAGGGACGGTATTGTGGGTGGCTTACCCAGGCTACAGCCCCCCCAAAACTTTGTAAGAACTGATTTGGCCCTTGTAATTTTCGGATTTTGAAAAAATAGCCCAGGTGAGAATTAAAATTATCCCAAGTATTGACTTAGCCCAACTACAATTCTACAAGTATTGACATAGCCCAACTACAATTTTGAATCGTTTTGGTGTTTCTAGTCATAGAATCTTACGTTGTTATACCATACGATAGCCGTTCAAAGAATTAGTAACACGGTCTCACAAAAATAAATCATCAATTAGGTGATCTTAGCCCTTCAATCAAAGACTAAGAAGAGGAATAAAACATAGTTGTTTTCATTTTATTGGTTAAAATACATATTCTTTTTTATTTCTTTATCAAATTTGATTATTTGTTAATTATTTGATATGATTAAAAAGAAAAAAATGATTGTATTTTTTAATTTTCTTGTGTAAGAAAGACCGAAAGTTAGGAAAGATCTTAAAGACTATAATTTTAATAACAAGTACTACCATTTTCCTATCTCCACCTCCATTTCTTACGGTGACGGAATTGGGGGTGGCTTACCTATGCTGAAGTCTAAAACTTGATTTTCATTGTTCCTAAGATTTAGCCCAGGTGTAAATTTGAGTTAGCCAATTATCAAGACAGGAAATTCGCGCAACTATAATTTGAAACTCTTATTTTTATTTTCGTGATACTATGATGCTACGTTGAAATTCTGCAAGAAGATTGAAACTCGGTCCCATATAGATAATCCTTGATAATATGATCTCAGTCGTTAAAGGATTCCAAAGACAAAAGTAAAGAACTAATACTTCAAATTCTCTCTCACACTGTGTTCGTCTGATACGGTCAAATCTTATTAGGATAGCATCACGTGTGTTAGTTCTTGTTCTACTTCTTCTTTTTCTTTTAACTCCTCATGTTTCACCATGCTACGAAAATAAAAAAGCAAAGGGTGTGAAGAATAACATAACTTCCTCGTGTCTACTTAAGAATAACATAACTTCCTAGATGTATCATTGTTGCATCGGTTCATTTTTGCTTTTATTCCTCGGCAAATGTAAGTATATTGACGAAGATTACATAGTGTAAGCCCAAAGCAACATTCTAGAAAGACAAAAAGAGCCGTGTGATAGCAAAAACCGCAACCACTTCTGAGCATTTTGCTCCGGAAACAAATCTCAAAGCTGAAACCCGATATGTAAAAAAGAAAAAATAGCATATCACATCAGGTATTATAACCGCAGCTATCAATATTGCAATCGTAATATTAAAATAGAGTATTGGCTAAAAAAAAAAATTTAGCCCACCCAGACATAAAATCCTGGATCGGTGGCTGAGAGCAATTTCAACCTTAATCTAAACCCCGGTCCCAGACTTATAATTTCACTTTCAACAGAATTTTATATTTTCTCCTTTCAATCAATCGATCAAATAAACAGCCGGACTATGAATCACGAGTTTTCTTTTTGAAAATTAATTCAATGGATGAGAAAAATTGAGAAGAAGATTCGAGAAAAGAGTCTCTGCTTCGATGTACGAAGAAAAGTTCAGTATGTTGTCTCTCTCAAAAGGAATGTGACGTGTTATTGATAAAATTCATCTCACCAGACCACGACTGTAGCTAGATAGGGCTCAACCAACTGGAAGAGTACGGTCCACATGCCGCTCAGTTTCTTAACAAATGGCTAAATTACACCACAAATCAATTGAATGAAATCGTAAAATGTCTTTGTTTTATGAGTACAGATACTACCTCGGAAAATAAGCTATATCATTTTTTATTTATTTTTTCTTTTGCATGAAAATAGTTAAATTGGAAAAATGTTATTTCTTGGAAGCTATATCAATTTTATTTTTACCTATTCGTCACACTATTTACTTTTATATTTTGTCCCTCTATTAAGTGACCCATAAACAAGGAGATATTTTTAAAATTATCATTTTAATTGATTATAAGAAATATAAGAAATATGCATAATTTGATAGGCATATTTATATTCGTTACGTAGGTGTTTTAAAATATTTTTCAATGGTATGAAGTTTGAGAATATCCGTAGTGTAATTTGAGAGATAAATCATTTCAAAATTTCACTATTATCAATAAGGGTATAATTATAAATTATGCTTAAAAAAATACTTTTTTCTCTTGTTTGCCTTAAAAATTGTGCAAACTTGAACTAGGTCACTTAATAGTGGGACGCAGGGAGTATTTTTTTTTTTTTTTTTTTGCATGAAATAGTTAATATGGAAAAATGCTTTTTCTTGGAACTTTTTTTTTTTTGTTTTAGAGCAGAAGTAAATTGGTCGCATCTGTGTTCGTGATCATAATTTTGTTTTAATTAACAATCCTATTATAGCGGTGTTTCGTTTTTTATTGGCCGGCCCTCCTCACCGTGGCAACGGTATTCTAGTTAGTTTATTCTTTTGTTAACAAAGTTCAAGATCGAGTTCGAATTATAGGAGGAAGTATAAAATTATTTCATGAATATACTTTCAAGCTCACAATCAAGAGGTCTAAATGTCTCATCTGTGAAGGAACTACACCAAATTAAGGGATTAGCAACAGACTATTTCTGTTGCTGAACGGGGTGCAACAGCAGCTAGCTGTTGCAAAACAACCTGTTGCAGTTTTTCGCAACAGCTTTAGCCCTGTTGCGAAATCCAGTCAGCAACTGTTTTTCGCAAGCGAAAATAGAAATTTAGCAACAGAACTCAGCTGTTGCGATTTTTTTACTTAGTTGCTAATTTCAGGTCAAGTCTTCATTGACTTGATTTTGAACAAAATTTAGCAACATGCGCAAGCTGTTGCTAATTTTTTAGCAACAGAAAAAACAGAGGTCAGGTCTTCGTTGACCAAGTCAAAATTGATTTCCCCCAAATATTTCCCTGCTATAATCCTGATTCATCCATTTCAACATGCCCACATACATATATTCAACTTCAATGTTCCATAATTCACATCCAAACAACATACAAATATTTCATTGATGGATGTTTAAGCGAATGGTTCAAAACTTACAATCGTGATCTGTTGAACTTATACATTCATATAAAATCATTTGTAGTTCAACATAATATTTTACTAGTTGCTAAGTTTCTCATCATGTAAGGGATACACAATTTGACCTGAGCTCTATGAATAAACTTCATACCTTCACCAACTTCTTCAGGTTCCTTAGCATCATTTGCTGACGAAAACAAATTTCCTGCTCCATCATTCAACTGATATTATTCTACCTGCATAAGCAGCAGTTTAAAGCTTCAGTTTACAAGGTTTCAAAAGAAAAAACAAGGAAATTCAACTGATATTATTCTACCTGCATAAGCAGCAGTTCAAAGTTTCAGTGACAAAACATGGAAAAATTGTTCCCGTGAAATGATAAACTCGCTTCTTGACATCCTATACAAGTGTTATCTTTGTTCTAGGTAAACTGTTCCTCATTTGTAACTTCACATCATCCTCTGGGATGTTAACACAAGGTGCTCTGAAAGGTTTCATGAATACAAACTGGCAGTACTATACCATTGCAAGAAAAACTATTACCTTTGCACTCCAAGACTTGTTGTACACCTTCGACGTGTTCTCCGAAACTTAAGAAATGAACCTAACAATAATAACAACACTGATTACTTTAGTTTCAGATTAAGAGGAAGGTTTTAAATGTTCTTAGAACTCAGCAAGAAGTAAATCACACAATTCATGGGTTTCGGAAATGTTCTCAAAAGAGCTGAATTTGACAGACCTGAGGTGTAGTGGCGAACACTTAGGTTTAAGCGACCAAAAACCTTCATCTTCTTCGTTGCTGCAACAGTAAATGTTCAACAGCAAAAAATTAAATGAAAAGTTCAATAAAATACGACATAACAACATAACTGAGCAGTGAGCAGTAAATGAAAATCACAGACTTACCATATAAAGGTCACCAAGAGCGTAATCACGTAGCAGTATCATCATTCATCGTAATACCTGGAAAGAAAGTACATTTTTGTGATTTAGTATCCATAAATTTCGACTTAATAGTATAAGCATAAAAAAATGAAGAACTTACCAGGGTTTGATATTACCCTGGGTGGCTACTAGCGCTTAAGATGACCTTAACTGCAGACTCTGCAGTCACTTGCATAATTATATATCACAGAACACAGACCAACAACATATAGATATACATATATAAAAAAACACACAGAAAGAAATATAGATTCATATTAATAGTTCTGGTTCACATAGATACATCAGCAGTTAGTTTTTCAGGTAAAGCTAAATGCTCCTTATTTACAACTGCATAAGAGTCTTTTCCAACATAACAAAATAAGACTATTCCTTAAGCAAAACTGCATAATAGCATACAGATTGGAGTTAAGCATAGATACAAAAGTGTGCATAAGCCAAAAAAAGTGTGAACATCAGCAAAAAAGAGAAAAGCCATATACGTGATAGATGATGGCAGAGTTTCATAACATATCTCCAAAAAAGTATTGAATGGACTAATCATATTTTAAGCACTTACGTGTATGAAACACATATCCTCCAATCCCAACATCTTTAAAGGTATAAACAAACGTGTTAGCTTTTATAGTTGGTTCATCTGGTAGCAAAATGACATCCAACATCACCTTTGCAAGATTCGGCGGTACAGGTGAGCCGTCTATCATAAGTCCTAAATCACCTGTACACAGTTTACCAACATCAATTACTTCATCGTCCATGTTCAGCAATGTACATTTCTGCATGTCAGCACCTACTACTGATCGAGCTGGTGATATATTGGGACTAGGTGAAGGTGCAGGTAAACTTGTATGAGCAACTGAACCAGTGTGAGCAGGTGAACCTCCAACACGTGAACTATCAAAGTTGTTCGAGGCAACAAATGATGCTGGAATCGCAGATTGGATATCCTTCACAATGTGGCACAAAGTACTAAAGCCTTCTAGCAGAACCCCCATCTTGCTACCTAGATCCTCCACCTAATGCTTAATAGCTCCGTCCTTGGACTTCAGTTCCTGTAATTTAGCATGCGCAGGAGCAGAGGAAATAAATTGTGTGCGAGAAATAAGACCAACAGCACGAACCCGTCCCCTAGAGTCCTTTCCAAATGCTTTAGTCATAACATCTAGTTCTTCTACAGGAATACCCGCAACTTATTTCTCCTTGATATCTTCTTGCGCCTTCGTAAGCAGATCCTGCAATGTCCATCATAACACTTTGTAAAATATAAAATTGTTGACTAGTAGATATTTTAGGAAGACACGAAACGTAATTTGACTCACATAGTATCGATGCGCACTAGGTAGAATTACACCACCCTCTTGAGTATGAGCTTTAATCCATACGTCATAGGTAGTAACTGGCACTTCAAGATTCTCGCGCTCCTACATTTAAAATACAGCAAGTCAAGTAGCATTGATTATTTTCAAGTAAGAGAGTAATCATATACTCTGTAAGTGTTAAGATTCATAAACAACTAAAAACTGATGAAATAATTACATGTACCAGTTCAACTTTTACCAAAGAGTGAGGATTACAACCGGAACAATGAGAGTGGTCATATTGTTTTATTTTCCTCTTGTTCGCATCTCTACTCTCCCCCTGTTTGGGCTTCCTTTCATTCTCACATAATTTTATCCAGTCTTCTTCTTTTACATTTGGAGGAATATGGGCTACCCTTTCTTCGTGAGTAGGATATGGATCAAAATATGCTATTCGTAACTCATACTTACGTCTCCTCCATGGAGCAGACATATCTTTGACCATATTTACCTTATAAGTCTCAGGTAAGTTATATAATTTCTGAAAAAATAGAGATAATGGCTTACTAAATCAAATTAAGTTAACAAAAATGTGAAAAGAAATCATATTGAGGCAAGTTTATGTACCTGCAGTTCTGTTCTAACATCATCTTTGTATGTGTCAGGTACATGCTTCCAGGTTAGGTATGAAATTGGAACATGGGTACGAACCAAGGAGCCCTTCATGTAGCCGAACTGACATGTGTTACTAGAAATGGGAAGTGCATTTTCATCCACCTCCACTGCTGCCATAATAACCTGCAAAATAAGCATTAATAGGCATTAATATGTGCTAGAAACTAAACACAAAACAATCTTTGTCACTATCCAGATAAACACATCAATCAAACTTCTCAATTATAATGAACTTATCACACAAAACAAACTTATCAGAAAGAGAGCACGGATTATAAGATAGATGTGAAAAGTAACACATTACACAGATGGCAGATACATCATTTTAAACCACAGAATCAACACATATAAGTTTCTCTAAAATATCATTGTTAGTAAGAGACGAATGATAAACACTAGGAATTTCAAGTTAATCTACAGAGGAAGTTAATCCTTGCGATGAATGCAACACCAGAGACCAAAGCTTCACGGAGAAAGATCCTTCGTGTAGAACACTTGTGTCGCTTCGGATGCAAGAATAAACGGCTCATCCAAATACTCTATCGATGCTTTTCATCTTAGACAAGTTAACCTTTATCAAGTGTGAATTTGCATCAACCTTGCACCCATTAGTCTTATCTTCAATCTTCACCCAATCACAATAAAAAATTGCTTCTTCAAATTCCATGTAATTCAAATTGATAATCTTTTTGATTATTCCATAGTAGGTTACTTCCGCTTCCTTGTAATTTCTATCTGTAGAATTTGCTCTATGACTTGTAATAGCTCTCATTGACACACCACTGTTTTGACCTATGACACCCGCCTCGTAATCATGTGGAGTGAAAAACCTGGTATTTCTTATACGATTGTGCCTTGAAGAGAGGTCCCTGCACTAGTCGCCAAAGTGTTGACTTCGTATCTTTAGCTTCTAACAACTGCAAGAGAACATGTGTGCGTCAGTTACACACCCACAGCCCAAACTTCGTTTACTACAAACCAAAACTGAATCTAATAGGTTACCTCGTCGCATAACCATTGTAGAAAACTCTTGAAATTCTTGGACGAAGCATTTATCTGAACATTAGACTTGGCATTGTTGACATAGGAATCGTACTTCCTACAATCAGATAATCATTCAAGAAAATTATAAACATGAAAATATATGTAGAAGACATTATCAGACTGATTTTACAAATAACTCAGTCCAGAAGTAGACAAATACACACACACATTAACATCAAAAGATATCATTTTCAACTACTCAAAGTTCGTAAACACATGCTCTAAAAATATGTACCTTTGCCATTCATCAATTCAAACATACTTTAACATAATCAATTTGCGAGCTTGTTCAAACTTCACTTGAGTTAAAATAATATTCCTAGCTTTACTTAAAGGCATCTCATCAGCAAACTCGTCGCCGTGATCAAAAAATGCATGTCGATTATGTTTATGAGTACCATCACCATCCTTTGACAGCTTCTCGCAGCGTATACCCTCTTGCAATGCACCCGTCAATATACCTTATATTGCGCACTAATCATTTGAAACCTTTCATTAGCCTACAATATCAGTAATAAAAGTTGATACACCAGTTGCGGCAACTCTCAAGTAATATACATTAAAAGGCAAAGTCAGTTGTGTGATTACCTCTCAAAAGGTTACATCCACCTGTATCTGACCGGACCGCAGATTAAAGGTTCATCTGCTAGATGAATCATCAGGTGAATGCTAATAACAAAGAACGAATGAGGAAAGTACTTTTCCAAGACACACATTGCTTCCACCAGTCTTGCTTTTGCTCTTAGCAGATGTTCTCGATTGATCACCTTTGCGCACAAGATGTTCAAAAAGATACTAATCTGAAGAAGAGAGACTCGTAGATCTTTAGGCAGTGAAGTTGCAATGTGAACCAGCAATGAAAAATGTTGCATTAGAACATGATAATCATGAGACTTCAGATTACTTATCTCAGGAGGATTAACATTGACGCAGTTGCGTAGATTGGTACAGAAACCGGAAGGTACCTGTAAGTTCTTCAAAGTAGTACATAACATAATTTTCTCCTTCTTCGTCATCTCAAAAGTTCCAGCTTCAAATGTAGTTTTACCAGTCACAGCATCCGCTTTCAACCATAACTTATTTTTAATTCTCATAGCTTTCATGTCTTGACGTGCAGCAGGACTATCTTTTGACTTGCTATTACCCATTATTGTATTCACAAGATGCTCAGTAATGTTCTTCTCCGTGTGCATGACATCTGTAATATGCCTAATCGCATTTGAACCCTAATTCGGCATGTCATAAAGAATGCTTCTTCTACAGTGAGTGATAAATAACCTCGTCTTCTACATTGGCATAATCTTCATTTTCGACTTCAACTTTCCTTTTACGTTTCAGAATTGGTTGCTTTTCCTTACCCTTCTTGGATCGGATTATACATAAAATTTCTTGTATCTGCAACCCTATTAGTGGCCATGGAGCTTTACCATGCTCTACCCCTCCATCAAAGTTTGTTTTATCTTCTCGATACTTATGTTTCGCTGGCAGCCATCTTCGATGTCCCATGTAACAGATCTTCTTACTTAACGGCAGATAATCGGCAACTATTCCTTCTCCACATGTCGGGCAAGTGTAATACCCATGGGTAACACATACAGCTAGAGTCCCTAATGCCGGAAAGTTATGAATAGCCCACAATAGCCTTGCTCTCAAGAATTCAGTTTTGGTGAATGAGTCAAATGTTATTACACCATCCCATAATTATTTCATCTCATCAACCAGTATTTGTAAATATACATCAATATCTTTGCCTGGTGCTTTTGGGCATGATATCAACAGCGTCACCAATGAAAACTCCCGCTTCATACACAACGAAGGAGCGTGGTTGTAAAGACAAATAATCACCGTCCAACAACTATGAGTAGCACCGAAACATCCATTTGGGTTGAAACCATCAGTTGATATCCCAAGCGTCACATTCCTTGGTTTCTTGGCAAACTCCGGTGAGAAGTTATCCGCACAACGCCAAGCTGAAGAGTCAACTGGATGACGCATGACACTTATATCTGAATTTTCTCTAGAATGCCATGTCATTGCCTCTGCGATCCACGGTTCGCTATAAAACCTTTGTAGCCTTGTAATCAACGAAAAATGTCTAACTGTCTTTTGAGCAACTAAAGTAAGTTTCCTCTCATCATTAAAAACCTTCTTATACCTAGGTTTTTGACAAACAGGACACTTCACCATCGACGCACAATCCTTTCAATATAAAATACAATCATTCATACAGGCATCACAAGTTATGTAATCCATTCCTAGTTCTTAGATCATCTTTTTCACCTCTGGGTACTTAGATGTGAGTGTGTTTTCTTACGGAAGCAACTCCTTGATCAATTCTAACAATGCAGTGACTCCATTATCTGAAAACCCATACTGGGTCTTTATGTTATTCAATATGATAGCAGCATATAATGTTGTTTTTCCTTTAGGACAAGAAGGGTACAACGGTTCTTTCGCTTGCTCATAAAAAGATTTATTTTTCCTTCTTTTGTTGGTTTCAACATCATAATGAAAATCACTATGTATCCCATCATTTTGATCTACACCTATAGCAGGATTAACATCTTCATCAACATCTCCTATATTATCACCAACAACTTCTACATTCTCCGCTACATGGCCATCTACATTTCCTAAATTGTCATTACAAGTGTTAACCCCATATGCCTGTGATTCTACTCCTACTTTTCCCCCATGAAAACGCCACATTGTATACGTTAAGAGAATACCATTTTTTAGCAGATGATAGGAGATTTCACTAAGTGTCTCTAATCCTTTACCATTCTTACATTTAACACATGGGCATGAGTATAAGCTATTCCCATTACCATTTCTTTCATCAAATGCGATGAATGAAATAACACCTTCTATGTATTGAGGAGTTTTACAGGGAAGTTGCATCCACCCCTTATAAACCATGGATGACATATCCTAAAGAAATATCTACGTTAAAGTTTACACAATATCTATACACTACATCCATATAAAAATAAGCAGCATTATCTATCAATATATGTAGCAGGACATCAAAAGAAAGATTAAAAAGAATGAACTTATTTATTAAAGTTTAATTTGACCTAATTTACTTACAAACTAAACCTTCAGCTATGAACTGAATCAACCAAATTCTATTGAGGATTTTCCTAATGTTTACAAAGCATGTTTTTGTGTAGCTTACATAGTTCAGCTACATATAACAGTACATATTGTTTTTGCTCATGCTGATTCAGTTACATATAACAGTATAATGATGCTTATCTAACAGTACATATTCAAACATATAGATAATTTTGATATACCTAATCCAAGCAGATTATAAATACACCAAGTAAACTGAGTACTGAATTTTTTTACATCCCTATACTCAGCTGTCTAATTTGATTACCAAGGGCAACAAATAAAGAAGAAGAACCGAAGAATGAAAATCATTCAAATAAGAAGAGTTGAATGATAAACAGTTGGTTATACCGAATCCAAGCAAACTAAGAACTGAAGTTTTTACATGCATATAACCAAATCAAACAGTATGAAAATCATTCGAAATCGAGAATAAAAAACACCCAAATCATATAAAATCGAAATCAATAAACACCCAAATCATACAAAATCAAAATCAACAACCAAAACTCAGTTGACCTAAAATTAAACCCAAAAGTAAAGTAGAAAAAATAGATAAAGCCATACCTAGGTATATTAGTCTTAGCAATAACTCTCAGATCCGGTACTGTACTTCCAACTTCAGTAACACAGGTGAAATACTTTTAATACCAGAGATGACATCAAACCTAACTATCAATCAAACTCTCAGATCCTTTATATTGAAATTGATTTTACTTACAATAATTCACTCTTCTATTTCTCTATCCTTTAATGGCAGCAGAGTTTTTCTAAGAGAAAATCTCACGGATCTAAATGAATAGAGCAGAAGAAGAGAGAAGAGAGAAGCAGATAGAGATAAAAAAAGTTGTGGCTGAGAATGGTCGGGTACAGTGCTGTACTTGATTTTAGGGGAGAGAATTGGCTTCATTGCCTCCCAAATCATGGTCAATGGGTTGAAGTAAAATTTGTTGCTTATAGAGCACTTGAAAATATGGGCGGAAAGATGGGTCAATATGTGACGGACCACACAGACGAGTGGAACACTCGAGATGAAAACAGTTGCGAATCACAGCGAAATTAGCAACAGAAATAAACTGTTGCGAATATTTTAGCAACAGAAACCTTTAGTTGCGAATTCGCAACTGCTTTAGACCTGTTGCGAATTTGAGTTGCTAATCCCTTAGTTGAATCAGCGGAACTTGAATTTATTTCAACTACAAAAAGCTCGGCTAAACATAGTGTACCAGATAATCAACCAAACTTAAAGATCTTCTATATTAATAACTGGGTATAGATGGAAATGTGATGTTCCTTCATTAGCCAAACTGTTCTTCTGAAACACAAAAGATGAGAACAAAAGTAAGTTCGGCTAATTTTATTTGTGACAGTTTGAGACGAACCACACTCTGAAATACCAAATGTCATTCATGGATACCTATTCTATTGATCAAGCAAAATAGAAACAAGGAAAAATAAGATAGGTTTGTTAGAAATACCTTCTAATATACATTTACGAGCAATCGGAATTTGGATTTCACTCTCCAATGTTGCTCACTTCGATTTAGGATTCACTTGCTTGAGTAAATTTGATTCCAACATGCGGATCTGGAAGTAAATCTCTTGCCTAACTTTTCGTTCTACTCATCATTTTATAGTTTTGATTTTGACAGAGTCAAAAATTTATCGTCAAACGATTAACCGACGACGATTTCCTTTTTCCATCATTTTGAAGAGGGCGGGACGAGTTCGACTGATTTAGGTTTATATTTTTGATTTAGCAGAAAGATATTTTTATAACTTAAACTATTAAGGGTAATTTGTTCATTTACTTACGGGTATAACACTTCCTATAAACACACCCTACATAGCTAGGCCAGTCATTTTGTATGCCTCAAAATTTTGAGGTATGCCTTTAAATAGGATTCTGTAAGTTCTACCTCTATCATCCGCAAGAAGTGTGCTTAAGATCTTTCTTGTTCGGAATGATGTTAACATGCTAGGAGAAAGACTACGACCGATATGGATATTGTTTATGCTCTTAAATGAAAGGCAAGAACTATTTATGGATTTGGAGGTTTGGGGTTGTTCTGTTGGCTTCACATGGAATTATTTTCTATTTTTTTCTTTCTTTTAATTGTTGGTAATGTTTTCTTTTTTAAACTTTGTTCATAGATGACTTCAGAATGTCCATACACCTTTAAGTCTCTATTAGAAAAATATATATAAATAAATTAGAAATCCGACGGGATGTAAATACACGCTCATTATGTTGCTATGCACTTGAGTACGTGATAAAATAATAATGCCTTGAACATAGATTAAATATCTAGAGATTTCGTGTTTCTTTGATATTTTTGTTTTGAATGAATTTATTCATACTCCTCCTAAGGTCTTAAGCGCCACTTGGTTTTGAGCAAGATTTTCTAATTGTTCAGTCGTGTATGCTCGAGATGTATGGAATCCTGTAATGATATCCAGCGTCCAAAGAAAATCCAAATCTTTGGATGACGACATTAACGATTTGAATTTGAAATTCGGCATCATCAAATTATTTGTGGATATTTTATATGATTTGATACGAAAGGAGAGAAATCTTTGTGGATTTGTTCTTTGTGAATGTTGTTATTTATTCCTTTTATGCACTCCTAACGTCCCGAGTCATTAGTGTAAGTCACATCGCTTTGATTTGAGTGAGATTTTTTAATCATTCAGTTGTGTACGCTCTAGATCTATAAAATTAGGTTGTGATATGCAAAGGCCAAGGAAAAATCATGAAAATCACATGATGCCATGGCTTCACATCTAGCCATTATCCATAAAAGTGTAATTTTATAACCAATTTACTGCGAATGTTCCCATTTTAAAACCTATTATAGGGGTTTCAAGGTTTGATTTTTGAGAGCTCCTAAAGATTCTAGTGTCCTAAAATATGATAAAGGGGACCTAAACCATATTCAAATATACTAAAATACCACTAATTTTATTAAAATTAGTGGGAGCTTTGAGGGCTCCCCTATAAAAGAAATTCTTATTTCCACACTCGATATGCGAATTTTTGTGTGGTAAATTTAGTGGGAGTTAATAGTTAAAATTATGATTAACTACTGATTTTTGTGGTTAAGAGCAGTTCCTATGGAATGAACAAACTTGGAGTTTGTTCATTTTGCTCCCACTATGGAATGAACAAACATGAAAAATAGATGTTCAAACTAACAAATCTGTTGCTTTGAACATCGAGATGGACATCCCAGCACGCGTTTGTGGTATGGACGGGCGAGCTTGGTAAGAACGCTGGCGTTTGTACTTCCAACGCGCGGCATGATTTCAAGCGCAAGCGTGCGTATTAAAAACGCCAGCGTCTGACCCAATGACGCCAATGGCTCAATCTGAACGGCTGCAAAATCTTACGATCCAACGGTCACATTTTTTGAATTCTATAAATACTCCTCATTTAATCTCTAAATTCACACATTCTACTCACAAATCATATACAAAAATGCCTCACATAGTTCGTGCTGTTAGATTCATTAAACAAGAGGATTTAGCTATTTGTAGAGCTTTTGTTTGTCACACACAAGATGTTATCATGAGTAATGTATCCAATTCAATGTTGACTTTCTGGGATAAAGTTCACAGAATGTTCACTGCTGAAACTGGGAACATCCATGGGCGTGATTCTCACGGATTACATCATCGTTTTAGTGTAATTAGTATGAATGTATTGCAGTTCGTCGCCCAACTAATGGAGAATCATCAAAATAAGCTGAACGGTGAAGCCGAACATGAAGTGACTCTAGCGATGTGGCCAGCATCTCACCGCGTTCGTCCTTTCAACTTCCATGCTTGTTTCAACATTCTTAGGGTGCTCAACAGATACGATCCCTACATCGCCCTAGGAATTTCACCACCCGCCGAGAATTGACGCCTATGTATTAGTTGTTTGAATTTAATGTATTTCTTTTATTCTCATGTATGATGTGGTTGTTCAATGCAGTATGTTTTTATTTATGAAATTGATGGTGCAATGTTTAATCGAGGAAAAATTCAAATTACTTGATATTGATGGTTTTAGATAATCGTAATAACACAAAATAAACAACAAATTAAATAAAATAATACCATAGTGAATCGATCTGTCTTTCAACTTCAATCAGACCACTCCACCAAAAAACACTTAGGACATTCCCAGAAATGCCTTCCATATGTGTCTTCTTCATAAGAAGTCCGCAAATGCATATAAGTCTTGCAATCGGGTTTTGAGCATCCACTGATTCTTTGTGGACAATGTTTATATTCTTGATCTCCATATCCACAATGGTTGCAGTGTAGTAACTCTTTCTTCAAGTTGGCTTTAAGTTTGAAGTTTTTGCAGAGTGTTGCAATATTTTCTTCTTCTTTTTCTTTTTTAATCTTTGTAGCATCATCTAGCATATGTGGGATCTTGACATTGCAAATACCTGAGCTTTTCCGGTTGTGATTCAATGACCATTCTGATGCATGAACAACCTTCCCACGGACACTTTGAATACATCCAGAGGCATTGCATAAGACTGTGGTTATCCATGAAACATAATGGAAAAACCTCTTTTGATTCGACATAAAATATTTGCTTAGCTTTGCCTTTTGGAAAAAATGGTGGATTTTGAGAAAGAAATCTGTTGGTTTGGTTGAGAGGCACCCCTAGTGTGTCGTATTTATAACAAGAAAATAGGCGTTGGTAATTCAAACGGTCTGTTATAGTAAAGTCGCGCGGTTTTACTACAAACTCCAACTTCTATGGTAAATCAAACGGGCGCTTAAAGGAAAGTCGCGTGCGGTGTTACTTCAAACGCCAACGGCTAAGTTTCCAACGGCTAGATTTTGTTTCTCGACCTATAAATTTCTTTCCTCCCATCTCCAAAATCACATATTCTTCTTCTTCTTTTTTGCTAAAGCTTTTAATCTCTCCCACTCTGCAGAAATATCTGTTAGAAATCGTGGTCCCAAGTTTACTGAAGAAGAGGATATAACTATATCCAAAGCAAATTTTTTTCATAGGGTAATAACTGGTATGGGCTTTCATAAAGACTCTTATTTTTGGGAGAAAGTTTTTTCAATGTTCGTCTCACTGACGGGAAACCCAGGAAACCGAGATGCTCGTCGATTGCGTGCTCGTTTTCAATCTATTAGGCTTACAGTCCAGCCATTTATTACTCTAGTATTAGAAATTGATTGAGAAAAGTTCATTGGTATAACTGAAGATGAAATCATCCAAACAGTTCTTGATAATTTGGAAGAAGCACACGGTATAAGACAAGATGAGATATGTCAACAAGCTTCAACGAAGAGCAGATCGTTTAGCCACCATGCTTAAACTCAAGGAGAAAACAGCTGAGCTATGTAAGATCTTATCTTCCTCGAAGAAATTAGTTTCCAAAGATAGATATAGGCCATATATGTAGAGAAGAAAACATGGTCTAAACATACGAAAAGGCAGAGCTCTATGAATTCCAACCAAAAGGGTCATGGTGGAAAAATTGTTGTTCACCACAGCACAACTTGATTTTGTTGTCATATGCATCGTGTCTCATGTGCCTGTTCAAAAGAGACAAGATCTTGCACACCTCTGGCTTTAAAAGAAATTTTTTTCATTTATTTTTTAGCTTTGTGTTGTTTGGTTTTTGGAATTCCTTCATATCACTGTTGATATTGGAAATTACCTGTTTGCCAAAAGAAGAGGGTTATTATCGATAATTGTACTCTTTATAGGGTTGTGAGTTGGACGTGTACGAACCTGTTTGAAGGTTTCGAAACTACAATTATTTTTCCTTATCTGATACTCTTTATATCTTAAGACTGCTTGTTGAGTTTTGATTGTGAATTCCTCTCACAAAATCGTGCTTTCATGGAAACTCCAACCATCATGTCTTGTGATGGAAAAGATGTCAATTTGATTTTTAAGCCATCAATCACTAAGGAAAAAGAGAAATCTTAATTGTCTCCAACTTTGAAAAGAAAAAGAAGGAATGTGAGGAAGCCAAAAATTGTTCCTTCAAACTCTCAGAAGTTTTCTGATGTTCTTGAAGAGTTAAAGTTGACAAGAAAATAGATTCAGCAAATAAAGGCTTGTGTTTTAAGACCATTGGAAATTCAGAAGGCCCGGGTTCGACATCATCAGCCAAGAAGGTTTATTGGTATTGACTCCTTCCTCCATGAACCATATGTTCCAATGGATGTTGATGACAAGGAGTTCGGGGACGACAAGGAATTTTTCAAAGATCTTAATGTCTAATAAATCTTCGGATAAGAATTTTATTTTCTTGTTTTGTTTAGAAGAATAACTAGAGTTTGGAATAGCCATTATTGTGAGTACACATAGCTATGTCCAACGTTTTCATCTTCATGTTTTTAGATTTATTTATTTAAATTCTAAAGTTGGTTTGGAAGATAATTTTTGCAGTATTAATCTTTATGGTTTTATAAATTGCAATATGTTATGGGATATGTATGTTGCGTCCGTGAACTATTATTGTCCCATTCGATGTCAAAAGTTATCTCTTTTATATGTCGATATGCAAGTATTGATACAAGATCGATGAACTTTTGACGAACAAAAGTTAAGCCTATTGTGTCATTTATTGATGGAAGATAGGTTAAAATATTTTGTTTGCAAGGATTATGTCTATTATATGTCATTGTGCAAATAGTGATGGAAAATAGAATGAATCCTTGTATATTCCGCAGTATTGATCTTCCCTGATCCATATTTTATGTATATAATGTGCGCCTTCATAAGTATTCTTGTGTGAGCATTTCCAACTAGATTAATCATAGATTCGTTTGTGGTTATTTTGGTTGTGTATTCCGATTAAATTAATCATGGGTTCTCTTGCGGTTAGTTTAATTGAGAATTTTGGATACAAAATCATTTTATGGTTTTTAGTGTCCAAAGAAATCCTTCTTTTATCGTAAAAGTAAGGTCGCTCTTGTTGTTCTTTCGGGAATGACATCAAATGGGGGAGAGTTCTTTTGAACTTGCACTTAATTTCCATATCTTTGTGGGGAGTGCGGCTGTGGAATATTTAAGGAGTTATCTTGTATCTTTATAAACTCCGTGATGAATGCATTTAGCTTCGGATTTATGATTGCATCAAAACAAAGTTTATATGTACTTTTATTTGGTCTTGAAGTGTCTCCATGAAAATTTCATTAGGATCCCGTTTTCGTACCTTTGCCAATTTTATTGACAAAAAGGGGGAGAATTAATAAGTAGTTCACACTACAAATACATATGGTTTTCGGATCATTATGTAAGGGGGAGTGGTTTTCATGTTGAGACGAAGTATTGACTGAGGGGGATGATACATATCACCATAGTATTGTTGTCGAAGTTGTGATATAAGAACTTTGATGTTGTGTAATAATACTATGACAATGTATAACAATGATCGAGAGCTTTTGCTTTCTTATTGTTATGGCTACGGAACTTCAACAACTATGATGTTGAACTGAACATCTATGGAATCATGGGAGTACTTGGAAAAGACGAAGTTTTCGACTAATGTTGAAGCACCAAGGAGATCAAGCATGTGGACGAGAAGCTACAAAGTATTATCTATTTTGTAATCCATATGTATTGATAGTTTGTCACTAAAATTGACAAAGGGGGAGATTGTTAGAGCATTAATTGCTCGGTCGAACTCGCATGCGTTGCTATCTCAAGCATGTTTGTCAATATTAGTAATCAAAACTATATGTCTTGATTTATAGTTTAATTATGACTAAGTCTCGGTCTAGAATAGTCAAGTGTAGTTAAGCTCCAGACTCCATGGCGATCATCTTACGAAGACGAAGAACTACTCTAGAAATCAGTGGAACTTCATCCGACCAAAAGGTATGTGGAGAATTGAACTTATCTATCACTCAAAAGTCTACTCTATCTCATACTCTTGAGACAAAAGTCGTATAAGTATGATAGTTTTCATACATACACATTTGCTATTTCAAGCCGAGTTTACTCGCCTATCTTTTTCTCAAAATATGTGTTGGTAAGCTTTCGCTTTAACCAATTTCATCTTTACCCGTGACGAAAGTCATGATGACGTTTCAATCTTGAAAATAGCTTTGATGACGATAGTCGTGAATAACGATTGTTATAACATTATAGATGAATGTTTCAATGATTGAAATGTGGAGTTGAGATTACCACCTATGGATATAAGCATATATAGTGTGTTCGCACATTAGTGTATAAATCCATGTGCCGGAAACCAAGTGCGTACATATATGTGCATGCGGTATTGGTGAAGGAGACAGTTTGGGTACGCATACCTGTACGCGTACCAACGGAAGTTTTCGGACCGAAAATTTTTGCCGAGTTTGTAGTTTGCAAACTAGTAAACTAGACACCTTAGGTACGCATACCCGTACAGGTACCTACAGAAGTTTTCGAACCGAAAATTTCTGTTGAGTTTGTAAACTCAAATCCAATAGAAAATGTACGCATACCCGTACGGGCACCCAAGCTGGTTATTTCTCAAATCGGTAGTTCATGAACTTAAAACAATAAATGCAATCTTTGCAGATGGTGGCTATATTGTTCATGAATTGAACTATTTGTGAACCAACTAAGTGTACACGTTCAGTGCACGTAACTCAAACCTAAATGAATACATTTCATTTGTGTGTGACAAGCTAAGTTTCGATCTAACGGTTGAAAGATATTAGCTTGAATGAATCAGGTTTTTCATCTAACGGTGAATACTGAATGCTTTGTTACCAAGATAACTTAGATTGGAAACCCTGATTTGAAAACTATATAAGGGGAACTCTAGCGACTGGAAAAACTAATCCCCACACCTCCTGTGTGAACTAGTTGGTTTTGCTAGAGTCGATTCTCCTTTAACCGTAGGTTTCTTCTCGAGACCCTGTCGGTTAACGACTTAAAGACTTCATTGGGATTGTGAAGCCAGACGAAACTACTTCTCTTGTAGTTGAGCGATCTGATCTTGCCATTTTCTATCGTATGAGTTCAATTGAATAATCGACTTGAGATGATCCTGGCAAGAGTCTGATATATCGTAATAATTTAAATTACGATTAACTATTGATTAAGGTCTCAATAATTAGCATGGCTGCTAATGGGGTACCATTTTGCTTGGGGGTGTACCAACCCAAAGGCAATTGTTTTTTTGTCCTATATGTATATTGGTACACCCCCAAATAAAATGGTATCCCTATTAGTAGCCCTAATAATTAGCATCAGGCATCACGCTACCTTTTATAGTGCACACACTCCAAGACGGAGAAAGAAGAAAGTAAACCCAACAAAAATACCCCATTTTTCTCAGAGCTTTCTCCCAAATAATGGTTTCTTCTTCACCGTCTAAATGCGTTGCAAATATACTACACAGGGGCGGAGCCACATGGAAGGGTGGGTGTGCACTTGCCCACCCAGCCCATCTGGTTTCCAAGCCCAATTTTTCGTATTTTAGCCCAATTTAATCATTTTTACCCATTCTGCACCCCTTAAATGTTCACTAATTCATAGCTTGCCCATCCAATTCTCAAAACCTGGCTCCACCCATGGTACTACGTTCAGATGTTAATGTTTGACAAAATTGATTTTTCCTACCTGTGCTTTGTTGCAGCGAAATGATAAGTTGTCGAATTTCCTAACAGCCCAAGTTGATTATAATGACTTAAAGCCTTTTGCTAGTCTACTATCCTCTAATACTAATCTGGGAGGCACTGCTATGGCCAAGTTGAAGTACTATGACAAGGATTCTGATAAGTTGAAAGAGAATTCAAATCAGTATATGTTCAGGTGGTCGACCGATGCTGAAGACTTGACCAAGACTCTCCTTCCGGAAAACAAGGACATAGTACAAAACTCTAAAGGCCCTGTGAAACTCAGTCAGGAAAACAAGGGCAGTGTCAAGTGTTCCATGGATGTTGAGAAACCTACTTGGAATTTCATTCAGCAGCACAAACAGTTTAGATGAATTTTGGCTGCGGTTTTTCATCAGCAGACTAGTGGCCGCAGTCCTATCTCTGCGGCAGCATTTTGGGTCACCTTTCATCTCTCACACACATAAATTCAATTTGAAAATAAATTTCTACTAGAAGTTGGCCTTCTCAAATTTTACTAGATTTAGTTGTTTTTATGTGGTCCGCTGGAATTACAATGTTAACAAGTTGGAGTTCGGAGTTCAGAGGTCATATAGAGCTTAATTCCGGAAGCAGTGGTGCATGGGGATCTTTGGAAAGAGAAACTGTCGGATCTTTCAAACTGACAGTGAATTCCTAGTCCTGTCATGGGCATGCAGCAGCTGCTGAGACCCTTTCAGAGCAATTGGATTATTTTAGTTCTGAACTTTATTTGGTTTATCAGCGAAAAAAATCTAATCGCGGAAGAAATAAGACGTGCGGAAAACACTTTTGATGAGTTTCAGCTAAGGGAGTTTTTCCATCAGCAGCAGCATTCACAATCACTCATTTATGTCTTAAAATTCGACGAAAATGAATTTCTCCTAGAATTTGGTCTTCTCAAAATCCATTAGATTTAATCTTTTTGTAGCAGTTTGTAGGATTTACGGTGTTGGTATCAATCGAGGCTCAGAATGCAGGAGTTTCTGATTAATTAAGATATGCGCACTTACTATAGTTGATTGCTCTCAATGCCATTTTTGCATTTTCCATGTAAAACATAATGAACAGTTATTAAGATATTTCTTTCACAACTTGGATTATTTACAGCCTAAGATTCAACAACAATAATGCAGTGAGATTCTTGGTGGACATCTAAGTGGTGATTGTCACTACAAGCGTGAGTTGTTGCATCACATGAGTTCAAGAAGTTACGAGGTCATGAACAAGAATGTGCGAGAAGAAGAGTTATGATGTCAATGTCTGCAGAACCTTATTGTCAAGAAATAGCTTCAAAGGAAGCCATGGGTGCTGTGTGGGATGTTTGATACAACGACACAAGCAGTAATGGGCTTTGGATTTTCAAATGCTTTTGCTGAACTGTAAAACCGATATCGCAGCAAGAATTGCAATCAAAAGAAAGAACCACTTACAGGCAAAAACAGGTCAACAGTAAGTGGTGGCTTAACTGCAAAAAATAACTTATCTTTTATATTATCTTCCCTTATTCTTCTGGTGCTGGCTTCCATTCCCAAACAATGTCGATAATGACACAGCAAACCAAAAATATTGATTCACATAATTTAGGTTAAAGAAATGCCAAACCGACAACAAGGTCGTTGTAGTATAGTGGTAAGTATTCCCGCCTGTCACGCGGGTGACCCGGGTTCGATCCCCGGCAACGGCGTTTTTTAGTTGTTTTTTTTTTGGAACTTTTAGTTATTGCTTTTATTCTGCTTCTGAATTTTTTGCTTTTTGCAAGGCATTTTAAGGGCGGAGAGGAGAGCAGTGAAAAGAATGTCTTCCAACAGCTTCAACGGAAGCCACGGATTCTGTGTGGATGTTTGTTACAACGACACAAAGCCCTTTGATAGAGCTCCTTGAAAAGAAAAATGCTGTTGGTCTGCAATTTCAATTTTGTAGTCTTATTGCTTCTACAGATCTGGAACAAGGTGAAACAGTGGCTCTCTGCTTGCTGCAGTAGAGCTCTTCTTAGTGCTCTTCTTTCACACCTTGATTTAAATTCAAAAATCGCAACTAAGAATTGACTTCCTTCTGACAGAGACCAATAATTAAACAAGAAGACTCTAAACAGCAACAATCTTAAGTAACGGACCTTCAAATGCTTTTGCTGAACTGCAGAACTTACTCAAGGCATCATCAATATTTTTTTTAGCTTAATCAAAGAATTTTCATTAAGAAATTAACAACTGAAAGATTTAGTGATTTACAGAAGAGTTGGACCAAAACAGACTAAGGCCCAACAATATCAAAAGGGAAAAACAAAACCCCAGGGACTAACTGAACAAACAGAGCTAGCTAACACTATACAGCAAAAGATAAACGAGGACAGACATCCAAGTATCATAGGAAATATTCCGAAACGAATTCAAGTAACAAACACATAAATCCCTAATTGCAGCAAATGGTGTGTTCAAATATTCTCCGTCTTTCACCGACTGCAACCAAAAACAAAGGATATCTTTCATATTCTCTAGTTCCCCTTATTCTTTTGGTGCTGGCTTCTTTGAAACTCCTTGAATTGCATTACCAAACAATTTCAATAATCATACAGCAAACTGGCAAAGATAGCTTTTCATACTGCTCTAAATTTGACATGTATATTATTTTCACAAATGGGTAACAGTAAGCATATCATGAACATGTACCAGATGAGGTTGTATCTGGATAGTCAGTTGAATCTAATGACTCATGCAGTAGTATACTGGGACATCGCAGTTCATTCGGGCATTATTCATGTTGATTCCCAAGTGGATTGGTCTCCTGTGGCAGTGCCAGCACCTTTAAGTAGAAACAAAACCCGTCAAATTGACATAATACGGAATACACTAAGCAGAAGAGAAGCAAATACACAACTATATATCCAGAAGGAAGAATTAGATGCTAGTAAAGAGCAATACAAAATACAAAAGGTCCATGTATCATTTCTCGTATTTTTAGATATTATCATCAGTTCTAATTTATTTTTCATGAATTAAATGCTAGTAAAGAGCCATACAAAATATAAAAGGTCTATGTATCATTTTTCTTATTCTCAGATATTATCATGAATTCTAATTTAGGCGAGAGGGTTGAATATTTAAACTCATTCTTCCTTTAAAGAACGTAGAGAATAATAAATGACTCCCCAAGCATTAAAACTAACTTCCCTGGAAAGCAATATATTTATGGAAGCATGGCATTACTTAGTCGAAAGCAGGTGAGAGTTCAGGCGTTTAGGATGGCCAATGATAACAGGATTATCATATGTTGTAACAATGACATGACTTGAACACATAGTAAGGCCCTGCAGTTAAACATGGTAATCAAAATCCAAATTAACTGAGTCTTCAAAGTCCTTTACACAGGAAGGAAAACACATTATTATGTTCTAAATGCAGCATGCACCAAACGATTGGGTAAGTAAGCAGCCACTTTGCGTTTGTCAAAATAATTAAAAAGAAAATAAAAACTAATGATGGGATTATCCAATTAAAAGCATTTATACAGATATTTCAGTGTATACAATCATTTCTCAAGTCCGTTTTCTTTACAATATCCAGCTGTGATGTAACTGGAACAAGGAAGAAAGATAGAAGACGATGGCCACAAACACGACATTAAAGAGCTGACATAGTATCCTCAGATATCATGATGACTTTTACGCAAATCCGGGTACTATATTGACTCTTAGCAGTTTCATTGGAAACCTGGAGGATCATTAGCTAATTGGAAATCCGGCAGACAAAATAAAGCCAAACAGATCCTGACATGATGAAGGGTCGTAACATGAAAGTGGCACAATGTACATACTAAGATCTTGTTCTCCATATGGGAGATGGAATTAGAGTTCTGTAAGGAGGAATTAGGTGATGCGAATGTTTCCTAACGTAAATATATAATGATAGGAGCAGTAGTTCGTATCTGAGTATCAGCAAATGCTCTTAATCTAACCTATTTATACCAATATTGAAACTCAATAGAGCAAGAAGCTCATTTGCTTCGTACCAGGAATAGTAAACATCATGCAATGTAAACAAATTAGAAAAAATATCCAATAATTGTAGTTTATACTCACACTACTAGCATACTTCAAACATCATATATAAAAATCTAAGAGTAGAACAAAAGACATACCAAGAATTGAGGTACTCCTCTGTGCACCCTGGTGATGGTGATGCTGCGAAGGTTTCTTTGGGTGTTTGTGGTGGTGGTGCTGCTTTTGGTGCAAGCTTATGGGTTCCATGTTAGCTGATTTGATTAGCTTTCTCTTACTTGCTTCTGGTGCAAGTAACTTGAGAAAGCTAATCAAATCACCTGACATGGAACAGCATTTAGCGGCTAAGACATCAATGATAATGGTGGCATGGGGTAGAATGTCTGATTCTGTTCATGGGTTAGCAGGAATTGCTGAGACCCTTTGACAGAAATTGGATAATCTTACTTCCGAACTTGCTTTTGTTAATCACAAAAACCAATTTCATTGTTGGCACAGTGTAGTTCTGCTACAAGAACAACGACAATCTCGATCCAAGAAAGCTAAGGGAACTTCTTCGTCACCACCAGGGGCAGTACCATCTCATTCCCTGCAAGAAATTGGCAGTAGTCTTACAGTAAGTTCATCACTTATAGTGTAGCAAAATGATTAAATATATTTCTCAAGTTGTTAATGTTTGACGAAATTGCTTTTCTCTATTTATGCATTGTTATAGCAAAATGATGAACTGTCCAATTTCCTAACTACCCAAGCTGATTATATTGACATAAGGCCTTTTCGTAGTATTTTATCTGCTTATACTAATCTGTGAGACACTGCTAGATCGCTGGAGACTGTTCATTTCATTGTTAAATTGCAAAGCACTCATTAAAATTCTGAAACTAAGGGTTCATACAAAAATAAATTGCAGAAATTGGGTTGCTTTCAGATTTATAAACAAATAAAATTCCTATGAAATATTTCCTTCACAAATAAATTGAATTTCAGCCTCTGATATGAACCAGTTTCTATGTATCAAACTATGAGTAATGTTGGAGTTGTCAGGTAGATAGTAGTGACTGAGGATTAAGAGAACCGATTCAACTCAACAACAAAAATGCAGGGAGATATCTATATAAAGACTTCCAACTTGAAACACTAACAACATTTACAGATTCATAAAGAAAATTTTGTCTAACAATTGAAATGTAAGCTCCAAACTCCATAAGAGAAAATTACCGGAATCAGATATGAATAGATCCATTGCAGCATTATTCTCCAATACTCCAAGCCACCATTTCTCTCTTTCTTTCTCTGATCACATATTATAACATCAGATCACAAGTCTCTGCTCAAAGACTTCAGATTAAATGTACTGTAATCCGAAACCCATTATACCTCTTCTCACATCAATCCAATCAGAACTCAGAAGAGAAAATACTGCGAAATGTGCAAAGAGAACAGCTTATTCATGTATTCTATCCACAGGAAAAAGTAAACCCCACCTAAAATACTTTATAGAACTACAAAGAACTGGTACAGGATTGTTGTGAGAGGAAATACCATAATGCTTTTTGATTTCTAATGGATTATTGTTGTATCTTGATCACCACAATCCCATACAAAAACACCACCACTCTTCAGTTTACAAAACTCCATTTAATTTCTTCGATTTTAGATCGAAATTCCTTGCGCCTCTTTCCGTTCTCAGTGTGTAGATGTAGATGTAGATCTCATTTGGGAACTAGGTCATTTTCTTTATATATGGCTATGGAATTCATCTCCGACGTAGATGTGGAGTGATAACTGAACGTGCGGTTGTCCTGTTTCTATTCTCACTGACAAGTATCGACCTGTTTGCATCAGACCGATTCGATGGTTCAGCTCCCATTTGGAGTGAGTGACTAGCTGGCACTACCGAAAGGATGAAAATTCTTATTTCCACTCCGATATGCTCGTATTGCACATAGAGAGTATCTTTAGTGGGAGGCCAATAAAGATTTCCAGGTTGTTCAAAAAAGTTTTTGGTGCAAGTAACTTCTTAAAGCTAATGAAATCACCTTGCGTGGAACAGCGTTTGGCGGCTAAGACCATGATAATGGAGGCAAGAGCTAGAATGTCTGATCCTGTTCATGGGTTGACAGGAATTGCTGAGACCATTTCAAACAAATTGGATAATCTTAAGGGTTTCTTCTTCATCAACTAAAGATACTGCTGCTGCTACTTTCGGCAACTATAATGGACTCAAAATCTGGTAAGATTCTTAAAAAAAACTAAGTTTTATTAACAAGCATTCTGAGGACCAAAATCTGTGAAAACCCACTTTATTATCTTAATCTCTATTTTGATGGATGATGATTCTCAATTTATTTTGTTTTAGCATGAATCAACATCAAACCCCCATTTTCTTCAAAACCCATCTTCTTGCTTGTTCCATTCTCATCCCTGTAGTCTGATTAGTACACGATCGATGTAAGTATTATAAGAAAAAATGTAGTCTGATCACAAAATTGAAACTCTTACCCTATTTGAAAACACGGAACAAAATTGGGCCGTTGGATCTGATCACAATAATAATCATCCGTGAGATCTTGCAAATTCCCGCTTTTTATTTTCCGTGTGAACATTATATACGAGCCGTTGGATCGGTTGACTTTCAACCCCTTTAAACTAATTTTGGCCGTCCAGATGATAAAGGATTTAGGTGTAATTGGACGACCAAAGGGAGTCCCTATGTGATGAAAAATAACCAATGTTGTCCGTCACAACAAATGTGCAGAGAAATTGAAATTGGTTTTTTGGATTTTGCAATTTCATCAAATTTACATTCGAATTGAGATAATCAACTAAATTGATTGCGAATTACATTCAAGTCTTACCAAAGAAACAGAGTAACAGTTTAAGATTTCTTAAGATATCCATTACATCGATCAATTGATCAATCAGGAAATCAAAATCACTTTCCAATTTTCCAATTTTTGCTAAATCAATCATATTTTGATAGTTAAAATAGCTATACTTCATTCATTTACAAAACCCACATTTACAAGTGAACTAATAGTGAAGGAATCACTAGTTTGTACCATTAAAAACGCTACATATGAATAAATTATGTACGATCAGAGTTGATCATCTATCACAAAAAAACAGAGCTGTTCTTCAGCTTTCGGATTAACAGGATGGAGTTGCGGTTCATATACAGTCGCGGTTCGGTTAAAACACGAAACCCATAAACCACTTTTTTGTACTTCTTTATACTTTCTCTTTTGCAAGCAGTACTCATAAGAATTTCAATTCCAACGAACACAACTCAAAACGACATCAGATAGCTCAATTTTTTCTCTTCTTATGTTGAGCTAAATCTAGGCAAAGGTATATGGGGTTGTTAACCAAAATCCTTCCTGATTTCTATTACTATGAACAGTGGAAATGTAATTTGTATCCTAATTTTAAGTGAATGAGTGATTATGAGAAGTGGGTGTGTTAAGGTTTTAACTAACATGGAACTAATGTGTCAATTTGACTAATACAGATTTTGTATATCTTCTATCACTTTATATGACTCCTGATCAAATTTGCTCTATGTGCCAAAAAAAAAAATAGGAACAAAACAGTATTTATCCAACCTGTTTGATAAAATACCTCAAAGAAAAGATTGTCATGTTCCTGAAATTTTGATTGTAGTTTTAGGACTACAAAGAGGTTTTGGTTACTAGGTTTTGTTTATTTACGTTATAAAGCAATTCTCCAAACATCCAGCAAGTAGATTTTCGTTTCATTTTAAAGATGGGAAGTATGTAATACCTTGTGGATATCTGGTTTGTTACTAATAGTTTTTTTGTATGTGTTTTTTATGTCTTTGGTGGTGCGACATTAGATCAAGGGAAGGGACATCGTAGCCATTTTATCCATAACAACACCGAAGATCGACTTCGCACTTCGTGTTTAGAAGGGAACTGCTTTTGGTGGATTCAAGAGTCATTCTCAAGTGCCATGGCTTGTTGAAAACTAAGTGCCAAGGCTTGTTGAAAACTACTGGAAGAAGGTACTAAAAGAATAAAAAGATCTTGCATTTTGTCCAGTGTTCAGTTTCGAAAGAATAAAAAGAATCGGCGAATGTAAGGGGCTTCCTGAAAGATGCCAAGAAGAAGAGAGATTGAAACAATTATCAAGTGTATCATTGCAGTAATTATCACGGACATGTAAGGTGTCTCTCTGGCTTTGTTTTTCCTTCATTTTTCAAATGTATCCTATATGTTTCCTCATGTGTTTTATGTTTCGCAAGTATCGCTTGTTAGTTTTTAGTTGTGTTCTTTTTTTTTCTTTGGTCGGCCCTCACTGCTGCAGCAGTAATCTAGTATACAACTTATTATGAGGGCTTTATTTAATATACCTATACTTTGTAAGGACAAAATTCGAATTTGTATTTAAACTAAACATCAGAAGAAATCGTTCTCTTCTCTCTTTTTTACAATTAGGTCTCTGAGGCGAAAATGGTCGACATTCAGTAACGATGGAGACAATGATGCCATACCGTATTAAACCCAAATTTCAACCAAAATGTTTTTCTCTAATTTCATTTCGATCTCTATTAACCAGAGTTACTCAATTGGTAACCCTAATTTACTTTCCTAGAGGGATTTTCTTTTCAAATTAGGGTTTCATGAGTAACTTTAACAAAAGAGATTTAACTGAGAAAAGGCATCGAATTGCAGAATTCGACCGCTTCAACAGGTTGGTTTCTTCATTTGATTATATTGATTGGTTTTCTGCGATATGTTTTTTTTTTTTTTTTTGTAATTTTCGGTTCTGTGAACATAAAACTGAAACTAGGCAAGATTTATATCAACATTTAGAGTGCATATATGATGTTAATGATGCTAAGGTTGAATTGCATACATACAATTTTGCAATTGAGTTGTTGTTGATGATGAATATTTAATCAAATTGAAGATATAATGCCTGTGTTTGACATGTAATCCGCCTAAATATTTATGTCTGTTGTTTATGAATCATGAGCCAAATCCGTCGATCTTAGGGTAGTTCTGCTGCTAAACCTGTTTAATTTTTTGGACTCTATCAAGCACATAGGGTTGTTTGTTGGCAACAAAAAAAATTATCCAATAGGAAAGGTTGGTTTAGCTCGTCTAATTAAGCAAAATTTGTACTTCAATAGAAGTCAGAAACAGTAGTTAATCAAGTTACATAGTGCATGAACTTATTAATGCTTTTGTTGATGGTGATGATGCCGACTAGCATAGTAGATCGATGATTGTATGATCTTGAATTATAGAAGCCAATGAGGCACTTTACACTGCTGTCGAGTCATTCTTGCTCATGAACATTCTTCGACTCATTTTGGATGCGTGAATTGATCACTCTAACATGTTCAGTGTGTGGCAACATTCACAAATTATAAGTGTAGGTACGAAAATCAATGTTTTGTATGAGCATTTTTTTATGGGCATGTCTTTGTGAAACTTTTTGGGGTATTAGAATACCAACCATGGCCAGTAATAGCATGCTCTGTAGTTGCCATTATATTAACTTTTATGAAAGGTTAGTAGGCATTAGGGTGTCAAGGAGTTTTGGTCTCCAACTTCTCGGCGACACTTTAACGCTTTATGAAAGAGAGGCTTATGCCATATTAACTTCTATATTGGATTGTGTTATATGTTTGCTTTACCTTGAACAGTTGAATTCATTTGCTTAAATGGGTTTGTGTTTGGTGAAAAATAAAAGATTCCAAGTTATGCGAGTTTGAAGAAGGAAGAATGTGAACTTGATTGAATACAGCTTTAGAAACCAATGGATAAATCATTAGAATTTGTCTACGGTTACGATTTTAAATGAAATATCGCAGCTCAAGTATACCAGACTTTGTATGGGACCATTCGACGTACGTTTAGTATTTCCGGTGCTCTCCAGTTACTGGGAGTCAAATGAAGAAATATGTGTTCATATTAGGGTATTTTGCTTGGAATCTAAGTAATGTAGGAGGATGTGAAGTTTTGCAATTCAGTTGATTGATGAAAATTATTGACATACAATGTAGCGTAAGTAGGATCTCTATAAGTTTTGCAATTCAATTGATTGATAAAAATTATTGACATTAAAATAAAATAAAATTGTATGTACTATCGAGAGATACATTTTTATTACAGCGTCATATTTTTTTTCGAACATGGAAGACGCACATGGAAAAGGCTATTGTTTGCCGACGTGCAAAGCACGTGCACTTCACTTGTTCCCAATAATGAAACAAACATAATCTTGACTGCCAAAGATGTTTCTTATGTAATTGAATTATGCTCCAGATCGTTTAGTCCATTGAATAATGGAAACTAGTGAAGCTTATCGTTATGAGAATTACAAATTGTTTCGAGATGAGCCCAAATCATCTGTTTTCTTGACTCTGTATTATATTAAGGTTCTTGTGAACACGGAAATCACGTAGGCATTCCCATGTTCGCAAACAATCTTCGCATGAATTGAATACACGCATTAAGTTATGAATATCAAATACATAGATAGAGGTTGATTCATTGATTCCAAACCCCGCGGGTTTGTCACGATCTCATCAACATCTATCAATAATAGATTTAAGGAATGAACATATAAATGAAGATATACGAGTGATAAATGTAAAGGAGACAATGATTTACGTGGTTCAGCACTAAGGCCTACATCCACGGATCTGGGGGTATTCACTATGTAGTAAATGGTTACAAGAATAGTCGCAAGACTGTGTTTATCGAACCCATAGGTTGGTGTTCATACTTACTTCTCTCTCTGATCTCTCCTATTCTCTAGTTCTCTCCTTGTGTCCCCCTATTCATGTTTGGAAGGGACGTATATATACAGACTAATTTAGGTGGGTCCCTTGGAAAAGAGTTGTTGAGGTCTTATCTTCTTGTGTTCTGTGCATAGTCCGCGGACTTCCTTGTCATTCCGCGCCTTCTAATGTTTCTACGTTCATTACGCTGACCAGCCCCTGCTCTCTCCGTTGGTTATCTGACACGTGCCCCCTGAGCAGCATTAAATGCGAGTGGTTGGGGCGGTCCAGTCTGCGCCAGGCGGTGTCAGTATTCCCTTGTCACGTCCGTGTCAGTTGGACCTTCCCCAGCCGTTGATTATGCCTCACCTCGTGATGAGGTAAAGTGTAGAAGAGTAGCTCTTTGGTGTTACGTGGGGATACCTCCCTCTGATGCTCATTCATCTTCGAGCGTTGAACTTGACAGATGGCACGCCGTCTAGATCCTATGGATGCCCCTACGTGTCATCTACTTTTATGACGTGGCCTCCACGTGGGCTTTGCTAGTACACGTGGCGAGGGAGATAAATAAGTGTACTTACAATTTTCCCCTCTTCTTGTGACTGGGCGCCAGCCTTAGTTGGGAGAAGAATCGTGTGGCACGTTTTTATCTCTCTCTTCATAACTTCTCCTAAAAAGGAGTTACTTGCATTTATTGTGCACGTTTCCCATATCCGGCCATAACCGCCCCTTGGGTAGTGGACGGTTTCTCCTGGTCCTATAAAAAAGAGAAGGATGAGGGAATGTGAATTAAATTCACATTCTCTGTTTATTCTCTGCTCCACCTTCTTCTTCGTCTTCTTAACTTCTTCTGCCACCATTACTGCATTCTCCGCCGCTGCCGCTGCCGTCTTTCATTGCCATTTCTGTTATTGCTTTGTTGTTGCTATTGAAATTCAGGTAGGATTTTTTACTTGGTTTACTCGCCATTTATACCCTTATTGAGTTCTTGATTTTCTGGTGATGAATCATGATGAGTTTAATCTTATGCATGTCATGGAGTTTGAGAATGGTCGCCGCTGGACCGTGTGTTTTACCGGCCACGTTTGATTCTCTGTTTCTTCTTTTGTGTTTGAGTAATAGCTTGAGAGCTTGAATGGTTGTAGATGAAATCTAGGGTTTTTCTCACGTTCGCTGCTGTTCTTGAGATTTTTTCATTTTTCGATCTTCCTTGACTCTGATTTGTACTTCTATTTGCGTTTGTGTCCGCAGATATGTTCGATCGTCCGCGGGTTCCTTATCAAACTCCTCCGTCAAGTCCTCATAGATCTCCTCTGAGGGATTCCAACATTAGGGGCGGAACTTCGGCTCCTATTACGCGGGGTAATCCTCGGGATAGACGAACATCCTCATCCTCTGGTCAGAGGCCTTCGCTCAAAAAAGGTGATCCGCCGCAGGGGTCTAAGTATGCCGTGAATCGTCCTAGGGATGGGTCTCCTAAGAGACAGCAGAATCCGCGCGATGAACTTCTAGATGTGCAGCCTCTTCGCGCCATGCCTCCACCGCGGACTAATCTTCCTTTGACTCCATCTGTGCCTAATTCGGCAAAGTCAACTAAGAATCAGCCTCCGAAGAGGAAGGCTTCAGAGATAGGATCTTCGGGAGATGTAGTTCCTCCTAAGAAGAAGGTAGCGGGTTCTGCGGAGGATGTTGCGGAAACATTTACGAGGATGACTCTTCACATTACCTTTCGTCCTTTACCTTTGGGTAACAAGAAGTTCACTTTCAGACACATCGACCTTGAAGCCTTCAAATTGAAGCATGGTCTTCGGCACTTCCAGGTGCGCTTTTATGCCCCTGATAAAGATATAACCTATGAGATGGTTGCCAATTATCAGTACGATGCCTTTTATTTATTGACGACCGTGGGTGCTTTCGAGGCTGGTTTGATGTTGCCTTTGTATAAGGTTGGTGACGATTTCTACTACCGGGTTTTGTCTAGCCGCGATACTTAAGAAGAGTCATAACCGTGGGGTACAGCAGTTGACAGGAAATTATCTTCGCCATCTCCGAGAATGCTATCTTCGTAGCAAAGGGCAAACGATGATGACCTGCTATACCCCCAAATTAGAAGAGGAGAAAGGGTGGTATACTCCTGAAAATTTCAACAAGTCCTTTGGAGATTATGTTAACAGGAATACACGTAAGCCGTGGTCTGTGAGTCTCATGGAATATTGTTCTTTGTAAGGGGGAAATTCGCTTTGTTGAGCGAGGTAAGTGATTCCAAAATGGCGAGGGTTCCTGGTGCTGAAGGTCTTCCTATTCCCGCTGATGAGAGAATTAAGCGTGATCATGACTATGAGTGGTCTGCCACTGTTCTTGAAGTTGTTGGTCCGTGGGCCTATGGTTGGGCGAAGCCTCTCCTTCTCGTTATGCCCATTACTGCCCTTGGCAGATGAGTTTTGGAGGTATGGATTTTGCTTACAATCGTGATGTTGACGATGCGGAAGATGAAGATATCTCCGATGCTAACCCTCCTACGCAGACTGCTAACATTGCTTAGGTGTGTTGTTTGTTTTCTACGTACATATGCCCCTTCGTTTTCTTAAGTAATGTTGATTATGCTAAGGAAAGGATATACAAGTGGCTCTTTTAGCATTGTCTCTTTATCATTATGTTTTATTGTCATTATGTCTCGCAGGTGCTTAGAAAGAAAAAGATCAATCCCAAGCAATCGTCAAATTCTCCCACCGAAGATTCTACGCACTTCGAGGATGTGAACAGTCCAGTGGATGGTGACGATGATGTTTCCGATAAGAAAGAGCGGATTGAGACTTCTCCACCCTTTCAAGAAGGAAACAATGTTGTTGGTGGGGGTAGTGGTGATCAGGCCCCTGGTGGTGCCGTTAAGTCAAGTGGGGCCGCGGATGTTGAGGTTGGTGAAAATCTGATCGCAGAGGACAGTGGCATTGGCCTGCAGTGGGCCGTTGTAGACAAGGGCAAGGGAGTTGCTCTTGGTAGTAGTGATAAGGATGGGGATACTTACTGTGAGTTCTCCTTTGGTAAGGTTTTATCCGGGGACAATCTTTTGACATGGCCGCAGGTATAGGGCTTGCCTCGGATTTCAATTTGCTTTCCCGCCGGTGATGACTGGGATGTTCTTCAAGATAGCCGTGGAGGTGGGTTAGTACGCGGATCTGATGCTGAGGTTCTGGCGGTTCATCCAGAGGGTTTTGTTGGCGCTTCCTCTGCTGCTGGCGGAGCTTTGGTGCAAGGTAATACTGGTGCTTTACTTGGTGGGAAGTCCTCAGATGATTTCTCGCGGTCTTTAACCGCGGATGGCGATGATGCTATTTTGGCTTGGCTTAAAAAGAAAGATTTGCTTGTCGTGTCGCATCCTGCCCCTGTGATTGAAGGGGAAAAGAGTTAGGACTCTTTCACTCGCAGGCATATGGAGCTAACCCCTGAGGAGGTGGTAGATGGAGAGTGGGACAAGAATCTTGTGGCCAGCGGGATTGATCTCGTGGTGAATCCTCCCTCTACTGTTGCGGGCATGATGTCTATTGCCGATGGGTACCAGTACAGTTATCCTCAGCAGCGGTTATTGGAGGTTTGCCCTGCTCTCTCTATCCCTGATTTTACTTAGGTGTGTTATGTGAACTAATTTCCCTTTTTGATTAATAGATGATGAGGAGTGAGTACTGCAACCATAATCTTTACCGGCTCTTCAAGGCTAAGTCTCTCAAGCTTGAAGCGAAACTCCGCCATCGTGAAGAGGTGCTTTCGAGTGTTGAAGCTGCGGCCTCTGCTAAAGATAAGGAAATAGCAGAGTTGAAGGGTCTGCTAAGCGCAAGGAGCAGCAGGACGTGGAAGAGGCAAAGCTGCGTTCTGAGCTAGCTTCGGTCAAGGACAAGTTAAAGGTGGCTGAGAAGAATTCTTCATCTATTTCAGGTCTGCATCTCCTTCTCTTTGATTATTAGATGTTCCTTATATGTTCTGAGTTATCTTCTTCTTCCCCCTCCCGCTCGTACTATCTTCAGTGGGTGGAATCCCGAGTTGATGTGGCTTCGGGTGAGAGAATTCGTCAAAAGGTCGTATTCTTTGAGTTAGTTGAAAAACTCAAGAGTGAATCAATAAATGGAACGCTCGCGCGGATTTCCATAATGCTATGGCCGAAGAATGGCGTAAGAAAAGTTTTGCTTGGTAGATCTGCAAAACCAAAATAACCATGACCGTCATTTATTCAACGGGGCTCTTTTATGGACGCGGGATAATCTTGAGAAAGCCCGTGGTCGATTTCCGCTCTAGAAGTTAAGCTCAATGTCATGGAAGAAGAACTGCGGCAAGCGCGCTCTTCTCATCCCTCAGATGTGCGGGCTTATATGCAACGTCTTGCCAAGGAAAGAGATGACGCTAGGGCGGAATCTGGCGCTCTTAGTAATGCTCTATCCGCGTCTCGAGCTGATGTGGCCCGTCAGGTTGAGTATGAGAAAAACTTAGAGGTGACTATGTATCGTCTTAACAAGGGCTTGGAATCGAAGAATGATGAGGTTAATCGATATCATCATTCGAACTCGATGCTTCGAGATGACCTAAGCGTGAGTCGGATGCTCATAATCTTCTCGAGATAGATTATGATAAGTTATCAAATGAATATGATTATGCCGCAGAAGCACGGGACTCCGCGGTTTATCAATATTGTGAAGGTATACGTCTTTGTCATCGAGTGCGCTTTGTGTTGTATTTGTTATAATTGTTCTTTTCTACTATCCGCAGAGCTCCAAGGATGACTTCGAGCCATGGATGACAAGTTTTCCGAAGCTCAGGCTAAGGTAGTTCAATTGGAGGGCCAAGTCAATTACCATCGTGGTCTGGCCTTGTCTCAGGAGGAAACGCTGAAACAAGCCAATCAAAAGGTGGACCATCTTTCCACTTCCCTAAATCAAGCTGAGATGAAGAGTGTAGCCATAGGCTTCGTGGCTCGTAAGCAGTTGGCAGAAGAGATTAACAGGACTCTTGGTGAGATTGAGTTGGATCTCAGGAAGAACCATGGGCTAAACAAGAATTATACTCGGCGTCCCGTACCCGCGCTCCCTTCAAAGTTCTTCTCGGCCTCCTCCGGGTGGTAGTGTTCCTTCGTCGCTGAAGGACAAACCCGCGGATAATGCTCCTTCTCAGTAGATCATAGCTAGTATGCTAGGGATTGATCTCAGTTGCTTATCCTTTTTGGCGTTTTTGCTACATTTCTTGCTAGGCTTGTAATCAACTGCTGTGTACTAGATCAAACTTTAGCGTTTAAATCTGACTTTGAATTTTTTTGAATTCGCATCTATTGGCTTTTCAAATCAAGTTAATATAATGATTAATTTCATAGTGTTTGTAATCTAAGGATGTTGAACCTCGGAATTTGAGAAAGTGTATTGTTCGTGCAATTCCGTAGGTTGGTATCCCCGGAATTGTCTTGTGACCTTGCACCCCGTCCAGCTAATTCCTTGGCCAGAGGATTTCTGAACGGTGGGGGTCTGGCCGACGTTTAAGGATATACTCCATTGAGTTCGCGACTTGTAATATTGCTCGGGTATCCCGTTCTGTGGGAAGTCACCCCCTGGTCGTACACTTATAGACGCTTACGGGGGAGTTTCGAGAGATTGCATGTGTATGCTTTGTGCAGGATATTTCCCGATGTATTGCAGTGGGTATGATCCACGCTTTGTGCGGGACATTCCTTTTGTTAAAGTATAATGCCAGTTCTTAATAATTGTAACTACACAATGATTTACGTGGTTCGGCCCTAAGGCCTACATCCACGGGGTAACGATAGTGTCGATATTTTATTAAGATGTGACATGGTGTTCAATGTACATTCATACTACGTACCTTGGTTGATCTTCCTATGTACAGATGGGTGTGTAAGTAGTATATACATGTGTCTCATATGGTATAGGTTGTGGGTTTTGAATAAATTGAAATGCGTGTGGGTAATGAATAGAATATGACACTTGAAGACGAAAGCTTGGATTGATTGAAAAGTTAAGGCGCGTTACTCCTTCATCAAGAGATAGAAACATGTGGACTTGTAAGTCAATTTTCTTCTTCTCGAAATGCATATGCGGAGTGATAGATTACGGGTAGTATGGCTTGAGATATTTGGCATTCCACGGATGCATGAGGATTTCCCCTTTCAGATTACGCAGATAGTAAGAGCCATTTCCCGCGATGTCGTGTATTACGTAGGGTCCTCCCCAAGTTGGTGCTAATTTTCCCCACTTCTTTTCTCATTGGTATTGGGGAATGGTCCTTAACACATACTGCCCTTCTACGAAATTTCTAAGTTTCACTTTTTTTGTTATATTCTCCGGCTAGCCTGCTATTTGGTAGTTTTCCATTCTTTGCGGTCCGCTTCTCTCCTTTCTTCGAGATCGTCGAGCTTTTCCAACATCATGTCCGTGGTGAGGTTCTTCTCCCATGCTTCGTCTTTGTTGTTGGTAGTAGAATTTCCGTGGGGATTACTTCTTCCGCTCTCCGTACGTGAGTAAAAACGGAGACTCTCCCCTGTAGCTGATCTTCGAGTTGTTTTGTATGCCCACAGAACGTTATGTAATTGTTCACACCACCGCCCCTTGTACTCGTCTAGTTGTTTTTTTAAGGATAAGTGCCAAAGTTTTGTTCGTGGCTTCTGCTTGTCCATTGCTCTGTGGGTATATGGGGGTGGATTTGTTTTTTCGAATTTTGAAAGTGTCGAACAACAAGTCGATATTCTTTCCTTGCAAATTGTTTACCGTTGTCGGAAACTATCTCGTGGGGATGGCAAACTCCGCAAATGATATTTTGAAAAATAAAAGTAAAGACGTCTGAATCACGAATTCTTGCCAGTGCCTTGGCTTCTACCCACTTGCTGAAGTAATCCGTTGCCACTATTAGGAATCTTTTTTTCCCGGTCCCTAATACGAACGGGCCCACTATGTCAATACCCCATTTTGCAAAGGGCCACGAACTATCCACAGAGTTTAACTTTACGGCTGGGGCGTGGATTCGTCTGCCAAATCTTTGACATTCTTCGCACCTTCGCGCCATTCTGGCCGCGTCTCGGATCATGGTTGGCCAGTAGTAGCCCTGTGTCTTTGCTTTATCTGCAAGGGACCTCATTCCGCTTTGATTTCCCGCGTCTCCTCTATGGATGTCTTTCAAGATGGAATGCCCCTCGGATCGGGACAGGCAGCGACGAAGTGGCCCGAGGAATGATTTTCTGTATAAGGTTCTGTCTCTTAGCTCGTACATCCCTGCTCTGGATTGTACTTTCCTAGCTTGTTTGGTGTCCTGGGGGAGTTTCCCTTCCTCAAGGAAAGAATGGATTTCGATTCTCCAATCTTCCTCCTGACTGTAATCGTCGTCCTCATCTGCTTGTCGCATGATGTCATCATTCTGGAAATCGTCGATTATATGCTCTCCGATATCATCGTCAGAGATATCTTCCTCCCTAGGCTTGCGTTGGTTAGCCGCGCACATCTCTTGGGGTTTGACGGATGGTTCGTACACCCTTGTTATCTTGATTGCTTTGACATCCTCGTTCTTGAGCATGGCTGATATGTATGCCAAGGCATCCGCGTGCCTGAGCTCCTTCCTACGCAGATGTCGGAACTTGATTTTTGGTATCTGGGAGACCAACGTTTGCACTAGATCCATGTATGCCATTAGTGTCTCGTCATACACATTGTGTTCGTAGCCTATCTGTCGTATGATTAGTTGTGAGTCACTTGTCATTCGCACTTCTTGGATCCCCATTTCAATTATCAAGCGGAGAGCATCGACCACTCCTTCGTATTCTACGATGTTATTTGTATGGCCTTCGAATTCCAATCTGAATGCGTGCACGATCCTATCCCCGGTGGGTGTGGTGATGACAATGCCTATCCCCGCGCCCTCTCTATTTTTGGAGCCGTCGACAAAGACCTCCCATTGTCGCGGGTTTACCGGTTCAAGAATATTATTTGGTTCTTTTTGCTTTTCTATTTCTGGGGCGGGGCGGCCCTCCATCCTTGTATGCGCACCTCTTTTTCGTTGTCCACGGGTAGGTCCGCTAGGAAGTCTGCTACACTTGCGATTTCTGAGAGTGTTGAAGTTCATAGTGCATATTGAATTGGTCGAGGTACGTGCTCCATTTTGCTATGCGTCCTACCTTTCCTGCCCCTTTGAGGATTGCTTCTAAGGGTGCTCGACATGGGATACGTATGTCATGTGTTAAGAAGTACGTTCTCAGCTTTAAGGTAGACCATACGATGGCTAAAATCGCTTGTTCGATTCTTGTGTAGTTTCTTTCCGCGGAATTCAGGGTCTTGCTGACATAGTAGATTGGCTGCTCCTCCTTTGTGTGGGTCCGGACCAGTACGGCGCTTACCGCATCGTCTGTTGCTGCAATGTATAATGCCAAGACTTCGTCAGGGGCAGGTTTCTGAAGGATAGGGATCTCCGCTAGATATTGTTTGATGCCTAGGAAGGCTTCTTCGCATTCTGCAGTCCACTCAAATTTCGTCCCCTTCTTTAGTATGTCGAAAAAGAGTTTGCATTTATCCGAGGACCTCGAGATGAACCTTCCTAGAGCTGCTAGGGATCCATTGAGTTTTTGTACTTCTTTTAGGTTCTTTGGGGATGGCATGTCTACTATGGCTCGGATTTTTATGGATCTACTTCAATGCCCCTTTTGTCACCAGATACCCAAGGAATTTTCCGGATGTTACTCCGAAGGTGCACTTTTCCGGATTTACCTTCATATTGTGTTCTCTCATGGCTTCGAAGATGTTCCTCAGGTCTTGGTGATGGTTCTTCTTCAATCTGCTTTTTACGAGCATATCATCAACGTATACCTCCAAGGTCCTGCCAATCCATGGCTTAAAAATAGCATCGACCACCCTTTGGTATGTTGCTCCCGCGTTCCGGAGTCCGAAAGGCATCCTCACATAGCAATATAGGTCGTGGGGTGTGTAAAATGCCGTATGTTGTTGATCTTCTTCTGCTAAAAATAGTTGATTGTACCCGGAGTATCCGTCCATGAATGATAGCTCTTCGTATCCTTCTACTGCGTCGACTAGTTGATCAATGCTGGGTAGTGGATAACTGTCCTTGGGGCACGCTTTGTTCAAGTTGGTGAAGTCGATGCAGATTCTGACCGCACCACTCTTCCTTGGTACTATTACCATGTTAGAGATCCAAGTAGGATATTTGACTTCTTTTATGAAACCAGCCTCCAATAGCTTTCGCAGCTCCGTTTCTACGGCTTTGTGATATTCCGTAGCCACCTTTCGTATCTTTTGTCTTACCGGGGGTGTGCCAGGTTTAATGCGCAGCTCATGTTGTACGAGTTTCGGGTCTATTCCTTCGGCATGTCGGATAGTTTCCACGCGAAGATGTCCGCGTATTCTTTTAGTAGTTTCACCAGCGAGGCTTCGCGTTCTTCGTCCATTAGAGTTCCTATCTTGAAGGTTAGAGGTGCGTCCATCCATTCTTCGTGCTCTTCCACTTCTTTTCCGTCTAAATTGTAAAGCTCACAATAGTCTTCAAATTGCTTCCTCAATCTTTTCCCTATTTGTGCAGTTAGGGTTGGTTCTTTGTTTTCCGAGCAGGATATAGTATTTAGTGTGCGATTACCCTCATCGGCAATTGGACTCCATTTGCTACGTTTGGCTCGTCTTCCGCCCCTATTTGTGCTTAGGGTTGGTTCTTTTTGTTCTCTACGTAGTTTTTGAAATCCCCGCATCTATCGCCTTTTGTATCATTATCTTGAGATTTTTGCACTTCTCTTTGGATGCCCGTAGAAGCAGTGGAAATCACAGTACTCTTTGGACTCCTCCGAGGCCGGTGGTTGCTTCCCCTTAGACCAGGGCCAGTCTAAGTTTTCGCGGTCCTTGATTTCCTTTAAGATGCGTGCGTAGCTGGTATTGAGTTTCGTGTAGACCCGGTCTTCAAATTTTCTACCACTCCTTTTGTGGTCATCTTTCTGATCCTTTTCGTGTCTGCTGGATCTGTTAGCTTGTTCCGCGGAGTTTGTCCATGGAGGTCGTTGACCCTGTGCTCTTGGGTTCTCTCTTTGAATTTCTTCCAATCTCGCGTGTTTTTCGATGATTATCCTCAAATCTCCCTCTGTGGTTGGGGTGGTGCCGTGGATTTCGACAAACAATGGGCTCATCCTGTCAAGTCCCCATTTGTAACAGTTAATACTCACCACGGGGTCCACATGTCCTATGGCTTGACATATCTTGTGCCATCTATCCGTGTATTCTCGAATGGACTCCTTATATTTGATTGCAAGCGAGAAGAGCTTGTCCATCCCTGTGTTCACAACCTTGTTATACATGTAGGTGGCCAAGAATTTTTTAGTGAGCTGATCATACGAATCAATGCATCCTGGCTTGAGGTTATCAAACCAAGATAACGCGGATCCTTTCAGGCTTGAAGGAAAGTATCTACAAAGTATAGCTTCGTCATGGTCCCATCTGGCCATTACCCTGTTTTAATATCGTAGATGGGCAGCGGGATCCGTGGATCCGTCGTAATACTCAAAGGATGGGACCGGACACTTCTGCGGTATGGTAGCCGTAGCCAACTGCTGTGCTAGTGGGGTAGTGTTGGCCTCCTTCATGACCTGTTCTAGTCTTCCACCTCCTTGCCTGGTCTTGATTTGATTGATCTCTGCTAGCATTTCTCGAAGACTCTCCATTGCCAAACAAGTGCTCTTCCCGAATGGAAGGCCGCGTCTTCCTTGTAGGTTGTGACGTCGTCGCCTCCTCTTCATCATAGTAGTCTCAAAGTGTCCTGGATGGTAGTCCGGGTCGACCTTCTATTATTCCGCGCACCTCTTTGGGGTATTCCTCTTTGATTGATTACCGCAGGTATGTTTTCGAGGATCATCCTCCGGTCTCTATTCTGTGTACCGCCGAGTTAGCCTCGTCCTGCTGATTCTCTAGCTTCGCGCTTTGGAGGATCTTCTCTCTTAATTGCTGGTTCTCTTGGGTTAGTAAGGCCACCGTGCCCGCGTATGTCTGTTGATTCCTTTTTAGCTCTTCTAATTGCGCTAAAATCTGCGCAGACTGGTTTGATTCCTGATTTGTTCCTATCTGTACTGAGCTTGTCCCTCGGGGGCCGCGGTGTTGATTTCCTATACTAGCCGTATACCCGGTTCGACCATTCCGTAGGATCCTGCGTGCAGTTGTGCGTTTTGTTCATTAGTCTGCGGCATCCCGTAAGGAAGGTTCTGGATTACTGATTCTGCTACTGCTTCTCGAGGTTCATTAGGCCTGGTTGTAGCTGTCACTTTGGAGGCGACCACTTGAGAAGTTCCTTCGTTAGGTGTAGCAGCTTTTGCCGCCGCGGCCTTCTTTGCTTCCATTGCGATGATGCCCGCATCTGAAAGGAATGTGCTATCCGCTCGATTCTGCGTCTTGTCCCCGGCTGTGAGTCCTGCGCCCTTCTGTTTGCTCCTCGTTACTACTGGCGTAGTCCTAGGCGCCTCTTTTGAAGGTACCTTTGTCTTCCCTGTATCTTTGTTCTTTTCCATTGTAATATTCTGTAAACAGGGCATGGAGGTAAACCGAGACAAAGAGTCCACGGGTATGCTGTTAGTTCAAACTTGATTTCATGAATTCGATTTCTAGTTGGCAAAGATTGTACTCGGGCTATCGGTTTATCGAATGATACGAAAAACACAGACGGATGTGCGGAATTAATTGGGATAAGGTCCATGGGTTGTTGTTTTGCAAAAAAGAAAAACCCAGATCTATTGGTGGAAATTATGTGTGAAATATTAGTTAAAGCATAGATCCGTTGGTTAGAAGTTATACAACGCCCAGATTTGTTGGTAGTAAATGTAATGGACATAAATATGTGCGAAAAATAGCCCAAAACACAGATCTGCTAGTTTTAGGGTGTAAAAGACCCAGATCTGCTGGTAGAAAGTACAAAGAATACAGATATGTGCGAAAAATGAGTTTAAACACGGATCTGTCTATGTTCTAAGTAAAAATTTTTGAGGTAGAAGCTATAAAGCCACGGGAAGAAATAAATTTGTTTCTAGCGCCATATTGTGAACACGGAAATCACGTAGGCATTCCCATGTTCGCAAACAATCTTCGCATGAATTGAATACACGCATTAAGTTATGAATATCAAATACATAGATAGAGGTTGATTCATTGATTCCAAACCCCGCGGGTTTGTCACGATCTCATCAACATCTATCAATAATAGATCTAAGGAATGAACATATAAATGAAGATATACGAGTGCTAAATGTAAAGGAGACAATGATTTACGTGGTTCAGCACTAAGGCCTACATCCACGGATCTGGGGGTATTCACTATGTAGTAAATGGTTACAAGAATAGTCGCAAGACTGTGTTTATCGAACCCATAGGTTGGTGTTCATACTTACTTCTCTCTCTGATCTCTCCTATTCTCTAGTTCTCTCCTCGTGTCCCCCTATTCATGTTTGGAAGGGACGTATATATACAGCTAGGGCTGCACATGGTTCGGTTTTTATCGGTTTTTGGCAAAACCTAAACCGAAACCAAAGTACTCGGTTTTTAAATAATGAAAACCAATGAAACCATATAGCCTATTCGGTTTTATTGGTTTCGGTTTCTACTCGGTTTTGTTAAAAACCATATGGTTTTTGGTTAACCGAATTGATTTATAAACAATAATGTGTCAGTGCTTTATAGTTTACACAAACAGTGTGAAAAGATTCATTCTGCTATGAGAATAATAGAGGTTCGCAGTATCGAGCTAAGAAAAACCCCAAACATCTTTAACTACATACTTATTGAAACAAAATTAGCTCAAAAGAGAATAAAAGACGACGAAAATATAAGAGCTTAATGCTCCCCTCATTCCCAGCCACCAGCTGCAGGCATGATGGGATCAACTGGTGCAGTTGCTGGCTCCCAAGCTACCTCTCCTCCTTCCACGGGAACTCCTGCGAATGATAAACAAACAGAGATCAGCGTACAAATAGTGGATTCACAAATCATTTTCAACATTCCCAAGCAATAACAACAATAACAATAACAACATTCCCAAGAAAAATAAACAAGATCAGCAGCACATGTTTGCTGTTGCTACTATAAAAAAAAATTGCCTTGTGGCAGGACAGTAGGTAATATGCAGTTTCAGTTTCAGATAACCGACATATGACTCATAATGCAAAGACAAGAAAATCAGAAATCACAAGTACTTCCTAATTCAATAGTCAAGAAATAATCACAAGTATTTCCAATCATTTTCAGTCTATAAGCTAAGTCTAGACCTAAACAAGTCACAACTGATATAAGGCTACAATTATCCCACAGCAAAAAACTAGAAAATGACAGGGATGAACCGGATGGTAATCTGAAAATTCACTCGCCAACGAAACTAGAAATGCTAGAAACAACTCTTAAAGCTTCCTTTATTACTACCTCAGGTCAAAGAGGGTAAAACTACAAACTAGAAAAACTTACCGCTAACAACTTCACAATAACAAAGTTGAATCTTCTTCTTCTTCATCATCTATGTCAATGCGGATGAACTTAGAAGTTGCAAGAGAACCTAAAAATTCTGCAAGAAATTACATCAATAAGTGACAAACAATGAGTAGAGAAAATAACAAATCAGAATTTTACTAATGGCGAGTAGAGAAAATACCTGAAACATCTTCGGTATCATCAGTTCCTAAGGTGTTTGGATCAAGATCAACCGGTGTCCGTAACCAGCTTTGCGTGCAAATCAATGCCTCAACTGTCTTAGGCAGCAGTGAACTTCGATATGGATCAATAACTCGCCTTCCAGTACTAAACGCAGATTCCGAGGCAACAGAAGAGACTGGTATGGCTAGTATATCTCTCGCCATGTGTGATAATACAGGATACCTTGTACTATTAGTCCTCCACCAACCTAAAATTTCAAATTGAACACCGGTAGAGCTAATTCTCGGTTCACGTTTCTCCTCTAAATATAACTCCAACTCGGTTTACCCTCAACATTGTCATCCTCCTCATCTTCTTTCGCTCTCTCGCTATAAGACTAGCATACGCGGAATCTTCATCATCGCAACCCCGAGAAGATTGAGTAACATTATCACAATCACTTGTGGCACTAGACATTTCATCATTTGCATAAAGACACTTGTACTCTTCGAAAAGTTCTTGAAAATCAGTTCTCACATAAGTCGATAAGTGTTTACGTAATGACGGACCCGTGATATCTAAAGTATCAAGAATAAAATTTAAACCTTTCATTTTCTCACGTGGATCAAGCAAAACAGCAATGAACATGAGAGTGTTCATTTTCTCATATTCTCCCCAATACTTATTAAACTTGTCTAATATTTTAGTGCCCATACCAGAGAGAAATGGATCTGAACTTTTTACCCATGTGTTCATTGTTCTATGAATGACACTTACGTTAAACAAGAACTCATGTGAAGTAACACGTGTACAGAAGAAAACTTGACACCAAATCATAGAATACCTTTAAAAATTTCCCAAATGATCTTGCATTGGCCCAATCTTCCACATATGGAGCATGTATAGGAGGAGGAGGAGGGGCCTTCTTCTTGCCTTTGTTATGAGCAGGGGTACAAGCCTCTTCCATGTCAACATCATCACTAGCACCAGTAGAAGTAGAAAATACAGGAGGGATGGATCTTTCGTTGAAACAAAACTTCTTTTTGAAAGCCTTATCATCAAGTGCTAGCCTTTCAAAAGCTTTCTGATATCTACAAGCAGCTTCCAACATCATGTAAGTGGAATTCCATCTTGTATCCACATCTAAAACTAAACCTTTTCTGCAATCTATCTTTTCTTGTTTAGCACAATCCATAAACTTACTCAACCTAGCAGGAGAACCCATCACATACTTCACCACCGCCCTTACTCTCTTAATAGCCATGTGATACTCTCCCAAGCCAAAGATTCACAACAAGTGCAAGCACATGAGCAGCACATCTAACTTGCATAAACTTAGTATTCGGACACCATTTGAACTAATCACTTGCTCCTTTAAATGACCATCCTCCCTTAGATAATCAATAGCTAAATCATTAGCACTAACATTGTCAAGCGTAATAGTAAAAACCCCGGAAGTTCCCAATCTAACAAACATTCCTCTAACATCTTCCCAATTACCTCACCCGAATGACCTAAAATTTGGAAAAAGTTGATTACCAGTTTGTGCGACTTCCAATCTTTATCAATAAAATGCGTGATTATAACCATGTAGCTTTTATTTTGGGCATTTGAGGTCCATGTGTCGGTGGTGAGACAAACTCTCACATTGTTTGCCTTGAAGTAGTTCTTCATCTTCTCCTTTTCACTTCATACAAATTTAATACACCCCATGCGAAATGGTCATACGAGAAGGGATCTTGAATCTGGATTCAAGCACCCTACAAAGTTCCTTGAACCCTTCTCCTTCAACCACTCTAAACGGCTACTCATCTAAAATCACAAATAAAATCACTGCCTTTGTACATGCATCTTGATTAAAAGTTACCGCAACCAATTTTCCTTCTTCTCCTAGCCTAGCCGGTTGAAAATCAAGAGTTTGTTGTCCTTTTTCTCCTTGGGCTTCTGCTTACATATCTTCAAATGATTATTCATACCACCTGTCCCATACTTGGTACCCTGAGCTGCAATTTTTGTCTTACAGTGGCGACATTTTGCATATTTCGAAGGCTTGGGTTCCATATCAAAGTGGTTCCACACATCAAAACGTTTCTTTCCCTTTGGTTCTGTCACTTCTGTGTCATCTTCAGTTGCATCTTCAGGGGTTTTACGCTTATTGCTATGTGTTTCTGTCACTTCTATGCCAGCTTCAGTTCCATCTCCATCTACACTAGCATCTCTAGCTCCACTAGCATCTCCAGCAGAACTAGCATCTTTAGCAGCACTTGCACCTCCAGCTGAACTTGCACCTCCAACTGAACTTGCATTAGGTGGAGGTCGAGGTGGCCGCTTATTAGAGGAAACAGAGGCAGTAGGTGTTGAACTAGATCCTCGCATTTTCAAACAGCAAGTCTGCAATATGATAAACCATACATTTATGTTAATCGTAATTTATGTCAAAAAGCAAGTCTGCATTTAGCATTTGTTCTAGCAATTTGACCGTAATTTATAAATAGAAAGGGAAATAATACAACTTAGTTAAACAATGTCAATGTACAACCACTCTAAACGGCATACTGCAACTATCTTCAAGGTTCCCTAAAACTACTGAGTTATGAACTTGAACTAAATTAGTGCAGAACACCACACAGTCTGGTATTCCTTCTTATACGTACACATTCACAGGAAATTCAGAAATCCATCCTCCAAAGTTCATACATATATAAGTCTTGACCATTCTCAACACTTCATAGAGCTAACAGATCATACAGTTGAGCACTTGAGCTACATGAATAAACTTGATTGAAAATTTTAACCCAAAAAAAAAACATTCAATTTGAATTAACATATTCAATCTGAATTAACTTGTAAAATTTATTAAAAATTAAGCAAAACCCACTGTGTAAATCAACCTAAATGACCTTAATTTGAAATCCCCAATTTTTTTTCAATTTTACAAACCCTAATATCATAATTAAAGTCATAATATCAAAATCATTTCAAATAATACACACAAATACACAATCGCAATACCTTTATCAAAATCAGTTCAAATGATACACACAATACCTTTTTCAATTTTCGATCTCTTCTACAGTTCTATTCCAGCTTCATTCGACTGATTAGTGATTAGGACTTTGATAGGTTTGTTATTTATCAAACTAGAAGAAGAAGAAGAAGAAGTAAAACAAGAAGGTGATGGTGGTATTTTTAGGCTTCAGTACTCAGTAGGGTTATCTTTCAGTTCACAGCCCTTTCTGGTTTCAGGGAAGAAGAACGAAAGAAGAGAAGATTTTGGGAAGACTCGAGTAGTTGAGTGAAGTAAGTTATTAGGGTTAAATATCCCCATCCACGGCCTAAAATCATTTAATCCTATGGTCACTATTAATCGGTTAACCAATTGGTTTTTGGTTCGGTTTTGAGATAAAACCTAAACCGAAACCAATACTGTCGGTTATCTGAAACTGACAACCATTAATAAACCATAGGAATATGGTTTCGGTTCGGTTCGGTTTAAAATCATCGGTTTCGGTTTCGGTTTTCGGTTCTGGTTCGGTTTTGTGCAGCCCTATATACAGCTAATTTAGGTGGGTCCATTGGAAAAGAGTTGTTGAGGTCTTATCTTCTTGTGTTCTGTGCATAGTCCGCGGACTTCCTTGTCATTCCGCGCCTTCTAATGTTTCTACGTTCATTACGCCGACCCACCTCTCTCCGTTGGTTATCCGACACGTGCCCCCGAGCGAGCATTAAATGCGAGTGGTTGGGGCGGTCCGATCTGCGCCAAAGCGGTGTCGGTCTTCCCTTGTCACGTCCGTGTCGGTTGGACCTTCCCAGTAGTTGATTATGCCTCACCTCGTGATGAGGTAAAGTGTAGCAGAGTAGCTCTTTGGTGTTACGTGGGGATACCTCCCTCTGATGCTCCTTCATCTTCGACCGTTGAACTTGACAGATGGCACGCCGTCTAGATCCTATGGATGCCCCTACGTGTCATCTACTTTTATGACGTGGCCTCCACGTGGGCTTTGCTAGTACACGTGGTGAGGGAGATAAATAAGTGTACTTACCGTTCTTTTAGGACTGGAATACTTGTGGAAGACACAAACAGGTCTGCCGTGCCCACGCGAAGATGATAGAAGGGTCCAGTTATGGTAAGGACGCTCTCTATTCAGTATATCAGAACCAGTATGTCATTTCTTATCCCATATACAGCTGGCATGATGATCCATTTTACCACGGATTTTTCACCAAATTTAGGTTGTGGTCAGTTCATGACATGGGCATTTGGATGACATTCATAAAACACCAATACTCCGAGGCAGCAAAGAATAAATTAAACTATTGATGTCACCAAAAAAATGGAAAAAGAAATCTTAAATCCAGCATCATATTCTCCAATGCTATAATATCATTTGGAGTATATGATTAGACTATGCTTGTTAAGTACAACAACTGCAATATAGAGAGCTCTGATTTGTCAATATGAGGTTGTGCTTCTTCCCGTCAGCATCATTTCACTGTTTTTTTTCCTAAGAAGTGGTGGGTTGGGGTTAGGTGGCCTTCTCGAACTTACTTAATTCTCTTTAATAAATTAGAAGTGGAATTGAACTATTGTTTTTCTGGAGTTGCACCAGAAAATTCTTCTCTAGAGAAGTTAGGTTTAAAGTAGAAATGGCAGGCAAGACATTGATGGAAACATGCATTTCATTTTCACAGTTGGCGATTGCACTGTCCCTTATAGCTTGTCATGTTATGATTTCTTTGCATATGATGGAACCAGAAGGAACCAATCTGGACCCATGAATTTGAGTTGAATGTTTTTTTATGCAGGCACAAATCAAACTAAGAAGGACCCGTAATTGGGTTCAATCTTTTGCATATGGGAACAAAAATAATATCTAAAAATGCATCGAAACACAACCAAATCGAAGACAATTCTTTGGTCATCCTACGATCAATAGGAAAATACGGCCGTGTCCGTATGCAGCATTGCTAGAATGACAAGGATAAGAATAATTTCTCAATTCAAATCAAGCTCTCGTGATAGGAAGGAACTTTAGATTGTCACTCCAAAAAAAACTAAACAAAAGAATAAACAATAAGTCACATTCAGTTAAAATATTAATAAACATGCACAGATAATTATAGAAGACAAGTTATAAGATCATTCCAAACCCTCAATTAATTTCTATATAAGAAAAACTAACCATACCGATAACCATTCTTCACTTGACAAATCACAAAAAAGAAAGCTTACTGTCAGGGGGAGAAAGTGAAGATTTAACTACACTACCTTTACTGCTAAACCAAAATATGAATTACAACACTGCAAGTCGTGGTCCATCACCAATGTTTCCATTGTTACTCATCGGGGTATTGGGGGTCATTGTATATGGTCAGATGTTGTTAGAAAGCTTATTAGCTATATTTGAAATTGGAGAATCACTCTCTTTAATCCTACTAATCTTTCCTTTACTACTTCTATTGATTATTCATTTCCTTAGTAGATTTTTTCCTTCTTCATCTTCGTTTCATACCAGAATTCCTGGATATCAACTGCAACCACCAAGTGTTAATAGTAGTATTTCATCAGGTTCTGACTCGGATGGCTTCGGTCTTGGATCTTTACTACTACTTCTTCTCTTCTTATTTCTGTACAACTTCGTTTCAACTTAGTTTCTGTTTGTTCCTAATTATTGTAAAAAGAAAAAAAAACATAAAGAAGTGGTGTTGATGTTGGATTTGCCTTATGTCATTTTATTGTGTAAAATTTTTCATATGATGTGTACGTATGCTGCTTTTTGTTAATTAAGTACTGTATAAACTTCTTAGTTCGTCTTCATAGTCTGTCGATCATAGAGACTAAGCTGTCAATCCAAGTAAGTTGATCACGGAATCAAGCAACAGATTACGGCACCTATATGACAAGTTTTGAGTTTGATTCTTCTGATGGTTTGATTCTTCGATGTAAGTATTACGGCACCTATTTGGAGTGAAAATTGGGAGGAATAAGAAACCTTGTGCAGCATGTAAGTATTATAAGAAAAAATGCCCACCGGAATGTCCCTTTGCTCCAATTTTTCCTTCAGATAAAGGAGAAGAGGACTTTCAGAATGTTATTAAAGTTTTTGGTAAAAGTAACTTGAGAAAACTAATCAAATCAGCTGGCACGGAACAGTGTTCGGCGGCTAAGACATTAATGATAATGGAGGCAAGAGGTAGAATTTCTGATCCTGTTCATGGGTTGGCAGGAATTGCAAAAACCCATCCACAGATATTGGATAATCTTACTTCGGAACATGCTTTTGTTAACCAATTTCATCATCGGCGCAGTGTAGTTCCGCAACAAGAACGACGACAATCTCAATCAAATGAAGCTAAGGGAGCTTCTTCATCAGTGCCAGGTGCAGTGCCATCTCCTCCCCTACAAGAAATTGGCAGTGGTCTTGCTGTAAGTTATCACTTTCTCAAATGTTCTATGTCAATTACAAAATATTTTTCTTTAAGTTGTTATTGTTTGACAAGATTGAATTTCTATATCTTTGTTTTGTTGTAGCAAAATGATGAATTGTCGAATTTCTTAACTACCCAAGTCGATTATAATGGCATAAAGCCTTTCACAAGTTTATTATCCGCTTATACTACTCTGAGAGACACCGAAATTCCCGAAATGAAGCACCGTAACAAGGATTTTGATGGGTTGAAAGAGAATTTTGATCAGTGTAGCTGTGGAGTTGTGCTCAAGTGGTCGAACGATGCTAAAGGCTTGACTAAGACTTCCGTTCAGGAATACAAGGACGTAGTACAAAATCCGAAGGACCCTGTGCATCTCAGTCAGGAAAACAAGGGCAGTGTCAAGTGCTTCATGGATGTTGATGAACCAGCTTGGAATTTCAGTCAGGAAAGCAAGGCAGATATGAAAAACTGCATAGATTACAATGAATGTCCTACTACGACGTTCTCCCATCATATCAAAAAAGAACAAGAGTTACGTAGTCTTGACTACATGGGGAAGAATGAGAAAGGGTGTGCCGAGTGCAAGTATCAAAGGAAAAAATGTATGCATGGATGTCCCTTTGCTCCCATTTTTCCTCAAGATAGAGAAAAAGATTTCCAGAATGTCGTCAGAGTTTTTGGTGTAAGTAGATTCATGAGGCTAATGAAATCAGCAGCTAAGTCTCAACAACATTTAGCGGCAAAGGCAATGATAATTGAAGCTAATGCCAGAGTGTCTGATCCTGTTCATGGGCTAGGAGGTTTTGCTATGTCCCTTTCAAAGCAATTGGATTATCTTAGTTCTGAACTTGATTTGGTTAATCAACAGATCGAATTTCTTCGCCAAACAAGACAAGCTGTGGATTAACAGTTTTGATGAATTTTAGCTGTGTTTTCATTAGCAGGACTAGAGGCAGCATTCTCTGTCACACATAATTCACTGGAAACGAACTTCTGGTGTTCTCAACTTACATTAGATTTAGTAATTGTCTAGTCGTCCGCAGGAATTACGATGAAACTTGGTTGTCCAGTCCAGAGATTGTGTTTGTACATTCTATATTTGTCCACCATGTTTTAACAATACCACTGTCAAAGCTCACAGACGAGGAAGGCATTTTATATGCATGATGACTAAATCTATATTAGACGTCTAGCGAGAAGAGGTGGTGTTAAACGTATAAAGGCATACCAATGTCTCATCTATGAAAGTCTGGAATGGAGATATGCACAAGCTGGGGTGTGCAACAGAAAGTTTGGTGGTTTATTGCAAACAAAATGAAATGGGCTTTGCAGAGGCTTTTAATGTTGGGTGAAAGACTGCGCCAGGCCCAGATATGGATGTTGTTTACTCCCCAGAAGAACTGTTATTTGGGGACCATGGTTCTATTTTTAGCAAGACATTTAGAAGTAAAGTGAAGACAGCCTTTATCTAAATATTTACGTTATTTACGTTCACATAGAAAAAACTGACCATATGTTCATGCATTGTACGTTCTCTTTCGAGTTATGGAATTACTTCATCAAAGCCTTCAAAATCTCTTGCCCTCTACCGCATACTCTACTGCAATTATTTGATATGTTTTGAATGTGAATGTTTTGCATGGACGTGGAAGAAATGTTTGGAAGATAATTCACTATGCAATCTGTTGGACTCTGTGGAATGAGAGAAATGGGAGAGTTTTTGGTGGAAGGAAAAAAACACAGCTGAGTTAATCAACCATGTCGAGTACTTGGTTGTTCTTTGATTTTCTGATGAAGATACTTTTGATTTTGTCGATGCCAACCTTGTGTGGAGCAACTGGGAGACCAGTGGCAAATCCAAGTGGGGAGCCAGTGGGGTCACTGGCCCCCCTAAAATTTCTGTAATTGTACAGGGCACCATATAAATTTAGATATTTTTAGTCGTAAAACTATTCTTGGCCCCCATAAAATGTAGAAATTATAAAGATATTCCTATAATTTCCATGTATTTTTTTGTGTAGTTTTGAAACTGACTCCTTATATCCCATTATATTCCAGAGTCTGGACAATAAAAACTTACCCAAAATTAAGGAGGTTTAATGTATCACAAATCTTATTTTATCAATCCTGGTAAAGGGGCGGCATGAATTGGTAGAGGGGCGGCAAGTGTGATAGCAATGTCCCTCTTATTGGTTAGGGGGTGTCCTATAGGGATGTAGATTGACTAGATTACCCTTTCACCTTAAATCAACCAAAATCAAATCAATTTTTTTTTAACCTAATGAATCAAAAAAAAATCAAATCAGTTTTTTTTTCATCTTCTTCTTCATCTTCTCTTCTCCTCTATCAATCCTAACCTCCATTAAAACCGAAAATTTCATCGTTTTCGATTAATCGGCGATTTGAAAAATGTTTGGAAAAACCCAGTTAGGGTTTAGTTTATCGTGTTGAATTTAAGTTAATTTTGTATCAAAAATTAGGGTTTTGTATGAAAATTGAAATTGAAATTTCTGGGTTTATGCGAGTTACGGTTGGTAATAACTCAATTACCAACCGTACCTGTATTGGTTGAAGAACATACGGTTGCTAACAACCCAAATACGAACCGTACCTTAAAAAATTGAGAATGAGGTTTAGGTACGGTTGGTACGAAACCTTAGTTACCAACCGCACCTAGGTTCGGTTGGTAACTTAATGAAAGTTACCAACCGTATATCATCCTGAATGTTAAGAATTTTTAAATTAGTGATGTACGGTTCGAAACTATAGATGACTTACCAACCGTAGTTTAGTTACGGTTGGTTTCGATTCCTTTTTTATGAACCGTAATTAGTTACGGTTCGTATCCAAGATTTTCTAGCAACCGTAACTGGTATTACGATTGGGTTTTCCCCAAATTGAACCAGTTACGGTTGGTAACTAGCTTATTTCCAACCGTATGTTCTTCAGAAAATTTTAAAAATTTGATCTTTTTACATACTTTAGATAATTTTGATCAACAAAAAGTTAATGGGAACTAATTTTGATCACTCACCTCTAATTTGCCACTTGAATCACTCATTTTGGTTGAGTGAATCAAAATCTAGGGTTTCACAAATATCACATAATTTTTTTTTTTTTATAACTCTAAAAATCTAATTTTAGAGTTATTATAAGTGAAAATTGATTATCAAACACTAATCTTGATTATCAAACACTAATCTTGATTATTAATAATAAGGGTTAATTGGTCATTTCCATTTTTTTTTAATAAGGGGCACTTGAATTTACTTCTAATGACCTTTTTTGTCTTATTAGGTTGCCGCCCCTCTACCGATTCCTACCGCCCCTTTACCAAGATTGTATTTTATAGGAAAGGTAAAAAGGATTTTTTGTGCATATAATGATATAAGACTGTTTCTGTTTTTGGTACCTTAGGTATGATTTCTAATGACCATAAATGCCCCCACTAAATAGTAGTTTTGGATTCGCCACTGTGGGAGACAATTATGCAATGTAATGTCTTGTTCTTTGTACTATATTCACCTTGTGTGAATTTTTTCCCTTAATATAACCCCATTTACATATTTGGTATTGCGCTCATGCCCCAACATCGGATGGATCCTATCATAGTACAGACACCAAACGGTCGACCGTACCTCCTTACACTGCCTTTAATGTGGAAGGTTTTAGTGTACAGATACCAAAATCCGACACGTTTTGAAACAGCTGCTTTATACACAGCCGTTCATTCCTTAATTCTTAGCGCCTTTAGAGTTGAAAGTAAATAAAGAAGAGTATTAGTCCAAGTCAAGAGTCTAAGTCAAGTATTTGTATTGTTCTTTTGCTAGCCAGTGATAGATACATCTAAAATTGTACTCATTTTTGTCTGGAGTGTTGAGTTTTAATAGACATATCATCGAAATCCAAATTCTTTGTCGGTTAGTATTTTTTTTAAAAATGGCGATTAAGTGTCAAGATAATGGCACCCTAACCATGTTGTCTTACCTGGATAAAGTATTTTCACGATAAGATCACACAGTTTGTGTCTCACCTTAGACTTCAAGTCCCCATTATAACTTTCTCCCCTTGGAAGCTGGATCTTTCTCCGCTTCAATTTCTTACATTCGATTTATCTATCTTCATTTCTGTCCACCAAAATTCCTTTTGGAGTTGTCTTGCTTTGTCTTTCTCTCATGCCTTCGAAAGAAGGACTCTTGTGGTAACTAACACATGGCTGACAACTTAAATTGGAAGATAATAATCATCTATTAGAATAGAGGCATCCAACTCAAAACCAATTGGCAATGAGTGGAGAGGCCCTAATAAATTATAAACCGCAGGATCTTAAATAACTCAACCATGTGGGACTAATAATCTCAACATGCCCCCTCACGTGTAGCCTCGGCGGGTCTTACAAATACGTGGACAATTAAATCGGGTGACGCGAGTAAAGGTGCGGCCAACTGACTCGACACAAATAGCCCGCTCTGATACCATATTAGAATACGGGCATCCAACTCAAAACCAATTGACAATGAGTGGAGAGGCCCTAATAGATTATAAACCGCAGGATCTTAAATAACCCAACCATGTAGGACTAATAATCTCAACATCATCCATCCCTCCGGTGCATTTCTGGATTATTGACTAGTATACAGCTTCACTGGCTCCTATGCTCCAGTTAAAATAAAAAGCAGATGTTTTTTTTAAAATCCAAAATAATCCTAACACAGGTTTTTATTCTGTCTGGTTATACATTTGTATTTGTTGCCTTAAGATACTTATTTAGGCTTAGTCTAATGGGTGTCCATGATTCAACATTCACACCCATAACACGTTATCAAAATTCAACACCCCAGCATTGTGGGAATTCAAAATTCAAAACAAAGATGCCACCCTTAATGGCGTCTAATGTATCAACCGTTAGATCACCAATAAAATTATGAATCTTACAGTCTATTTCTTCCTGATATTAGAAAGAAATAAAATATGTAATTTGATTTAACTTCTATTGAATTTACATAAAATATTTTCTAGACGCCTACCAAATTGGCGTTTTGAAACTTTTTGAGACACCAAAAAGGATGACGTCCCTATATTGATTCCATCTCACGTTCAACGAAACTGAAGAGCATTCGGTGGAATTCAAATTATAAAGGACACTTCATGGGGAGAAAGTTGAATCTTAGCTCTCATTAGAACCAGTCTTATACATTTATATTTTGTTATCTGAAGCATACCACTAATTGAAGACACTTCCATATCAAAGAAATTAAAAATGGTCAAATTGTGATTGTACATCGGGTGCAAATCCCCTGTCTCAAAGAGATGTATCTATCAGTGGAAGCTTCAAAACAGGTGCAATCAGAAAAGCAAGAGGCCTCTCTACTGACAGACAATACAACTCTAAAAGAGCTAGAAAGGGTTGGAGCGGAAGCAGCTTTCCAATGGGCAACATGTTGGAGTGGACACAGAATTTCCTTTAGGAGTGAGTCGAAACCAACTCTGGTGTTGTTGGTTGGAATATATGCGGAAACTCGCAGACAAAGATATCTGATCGGTGAAGATTTTGGAAACATAAAGAAGTTTGAAATGAATTTTATAGCCCAAAATTTCACTCTAGTTAACACAATAGATATCAGGTGGGCTGTAAAACTATCTCTATTTTGTAATAAATTTAACATTATGCATTGCTAGATTGATCATAGCCTACGGGCTTTACTAAATTATCTGAACATGCAACATTGAAACCTAAATGTAATGACAATCCGTAACCCACATTATGGAAACTTAATATCAATGTAATGAGGTATTTCTACCTTTTTTCTTAAAAAAATCCCCTGTCTCGAAACACCCGCTGATACGGAGTGAAACGAAAATCGATCGCTTTTGAATGCCCCACCGACGACTGACTTACATGACAAGCTCTGCTATACTCTTAATCACATGATTCCAACCCACGGAAGACTGAATTCCATGAGATGATCACCCTCTCTTAATCTCATGGACCATGGATCTAATCCATGACGACTGACATCCATGAGAATATATCTCTCGGACTCATGGACTGGTACCGTGGTGGAACGGTAGACAATTAATGTCTTAAGCCGAGTAAGATGATTTTTATTAGAGGGAGAGCAAAAAGTGATTCGAGGAGAGCGAAAACCGTAGTTGACTCGGTGAATAAACCTATTAGTATATTAAATTTTAACTCGGACTAGAATACCCCCACACGCTCCCTTATGCTCACGACCTAAATGGCTAAACACAATATCAAAGTGTGAAACCGTCCTGGAAAAGTTAAATTTTCTAAACTGAAGATAGTTTAGATTGAAAAGATTGTTGTAGATCAAGGGATTCAAGACTAGGAAATGACTTTCAATTTCATATCATTCCATTAGATTTTGAATTACTGTTTGATTCGAAATAAATATCTATAGTGTAAACTTAAAAATCATCGATGCGAAGATCCAAAAAAGTTCAAATTGATATCACTTATGACAGTCGATTCGAAATATTAAATGTATTGTACTGCATACAGATTGATCATGGCTATTAATTAAGACATGGTTTTGGATCTTCTCAACAGACCTATAAACTGGTTTTTTTTTTATTATATTTATTGACGGAAGAACACTATAAACTAGGGTTTTTAATTATATGTTTAAACGATACGTAAGATTATGTCCCTGGATCATTCTCAGCAGAACACTACAAACAAAGGTTTTTGTTTATTTGGGAACGGAAGAAATGAAACGATTGATCGAGATCGACATGAAGGTTGATAGAGAGTGTAAGGGGTATTGTAGTCCGGGTTGAATTTTAATACACGAATCGGTCTGTTTAACGAGTCGGCTACGATTTTCGCTCTCCTCGAATCACTTTTTGCTCTCCCTCTAACAAAAATCAAGTAAGATTTCCAACAACCAAAATGAGTTCTAAAAAGTTAAAATTTAGAATTCTTTTTACACAAAATTGGTTAAAAAGACCAAAATCAACAATTCCTGGGTGAAAAGGACATTTAGATTTTGATACTGTTTAAATGGACAAAAATGTAAAAATAGCCAGGATGTAAACAGTTTCAACCTACCCATTTTCAAATATTTTTTCTTATTTTTAATTTACATCAGGATGCATCTAGTTTCATCCTTGCTATTTTTTAAGTTTAAGCCAGGATGAATCCAGTTTCATCCTTACTATTTTTTTGGTGTCCATTTCACCCATACTAATTTTTACTCGTTGAGTTAATTAGTGTTTGGGTCGTAGATTTTGGTATGCCTTAGTGTTTGTGTGTTAAGTTTGTCCAATTTAGTGTTTGGGTCGTTGACCCGTTAGTCAACCGTATTTTCTAGTCAAACCGTTAGCATAGTTAACAGTAGTCAGTCTTAACATTTACACGTTTGCCATCCCATTTGAATGTTCGATGATTTTGCCATGTATCCTGAAAAGTTATCATATATATATGAGATGAACGGTATGAGATTAACCAAATGAGCGGCTCATCAATGTCGGACAATTATCTGAGTTAACAAAGTTCCGAGATAGTAAAGAGGAGAACAGAGAAATCCATGTTAGAGTAAGGCTCTTAATGCTCAAAACCTTCTCTCTAAATTCCCTGTTGTTGAAAGAAGATATCATATTAAATTGAATCCAACATGGATTAGAGATGAAATCAGAACACAACAGTTTGGCGATTTTGTGTGCATTGGATTAACTAACAGCACAACAGTTTGGCGATTAAAGATCCTTCACCGAAATCCCATCTTCAACAAGCCTTTGTTTTTCATGATCAACTTTGAATAATTCGAATGGAACAACATTTATATATTTGTTAGCAGTGTACTTTGCAAATTCGGATGCTGGATGTTAGAATGGTCCCCTCAAATCATGGTTTATTTAATAAGGAATTTCGTTATTGGATATATACAGATAAAAGAGGATTAGTTAGGAACTTTAGGTTCACATAAGTTTTAGAATTGCCCCGAAGCTGTTTGCTGAAATGCCTAAGAACAAGCAGAATTTTGGTGATGACAAACAGATAAGTAATAACACTAACGGATGTTATAACTCTAGTAAATGCTTGACTAGAAAATGTGGTTGACTAACGGGTCGACGACCCAAACACTAAATTGGACAAACTTAGGACCCAAACACTAAGACATACCAAAATCTAGGACCCAAACACTAATTAACTTTTACTCGTTCATTTGAACCATGTTTCAAAAATATTTGGACAAATGACCCATTTTCGGTTCTTTTTAGCCGTTCTGACATTAAAGTTACGGTTACAATTAATACTACAGCAGGTACGAAGGACATGCTAAAACAAGCTCAGTGACCATGAGTTTGTATAGCTTAATTAAAGATAGAAGGGAAGGAGAAAAAAGAAAGAGAGAAGTAAGTAGAAATCATAGGGAAAATTCTAAAACTTGGACAACTAATATGGGCCAGATATAGGACAATCAATTCAGATCTTTGATCATTTCTATCTTCACTCCACTAATGATCCCAATGTTAGAGACATTCCCCTCTTCACCGTTAAAATTGTGAAACATCATGTTCCAAATCTGGACAAGAGCCCCTGCTGTCCCGGCTGTAGCAAGTCACATATCATAATCAAAGTGCCTTATTGTTGGAGGTGGTAAGTAGAAAAAAATGGAATCAAAAAGTAAAATTTTTAATACAAATGGTGAGGAAAATTGGAAATAGGAAAACCTAATCATGTCCGACTTTTCTCCTTTCACTTCTGTCCATCAAAATTTCTCTTGCAAAATACTCGTTTTGGCTTGTTTGCCGACTTACGACTAGTCCTGCAATAACTAGCCTCATATAACTCTGTCATACAAGCCGATTTTTGAAAGTGACCCTGCTACATACCCCACAACCATACCCCTAGATGTATCCCCTTGATGTGGCATCACCTTCCTTCTTCTGGAGTAAATAAGGGGTTCATTAGTGTTGAATTGGACCACTAATGTGATGACATGTCACGGGAGAAAAATTTGGGGGCAACAATTTGGGGGTACAAGTTTTTTCGTTTCGAAACTAGTAAGGTTCATAGACTACAATAGATCTAAGAAAGGTTATATCCTAAACATGAGTATGTAAGAAAGGCTACATATGAGTGGATGCGTATAGAGAAAATGCTTGATAGCCCAAAGTTCTTCCCTCAAATCCCTCCTCTGTGACGTGTTGTCACCTTAGTGGCTCAATTCAATACTAACGGACCCCCTGTTTGCTCCAGAAGCATAGAAGAGATGCCACATCATGAGGGAAAATGGTGAGGATATGAGTGGGGGTACCTAAATCATCTTTTAAGATTTCAATCCCGGATTTTCTTTAATCTTCATCATCAGAGGGCCTTCGTATTATGGCATCTGATAATCATGAAGAATTGCAAATTAATCAATACGGTTCTTACTTAAGGGAACCAAAACAAGATCATGGTCCACATCTTCCGGTACCCTTCTCTTTGGATTCCCCAGCTGTACAAAAGGACGAAACTCATGTATTTCTCTATCTTATTCTGGTACTTCTTGTTTATGTTTGATTATGATCTATTTGATGTAGTAGTCAGCTTTTATTCCTATAACATCTTAGGACATTTCTTCATTCTTAATTTAAATAGTCCATCTCTAGGTAAATTTGGAAATTGGCCTTGGAAAAGGATTTAGAAGTTTGAACTAATACCAATTCATAACAATTCTTATTTAGGAATCTTATTTTAATATTTGGTTGCTTTGGAAAGTTTCAGTTTTTCTATAATCCCTTATACAGTCTTAGTTCTACCTTTGGCTCAATTGTCTTTTTACTTTCTTCTCTTTGCTTGTGAATCTCAATTATGAAAAATCATATCCTGGAATGTTCAAGGATGTGGCAATCCTTTTACACAAAACCACTTAAATCAGATAATATCTATGGATAGACCTGAAATTCTATTTTTGTCAGAAACAAAGTCCCAAAAACGTCTAGTGAAATCATTATTGAAGGATTATCCTAATATTCACATAGTAGATCCTATAGGACTAGCACGAGGCTTAGCCATAGCTTGGGTAGATGGCTTTTCTTTCGAAATAGTACAATGGAACATCAACATGATAAACATACTAGTTCAAACAAACTCAGAATCTAAGAAATGGTTACTGACTTGTTTTGTGGGAGCCCTTATCCTACTAATAGAAACATAGCTTGGGATTTCATTTCTGAGATCTCAAAATAGGTAGACAAGGATTTTATTCCTTGGATCTTATTCGGAGATAAGAATATGATCTTTAATCAAGAAGAAAAACTAGGAGGACTCCCATAAAAAAAGGTTGATAGTGAATACTACTAGAATATTCTAAATAATGCAGGATTAATTGACTTAGGATTTACAGGCTATGAATATACATGAAAAAATCATAGAGAGGGTGCATCTAATATCCAGGAAAGACTTGATAGAGCGGTAGATAATGCTGAGTGGAATACTCAATTTCCAAATGCTGAGCTTTCACATCTAGTTGTTGTAGGATCAGATCATAGTCCAATATCCCTAAAACTATACTCCAATGTTATTAAGCTAGAATATACATTTAAGTTCCATGACACTTGGAAAAAATAAAATTCATGTGTTCAGACCATTAGGGATACTTAGAGCCATGTGATTAAGGACAACCCAACTAATTCTTTGATTCTTAACATTCAGGAGCTTAGATCTAACTTAGATTTTTGGAAGAAAAATGCCTTTGGTAAGCCCTCAAAAGAGATAAAAAGAATCATATTTCAAATAGATAAACTTAATAACTCTAGTTTTGTTTATAAGAAAGAGCAAAAAATCAAAGAAAAACTATCTATCATAGAAAAACTTTATGATACTCAGGAAGCTATAGCTATACAACAGTCTAGAGATAATCAGGTCCAACTAGGAGAAAAACACAAAATTCTTTCATACTAAAACCCTTAAGAGAAGGAAATGGAACAACATAGAATGCCTTAAAATGAAAAATGATGTCATAATATCCTGCAAATTATAGAAACATTCAGTAGGGCTTCTGGTCAGTTAACTAACTTTGACAAATCAGGAATATTCTTTAGTAAAAAGGTTCAACCTAAACATCAGAGAATGATCAGTAAGAAGCTAAAGATCAAACAAATAGACTTAAAAGATTCTTATCTAGGTACCCCCATGTTTATGAATAGAGCAAAAATAAAAAATTTTGAGGGTTAATTGAGAAAATGGAACATAAATTTTAAGGATGGGTAGTTCTAGCTCAATCCAGTAAAATAGTGCTTAATAAAGCAACCTTAGCTAGTATGGATAGTTACCAGATGGGATGCTTCATCCTACCAAAAAAAGATTACTAGTAAAATTGATGCTCTTCAAAAAGACTTTCGGTGGGGAAAATAGACTAATTATAAAGGATATTCTTGCTTATGTAAACCAATTAGTAAGGGAAGTTTAGGATTTAGGAATGCTCATAAATTTAACTTAGCCCTCATTACTAAATTAGCTTGGAGACTCTAGACAGAACCCAAGGCTCTTTGGGTGTCTCAGCTGAAACCTAGATATTTTAGGAAAACCTCAGCCTTTAGAGTAAAAACTCCATCTACAAGTTCTTGTATATGGAAATGTATAAACAAAGGAATCAAGCTAATAGAACAAAATAGTATCTGGGAAATTGGGGATGGAAATAGTGTTAATATTTGGGAAGAAAAATAGATACCTAACTTGGTAGACACCCTTATTAGCCAGTTCAAAACAGTGAACAATTCTTTCTTAATTAACTCTGGTGAAAGATCTCATTGACCCTATTACTAAAAAGTGGAATGAAACTTTGATTCATGCCTCTTTCCCATTCCATATAGCTACACAAATCTGTAAAATCAGAATTTCCATAGGCAATAACCTGGTAAACAAAGTAGATTCTCTAAGATGACTCCTTACCAAATCTGGAAAATTTACGGTTAAGTTAATGTACAACAAGTTGAATGAAAATACTATAAATAACTATAACGTATGTCAACCAGATTCTTTTTGGAAACATTTATGGGCATTAGGAACATCTCAATGAATCAAGATTTTTACTTGGAAATGCTTGCAAAATGCAGTTTCTACTAATCTTAAATTGTCTAGATTTAAGAAGGATATATCTCCTAACTGTACATTTGGATGTATGGAACCTGAATCCATTGAACATCTTTTCTTACATTGTCCCTATGCTAAAGCAGTTTGGGCTACAGATCCTTATCCAGTAGATTTAAACTTCAATACATCTACTTCTTTCTTAGATATCTGTAAAGAATGAATGGGAAAAGATAACCCAACTATACCAATAGAAATCATTAAAATCTGGTTTATCCGGAAAGAAAGATGTAATAGAACATTTGGTCAACAACAACAAACCCATAACCAACTAGATCTAGAAATCCATAGACACTTGACATTTTGGCAATGGCAAGACCCACGAGCATGTCAAAATAAGATTAACCTTGATGTTGCTTGGATTTCCATGAATGTTCTGGCAGGTTTTCCTTTAATTTTCAGAAATGCTCCATCACACAAGGCAAAGCAGGACCACTTACAGCCACATCCCCAGAAGAAGTAGAAGCATTAGGACTCCTTCAAGCAGCTCAGTGGGCCAAAGAAGAAAATCTATCAAGTTTCAGTGTAGTGGGAAACTGTAAGAACCTTTTTGACTATCTGAATGGGAAACCATCTCAAATTTCTTGGCAGAATCAGACTATAATGGATGAAGTAAAAAGAGAGTTTTATACTCGTCAGAATTTTCTAGGTTTATTTTATGTGCCAAGAACATCAAACAATATAGTTGATATATTGGCTAAGGAAGCTAAATCTTTTAGAACTATTCTCAACCGGATAAATGAACCTCCATCGTGTATTAAGTTTGCCTTAGAAGTAAATAAATCAAATGTTCTGGGTTGATTCTATTAGCCTAGCATTTGATGGCTCTACTCTTATTGATGTAAGGGTTACTAACTCCTTAAGTTAGTCTTTTGAATACATTTTAACTTACAAAAAAAAAAAAAGTGGGGTACGTAGCAAGGTCGTGTGTATAGTTCCATATTAATTGGGAAAATTATCGTCCCTGTCAGATTCAGATTCGTGCAGATGTCAGAGTAGCATATAGTGCTAAAATTATTGTTGATGATGATTCCAATGAGCAGAGTGAGTTTTTTCAAAACTGGTCATTATTATACTCCCTCCGTACATATTATATAGGCGAAATATGACATTTTCTTTTTACCATTAGATAGGTGGAGTGACAATTTCAAGATGATTTTTATTCATTTTACCCCTATTTATGTTGCTTGGTTATCCTCACATTTAAGTTTATGTTTCTAACGTAGGGAATATAATAAGTGGTAAAACATGAAAAACTATGGATATTTATGAAATAAAAAAAAAATTCTTAATCTAAGAGATTTGGTCCCTCCGCCAATATATGTAGTAAGGATGGAGTATTATATTACGCCAGATAATTAATTATAAACGTTGGAAACTCTTCCCCGGATAATTATAATTATGAATTATAGCGTTACAATGCTGTTTACCGATCAAAAAAAAAAAACGTTATAATGCTGTTTATTACTTTCAAACCTCCTTTGTTTATTTTTTCTTTCTTGAGCAGGCAGGCGGGTAGGAATGGCCTCCATATTACGCCAGATCATTATTATTAATATAACGTTATAATGCAGTTTATTACTTTCAAACCTCTCTTCTTTCTTGTCTCCTGATATTTACTTTCGATTTTCGGTTCGATGCAACAAGAAAAGGAGTACGGAGTTAATTTAAGACTTCTCAAATTCAAAGCAATCTAGAAGTTGAAAACACTTGTTAATTTAGCTAGGCTGTCATTTCTTTAGGACTTTTCAAAGAAAATTTTTAGGATTTTCAAATTCAAAGAAAATTCTTAGGATAAGTGACCGCGAAGTTTGTGGCATTGGTAGTTTGGTACACACATATGTTTGGGTATAAATAACACTTTAGATTTTTATGATTTATCATAGCCAGAGAGAAAAACAACCAAACTTACCTATCATTCATGGCTTTATTACATGCTCTGCTAATGTTTCAGTGCCTTGCCGTGTTACTGTGGCCTCAATCAGCTTCTGCACAAATACCGAGCACTCCTTCCGGAGTGATAGCAAATCCTGGTTGTCCATCTGTGTGTGGGAAGGTCAGCATACCCTACCCATTCGGTATCGGTCCTGGTTGTTTCATACAAGACGGGTTCGAAATAACATGCAACAACGGTGAGCCGATGAATGATTTGTTAAATGTCAGAAATATATCGGCACTCAGTGGTGAGATGACAATCGAAGCCCCAATAGCCACCAGTTGTTCCGATCAAGAGTCAGGTATGGATTACACTTTGGGAACATTCACCGTGTCTGCAAAAAACAAATTCATATCTATCGGTTGTGACACCAGGGCATATATGTATGGAAATCCACCTATTGGTGAAGGATGTTCGGATTGTAGGAAAAACGACGATAGCACTGCTGGGTCTTGCGGCATGGGTTGTTGTGAGGCCTCCATCCCAACTGGACAAACGGAATCGAATGTGACACTTCAAAGACTCCCTAGGAAGGATTTGAGCTTTAATAACCCATGTAGTTATGCTTTTGTAGTTGAAGAAAGTTCGTTTAGGTTTTCCTCATCATATCTTCAAGATTTCAAAAATAATGGAACCGGAACTGTCCCTGTGGTTCTTGATTGGACTATTGATTATGAATCTCTTGGGACATGCAAATGTGGACCTAATGCTGACTGTAGAGACAATGGTAATGCTTCAGGTTATCGCTGTTATTGCAGAAAGGGCTATGCAGGGAATCCTTATCTAAATACAATTAACGGTGGTTATTGCCAAGGTAAAAATAATTACTAGTACTATCTTCACTAATGATTTAATTAGTCATTGTCAGATTTAACCTAAAGTCACAACTGACATTTACTGTATTTGATCAGCGGTACAAACTGCTACATGCGATGTTAATTCTGGCTTGGGTTGCAGTACTCCTCGGAGTACAAGTTTTCCTCGGAGCAAATTTAACAAGATTGTTGCTGGTAATTAAGTAGTTACTAATTAAACTAAGCAGATGGGGTGGTTCTTCTAATACTTCTAAGTTAACTTTTTGTATCTTGCAGGTACCTGCCTAAGCTTATCTCTTCTACTGGTGACCAGCTTTACATGAAAATCGTCCCAGCCTCCCACGCGACAAGAAAAGGCCGATCAATTGCTCTAAGGCGGATCGAACTCTGCGATAGCTACATTTGCCCCCTGGCTATATAGCCTATATGTGTAATTTAAAATAATGTTGATGTTAAGTGTTTTAGTTACTATTATTTGTGTGTAGACTTTTCTCCAGTTGAAATGTATTATTTATTTTTTTTCTATTTTTTAACGGGCCGTGAGTTATATATAACCCTAAATCCATTCACAAAAAATCTATCGAAACAAAAATAACACAAAAACTCCAAATAACAAAAGTAACACAAAAACTCCAACCAACACCACATCCATCAACAAATGCTAGCACTACCATCACCATAAAAAGCACCGCCACCAACCAACACCACCACTAACTAGAAACAGTACCACCAAATTTTGGTTTCATCATAAACTTACTGTTTCATCATTAAAATCTTTGGTTTAATGATAAACTATGGGAAAAAATAAGTTGAAACCAAATTTGGTTTCATCGATGAAACTTATTTTGTCTTGGGTTTTTTGTATCAATTTTTAAAAATTTGGGGATTTTGTATCAATTTTGTTTAATATGGAGTTTTAATGGATCCCAACATTTGAACGGAGTTTTCGTACTCCAAATTTGGTCACCTTGGTATCAATTTTGTTTAATATATGCTAACATTGCTAATAGAGGTGCCAACCTATTATCAATGCGACCATCGATGCATGGACTGGTATATTCCCTAACAATTTGGTACCCCTATTAGCAGCTATTGACAGTTTTGATGAATTTTTAGCTGAGTTTTCATCATCAGGACTAGAGGCAGCATTCTCGGTCACATTTCATTTCTCAACTTACATTAGATTTTGTCTTTGTCTAGTCGTCCGCAGGAATTATGATTTTTTTTTTTTGATCAGCAAGTGTAAAATTTTTATAGAACCGCTTACCAGGGGTAAGCAAGAAAGGCTCGGAAGAGCTTACAACCCAAAACAGGACCAGAAGATCCTAAACCGACAAACCCTTACTACACAAAAAGATTATAGAAAACCCAAATAAAACTAAAAAATAAAAAAGGAGTCCCAGTTTAAGAGTGCATCGTTTAAAGATAAATCCCTAAGATCATCTGACTTCGAACACCAGAAGAAAGATTGAATTTTCACTTGTTTAATAACATCTTCGGCAGTAGCAGTAGCATCTTCAAAAATTATGGCATTTCGAGTTTTCCAAATGGTCTAACAAATCGCTGCTGGTAGAACATACCAAAACTTTATCCCAATTGGATGTATCAGTTTACATTTCCAACTCTTTATGATTGTGTCAATACAGTTGGGCATAGCCCCTTGAGTGCCGGTAACATCCCTGAAATGCTTCCATACTTGCGAAGAGAATTTGCAGTGAAAGAGAAGGTGAGAAACAGTTTCACTGGCCTTACAACAAAGCCGACAACCATCAATTGTATGCTTCCTTTGCCTATAAAGTTTATCCAAAGTGTTGAGTCTTTTATAATAAACAAGCCAGAGGAAGAAACCCACTCTTTGAGGCCAAGACCTTGACCAAACACTAAGATTTAAGATGGGCAAATCGTTGTCCGAAGCCATCTTAGTATAACTATATCTTACAGTAAATTTTCCAGTTTTATCCAATCTCCATTTAAGCTGATCAAGACCTTGACTTAAGCAAACAGGCTACAGTAAGGCAGTCAAATTACATACCTCACTAATCTGAGATTCTGTTAATCTTCTATGCAAGCCAAGATCCCAAGAACCTCCACTTGATATAGTATTCGCAGCCATTGCAACTGACCAATTCTTTGCTGTAGACGCTTGATAAAGAGAAGGAAAGGCTTTTGAGAAATGAAATTCGCCTAGCCAAAGATCTTCCCAGAAAAGAACTGAAGAGTCGTTCCCCACCTGCAAAGAAGTGTTAGCGTTAAAAAAATCAAGTTGATTGTAGATTCCTCTCCATAGGCCAAATCCTTGAGGATTTATCGGAGCCTTTGTTTCTTTATCATAGCCCGTGGAGCCATATTTAGAAACGACAGCTTTTCTCCATAATGCTTCTTTCTCGGAGTTGAATCTCCACCACCACTTTGAAATAAGAGCTTTGTTCATGCTTCTTAAAGATTTTATTCCCAGTCCCCCATTTTTCAGAGGGGTGTGCACTGTTTTCCAAGCAATCGGGTGATGACCTTTTTTCTCCTCACTAGGATCCCACAGGAAATCTCTGATGATTTTCTCAATTGCATTTATAACCTTAATAGGAGCTGCGAACAAAGAGAACATATATATGGGGACGCTTGCAATCACACTTTTAACCAATGTAAGCTTACCATCCTTGTTAAGAGAAGACCTTATCCAAGAGGCTAATCTTTTTTGGCATTTTTCAATAATACGGTCCCATTTTTTGGAGTTGTGAGCTTTGTCTCCTAGGGGGAGACCAAGGTAAGAATAAGGGAAATAATCAGCTTTACAACCCATCATTGAAGCCAAACCTCCCAAATCAGTGACACCTGCCACGCCAAACATACTCGTTTTGGAGAAATTGATCCTTAAACCGGAGGCGAGCTCGAACAAAAGCAATATTATCCTAAGATTATTCACCTGCTCCCTTGAGGCATCTAGAAAGACCAAAGTGTCGTCGGCAAAATGCAGATGGCCAATCTTTAATCCGTTAAGACTCATACTGAATCCCCCAATCCACCCTTGAGCAAGAGCTGTCTGAAACATGTTACTCAAGACTTCAGAAACAATGAGGAAAAGGAAAGGAGAGATGGGATCTCCTTGTTGGAGACCCTTACCGGTGGTGAACTGAGAATGCGCAGAGACCCGTTTATCAGAACTGAAATTGGAATGTTGACTATACACCCTTGAATCCAGCTTCTCACTTTTGCCCAAAACCCATTTTTGCTAGCACCTCGTCGATAAAGTCCCAAGAGACATGATAGAACGCTTTCTCGAAGTCAATGTTGCAGATGAGACCAGGCACACCACTCTTAATTCGAGAGTCCATGCACTCGTTTGCAATGAGAGCACAGTCGAGAATTTGTCTTCCTTTCGTGAAAGCCGTTTGCTGACCAGAAATGAGCTTAGGAAGGTAATGTTTGAGTCTTTCGGCCAAAACTTTTGAGATCATCTTGTATATACTGCCTATTAGACTTATAGGCCTGGAGTCCTTTGTCTCTTCCACCAACTCTTTCTTAGGAATTAAGGCCAAAAAAGTTGTCTTGAGTCTCCAATTCATGGTTCCCCAATTGTTGAAATCCCTAACAACCTTGAGAATGTCATCTTTCATGAAAGACCAACATTTCAGAATGATCATGACTTGAAAGCCATCAGGACCCGGCGCTCTGTCCTGACCCAAACTCTTCAAAGTCGCTAAACATTCATCTTCGAGAAATAGGTAGTTCTAATTTTGTAGCTTCCCATTCTTCAATCTTATTGAGATTCATATTGGCTATACTTGGTCTCGATCTAGTATCTTTTTGAAAAGATTAGAATAGAAAGAAGAAATACCTTCTTTTATAGCAATTTTGTCTTCTCAGAGCAACCCCAATAAACTTCAGACTAGAAATATGATTTCTTCTTCTTCGGATTTTTACGCTTCTGTGATAGTACTTAGTATTTCGATCCCCATTATGCTCCCAATTAGTTCTAGACTTTTGCCTCATCATGATATCCTTCCTTTCAGAAAGAGTTTCAAATTCAGCCATAAGGCTAGTTATGGATTGAAGTTGAACATCAGACAAAGAATTGGTGCTTGATAAAGTACCCAAGTGTTCTAGATCCCTGAGAACCGACTCAAGTTGCCTGTCAACCCCCCCAAAGATATTTTTATTTCACTCTTTTAGTTTCAGTTTCAAAGCATGAAGTTTCTTAGCTAGAATGAAACCAGCAGACCCTTGGAAATGAAAAGAAGCCCACCATTGTTCCATAAGTTCAAGCACATTAGATTCATGTAGCCACATCAGCTCATACCTCCAAGGAGGAGGGCCCTAGTCTTCTAATTCACAGGAAAATCTGATAGGAGAATGGTCGGAAAGAGGCTTACCTAGCACAACAGCTTGAATTGAAGGAAAATGAGAATCAAACTCGGTAGAATGTCTAACTAATAGTTGTTTTTCTCCCACTAATTTAAGGAATATACACTAGTTGTTGAACTAATTCCTTATAATGTGACAACGATGACTGGAGCATCGAGTGAAGCACGGTTTCCAAGACGGAACAAAGATTAAAAGTCACAAAAGCTCTATATGTACCAAGAGCTAATCACCTTGTTATATGAAAACTCACAGTGATGAGAATGTAATTGATGGCATCTTTTATATCTCCAATGCATGTGAAAGAAAATATATTTTAGAGAAAACCAATGAGTCAATCAAGTGAAATGTAAATCACTGCAGTGTTTGGATTATTGAATCCATATTGACTCCGACGATGAAATGTTGGGAAGTGACTCATACAAGCTTTGACATAACGATAAAGGCACTTTGGTAGTGACATGATGTTTCATATTGAAAGGAATCATACGCACATCACTTTATTTGAGTGGACGAGACAATGGGGAAAAGATTGACAGAATGCGAAGTGACGGTATATCTCTCAATAAGTGTTCTCTAAAGTACTAGATGCACAACCCCCTTCCAATTATGCTTTTAGGTAAGAAAGCATATCACTCATTTTTACAAAGTCTTCAGTAAAACTGGATCGAGACCATCCTAAGATGCAAATGGTAAAAATTCCATATTACAAAGAAAACGAAGTGCAATTTAGAAAAATGTTCATGAAAAATGCGGACCATTAACATGACTTATGGCTCTGGTGAATGTTTTGACATTTTGGACTAGTTATAGTTCCCAAGAAATTTGCGTTTGGAAAACTACTAGCACATATTTTACATGTAATGGCTCACCACCCCTTGTAAATGCTAGCGAGTGTACATCAAAAGGACTTGATGGTTATTGCATGTTTAATATGATCAATGCAGAGTATCCTATACCCCAAGGTCTCGCAAAGGCTATTATCAAAGTTACAGATGTTGCCTTAGGCATGGTTATGCGTACAAACCTACCTTTAGCTACTTGGGGAATATGCAATATTGACGCATCTTTACTTATTTCGTTTTAGAACCCAATATTAGTCAACCTTTTATGTGTACCAGTTGGTAATTGGATTTAAGCCTGACATTCGTGTTCTTACGCATTTTTGGTTGCACTATATATGTGCCATTACGAGTCCACATCGTACTATGATGGGTCACGAAAATTATTAAGTAATTTTGTTGGATATTTACTCTCAAAAATTATCCGCATTTTAAAACCTTTGGCAGGAGATCTCTTACCATAAGATTTGCGAGTTATCACTGTAATGAGACAGTCTTCCCGTCGTTAGGGGGAGATAAGAAAACGTATTTTTTAGGGGAACGACAGGAAATGTCGTGGAGTGTTCCCATTGTGTCTCATATTGATTCTTGTACTCCACAAATGGTTACAAATCCTCAATAATGGATATACACCATAGACTAAGGTGTTGCAACTACACTCAGTGGAAGTGTGGTTGAGGCCGTGGCTCCATAAAGGAAGTTGGAGAAACCACTTGGTTCGATCAATCCTCACCTAGAAAGGAAGTAGGTGAGTAAGGCACAACTTATTTATATCATCAAAAAAAAAAAAACATCTCATAAGATTGTATTTGAATATGTCTATGAATCAAACTGGAGGACGCTCCGAAGTTTTAAATGATTCTATAGAACAATGAAATCCTGACGGATTATGAGAATGCATATGAGTCAATGGAAGGATCATGCATGCACAATGATGATATAATCCATAAATAGTTTCTCCAGAAGTATAGTACAATGAGATCGAACCATGCTTTATTTTGATTAATTTAAAATAAATAGCATATTTGGCCTACACAATCCAGGTAGAACTTAGTTCTTTGACAAATATATGGGTATTTGGTGTGGTAGTGCTAACCAACCAAGTATAAAGCCTATGGGACATATGTGGTTATTTGTCACAAAGTGTAGTGAGAATAATGAGGTCTTAAAAGTATAAAGAATCACCTTGTGGCGCGAGGTTTCTCACAAACCCTTGGATCGCTTACTCTTTTGAATATCATAATGTTCAGTTAATTAGTTTGCTCGGTGGTTTCCAAATAATTTGAAACATAGTAGATGCATGTGGTTATATCTCTGGAGATTTAGACTCAAAGATATTTGCAAAAGTGCAAGACGTCCTTTTGCTTCCCAAGTCGAATGACTCTAAAACTACGGAGTGTATTTGCAGTTACACTAAAACACTCACTTATTGATTTAACAATCAGGCAGATGTGGTATACCCGTCTAAGTGACTATTTGATTGGGAAGGGATAAACAAGTAAGGTTTTGTACCATGCGTATTAAATAAGTTCATGATTCAAAATTGTAGCTATCTATGTAGACGGTATGGACATGATAAGTACTCTTAATGGAATAAGAGATCTTACAAGCTATTTCAAATCTTAATTTAAGATGAAAAATCAGGGGAAAGCTCGACCGGACACTGAGCTTGTGGTATATTATTCCACCAGTTTGCATATGTCTAAAGTTGTCAGGCAATCTAATAAAGACATGCATCCTGATAGCACTCCCATGATTAGTCGAGGTTCAAATGTAAGTAAGCGACCATTTCTTCTAAAGGAAGACGACGAAGATGTGTTGGGAATGAAATTTCCATATCTAAGTACAATATACGCATTTTGTACTTAGTATAGTAAAATACTCCATTAAATTTTACATCCTCAGGGAACTTGTTAGCTAGATATAGCTCCGCGCCAACGCAACGTCATTTGAATAGTATAGTGAATGTAGTCACGTACTTAAAAGTAACCATTGACATAAATTTGTGTTATCCCTGCAAAGACATAAGAATGCTAATGAAAGTGCAATCTGAAAGTTGTTGTATAAAGGAACAATAATCTCTCCTCCAACAAAAGTAATCAGGGGGGAGATATGGTAGACTATTTTCTAAGTCATTACCAATATTCAGTTTCGAAAAACACATGACTAAAGTAACTGTCTGGAACAACTTTGAAAGTAATCAGGGGGAGATGCCAACATCAGGGGGAGGATCCAAGGATATGATGTCGACATATTGTACTTCGAAATTGAAGCTGTGTTGTACTCTTTTTCCCTTCGATCGAGAATAGTTTTTCCCAAAGGGTTTTGTTACTCGACAAGGTTTTTAGCGAGACAACACTAAAAGCATCAAATATGTTGAACGTTGAAGACATAAAGATTGTGTTGATATTACTGAAAATATCTGAATCAAAGAAATGAAATGCGATAGTCTGTTAAGCAACGTAACTTCCAGAATCAACAATAGGGTCTTATAAACATTCAGGTCACCAAAGTACAGTATGATAAACTCCTTTTGACAGCATTAGACTAATGTAAATTGTCTGACATCAGGGGGAGCATCTAATGGTGTGTTGAACTATTTTCCTTCACCGAGGTTACTTTTTCCCACCGGGTTTTGTTACTTGGCGGGAATGTAATTTCCCAGATAAGACTATTGTCTTTCCTACAAGGATTTTCTTCCTTAGGAGTTGTGAAGCAACTAGTCAACTTCAACGGAGCAAAATGATCATCTGCAATGGATCACCTTTACTTGCATCTGTCACGTTGTACTCTTTTCCCTTCATCAAGATTTTATCCCACTGGGTTTTCCTTGTCAAGGTTTTAATGAGGCAACGTATATGTATCCAACTATGTTTTAAGTTTACTTAATGTTGTACTGTTTTTCTTTAGTTCAGGTATGGTCTATCTGGGTTAGCCTGGCGAAGTTTTAACGAGACAACTAACTTAGACTCGACGATCTTTGAAGATCGCATCACATGTGATGAACTACATATAAAATACGAAGCAACATGTGAAGTACTACATGTGAAGATATGTACCAAGGTTTTGTCCCACGGGGTTTTCCTTGTCAAAGTTTTAATGGAGCAATTGTCTTAGACACAATAGTCATCAAGAAGAGAACTATATTTGAAGACCTACATCCGAAGCATTGTATGTGAAGTACTGCATATGGAGTTCTATTGGACCGCACAAGGGGGAGTGTTGTAGGGCTTTAGCCCACGGATGTGCAGCCCAATATAGTAGCTAGAGTTCTAATCCTATTGTATATAAAGGACTATCTATGTAACACACAAAAGCTAATGAATGAAATATCTTTCTCTCTGTGCCTCTTTATCTTTCCCTATTATCTACTACAAAAGGATTAAATATATATGAAAATTTCTCGTACCGTTAATATTTTTATCGTGAGTGTTGTTATTAATTTATTTTGGTGCATTCTTGAATGTCGCTTGGTTTTGATATTTTTATTGTGAATGTTGTTATTAATTTATTTTGGTGCACTATTGAATGTCACTTAGTTTTGAGCAAGAATTTCTAATTGTTTGATCGTGTATGCTCGAGATATATGGAACTCTGTCGTGATATATATTCAATGCCCAGAAAAACCTTATGTTTCTGTATGATGCCATGATTTGTGTTCGGAACTTGGCAATATCAAATTAGTTATGGATGTTGCTTATGATTTAAAACGAAAGAAAAAACTAGGTAAACATGATTTCCAGAATTACCATTCCTACTATACAGAGTTGTAGGATGTTGAGTACCAAACATATTACTGGAATCTTAATGTTGTTCTAGAAGCCACTGTTCATGATTGAAAAGTCTTGGTTTTAGTTCAGCAAAAGTATATGGAACTTCTCTGCTCAAATCTCTACCCAATCCATTCAACACATACATAGCTAAATCAGAATTGCTTAGTCTTTCTCCAATAGCAGATAAAGAATCTGCTATGGTCTTGATATTATGCAAATAAACCAGTACTGTCATATTTCCTTTCCTGATATTATGTAACTGATTTCTAAGCATACTCTTTCTAGCCATATGAATTGACTCCTAAAATTTACTTCAAGAAACTCCCAAATTTCTCTTGCAGTAGAGAGACCCAAAACATCCCCAGACACAGAATTAGTAAAAGTAGCCTTCATACAACTAGTTACAAAGAAGTCAATCTTTCTCCTCAAAAGCCATTGTGGATTCAAAGTTAAATTTCCATGAATTTCAATATGTTTAAGGGGTTGTTGAATCTCACCATTAACATACCCATACAAATCAGTAGACACAAAAATTGATTCTATTTGATCACGCCATAACAAGAAATTATTTTGACTTAATTTTGCAGACACAAAATTTGAAATATTGGTGAAAGGAAATTTAAAATCGGACGAATTACCCATTGAAGCAGCGGAATTTGTAGTAGAAACCATATACTTTATTCTTCTATAAACAATCATTTCATACGGCATGAACCCAATTAGGAGGGGGATTTTTAGATTTGATATTTTTTTGAGCGATATTTTTAGGCTTATTTTCATCTTGTGATATTGCTGATAAAAGCAACAAGGATGATGGTGGTGCAGGTGGAGTGATGGTGGGCAGATTGATAGATATGAATGGATTATGAATGATTGATTGTTATTATGATAAAATGACGAAGAAAGGATAGAGTGGGATCAAATCAGAAGAGAAACCATTGATTTTTTTTCATTGGGTTTTTGTTTCTGGGGAATCGGGGGTATACACGTTTATTAGATTTGATGGGGTAGCAAGATAAACTTTAGGGGTACCAAGATAAGGGGGTACCATTAGTATTTTTAGGGGTATATAGAGGAACACCCTTGTTATATTATTTTAAGAATAACATCCATATTTGTTTTTGCATTGTACTCTTGTGAATCACTGGAAAAGGGACTTTACCAAGTGAACGTTAACGACCGGACCTAATGTTGGTCGAATTCTTTACCAGCGACACTCCTTAACGCCTTAACTAGCCAATTATTTTGCGGCTCTACTCTTCTACCAACTAAACTTCAATGGATAAAACCCATGACCTTCAAAATATTGGGTGGTTAAAATCCTTAACCAACCACATCAAACACCTTCACCGACTGAACTTCAGTAAGTTCAAACCTCTAGCAGCTGACAACTTTATATAACTGGCCACCTGTACCGATGATGTATTAGTCTTCAACAACAACTAATTTGGCGAGTGAAGTATTTCAGCAACAAATTCTTTATGCTTCTACCAACCATAGCCAGTAGTTGTTAGAAATTTCGGTCGACCAAAAATTGTGTCGTCTATTTTAGTCGAAAGATATCTCTTCCAGCAGCATGGTTGGTCCAGGTCTTTAGCAAAGCAAGCTTTAGTGACAAAGTGTGTATGTTGCCATACCGGTTGCTACAGAGCTCCAGTCGCTGAAAACGGCCTTGTACCCACTGAATGAGTTAGGTCGCTAAAGACCGATTTTCTTGTAGTGTAAAGATCCCATTGATACTTCGATCTAGTTTGAGTGAATCTGATATCAGAAGAGAAGATTCTCAAGAATAAACAAACTAGGTGCAATCAAAGTTCAACAACCGTTATTCAATCAAATCAATCGAAAACCAAAATAAACTGCAATTATCCAGTTTCCCACCAAAGGTACTCGTAGATTGCTTCTTGATCCCAAAGAAGTCTTTAAACGAGCGGTCATAAGAGATTTCGCTTAATTAGGGTGCTTTCCTCTCCGAATAGACGGCTCCACTAGAAACAACAAAAAGATGAAGTTTTCCTGGCTCTTAGGATAGTTTGCTCGAAATGCAAACTTGGGTATCTATAGACCAAGGAATTTCCAAAACCGAAATATTCTTAAGAATGCAATAAATTTCCAAATCGGTTTTCATAATTCCTGGAAATGCTTTGTCCAATATTTCCGAAATCTCACAAGAAAATCTCCAATCAGTAAAATGCACATTACCAATTTTTATTTTCCATAGATATGCATTTAATTGCTGGTAATTAAAAGCATATTATACTAACAACCTTAATTAAAAGATTCTTAATTTTTTTCGGTCCGATATCTCCTTGAGTTATTAAGGAATATCTTTGAACAATAAAAGATAAGAGTTACTGAACATGTTCAAAGTATGTCGACATCTTTTTCTTTGTAAATCCTTTTTCATATTTACAATCTTGGAATCAATTATACCACACTTCCAAACAAGTTTACAATTGGTTCATCTGTATTCCAAGAACAACTATGTGATTGATTAAATATTAATTCACTAATCATGGGTTTACGATTTTACCAAACACAAGGATCAGTTCTACCTTAACATGGTTACTGGGAGCGGTTACATCAATTACCAGGAACGGTCACACCAATTACAAGGATCGATTACATAAATTTTTTGTGAACGGTCACACTAATTACTAGGATCGATCATACCATCTCAGGTGATTACTTAGCATCAGTTACACTAATAAAATTCATACCAATACATAAGTCAGGCACTGTGATTAGTTTTACCAAGATACACTCCAAAGGTAATTACTATAAGTCATGCGCTTTAATTTGAGTGAGTTTTTTAACTGTTCAGTTATGTATCCTGGAGAGAATTTTGTTGTGATATGCAATGGCCAAGGAAATATCATGGCATCACCTATAAAAATGTATTTCAACAGCCAATTCAATTTAATCTTCACCTTTACCATACACATAATCACAATAGCATTCATACGATTACGTCGATGTATTATACGCTAAGTTCAAAAGATAAGAGTTATACTTCGTATCCTAATTTCTTAACTTTATGATCATGTGATCATGTCTTACTACTAGAGTATAATCATTCACAGCTTCGCAGTTATGTTTTCAATATAGCACGACTTGAAAGATACATTAGGAATGAAACAGTTCAGGTCAAAATATTACTAACCTCTAGAGGAAGGATGATGTCTTCATTGTTGCTTTTTACTTCTTCACATTCTTCAAGTCTTCAAGTAATACTTGTATGTCTCATAATTCTAATCTTTCTAATCTAACATATACGAAGTTGTCTCTAGTACATAATCAAGCGACTCTTTAAATGAGTTTTGATTCACTAAAATATGACAACCAAACTTGACATACCAACGCTTGGTGGGTTCAGCCGAGCTATTCTCTAACAAAATGTGATGCTCCTTCATCAGCCGAACTGTTCTTCTAAAACACTAACATATGAGAATGAATGTAAATTATGGTAGCTAGTTTTATTTGTGACATTTTGAGACGACCCACACTCTGAAATCCTAAATTTCATTCATGGATACCTATTTTATCGATCAAGCAAAATAAAAACAAGGAAAAACAAAATGAGTTTGTTAGAAAAACTTTCTAATATACATTTACGAGTAATCGGGACTTGGATTTTGCTCTCTAACGTCGCTCACTTCTATTTGGGATTCACTTGCTTGATTAAATTGGATTCCGACATGCGGATCAGGAATTAAATCTATAACGCAATGCTTCGTTCTACTTATTATTTATATTAGTGATTTTAATCGAGAATTAAAGATTTGTTATCGAACGATTAACCGACAACATTTGTTTTTCCAACGGTTTGAATAGGGCGGGACGAGTTCGACTGATTTAGGTTTAAATTTTTTGTTTAGTAGAAAAATATTTTTGTAACTTAAACAATCTAAGAACACACCCTAGCTAGGACAATCATTTTGTATGCCTCAAAATTTCAAAGTATGCCTTTAAAAAGGATTCTCTAAGTTCTACCTCTATCACTTACAAGAAATTAATTGCTTAAGATCTTTCTTGAGAATGTCTTCCGGGGTGTTGTTTATATGCTAGGAGAAAGACTATAGGTGGTATGGATATTGTTTATGCTCTTAAACTTAATGGAAGAACTCTTTATGGATTTGGAGCTTTGGATTTGTTGTGTTTTTTTGTTCTTTCAACTTTCCATTGAGGACTCATAAATGCACATGCACCTTTAAGTCTCTATTAGAAAAATGTACGTAAATAAATATGAAATCTGACTGGACAAAAATACATGCTCAGTATGTTGCTATGCACTTGAATGTGTGATAACAGGTATATAAATGGTGATGATTATGTAATAATTCCCCGAATATGGATTAAAAATATCTAGAAATTTCTCGTATCTTTGATATTTTTATTGTGAATAAATGTATTTATTTTGGGCATACTCCTCTTAAGGTCTGAACGTCGCTAGGAAATTCAATGGAACTCTGTCGTGATATTCAACGGTCAAAGAAAATCTAAGTCTTTGAATGGCGACATCAATGATTTGAGTTCAAAATTCGGCATCATCAAATTATATATAGATGTTGTATACGATTTGAACCTAACAAGAGAAATCTTTCTGGATTTGTTCATCGAGAATGTTACTAATTATTATTTATTTGATACACTCCAAAGGTAATTACTATAAGTCATGCCGCTTTGATTTGAGTGAGATTTTTTAACTGGTCAGTTATGTATCCTGGAGAGAATTTTGTTATGATATGCAACGGCCAAGGAAATATCATGGCATCAACTATAAAAATGTATTTCTACAGCCAATTTAATTTAATCTTCACCTTTACCCATACACATAATCACAATAGCATTCATACGATTACGTCGATGTATTATACGCGAAGTTCAAAAGATAAGAGTTATACTTTGTATTCTAATTCCTTAACAATATGATCATGTGATCATGTCTATAATCATTCACAGCTTCACAGTTATGTTTTCAATATAGCACGACTTGAAAGATACGTTAGGAAGGAAACAGTTCAAGTCAAAATATTACTAACCTCAATAGGAAGGATGACGTCATTGTAGCTTGTTACTTCTTCACATTTTTCAAGTCTTCAAGTAATACTTGTATGTCTCATAATTCTAATCTTTCTAATCTAACTTATACGAAGTTTTCTCTAGTACATAATCAAGAGACTCTTTAAATGAGTTTTGATTCTAAAATATGACAATCAAACTTGACATACCAACGCTTGGTGGGTTCAGCCGAGCTATGCTCTAACAAAATGTGATGCTCCTTCATCAGCAAAACTGTTCTTCTGAAACACTAACAGATGAGAACGAAGGTAAGTTATTGTAGCTAGTTTTATTTGTGACATTTTGAGACGAACCACACTATGAAATCTTAAATTTCATTCATGGATACCTATTTTATCAATCAAGCAAAATAAAAACAAGGAAAAACAAAATGAGTTTGGTAGAAAAACCTTCTAATATACATTTACGAGTAATCTGTACTTGGATTTCGCTCTCCAACGTCGCTCACTTCGATTTGGAATTTACTTGCTTGATTAAATTGGATTCCGACATGAGGATATGGAAGTAAATCTCTAGCGTAACACTTCGTTCTACTCATTATTTATGGTAGTGATTTTAATCGAGAATTAAAGATTTTTTATCGAACGATTAACCGACAATATTTTTTTTTCGAACAGTTTGAAGAGGGCGAGACGAGTTCGACTGATTTAGGGTTAAGTTTTTTTTTTAGTAGAAAAATATTTTGTAACTTAAACAATCTAAGAGTAACTTGGTTATTTACTTACGGGTAGAACACCCCTTAAGAACACACCCTTGCTAGGCCAATCATTTTGTGTGCCTCAAAATTTTGAAGTATGCCTTTAAAAAGGATTCTCTAAGTTCTACCTCTATCACTTACAGGAAATTAATTGCTTAAGATCTTTCTTGAGAATGTCTTCCGGGGTGCTGTTAATATGCTAGGAGAAAGTCTATAGGCGGTATGGATATTGTTTATGCTCTTAAACTTAATGGAAGAACTCTTTATGGATTTGGAGCTTTGGATTTGTTGTGTTGTTTTGTTCTTTCAACTTTGTCCATTGATGACTCATGAATGCACATGCACCTTTAAGTCTCTATTAGAAAAATGTACGTAAATAAATATGAAATCTGACTGGACACAAGTACATGCTCATTATGTTGCTATGGACTTGAATGTGTGATAACAGGTATATAAATGGTGATGATTATGTAATAATGCCCTGAATATGGATTAAAAATATCTAGAAATTTCTCGTCTCTTTGATATTTTTATTGTGAATGAATGTATTTATTTTGGGCATACTCCTCTTAAGGTCTGAACGTCGCTTGGATATTCAATGGAACTCTGTCGTGATATTCAACGGTCAAAGAAAATCTAAGTCTTTGAATGGCGACATCAATGATTTGAGTTCAAAATTCGGTATCATCAAATTATATATGGATGTTGTATACGATTTGAACCTAACAAGAGAAATCTTTCTGGATTTGTTCATCGAGAATGTTACTAATTATTATTTATTTGATACACTCCAAAGGTAATTACTATAAGTCATGCCGTGTTGATTTGAGTGAGATTTTTTAACTGGTCAGTTATGTATCCTGGAGAGAATTCTGTTGTGATATGCAACGGCCAAGGAAATATCATGGCATCAACTATAAATATGTATTTTCACAACCAATTTAATTTAATCTTCACCTTTACCCATACACATAATCACAATAACATTCATACGATTACGGCGATGTTTTATACGCGAAGTTCAAAAGATAAGAGTTATACTTTGTATCCTAATTCTTTAACACTATGATCATGTGATCATATCTTACTACTAGAGTATAATCATTCACAACTTTGCAGTTATGTTTTCAATATAGCACGACTTGAAAGATACGCTAGGAAGGAAACAGTTCAGGTCAAAATATTACTAACCTCAAGAGGAAGGATGATGTCATCGTTGTAGCTTGTTACTTCTTCACATTCTTCAAGTCTTCAAGTAATACTTGTATGTCTCATAATCCTAATCTTTTTAATCTAACTTATACGAAGTTGTCTCTAGTACATAATAAAATGACTCTTTAAATGAGTTTTGATTCTAAAATATGACAATCAAACTTGACATACGAACGCTTGGTGGGTTCAACCGAGCTATGCTCTAACAAAATGTGATGCTCCTTCATCAGCCAAACTGTTCTTCTGAAACACTAACAGATGAGAACGAAGGTCACTTATGGTAGATAGTTTTATTTGTGACATTTTTAGACAAACCACACTATGAAATCCTAAATTTCATTCATGGATACCTATTTTATCGATCAAGCAAAATAAAAACAAGGAAAAACAAAATGAGTTTGGTAGAAAAATCTTCTAATATACATTTACGAGTCATCTATACTTGGATTTCGCTCTCCAACGTCGCTCACTTCGATTTGGAATTAACTTTCTTGATTAAATTGGATTCCGACATGAGGATCTGGAAGTAAATCTCTAGCGTAACGCTTGCTTCTACTCATTATTTATAGTAGTGATTTTAATCGAGAATTAAAGATTTATCATCGAATGATTAACTGAAAACATATCTTTTTCGAACGGTTTGAAGAGGGCGGGACGAGTACGACTGATTTAGGTTAAAAAATTTTGTTTGGTAGAAAAATATTTTGTAACTTAAACAATCTAAGAGTAACTTGGTTATTTACTTACGGGTAAAACACACCCTAGCTAGGCCAATCATTTTGTATGCCTCAAAATTTTGAAGTATGGCTTTAAAAAGGATTCTCTAAGTTCTACCTGTATCACTTACAAGAAATTAATTACTTAAGATCTTTTTTGAGAATGTCTTCCAGGGTGCTGTTAATATGCTAGGAGAAAGACTATAGGCGGTATGGATATTGTTTAAGCTCTTAAACTTAATGGAAGAACTCTTTATGGATTTGCAGCTTTGGATTTGTTGTGTTGTTTTGTTCTTTCAACTTTGTCCATTGATGGCTCATGAATGCACATGTACCTTTAAGTCGTTATTAGAAAAATGTACGTAAATAAATATGAAATCTGACTGGACACAAGTACATGCTCATTATGTTGCTATGCACTTGAATGCGTGATAACATGTATATAAATGGTGATGATTATGTAACCTTGCTAAATTGGGGCCTATAGATAAATGACAAAAAAGGTCATTAGAAATCACTACACACCACCCCTTATCAAAATAATTACCTAAGTACCTATTTTACCCCTGATTAATTAGCATTAATTAATCGTATTATGGGTTAATTATGTTTTGGATGTGAGATTAACTAATGTTAGAGAGTTCATCAAAACACCATACATTTTCATTTTTTTTTCGTAAACAGTTCACAGAATCGGTTTATGTTCATCCACTTATAAACCGATTCTGGATTGGTGTTTAAAAATTAACAAAGGACATTTATAATCGGTTAACATTTACATGTTTATATTCCGATTACGACAATCGGATTTTACTTATAACATATATAAACGATTGTTTCCTTTCATTACCAATTTCCATTCATTGCATTATTATTATAGGATGCATTTAGCACATGCATCAAGCCTTTAAACCCCTAGGCGACCCTAGTGGAAGAGTTATAGTCTCGTGAGGGTTTACATAGAGGTCTACCCACAAAACCTATACAAAAATTTCTAAAACCATCAATCTTCCTCCTCCGAAGACGATACAACATCCAAGTATTCCGGGTTATCCTCCGGGATTCTTTCTGCCAAGAAGTGATAGCTTGCATCGAAATCGAATGCCTCCCCCTTTTCCTCCAAGTAGCGCGCTTTCACGACTTCATGCTACAAAAACACAAAAACAAACTTACATTTGTTAGTGGTGTTTCATTGGAAGATAAAACAACATGGGTTACGTAAAAAAAAACCACAAAATTACTTACAAATTGTGCAATGGACAAGGTGAAGGGGCGAGTGTTAAAAATCTGAGGCTGGAGAGCCAAAAAAGCAAGTATTACTTTTTCAATGACTAGGTGCCTAGCATGGATTTGTTGGACACTTCTTGCATTAGTATTCCCAAACTCCTGGATAAATTTTTTGTGTACCCTAGCCCAAAAGGTTGTGGAATCCTCCTTTTCGGAGGATTGACGTCTAAGTCGATTTTACGCATACCATGCTTTGGTGATTACCAAATCTTCCGCGGAGTCAAACGATGCCATTTCTTGTATGTATATGTATGAAATGAGTAGTTGTGGAGTATTTGGAGTGAGGGGGAATAAAATGATCAATTTTGGGGCAAATGGGGTCCAAGGGTGAGGTCTCTATTTATAGAGAAAGTCCCTAACGGCTATTTTTTTTTTTAAAAAACGTGAAATAATTTGTTATAATCGGTATTTTAGAAGGTCTATAAAACCCGATTGTGTTGATATGCCACAAGGAATCGGTTGTTCTTGCGACCAACGTATACCGATTAAATACATGTTAGATTTTGAATTTTCACCGACACAAATCGGTTTATACATTTTAATATGTGATCCGATTCTGGCTTGAAAAACATCAAGGAAAAATTGCTTGCACAATCGGTTTATGTTGACATATCGAGTAGACCGATTATTGGCATGTCAGGCTAGAATCAATTTAAACATTAAGTGCATTAAGTTCAACACAAAGATCATCCAAAATACAAACATCAACCACACAAAGATCATCCATATTACATATATAAACCATCCCAAAAGACTTAAAACAAAAAACAACCACAAGTCTTATAAACTTAAAGTTTTAATATTAAAAAGTTAAACTTAAAAACTTAATCAAGGAGCACCAGGAGAATTTGCAGCATGAACAACATCAGGAGCAGCAGCACCACCACCAGCATCAGGAGCAGCTGCCGCACCACCAGCAGCAGCATCATCCATTGCAGCAGCTTCAGCCATTTCTTCAAACATACCTTCCAATGCCTGGTGGCGATCCCTCTCAGCTAAAATAATATTTCGCCTCATCCGAGCGAACCTAATGACCTCAACAAGCTCTGCTAGTGCCGGCTTATCCATCAATGCCAGCGCTTGTTCAAGATTGGTCTCACCTCCTAAAGCAAACTTATATAGGCTTCTCTCTGGAACTCTTTGTGGTTTCCTCAGAACATCCTCTAAGGTTAATTCTCGATTGTAAAATGCTAGGTGTCCAAATTCCATTCTACACCAAAATTTAACAAAAATCAAGTAAAAATCGGTACATAAAGAAACAAAAGTAGACTGATTCTGAAGAGACCACCATAATCGGTTTATGTGGTACATGTATAAAACCCAATTCTGGCAAGGAAGATGAAAAGCCTATGCAATCGGATTATACATATTACATATATAAACCGATTCTCGAGTGATGTATTTTCTTATTTTATTTCTAACACAAAATCGGTTGATGTTAATCATCATGTAAACCGATTATTGTGCATGCTCTTCATGGCGAAAACAAAACCCCGAGAATCGGTTTATTCGATATGACAATAAAAACCGATTAGGTGTAATCGAGTTTTGATTTGGAAAAACGAAGATTTAAACATGTGAATCAATAAGATAAGAAGAATCATAGAATGGGTTGATGGAGATTTACCTTTTTCTTGTGTGGATCGAAGATTCGTTGGAGAAGAAGATGAAAATTAGGGTTTTGAGAATTTGGAAAGATTAGGATGAAAATAGAAAGTTTTTTTAGGTTTAGATTTTTTTGTTTTTGGATTTACTGAAAATGGAAAGATTAATATTTATATGAGAGAGTTTTAGGAATTAATGTGGGGGTAAATTAGTATTGCTTAGTAATTCGGGTGCCCAAAGTAATTTGGTGGTGTGGGAAGGAAAATTTGATAGGCCCCAATTAAGTCCTATAGGCCCCAATTTAGCAAGGTTATGTAATAATGCCCTGAATATGGATTAAGAATATCTAGAAATTTCTCGTCTCTTAGATATTTTTATTGTGAATGAATGTATTTATTTTGGGCATACTCCTCTTAAGGTCTGAGCGTCGCTTGGATATTCAATGGAACTCTGTCGTGATATTCAACGGTCAAAGAAAATCTAAGTCTTTGAATGGCGACGTCAATGATTTGAGTTCAAAATTCGGCTTCATCAAATTATATATGGATGTTGTATACGATTTGAACGTAACAAGAGAAATCTTTCTGGATTTGTTCATCGAGAATGTTACTAATTATTATTTATTTGATACACTCCAAAGGTAATTACTATAAGTCATGCCGCTTTGATTTGAGTGAGATTTTTTAACTGGTCAGTTATGTATCCTGGAGAGAATTTTGTTGTGATATGCAACGGCCAAGGAAATATCATTGGCATCAACTATAAAAATGTATTTCTACAGCCAATTTAATTTTTAGAGCCGTCCCCCGGAAAAATTTACCGGAAGGATAAAATTCTTATTTCTACTCCAATATGCGAATATGTGTGTGTTGAATTTACCGGGAGATTAATAGTTAAAATTATGATTTAACTACTGATTTTTGTGATTAAGGTCTCCATAATTAGCATGGGGCATCACGCTCTTATGCCACACACCCAAGGCTGTCAAGAATATAGACTTTCCAGTCCTTTTTTCTCAGAGCCGTCTTCTTTATTTCTTTCTTCCTCAGAGCCGTCTTCTTTATTTCTCCCAAATATGGAAAAAAATTCTTAAGGGTTTCTTCTTCTTCATCAACTCAAGCTACTGCTGCTGCTTGGGGCAACTATAATGGACTCAAAATCTGGTAAGATTCTTAAAAAAAACTAAGTTTTAACAAGCATTTTGAGTACCAAAATCGGTTTAAGTATCCAATGAAAACCCACTTTTTTTTTATATAAAATCTCTTCTCTATATGATTCATGTAATCGCTGATTCTCAGTCCCCATTATTGTTTTGGTATAAAACCCCCATTTTCTCGAAAACCCATCTTCTTGTTTCATCGTTTTGTTCCATTCTAGTGTAATATTGTGATTTTGTTCTTGTTTGATTTTTGTTTATTGGTTTCTTCTCATATGATTTTTGTAGAAATTGGAGTGAAAATGGGGAGGAATAAGAAAGCCTGTGCAGCTTGTAAGTACCATAGGAAAAAATGTTCACCAGAATGTCCCTTAGCTCCATATTTTCCTTCAGATACAGGGGGAGAAGATTTCCAGCATGTTGTTAAAGTATTTGGTGCAAGCAATTTCACAAAGCTGCTTCTCAAATCAGCTGGCGCGGAACAACGTTCAGCGGCTGAGACCATGATAATGGAGGCAAGGGCTAGAAGATCTGATCCTGTTCATGGGTTGGGTGGGATTGCAAAGGCCCTCTCAAAGAAATTGAATGATCTTGCTTCTGAACTTGCTTTTGTTAATCAACAAAACCAATTTCATCGTCACCACAGTGGAGTAATGCAGCAAGAACACCAGCAAGTTGGATCGGATGGAGCTTCTCCGTCACCACTAAGGGCAGCAGTACCATTTTCTTCCCTGCAAGAATGTGGCAGTAGTAGTTTTACAGTAAGTTCATCACTTTCTCATATATGTATACTATGTCAATTACAAGATACTTTTCTCTAGTTGTTAATGTTTGACAAGATTGATTTCCTCCATTTGTCTTTGGTTGTAGCAATATGATGAATTCTCGCCGTATTTCCCAACTGCGCAAGTCAATTATAATGCCATGAAGCCTTTTGGTAGCTCAATATCTGCTAATCTGGTAGACTTTGCTATGTCCAAAGTGAAGCACCATAACAAGGAGTCTGATGGGTTGGAAGAGAATTTTAATCACTTTAGAGGGGGAGTTGTGTTCAAGCAGTGGAAAGATGCTGAAGACTATGTGAATCTCAGCCAGGAAAACAAGAACAATGTCAAGTGCTCCATGGATGTTGAGGAACCAGATCTGAAGAAGTGCCTATATTACAATGAATGGACTGCAAACTTGAATCAGGATGGAGAGGAGGCTGCTGCAAAGTACTCCCATCATCTCAAAGAAGAACCAGAGGTATGTAGTCTTAACTACATGAATTCTTATTGCAATATAGTCATATCTTGTGTATTTGTTGGATGAAATGTCTTATGCTACTAGCCATTCGGTGATACCATGATACCATCATATACCTCCACATGTCAACTCTAAATGTGATTGAATACAATGAACACATAAGCAACTTAGGTTGGCATTACTTTGCAATTTGCAGTTGTGGCATTAACTTTTGTTGATGAATATAGGTTAGTACCATCCTAACTAGTTTGCTGTGTTTTTTAGTCCAGTGCTGATTCAACTGCAAAGTGGGTCGAATAATTTTGGTGAATGAAGAGCAGAAAATTCTTGGGGAGCTTTTCCTGGTGCCAATGTCAGTGGAATGATATATCTCAGGAGGTTGTTTGTAAAGCGAAAGAGTTGAGAAAGTATATCAAGCAATATAACATAACTTAACATAGGAGCAAATTTTGATTTCCTGAAAACTTAGATAGTTGGGGTTAGTTCATGAAACTTCATTACTTCTTTTGCACTTTCTTCTATAAGTTGTGTGGCTTTCAGAGAAATTTTGGAATGTATGTTTATGTGCAAATTTTGTCAATCTTACAGGCGTTTTGATAACCGGCTTAGTATCTTAAGCATATGGTCATTCTTGAATTCAATTTTGGAACCTGTAAATTATTGCCTGTACTTTTTCGTCTTTTTTTTTTTTGTTGCTGTTGTTGCAGACTATTGAAAATTATCATGCTTATACTAACAAACTGTGTGCATTATCATTACATTGAACACCTTGTGGTAATCGACTACTGTTGGCCAAAGTCTTGCAATGCCTACTACACAATTGGGTACCATAATAATGTAAACATATGACGTTACGGACGGTGTTTCAGAAGTCCTAAACTATTTGGTGTGCCCCAATGAGGTTGCATCTGTTCAATCCCACAACTTCCATTCCACACTAGCCAGTTTTGGTGCCGGTTTTGGGATCATCTTGCATCCTCACTCCCCAGTTCAAAGTCTTCTTTTTGTCTATGGCAAGCAAGGCTAGACCCACGGCCTCTGGCTAAGCCTAGCCAACACTGCCTGTCCAGCCCAACTACCCCTACACTAACTAATACAGCCACAGGTGCTGCTTTTGGGATTCGAACCGGGGACCTTCCTTCCTTCCCTCCAAGGTCTTCGTTCCCATCGGAAACCCCAACAAATCCGGCACCTGAATCACGTGGAATTTATAACTTCCGTGTAGCTTTCAAACTTATCACCAGAGAAGAAGTTCCAGTAAGACTCAAATTCCTACATATACTCCAGAGAGTCCTGACTGAGTCCAAAGAGTGACTCAATACTCCTCCTCATTCCCCATAAAAACACTTTATTATTTGATTGAATTGAAAACTAGTGTCCTACAACTAACTCTTTCTTTCGATCAAATCAAATTGTGCACTGAATCCAATAGATCTCATCAAATCAATAATGGCGATCTCTTCATCTTCTTCGATTCCTAGTCGTCAACTGTTCATCAATGGTGAATATAGACAACCATTACACAAGAAAAGAATTCCCATCGTCAATCCCTCTACTGAACAAATTATCGGTATGATTTCTTCTTTCTCCAATTTTTTTTTATTCAACAAACCTTTGAATATTAATTGAAGAGATTATCATTCGGTATGATTTTGATCAGACAAAGGGATAAATTTTTTTTTAATATTAATTTGGTACATTCTAGTGATAATTTTTTTTTTGTATTGATTGAAACTGCGAATTTGATTGTTCGTTGTTGAATTTGGGTGTTGTTGTTGCAGGTGATATACCAGCAGGAACAGCTGAAGATGTAGAGCTTGCAGTTGATGCTGCAAGGAAAGCTTTATCTAGGAACAAAGGGAAAGATTGGCCAAAGGCTACTGGAGCTTTTCGTGCTAAGTATTTACGGGCAATTGCAGCTAAGGTATTTGTGATTAATTCTCTAATTATTCATGTCAATTTTCCATAAATAGTATTTATCTGGGGTTTAACAAGATGAGACTTGGAACAATTGTATGATCTAAGTTATTAGAGTCCACCTAATCTAGTGAAGACAAAAAGAAAAATCGGATGCCCTCAGTCCCATGTTTGAATCCACTTATTATTAGATTAGTGATAGATATTGACAGTAAGCGTGTATCTGAATCAGGTTTTGGAGTCCAAAGTGTTTTGGTTGCTGTAGTAGTAGAAAATTCGTGTGGAAAATCATAACGTCTTTTGGGTGTGCTGAAATTTTTGTTTCACCTCTCTTTGCAGGTACTTGAAAGAAAATCTGAGTTGGCTAGGCTAGAAGCCCTTGATTGTGGAAAACCATTGGATGAAGCAGCATGGGACATGGTACTATAACAATGCACCTTTTCGGAAGAATTCTAGAGGTTTAATCTATCGTGGATATTTGCCTCACCTTTTTTTTCTTTTTTCTTTTTGCAATCCAGGATGATGTTGCTGGATGTTTTGAGTATTATGCAGATCTTGCTGAAGGCTTAGATGCAAAGAAAAAGGCTCCTGTTAACGTCCCAATGGAGACATTTAATAGTCATGTTCGCAAAGAACCCATTGGAGTCGTTGGGCTGATTACTCCATGGTATATATGTTTCTTCCTGAATTTTTGTGAACTCCTGGTTATCTTGTTGTATTACAACTGTATTTGTGTACATACCCATCGTATCAATCCAATCTATACGATAAGAGAATCATGTCTGTGAAACTTGTTTTGATGTCAATGCTGGATTATTCTTTATTGAAGGAATTACCCTCTTTTGATGGCTATCTGGAAGGTGGCTCCAGCCCTGGCGGCTGGGTGTGCAGCTATACTAAAGCCCTCTGAGTTAACATCCATGTAATACTTCTCTTCCCTTATTTATTTTTTATGTTTCTTTTTCGTTTTTTGTCTGTGTGGATGTTCGTGAAATTTTTTACTTGTCCTGACTAGCTCATCGCATCTTCATTTTTCAGAACTTGTTTAGAGTTGGGTGATATCTGTAGAGAAGTTGGTCTACCTCCTGGTGTACTCAACATTGTAACTGGATTAGGTCCAGAAGCCGGTGCTCCTTTAGCAGCTCATCCTCATGTCGACAAGGTACATATATATCTCTTAGTCATGCAACTTTAAACTGTTTAAATTCTTGAGTAATTCTTCTTTTACAACTTTCGGCATTTGTACCGTCTAATTCTTTTGATTTTTTACCAGATTTCATTTACTGGAAGTACTGCAACAGGAAGCAGAATAATGACAGCTGCATCTCAACTCGTCAAGGTATAGAAACTTATTTGTTTCTTCTTTTTTCCCAAATTTTCCATGTTCCTGTCTGTTTTATTCCATAGTAAGGACCCTGATTTAGAGACATTGTTGATAAGATAAAACGTAAGCTCCATATGTCAACAGAGAAACTCATCAGTAATCAGTATTTCATTCTTTTGATGTCATTCCTTCCTCTCACTGATGTATTTGATTGATCTACAGCCTGTCACTTTGGAACTCGGTGGAAAAAGTCCTATAGTTATATTTGAGGATACAGACCTTGACAAGGGTAAATATCTTATTTACAACTTTATTTTGCATGAATAGTATCCGAATATCTGCACAATTTTTACCGACACATAAAATTTTATGGAATAGCTTTTGGTGTCTTGAGTTATGTCATAACACTTGAAGTTGAATCATAAGATTACAGTGTTCCCTTTTGTGTGGATATTAATGTTTCTGTTGCTTGTGTTTTCATTCTAAAACAGCTGCCGAGTGGACTATGTTTGGTTGTTTCTGGACAAATGGTCAAATGTGCAGTGCAACATCTCGACTTATTGTACACGTAAGTAGCAATACTGAAACCTTTTCTTCTGCTTTGCAAGGCTACATTGCATGCCATGTTGCCTTTTTCGCCCCCTCCATTTGGCTTTTTTATATTGATCCTGAAATAAGAGAGAAGTATTTATTTTACATTTCAGGAAAATATTGCAGAGGAATTTCTTCAGAGACTGGTTAGCTGGGTTAAAAAAGTCAAGGTCTCAGATCCTATGGAAGAAGGTTGCAGGCTTGGCCCTGTTGTTAGTGGAGGACAGGTACCAACATTTTCTAACTAGGACTACTTCTTGCTTTCCCAAGCATAGAATCCAGAATATCTTGTAGCACTCATTTAGTACTCACTGATACTTATTTAGTACTTACTTAGGCCTGACTTTACTATTCCGCATTCTTTTAGTTTTCAAGTTTCAAAGTACCACGAAGTTTAGGCTGAATATAATTTGAGTGCTTTACACGGACTAGTGGGGTTTATGTTTTGTCATTTTGGTTAGAACTTAGAAGTGTCAACTGCGTGTAACTGATAAATTTGTGATACAAGCAAAATAGAGTCCTCTGATTTTATTCGAGCTTCTGAGTCTGTGTTACAAGGACACGGACACGGTGTCGGTGTGTCGTGTCCAATACGCTACCTTAACACGACCACTTAAAAAAACTAGAAACCGGGGACACTGATAGCGAGCATAGCAAAATACTCACATATATGTATATGACTAGAAATAACCCAGCCTCTATGCTTTTTGTTAACAGTATGAGAAGATAATGAAGTTCATATCAGTCGCTAAGAGTGAAGGTGCAACGATTCTCTGTGGAGGAAAACGTCCACAGGTAATTTAAATGTTACCCATACATTACATTGTGTTTCAGAATTACTGTGATTCTTTATTCATAATCCAAGTATGTTACTCATAAATGAACGGCATTGCAGCACTTGAAAAAAGGATTCTTTATTGAGCCAACCATCATAACAAATGTTAATACATCCATGCAAATTTGGAGAGAGGAAGTCTTTGGACCTGTTTTGTGTGTTAAAACATTCAAAACTGAAGAAGAAGCCATTGAACTTGCAAATGACACTGAGTGAGTTTTTATTTTCCCGTTATATTATTCTGAATATGATTTGATTTTAAGGGTTAAAAGCGAGCTGATTGAAATATGGGGTATGGGTCACTGACAGGTACGGTTTGGCTGCTGCTGTGATTTCGGATGATCTAGAAAGGTGTGAACGCATGACACAGGTATAAACAATCTGAACTTCTTAGTCAACCTCAAATACCTTGTTTTTAGCAATGGTTGCGCTATTACTGTCCGTTTTTCAATTCGGATGTGGTTTTGAAGTTTTCTTGTTTTCTTATCTAGGCTTTTCAAGCTGGAATTGTGTGGGTGAATTGTTCACAACCTTGCTTTTGCCAACTTCCTTGGGGAGGCATTAAACGTAGTGGATTTGGACGGGATTTAGGTGAATGGTAAGAAATCCAAACTTTTAGTGAGAAATTTGATTAAACTGCAAACATGTATCACGAGACTCTAATGAATCTTCTTACAATGTTGTACTACAGGGGACTCGAAAACTTTTTGAGTGTGAAGCAAGTTACTCAGTACATCTCAAATGAGCCATGGGGTTGGTATCAATCTCCTTCGACGAAGCCACTTTCAAAGCTCTAAATTTTTTCTGAGAAGTCAGGGAGGGGATACAGAGCAAATTTGATAGTCTTAGAACATGGATAAGTAGTTGCCAGTTCATGAAACTTTGTTTTTACTTTTCATAGTATTTTCTTCTATTAGCTGTTTTCTCACAATAGACCTTTTATAGTTATCAACTAATTTTGGCTAAAGTCCTGTAATGTCAAGAATAAACAACTGAGAACCATTACCATCTGCCGTAATTGACAGTTTTCTGCAATGCATTTTATCAAACAGTTGGCTCTTCAACTTTATAACCATTTCCATAAGATTGGTACAGCATACAAAAAAATGATTATTCTGTAAAACAGGCAACTGACAAAAAAGAGAACCTAACATATAGATTGATCCATTAATTCTATGCAGTACAAAATGTAGACAAGCTAAAAATAAAGAGAACAAAAATGAACACTTAACATAGTGGTACAAGTGACTGCTGTGGTTTTATCTTTTCCTCTATGCATCCCACCCATCTTTCCGACTATCGAAATCCCATTTCCAATTATCGATGCCCCCGTATATCTCAGTAAACTTGGCAATGCAGTCGCTTCTGATGTTCTCGTGCACTTGCGTATTCCCACTAATGGCTACTCCTGAGAATTTCGACATATCAACGACCCATGAAGGTTTGACATACTCCACTGCCTGCGAGGAAGAACTTGAATTCGCGTACAAGAAATTCAGAAGAACGTCCTCACAGTTAAAAAACTTGTCTACAATTTCCCTCCCTTCCTTGGCTTCCTCACCCCAATACGTCTCAAAAGCCTTTGTACGATCAATGAATGCTGCTCCTGTCAATATCATGTTATACCCATTCCGCTTGCGTGCAAACCTCTCATTTCTGTACCTCAATGGGCTCCCAGCAACGAGTCTAGGATAGAATCCAACTATTCTATTTGGGTGTTCACGCCATACTCTAAAACCCCGTTCAATATCATCACACGACATCATGATATCATCGTCCAGCTCAAGAACTGCCTTGGTTGTTATCAGTGGATCCACCCTAAACCGATTGTTCAGTGAATTTTGTTTCTCTACTCTAATCCTAACTGGCACTACTGTATCAAAGTCACCCAACTCCGGTGGATTACCTTTGTTCCACACCACTACAATCTCCTTCACTGACGGACACCTTGAGTAATGCTTCACACACATTTTCAAATTCCAAAGCCTGGCTTCATAAGTCATTGTTAGTAATGTAAACTGTGAATACTGATCCTTCCACAGATAAGGTTCTTCTGCACCATTTCCGCCGTAAATATATGTAACTCCTGTGCACATTAATACAACACCTAATACAAATATCAACACCAGAACTAGTTTTCCCATACAGGTACTAGGTTTTACCCAACCTCGCACGGACGAACTTGCCATGTTCATGCGAGTATAGAACCATCTCATTTTGGACGAAAACAGATTCGGATAATCCTCCCATCTCAAAAACGCATCATTTCTCTTAGATGTAGCATGGAAACATCGCGGTAAAATGCAATTCACAGGTCCCAGCAATACTCCAACTAACACAAATAGCGCAAGCACAACTGAAACAGCAGTAGACCCCACAATGCATCTATGAACAGAATCACCCGCAAGAGCACGATCACCATCCATTACCCCTATCCACTCACCAGAGCCTAAATCTTGCACATCCAAATGATGATATCGAGCACCATTCCATGCATTTTTACCTTTCTTAGGTTCTTCTATACCTAATGGTACTTCAACTTCTCGATATTCATCCTTCGTGAGAATCTCAACCTTAAAGGTACGAACTTGCTGCCCATGTATTTTGCCACAATCTTGAGCAACGCGGTAAAGGTTTCCATTATACACAAATGGTCTACCTCCATTACGCAGTACTCCGAAGCTTTTACCAGTGTTATAGATAGGGTTCTGTTTGTGAGGTTTCCAAGGACCAAGGGGTGAGCTACTATACCAGATTTCCTGTTGCACATTCTTCAAGAAGCCAAATCCACTGTAATATGAGCCGAAGAGCCAATAGTTGCCACCATAATTTATGATAACGGTATTCATAAAAGCCTTTTTCATGATAACTTTTTCTAGTGTCCATTTGAGAGGAAAATCAACTGCCTTGTAAAGACGGAGTTCACCTTTGTCACTGGTTTCGGGAATCATGTATATCTGGCGCAGAAATTAACAAAAATCTGAGACGACAATAACCGAATAACAATTGAGACTTAGAAAGAAAGAAACAAAGAAAGGAAAACAAAAAATTTGCTCCAATAATAACTTACTTCATCATTGTAGTTGAAAACATATGGATGTGAGAGATGATATCCCTCGTCTAAAGCAATACCCAACTGTTCCCATGTTACACCTTTATCAATACTTTTTGCAACAGCAATGTCTCCTTGCGAAGTGATAGAATTCTTTGTTTCATAAAACATATAAAGAGTATCCCCCTGGATAATAACCAACAAAATTTGAGATCTATGTAAGGTTTACAGTAAGAGAAAAAAGTTGCAACTAACAAAAAATGCCATACTTGGCCAGGGATATTGCTAGACACATCATAGACACTGTGTGGTATTATGATCTCCCAATGTCTAAAGCATAATTCTTAACTTATTAAACAAGGACACACCAGTCTTCTTTTAACAAACAAACGCAAACATGTTCAGCACAGTTCATAAACTTAGGTGAAGTATCTAATTAAGGCAATTGTATCTTGGTACAACTAGCATAAAGTTCCCTAGAAGTCCTAAACTACTTCGAGTGTCTCAGGCTCCAAGTTCAGGTTTCTTATGCCAATTTCAGAATCCCATCCGTTCAGTCCCACAATTTCACACTGGCCAATTATACATTCTGACCATGACAATCCATCACACCCATTAGGAAAGAGTAATTCAAGCAGATCTACTTTACAATTAAGATGAAACTGAGCTGTCTAAACTTCCTTACAATACTTCTGTCGAGATTCGGACCGAAAAATGAGACATTCCTTGCCCTCGTAGACTGCTGTGCCGTGATAGGTCATCCCCCATCTTTCTCGAATGGATTGGACTTAGAGACTTGATGTTGAGGTTCCCTTTGTATGAATCTTTGACCACGCGGAATTGAGTTTCTCAAGCTTATCGAAGTTGAGGGTTTTTGGTGCTAATTTCAATCCCACAACTTTCATACACTCACCAATCCAGCAAATTCTTATGGGATGACATAAACTGACATTATACATTCTCTAGCCACAACAATCTATTACACTCATTAGATTGATCTATTTTATCTAATTCTCATTGGACTAACTGTAAAATTCGTGATCTTCCTAAACAAGAAATCCCTAATTCAAAATTTGAGATTAACATACCTTGAGGAATAGAAAAGGCTCAGAAACAAAATTACTAGGGAACCCAGCATTTGAAACTGAAGCACAAGTAATCACAGGATTCGCAACAGGCCAAGCAGAACTCTCATCCTTCCATTCATTCCTCTGTAACAACAAAATCAAAAAACAAATCACAACCCAGATCCAGAAATCAACAAACCAATAATGGGTTTGCATTCAAAATTTTAAATGACAAACTTACAGATTCAATTGGTTTGAGATTGAATGGAGAATCACCATAATACACACCAATCGACCAAGACCCTTCATTATCTTCTTGACAACCAACCGAAACCGGTGTTCTAGAATAAGGAGCGATAGCTAATCTGGCGTAGATAGAAACAAGAAAAACAAAGAGAAGGAATGAAGTGAGAATGAAGAATGATGATTTAGAGAATGAAAGTTGATTCAATCTCCATCTACACCAACACTTCATACTCACATCACAACAACTATTACTACTACTACTACTACTTGTTGAACCTCCACCAATACCACTACTTGATCCCATTCAAAATCTCAATTTCATCTCCAAAAATCCCTAAAAATCCCCCCACAAAAACACACACAGAGGAGGGAATCTTGAATCGGTGATTGAACTCAGTAAAATAAGGAATGTGTCAAATATTTGAGGAGGAAATCAGAGAATCCAGGGGGGGTTTGATTTTTCAGATGAAGATCGAAGACGTGGAAGGAAGAAAGAAAGAAAAAGGAGGTCTTTTGTCTTTTGAGTGTTTCTGTGTTCAAAGAAGAAGACGAGGAAAGAATTTTGAAAGTGCAGGCATCTTCTGCCACGTAAATTGTTTTTGTATTTTTAAAAGGCAAGAAACTGTATAGTGGGACAGTTGGGCACATTATCTGTAGGGGCCTCCTAGTGTATTATGATTTCATCACATGTAGAGAATATTTTTTTTTCTTTCTTTTGAGGGAGGTCTCATTTGAACTTTGGACTGCCTAGTTAGTAATCTGTTCTGTTCGCGAATTTATACGAACAGATTATACTTAAAAAAAAAAACCTATTACAGGGGCTCCAAGAAAAGAGTTTTGAGGGCTCCTAAGGATTCAAATATCCTACAATGAAGATAAGTGGACCTAATTTATAAGAAAAATACTAAAATACCTTAACCTATTAAATATTGAAAACCTAAAACTAATTTGTTTTCATTCCTCTCCTTTAATTCTTCCATTTTCTTCTTCCCCATCACCTCCATCGCTTATTTCTTCGATTAATCGTCAATTCTCAAAATAATTTATTATCGATTAACACCATTTAATCCACCTGCAATGACTTCAATAAGGTAAAAATCAAAAACCCATCTTATTTAATTGGTTTCAATGCATGGATAAGCGGAATCGGTCGAATTGGGTTTTTGAAAAAAGCAGTTTGAATCTGTTTACGGTTGGGAAATATGAATTTTCCCAACCGTAGACAACCTCTGATGAAATATGAATTTTTCCAACCGTAGACTGAACTGTCTACGGTTGGGAAGTATGAATTTTCCCAACCGTAGACATCCTACGGTGGGGAAATATGAATTTTCGTTCAGTCTACGGTTGGGAAGTATGAATTTTCCCAACCGTAGACTGTTTACGGTTGGGAAATATGAATTTTCCCAACCGTAGACAGTACATAAACTGTTTTTTGCAAAAATAAGTGATGGGTTTTCTTAGTTTTTTTCTTTTTATGATCGTCATCTTCATCACGACGGAGAAAAAGAAGAGAGGAAGAAAAATAATAGTTTTTTTCTTATGATCATCATCTTCATCATGATTTATGAATGAAAAGAGAATGAGAAGACAATAGATTTAGTTTTTTGTATATGATCATCATCTTCATCATGATTTGTGAATGAAAAGAGAAAGAAAAGATATTAAATTTAATTTTATAATTCATGGAGGGTATTTTAGCCATTACAAAAAATAGTTAGATATGGGTTTTGTTAATTACTATTTCATAACCCGATTTTGTCATCTTGTGAGCCCTCAAAACCAAATGTTTGGAGCCCCTATAATAGGTTTCTAAAAAAAATGTTCGAGTGGAATAGGAATCGAACCTGTAACGTTCAACTCCCTCTGCACTCAGTGGAACCACAATTCCACTCCCTGGTTTTAGATTAAGTGTATATATATTCTCTATATAACCATTTAAACCATAGAATTCCATGTTTCCTCCCGTACTTTTCATAAAATATTATACATATATTATAATTAGGCTTTTAAAATTAAGAATACTTATTAATTTAATATTATATATGGGCCGAATTTTCTCTCCCGTATTCAAATATGTAAAACGAATCATACACGTACGTATCCCATTCCGAATTATCCCCAAATTAGAAATGGTTGACCGAATAGTGGACCGAATTTATCTTCCATCAAAACGAATAATACGCGTACGTATGCCGTTCCGTACGTTTTGCGTACACCGAATCGCTAACTAGGCTTTGGAGAGCCATCCTGAACCTGAAGCATGATCATATAATCCGTCCTTATCAAGGGATACTCGAGTTAGCCAGGAGTCGCATTCTCATATTTGAGGTGTTTGATTTCATTATATCCTGTCCCTGATCAGTTGAAGGTTGAAATTTTATTTTTAATTTCTTGTACGAAGATTTTTATATTTACTACAAATTTTTTCCTGATTCGAAATTATTTAAAAACATAAAAAAAATCATACTAATAAGTCTCAATATGGAGGGATAATATTTGGAAGGTGTTTAGATGCATTCATTTAAGTTGTTTTTCAACATCTAGTAGTAAAATGTCAGAAGTTCGATACAATATAATTTGAGAGTGGCTTCTAAATGCAAACTTTTTGTGAACGAAATTGTTATATGACCCACTTGATAACAGCTCTTTGACCGCTGATCATACGTGTGATGTACAGTGGTGAGAAGGTGTATCTTTTCTCTTTCAGCACGTCATATTTCGTTCACCACTTGTCTCTTAAGTTTACGACACAGTATTAATTCCTTTCCTTAACATAACTCCATGAATTTGATATGTATCTGCTGGATTAAAACTGGTTTAATTTTTTTTTTTCCTTTTTATGCCTCTTCAAGATCCTTGTGTTTTTTCAAACCATAAATACAGATATTTCCTTGATCGATTTTGAGTTTAGAAATATTGAATATTGGGTTCATTTTTTTCTCCTGGTTCATTTTTTTTATCCTTGATTTTATGGGTATTTACTCGATGAAACCAGAGAACGTAAGATGAAGATTATCATCCTTTTTCGATACCTTTTATATTTACTATGTGTTTATCAACTGTTTTTGTTGTCTAAGAATATGCATTATTTCAGATATTAATTCAAATTGGATTGACATTATAAACCTAGGTCATTAATTCATTGTTGTGATATTTGAAAAGATTGTAAGAATAATTTTGTTAAAGAGAGGAATTGAGTTGAAGAAATCAGAGAACTTAAATAGTTTGAATTGTTTGAGAAACTCAGAGATCAATTTTTTCGATCATCACAATAATTAAATCCAGATTAATTTTGTATAATTTACCTTAACAAATTTTTTCGCTCATACATTAATTTGAGAAGATTCAGAGATCTCCTCACTATATGATTTTCTTAAAAGGCAAAACTTAAATATTTGTTGGAGGAGAGAAGGCGAACACTAGACTTTCTAAGTGAGCAGTAAGATGATGATGCTTTCAGAAGAAAATAAATAAATGGGAATGTTATAACTACCCCCGAGGGGTAAAAAATAATTTTTCTGAAGTCAACTCGGGAAAGTTGTTTCCACTTTTTGGAAGCAACTTGTATGAAGTTGCGTCCACTTCTGGAAGCAACTTGTACTAGTTGCACCCACTTCTGAAAGCAACTTGTGCTAGTTGCTTCCACTTTTCAGAAGGTAGAGATATTTAAAAAAATGAATAAGGATATATTTTAAGGGACGGATTTTGAGGGGTATTTAAATAAGGGTTTTGTTATTTTGTGCACCCATGCATAAAATAAGAGTCGATGATTGACATGGGAAATTGAAAAAAACTACTCCCTCCGTCCCCAATATAGAGGCGGAAAAGTGGAATTCTCTTAGAATAAGAAAATTTTTGGTTTTTATAAATTTTCCTAATTGTACCTGATTTACCCTCATCAATTCCAATACATTTGTCTAGGAAATATGGAAAATATGATATATTAAAAGTTTTTATCCCACTAAAGTATTTAAAAAATGTAATTGTTCTTGGAAATTGCTAAAGACATTAGCAAAGTTTGTGATAAGGGTATATAGGGAAAAAACACATTGGAAAAATATATCCGCCTATATATAGGTACTACATTTTTTTACTTCTCCGCCTTTATAATAGGGACGGAGGGAGTATAAAATATAAGAGAGAGAATGCTTCTTTGCATTTGGGAATGCAGATATTCATGAAATTTTGAATTTCTCTCTCTACAAATACATTCACCAATGCAAAGAAGCATTATGTCTCTTATATTTTATGTTTTTTTTTCAATTTCCCATGCCAATGATGTTGATTTTCCTGTGGTGTTGTTTTATGACGTGGAATCGGAGAACAAACACCTCATCCCACGATTGTACCTGCCACATGGGATCATCTGTCAGGCAGCTGTTATCAAGCGGGGCATGTAGCTGTTTTGTGAAGCCACTTCTTGAAAATCATGAATTAATTTTTTCGATTATAGCCTAGAGTAGTGCTGTCCCATGCACCTGCGTAGGAAGCCTTAATAAGCAAACAACTTCTTGGTCGTAAGATCATCTCCCCTTACCGTTGGATTAGATTCGTTTTTATATTTTCTAGAAAATACAGCTGGAATAGTTGGTATATTACAAAGGGGTCCCTTGGATTATTAAATAAAATAAAAACAATCCTCTTCTTCTTTGGGATTGATAAACCTGACGAACTACTTTTTTTGTTTTTTGATCAGCTGAAAACTTCCTAAAAACTCATCTCTGATATCGGAAAGCTTTTGCTTCTTTTCCCTCAATTATACTCAACCCGTGTTTGATATGGATGATGGTGTTTTTCCATAATAAAATGATTGAACAAGTTACTGTAAAAGAAATTTTGCAATTTTGATTCAAGAGGTATGAGATAATAAAGCACTGATTAAATTAATGATTAATAGGATCAGAAAACTCATTTAAATGCAATTGAGCTTAAGTTTTCAATTGTTTACATCCATCCATCTAGAGGTGTAAATTGGGTTGTGCCAGCACGAGCACAATTTCGGACAAAGACGCTAAAATTTGAGCACAAAATATTGACCCGGCCACGTGACTTAGCCCGGCCACGGTACAACACCTTAGTTAAATGGGACGTCTTTGGGTTTGACTAATTAGCACGAGTACAAAGACAGACGCTTGGACGGATAAGTCACGCGGCCCCCGCCATCAAAGACGTTAAGAGAGCACGTCATAACATGTACAAATACACCATATAACAAGGCATAATACATCACATTTTTTGTATATTTCACAAAAGAATCACTATTCTAGCTAGTTTTTAACATTTTATGGTGGCTTATTTATAACAACACATATAATACCTTAATATTTGGAAAATATATTTCAATATCGTTGTTATAATGTCGTCACCTATATTTAACTAGAACATTAATTTACATGACAATAATCCAATTTTATATTTGATGGGCTATTTCTTTTTATTGAATAAACTTGTTAATTTTACTTGAAATAATTTCAAATAATATGTTGTCTAATTAAATTCTTGTGATAATGTCCGACTTAATGTATACATTAAGTGATTTCAAATTGTTTATAGCACGTGTGCCAGCACAACACGTTTATTCGTGTGCTGTGCCCGTGTGCTGTGTTGTGCCTAGATTTTGACTAGTAAAGCACAGCACGGCACAACACGTTTAAATCATTGGCACAGCACAGCACGGCACATGGCACGTGAAGCACGCGACTTCGTGTGCCGGGCTGTGCCGGGCCGGCACATTTTACACCTCTACATCCATCATTGGTGCAAAACAAAAGAAGAAGATGTATAAACTGTCCGTTTGGACTTTTGCTGTGTATCTTTTGTTGTTTATGAGTGACAGTGTCACGATGGTGCAGTTGTTATTGTTGGGTTTGAAACAAATTTGATTAAGTGAAGAAAACTGAATATCAAAATACCGCTCATAAAAACCCCCAAAATCCATATTCTCAATTACAGATTGAAATACAGTTCAAGAGAAATCCACAAATACTTGACATAGTAAAATTCAAGATAATCGATGATACCAAAACAAGATCAAATCTTGAGACTCAATGAATGAAATCAGAACCCAACCCATTCATCCAAATTAAAATTTGAGCTGAAAGCTAAAAAATGTTACCCAATCATTAAGCTAAAGGATATAGGACGAAGTGTGAAAGTTTAAAAGGACCTAATTTTAATACGTTAAATATGCCAGCTGTATTTATTTTATGAAGAATAGAATGATATGATTCAACGGCGGGGGAGATGATCTTACGGCCAAGAATGTACTTGCTTACTAAGGCGTCCCACGCAGCTGCGCGGGACAGCACTGCTCTATAGCATATAGGACACAAACACCTTGTTGGTGATCCTAAAACGTGAAGACCGTAGGGCAGTATATTTCACTTTCCTTAAATTCAAAACCAAGAACTAAACACTAGGATCCTTAAATATTTTGGAATCGTGCAAATTTGGAAAAAAGAAAATTAATCTAGTATTTCCTTTCTCTCATCTGCCAGCAACTATATAGATATAAACTTTCGTCTAAGGAGGGACTATCAATATTACAAAGAGGAATTATGGCGCTTCCATCAAACGAATCTAGAGGAGAAGAATTTGACGGTACTGTTCATGAAGAAAAAGAGGCTAATCATGAAAAAAAGTCACCTTTTGACGGTAGAATTAGAAGAAAAAAGATGGACGTTCCTCCGGAAATCATGAATATGGTAAACCAATATACCACATGGCAAACAATGGAAGATTTGGATACCGCTCAGACAGAGTGTTCTGGGGCTTCATCCGACTTTGATACCACGGATTTCAAAATACAACTAGGGAAGATGCAGGAACTATCTTCTAAACTGAAAACCTATAATTTTCGTCACTCCCGTTATCTTAATTCACTTAATCAGGAAGTTGAAAAGAGTCTTCAACAAATTGTTCAGCTGTTCCCCGGCATCCAAAATATGGAAGCATATAACCAATTACCCGAAGTCGATAAATATCGTATTAAAGTGACTCTGTATTATAAACAGCTGGACGATGACGACGACCCGGTTCCAAAAGACACTACTGATGTTGCTGCTGATAGATGTTTCCCAGACACTGCTGATGCTGAAAGAAATCTCGAGCGAATGCTTGGCCCGCTGGTGAGTGACATGGAAAAGGTGCGTGCAGTAAGCAAGCTGTGTGTAGCTTCGGCCGAAGTGGGGTCGAGGGTGCGAAGTTATATCCGTACCTTGGAAGCAACAATTTATCGATGCAGCAAGTTTATGGACGATAATGGGAGGGGTCATAAGAGAATGAAACTTGCGGAGCCGGTAAAGGAAGTTCTGGTGAACGCGGAGGAAAAGTTCCGGTCTCTATGCAAGGTGATGAAGGAAGTGCTAGGTGCTAGAGTTGAGGATGTTGTTGTCTCTGATCGTTTCGGATCTTCCTCTAGTTGTTGTTTTATGAGGGATTCGAGCAAGGGTGGGATGACAATGGAGATCAACCCCGAGCACTGTCTCATTAAGGACCTCCATAAGAGGTTGTATAGCGGCGGGAATAATGAATTTCACGTGAAGACTATGGTTCTTGTGCTGTTTAACTATGCTAACGCGAGCCAGCGAGGAAAAATTTACCTGGACGAGTTGAAGATGGTGCAGGACCAATATCGCGTGAACTATGATAACGCCCGTCAGCAAGCACAAAGTTTCATGGACGAGTACTCGAAGTGGATGGAGGACCCATCTCGAGTGCGAAGTTGCGTGCACGAGTTGACATTGGCGCTGCGCAATTTGATGTTGGTGCAGGAGCGAGTACTACGTTGCATGGACGAACTGAAGAAGTTGCAGGACAAATACCTGAGCTTGGAGGTGTTCCAAGAGCAATACCTGAACTTGTAGGAGACGGTGATGAACAGTCTAGTCTTTGACATATAAGCTTTAATTTGAGTGTGCTAAGTAATGGAACACAATTTGGTTGCTGATACATCGTCTTTAAATTATAGCTGTCTGACACTTCTTCTTGTTTTTAGGGCAATCCTCAATGAAATCCAAAGGTTTCAGTCAAACCTTATGGAGGGACAAGGTTTGAGTCAATTAATGTTGACGGACTGTGTCAACTCGGTCAACCTGGTTGGCAATCAAAATACTCTTTAGCCCCCAGCAATAGTTAACTAAACCACAGGGGAAATGGGTAGACCTGGATATTCATACCCGTACCGTAAGAATTCGAATTGCTTTTCTTTCTATATTTCAACCACGCCCCGTTCAGTTGTTCTACCATGTTCTTCTTTACTCCTGAGCTACTCTTCGCCTAAACAATTCATACCCGTAGCAGAGATGGACGGGAATCCTCCAGGTGATGCAAACATGAACCCTGAACTCTTTTACCTATATATTATTTTCCCTCGCCATATATATATTATAAGGCAAGTACCGGTTTTCATTTTTAACTGTCATGTATGCCCACATAGTGGTGTTTAGAACATAGGGGGATTTGTAGGTCCGAATTCTGATCATTGGTACACATTGGTGTCAGTGATGAAGGTGGAACGACCACAAATGAAGGAGAAACTTGCCAACTGTTGCGGTTTTTTATAGGAGAACTTGCAAGATTTAATTGCCACTGCAAACAAACATTTTGTTCTATTCATCGATACATGGATAAGCATAATTATCAATTTGATTACAAAAGTACAACGCAAGACCAGATTACGAAAGCTAATACAGCTATGAAAGCGAATAAGACTGAGAGGATTTGGTTGTGGCAATGCAGCAGAAAAGTAGTGAAATGTCTCTGATACTACTAGATTTTTTAATATAAGGTGTATTGGCTTGTCTACAAGGTAAGATGGCTAAATCTCTCTCCCTTGTGGATTAAATCCACAATACGTATCAACTAGGAGTTTGATAAATATGTACAGTTAGATATTTCACTTGGAAGTTATAATCCAAGTAAGTTAATACGGCCAAGTACCAATGGTGCCAACTAATTTTATACTATCATTTTATTGTTTATCCAATTTATTAAATATGATAGTTTTGTAATTTTACCCAGTTTATTTTATTGGACACCATTGGGAAGAATCAGTGTCTTTTTTTGCTTCGTATTATACTGGACAGTGGAAGGCTTCTGTTCGGCCACCAAAGAACGTGCCGGTTTCTGCGAAGGCATTGGAAGGTTTGTTTGTCGAGTCGATTAAAATAGTTAATACTAGTAGTACATTTAAGTACTCGGGACCAAATTAGTCTAAATATGTATTTGTCGAACTAATATAGTTAGGTACCTATCTTACGGAGTACTGTTAAATTAGTTAGGTAAGTTTTGTATCAACATATTTTAAATTAGTTAGGTACGTGTTCAGTAAACCACTCAAGATTACCTGTCAAAGTTCTTATTTGGCATTTGTAGAAGAAGATTGTTTTTAAACTTTTGTTAGACTGAATGAAAGAAAAGAACGCGAGTATGCATTGACATACCGGGAAAGACATAGCATGTTTACTCCCAGACATGAATTAAACTTAAAAATTATTGTTGCTTATAATAGAAAATGAATTGCTTATTGGGGAAGATAATTGTCATACTTAAAGTTCAAATAGATGGTAAGATAAAATTGAATTTAAGTCACAACCAACTTAATGGCAGGATACTACAATATCTAAAGCTTAGCAGCTTTGCAATTAAATAAAAAAAAGTCACTGGACACCCTTAATTAGTTTCAGAGACACTCAAAGACTCTCAGGGATACGCAATTAAAATTCATTCATCGTAATAATAGTTTTCATCTTATCTTATACTATAATAAAGAAAAGACCCCTTTTTGGTGAAGCCTTCTTTTGGTGAAGCTTTTTCACATGACAATAATACCCCCATTAACTAAGCTTTTAGTTAATATTTGTATATTTACAGGAATGCTATTGTTTTAAAAATAGATCAAAAAAATTAAAACTTAGATATATTTAAAAATACACATCGGATTTTTGCAAAATTGATATATTTGGAAAGCTCTTTAAATTATCTATGTAATGAGTATAAACAAGGATATTAAATTTTTATTTTAAGATTTTTTTCTCATTATTATCAAATTTGGTGTTGTTAAAAGAATCCAATTCAAGCATGTGCATCGCACATGTGGCCTTACTAGTTGTAATAATAGTTTCTATCCTCGTCATAGTGTGCCGGATCATCGCTGTCGCTTGTGGCTCCAAAATTGTTCAATTCATCTTCTCAAGTCCTCTCATTCTCAATTAGTTGTGGAGGGATAGGATGATTAAACCGGTCCAAGCCGAGAGCTATGCAGAGCAAACGTACAGATGAAGAAAGTCCTTGGTTGAAAACTGCTGAAGGCACGAACGCAAGCTCAGGCATTTGCATTGTTAGAAGCAACTAACTTGAAAAGTAAACCAAAGCGAGCAAATATTTGCTTGGTGAAAACTTCAGACCCAGATTCAGCGGTAGATGTATCACCTCCTTTCATCTGCTTCAACTAAGTCAAAGAAATAATCAGCAAGAGAGAGTGTATTGATGGTATAATCAGAACAAACTAGATGAGATGAACTAAAACCATACCCCATGGTAATCTTGCTTGGCGTACGCTACTATCTTCCCGTCACTATTTGAAACTCTTACTATTTGTCTAGAGTATCGTGCTTCGCCATTAAGAACCATATGCATTCAAGTGCAGTGAAGAGAATTAAAATTTGACAAACACACATGTGGACTGTGGTGAAGGATCTCAAAAATTAATGCGATCCAATTTCAGTAGCATAAACTAAAAACGTTATGGAAACCACTATAGAACCTTAAATATGTTTGGATCTTTTCAAGGACCCTTGTCATACCTAAGACAACCCCCTGATCTGCACAAGTACAACAGTCACCCAGAAATTCTGGCTGGATATAGATGGAGTATACCAAATACATACAAGAATTTTACTAAGTCTCAAATAAGAAATGAAAAACATATTTGCATCAAGTTAAACTCACTCCAATAACAGAACAACAACAAATTACCTCGCGTCAATTATCTGAAGCAGCTTGCTTTGGTACTTGTATCCAAGGACCTTAGAAACATAACATAAAACTTGAATGGTAGAACAGAGCAAACGATGCTTGCATACATGAATTTTAGAAGTTGTTTTGGGATCAAGGAAAGACTTCCCAGTGCTCCACAGCATCCTAAATCCAGGACCATCATTGATGATAATTATCTGGTAGAGTGTCTTTAGCGATTAATACGTGAGGTTTTCAATACAAGACCAGTTTTTCATTCATAATTCTTACTTGCACACAATCCAATATAAAGTTCCTCTGCATCTATTTTAAACTTACATCACAAAGAAAAATCCAATTGCAAGAGATTTCTTTAAAATGTATAAAAATTAACAAATGATTTGAAAGATATGATATGTGGTACTTACTGTGAAGGTAGTTGATGGCTTTCGTTGTACACAATGAAACAACTGAAACCTTATTCATTCTCCTTGTCTTTCACATCGAGGTATCAACCAAACAAAGAACATTCAGCATTTATCAAAATGGCTGAAAAACTGGTATCTTGCTTTTCAGATTATTCTACAAGTGTCATCGCCAACAGTCAACACTTCTCTTACACCATCAAATACCTTATTCATGTCTGAAGCTTTTCTCATTTACCATTTTTGTATAAGGTTTCTGATGGTGCAATAGTGAGTCTCAACATCCATATCAGCCACAAAAGACAGCATAATTCAAACATGTGCAGGAACACCCCAACAACTTTCAAGTCTGACTATTTGACGAATGGAAAGGAAATACCTATAAAATACACAAAAAAAACATTAATCAAAACAAACACAGGTTGAATACTAATCCAAATACACACACAAAAAAAAAATAACAGGTTGATTAAACTAACCAAATACACAAAACAAATACAGGTTGATTAAACTAACAAAGAACAAATCAATTTTGAAGTCATTAAACAAATACAGGGGAGCAGGACTGTTAGAGTAATCAAGGAAAAAAAACATATAAATATACCGAATGACACGATCTCCATTTAGTGGGGTCTCATTGCAACGGGGGACCAGGGAGCAGGACTGTTAGAACCCCTAAAAAACAGCGGCTCGCAATTGTCCCCTTATGGAAACCAGATACACAAACATCATCTTCACTAGTTACATATTCAGTGAAAAGGGAGAAGTTGCTGGATTGTCCATGAAGTTCTTGGTTCACAAGATCCGCGATGGTTGAAGAGTTTGAAATGTCAACAAAACAAAAAGCCCCTACACTAATGAAGACTTTGAAGTAGATTTTGTAACGCTTGGCAGGGTTCAGCTGGAATAACTAATACACCATCTTCGTACAGTCAGCCACATACATGGATTTTCACACCTTTTGGAACATATTCAAACCACTGTTGTAGCTGGGTTCATTGCCTGACCAGTCGTTGATTATCCCACCAGACCACAAAATTACATTAACCACATCATTGTCGTCACCACCTAACCATTCATACAAATAAATCAAACTTAGCTGATGCAATTCAATTTTATTTTATTTTTGTATTCAATTACTTGCACCACAGCATGGTCAATATGGGGGTTTTAAATCCCAACTACACAGACCTAGAACAAAACAAGGAAGGAAGGGTTTCATTATCGCTTCCATTTACATTGCACAAATTATAAAAAAATTCAAATCAATCTCATGGAATAGAACAAAACCGAAGTTCAACATACGGTGAATCAACTGGGTAGTCCAGAAACTATAAATAATTTTTCCAGCTCAGATGGGTAATCCATACTATGATTATGCAGTGTAGTTTAAAAACCAAGACTCATTTCAGAATAAATAGTATTGGATTCCATTTGGTTTCAACCTGAATAAGAGAACAACTAATTAAAAATCAAATCTGATTCCATTCAATTCCCTCATCTTCAACCATTATGAGGATATGAAGTATAACCCAATGAAATCTAAAGGAGAAGCACGAGAATTAGGGTTTTAAACACTAAAAAGAGGGTTAGGGTTTTAACCACCAGAAAATTGCAATTACAATCAATCTACTATCTGATATAAATGAAAATTAAATAGAGATCAATACCTATACCATCTTGATTTGATGAATTCATATCCATCCGTCTCTGAATCTCTGCAAAGTTACATAAGAGGAAGAAGAGGGAGGAGAAACTGGAACTGGAAAACTAAAAGAAAAATACTGAGAGGCATAGAAGAATTGGGATATAACTCTCTCTAAACTAGTATCCATTTCCGATCCGGGTAAACCTCACAAACCCAAATAGCTTAACTATGGTTGGTAACTAACTTGGCTTAAGGGGTAAACTTGGAAAACAAATTTCAAAACTTAAAAAATTGAAACGGACAGACTCACTTGTCCGTCTCTATAGGTTTAATGGAAAGTTGGCTGTATCTGTGGGAAAAGCCAAAGCTTAGGATTTCCGTGAGGAAAGCTCTTGTTTTTATTATTCCCTCCGTCCAGTATTGAATTATTTTTGAAAATTAAAAAAATAATAGAAGGCTTTATTTGTTAGTGATATTAATTAGAGTGTGTTGGGATGCATTCTCAAAAATTATTTTGCAATTTTTATAAATAGAAACGATAGGAGTTTAGTTGGCAATACAATTTGAGATCGACTTCTCCAATTATTTTGCTTTTTGTGAAGCAAACTATTTTGCATCCGTCTTCTTAAATTGATGTCTGATTCTCTCATCCAAACACCCTCTTGGTAAATCCTAAGAGCATCTCCAACAGAGGGTAGCTTTATTTATTTTAAGTGACACATAGGATTTTAGACCTCCGTTTGGCATAAATCCATCTCCAACAGTGGGGTCCTATAAGTTATGAGGGACCAATTACTAAATATGAAGGTGTTCAAGAAAGTGTTATCTACACCTCCGGTTGCACCTCCACGTCATATTTTTAACTAATTTTCTTTTAATTCTAAGGGTTAAAATTCTCGCTGTTGGAGATGGTTTTTTAGATTTGAGGTCCTATATTTACTCTATGTTTGGACCCCATAAATTAAAGGACTAAATAAAAAATCCACATAGGATTTTTTGCTCCTTCTCCTGGAGATGCTCTAAGACGTGTAGAGTAATATATTTCACTTTCCTCGGTAAATCCTACTATAGAGTAATATATTTCACTCTCCTTAAATTGGTTTAGAACATTAATAACGCGTTTGGATATTAGAAGTATAAGCCAAAAATAAAAATAAAATTGCTTCTCAGAAAGTTAATTTTTCTTACTTCTAAAAGTCATTCTGTAATTTTATCGAAAAATGGGACATTTGTCCAAATATTTTTAAAACATGATTCTAATGGACGAGTAAAAAAAATTATGGGTGAAATGGACACACAAAAAATAGCAAGGATGAAACTGGATTCATCCAGGCTTAAACTTAAAAATAGTAAGGATGAAACTGGATGCATTCTGATGTAAATTAAAAATAAGAAAAAATATTTGAAAATGGGTAGGATGAAACTGGTTACATCCTGACTATTTTTATATTTTTGTCCATTTAAACAGTGTCAGAATCTAGATGCCTTTTTCACAAACTGGTTACATACTTTTGGTCTTTTTAACCAATTTTGTGTAATTTTATACCCAAACTAACTTCTGACTTTTTGACTTTAAATAACAAATAAGTTAGAAATTGAGCCCAACTTTGTGCACCCCTCACATCACGGCTGCTCTAATTAGTCGACAAAACCTCTCAAAACCACTATTCTTTTTACTTTCATTTTATAGATTCTCTTTATTTTTTTACTCTTTTTCTTTTTATCTAGAAATTAGATTTGAAAAAAACAAACAAACAGAGAGTATGCCTCCTCCATTATCGCCTCCTCTTCCATTAATTTCTTCACCTCCAGTAATGCTTCATCTTTCTTTTCGCTCTATCCACTGTCTCTGATCTCTATTTTCCCTAGATTCTAAATCAATTGGATGTAAATTTCGAATATTTGGACTGTAACATTGATCAGATTTTTACTTATGATCATCATTTTTTTATCCTTATCGAACATATCGAGTTATAAGAAATCAATGTATTCGGTATTTTGAGCTTCATTAATACTGGAGATTTTAGTTGACGTGATGAAAAGATTATAGCAAAGAAGAGATCCAACAAGAATAATAAACCAAAAAAATTGATGTCCGATTAATTGACTCCTAACTAATCTAGGGCTAAAAAACTGACATGTTTTCATTAATGGTAGAAATCTTCATACCGATGATTTTGATTTTAATTATACATATGATACGGAGCTGGAGATTTTAATTAAGTTCTGGGAGAGAAGACTGCAAAACATGGGACATAGAGAGTTATGGATTACCAAAACATTTTCTTTTAATTTCCAAAAAAAAAAAGGAAAAACACAAAAATAAAATAAAACAGGTAATGGTTTTGAGAGGTGTTTTTTCAACTAATTAAGGCAGCTGTAATGTGCACCCCGGTTTTGAGGGGGTGCACAAAGTTGGACTCTTAGAAATTGGTTTGGGTACCCAATATCATAATGACGTCAGCCTGCAAAAAAATTAAGTATCCCAACTGTTTATGGGTAAAAATCGTTTCTGCCGATTTCGGTAAATTCGGTAGGTGAGTGAGAAACTGGTTCAAACCCTAAACAAATGTGCTGCACGTGAGCACTTTATATATTCGAGAGATCAATCTGTACAAGTCCGGCCTAAACCAAGAAATGGCCGTTCCATACTTGCTTCGGTCACAAAGTGAAGGAGAAGGGTTGATTTAGGGAGGGAAGCAAAGAAAGGTGTTGAGACCAGAATAATTCTGAGAGAGTAGTGTCTCGACTTGTATCAGAAAGTGGAAGCTTCGTAAGCTTGCAAGATATGAAATCTTTTTGGAGAGCTTGCAAAGTTGCCTTTTCTGAGAGTGTAGTATTTTTCTCCTGACCGAGACTTGTTCTCTGGTGGAAATAGGTAAGACCTATTTATACAAGTCGAGATTGAAACGTACCCTGGCCTCATGAAGGAAGAGAGTAAAAGGTGAAATAATGGGAGGAGGTGGTAACCGCATGGTGTTAATTGATGAGTGCCAAATATTGCATATTTATACACCTTTTTATTGGCACTTTACTCATCTTTTGTGCTCATAAATCAGATATTATCCCAGATTCTGTATTTTCTTTGTTTTCAAGAATAAATATTTGTATTAATTAATTTTGTGTTTTTAGGTAATAAATAAAGCTCGGAGAAATTGAGGAGCCCAAAGAGCGAAGAATTGGAGTCGAGCATCTATGGAGCAGAAAGCCAAAGCCACGCGCGCAAATTTGCAACCCAACAAGTAGCAACTCATCTACAAGACATGGGCTTGAGCTAGACCCAACCCGCGACCCGGATCCGAGCCCGTACACTCCAAGCCGTTGAGATCTCATCTTGCTGCATCCTACGCTCGCTGCCTCCTACGCATCGACCCTTGATGTCTCCGCTCCACACCGCATCACTCCGAGTACACCCCGAGCCGTTCGGATATCACTCCTAGATCCTACACTCGCTGCAGCTTCCTCATCGTGCATCGCGCGCCGCTTCACATCGAAACACCCTACACCTATACCACTCGAGCTAATCCTCATTTCTCCCTCACCTTTCTCTTTCTTCTCCCACGATCTCTCGTAGAAAACCCCTACCCAACCATACCTCCACCTCCTTCTTCCCACGCCCATCACATGAGCCATCACCACCTCCATCATCACTTTGCCGAGAAAACATCATCGGTACCACCTCCTCTATACCCTAATTCACACTTTCTCATCCTTTAGCTTCTCTTACCCTAGAAGCTAGGGTTGAGTCAGTTGGGATTAGGGTTTCATCTAACAACTCCCCTGCATGATCGATGGAGAGATCAGAGACGCAACAAGGAGAGAAGTAGCAGGTTTGGGTCATCAATTAGTTATTTTTTGAGTAATTGTAAGAGTATATATTGAAGTTTGGAGGGATGAGAGAAGTAGTCAGTTTTTAGTTAATTTTTAGGGTTCATGTTTAGTTTGCAATTTCAATTAAATATGTTTTTAATGTTCATCATGTGCTAAATTTACTTAGCTAGGATTGATATGAAACCCTAATTGAATGTTCTGAGTTTCAACTTGAATTGATTTGCTTTTGTATGTTTTAATTTATAAGATAAGCTCAATTCTTAACATATCATTGCTCTGCTCTCACAATGAATGCCTTGTATTCATTGTAGTTAGGTTCACATTGTATTGAGTGTGTTGCAGCCCAAGTTTTATGTATTTTGGCTAACTCTCTTGACTAGTTGTTCTTGATTAGACAACTAGTGCTCTAGGTTAGCACATTAGCTGTGAATTGAGTTATCTCCTGGTGAAACCTCCTAGATAAGTGATAGAGTTGACACACTATCCTCAATTGCCACAGGAACAATAGCATTCAAACAAGTTGAATCCCATAACCTGAGATAGGGTGGATTTGATAATCCTAGTGCCTATCATATCATCAATTTTAGTCTATCTTGAGTTCAGTGTCACCACCTTCAACTCATTCGTAAAGACTATAAACTAAAGCCTTTGTATCTCTGTCACTTACCCCTGAAAACACTTGAGAAAGCCTTAGAATAACATAGCACACCCTAGTTCTCTGTGTAAAGACCTGTGCTTGCCACTTGCCTCCAAAGGCACCGTGTGCACTTGCAGATTAAGACATAGGAAATACGCTTTTGAGCTCCTATCATTAATGGGTGAAAACGTTTTTACCATTATTTCCTCATTTATTTGACCGCTTTATTCCTTTTCACGCTTTCTTAATGTGAGCGTAGTGTCTGCCTAAGTCGTGACCGCCAAACCAAAACCCCGGAAAGCATCCCCGGTTTGTGTTGATATCTTGAGTGTTGGTTGCACCTTGAGTGCAAGTGGCAATGCCAGAGCTGCTAGTGGCGTGCGTGGCATGTGCCAATGGCATGTGCGGAATGCCTTGGTGGTAGGTTGTACGTTGAGTGCAAGTGGCAATGCCAGAGCTGCTAGTGGCGTGCGTGGCATGTGCCAATAACATGCGGGCCGTTAAAGCCGTGGCCTTGGTAGAAAAAGCTACCAGCGAGCGTGTTGGCATGTGCCAATGGCATGCGTAGCCGTTAGGGCCGTGGCCTTGGTAGGAAAAGCTACCAGCGAGCGTGTTGGCATGTGCCAATGGCATGCGTGGCTGTTAGGGCCGTGGCCTTGGTAGGAAAAGCTACCAGCGAGCATGTTGGCATGTGCCAATGGCATGCGTGGCCGTTAAGGCCGTGGCCTTGGTAGGAAAAGCTACCGGCGAGCATGTTGGCATGTGCCAATGGCATGCGTGGCCGTTAGGGCCGTGGCCTTGGTAGGAAAAGCTACCCGGCGAGCATGTTGGCATGTGCCAATGGCATGCGTGGCCGTTTAGGGCCGTGGCCTTGGTAGGAAAAGCTACCCGGCGAGCATGTTGGCATGTGCCAATGGCATGCGTGGCCGTTAGGGCCGTGGCCTTGGTAGGAAAAGCTACCAGCGAGCATGTTGGCATGTGCCAATGGTATGCGTGGCCGTTAGGGCCGTGGCCTTGGTAGGAAAAGCTACCAGTGAGCATGTTGGCATGTGCCAATGGCATGTGTGGCCGTTAGGGCCGTGGCCTTGGTAGGAAAAGCTACCAGCGAGCATGTTGGGATGTGCCAATGGCATGCGTTGCCGTTAGGGCCGTGGCCTTGGTATGAAAAGCTACCAGCGAGCATGTTGGCATGTGCCAATGGCATGCGTGGCCGTTAGGGCCGTGGCCTTGGTAGGAAAAGCTACCAGCGAGCATGTTGGCATGTGCCAATGGCATGCGTGGCCGTTAGGGCCGTGGCCTTGGTAGGAAAAGCTACCAGCGAGCATGTTGGCATGCACTACACCATTTTAAGGAATTTGCAACCCAGATTTGCAACGGCAGTAGTGCCGTTGCGAAATTTCTGTTACTAATCCCAGTTGCTAATTTTTCGCAACGGCTAGAATCTGTTACGAATTTTGCAACCGCACACGTGGGTTGCGAATACCAACTCTGCACAGGTTCAAGTGTGCGAGAAGCACGTGTGTGGTCGGGAACACTAGAACTGATAAATACGCCCCGGTCAAACTTCGGTCAAGCCTTCTGTTTTTTTTTCCACCCTTATTCCCAATCTAACTATATCCTGCCCCTTGGTCGATTTCATCTTCATTTTTTCTCTGCCAAAATCACAGACTCAGTCTCTCCTCTCCTCTCCTCTCCATCTTCATCTCCATATCGATCTGCTCAGCTGAGCTCTTTATTCTCTTCTCAATCTCTGAACTCTATCATCGTGTAGAACTCTATCATCAGGTATAATCTTTGACTTAATTTTTAGGGTTTACAAATTTTGATATCTAGGGTTTCAGTTGTGATTTTTAGGTTCAGAGATTTTGATTTTTAGAATCTAGAGATTTTGATTTAAGTTTATCGAATCTTAGGGTTTCATTTAAGTTTATCAATTTAAGGGTTTAATCTTTGATTTCGGTTTTTCGATTTCATTTGTGAATCTGTTTTGTTCGATTTCAGTTTACAATTTCTCCTTTCTCTTTCGGTTTTAGTGTTTCATATGTGAATCTAATCGATTCTAGGGTTTCAGCTGATTCTATTTTTCCATTTTATTGATTAAGTTTATGTTTTATCGAATCCTAGGGTTTCATTTAAATTTATAGATTTTAGGGTTTAATCTTTGATTTCAGTTTTTCGAAAAACTAAAATGAAGCTAGGTTCATGCTATGAATCATTGGATTGGAATATGGGAGTTGTATGAATTGGTTTAGATTTGGTCTTATTGCAGTAAAATAAGATGAATTGGTTTAGATTTGGTCTTATTGCAGTAAACTATGAAATGGTTTAGATTTGAGATTATTGCAGTAAAATATGAATTGGGGGTCATATTTTTTAACCCCTAATGATTTGGTATCCATGTTTTTTGTTTGTGTTTTTCAATTGATGTCAATGTTTGTTGTCAGTGTTTACACAAATAGATGGGAATACGCAGTTGCTTTTAGCTGACTACTAGTATTTAATTTTATTGGGTTATGCATATAAGAGGATATTTGACTTGGTCGTGTTCACTCCTCGTTGAACGAATTTGAATGATGTCTTCTGTCATAGAAAAACTTAGTTGCATTTCGCTAGTGGTGTACTTGGAAATTTGATTATCTTTAGCAGTCAATGTCGAGGCTAGGTCAGTAGCGGGCGTGCTCTCGGCAGATGCTCAAGGTGAGGATGTAGCACCTGTGCTGAACTCATCTTTTCTCCCATGGATTCCTCTTTTGATGCACCTCTCTTACCTTCCGGTTTCCATATTGTTCCTCTTGATTCTGGATTGGTAAGTCTTTTTATCGCACACTGTTGTATATGAAGAATTGATTTTTCCTTGTGCTCAAATGTGTCGGTGTACCATTTTTTCCTACTAGTCATCCCATAGTTCCTGATGTTAATGTGTCTCTTATGTGTATTGCAGGATTCTTATGATCTTGATAGCCATTATATTTGGTTCCGTCGACAGAAATTGATGGTAAGAACAGTTGGGTGGTTCAGGTTTATCAACTCAGTATGAATTTGTCAATATTTTTGAATAAAAATTGAATATTTGGTTTTGCAGGTACCTTGGTATACGACTTGGGTATTTATGGATAGGTAACTAATATGTCATGTTCTTTAATTTCTTCGGTGTTCAGCTTTGATGGGTGGTTTTGCTAGAATAGGCAATAATGAGATTAGCATTTTAGTAAATGGTTCAACTCTACATGGATGTTTACATATGCGCCAAATACTTTGTGGTTTATCGTTATTTCTTTGTTATATCTCAGCTTGTTAGTGGTAATTCTATCTACACCACAATACCTATCTCATAAGACTTCCATAGGATGCTAGTCCTAATACTGCAAATTATAAGAGACCAATAAAAATAAATTCTTCCTTTATGTTAAGTTGGTGCCATTATTTAAGGCATATGATGGTGCAAATTGGACAGTTCCAAGGGGTATGTAGATGTAGACTGGAGAAGTAGGATGACTGAGGGATCTAATGTGTAAGCTTGAGGTCTATGCGTTAAGATTTACGATAGTATACAGAACGCAATGGGCATAACTCTATGGAATGCAGATATTCTTGCATATAAATAATTACATCAGATCATATTGACTAACTCGTACTTCTTATTGATGGTTAATTTTGATGTTGCGATTTTGAAGCATCCAGCTTACCTATTTACGAAGTCCTTGATTACACTGTTTGTTAATTATCTTGCAATAGCTATGCTGCACATAGTCATGGTTTTTCTTCAGATATGTATGATATTCAACAAGATGTTAATTAATTGTTACATTGTTAAACTGCTGTAGAAATCAAAGGATGACTGATGATTAGTCCGTAGTTGGCCGAAGGAGAATTTATTATGATCAGATTGGCGGGGAAGCCCTTATTGCAAGTGACAGTGAAGAAGAAGTGGTTGATGATGAAGAAGACAAGAAAGAATTCGGCAATCTTTGAAGTTTTTATTCTCGGGTTGGTTTGCTTGGAGTAACTAATGAACTCAACACAAGAGGTAACTATGGGATTTTTTTTTTTCCCTTTAAAAGAGGTTTATTCAAACTTTTCCCGATTTAATGTTAGGAATGCCATTCAAAAGTTGATTTATCTGTTGATGTCTTGGATTCACTTGCTAAATTCTTTTCTAGAAGACCCTCTGACATCAAGGTATGCCCATACAAGTGGATATGATGAAACTGGTCCATTAGTGTTATTTACTAGTAGTTTTGCTGTCTTCGGTATATGTTTCAATTGGTTATCATTTTATCCAATTACTGTCAGTATGAACTTTAGTCCAGCCGTTGCCCATTCATTTTGTGCTGGCATTACAGAGGTATGAACACATGTCGAATATCTTATACAGGCACGATATGACATCTTGAATGGAGAAACCCCCGTGGATTCTTCTAAGAAGGCTGATCTCAACGAATGGGAAACGGCTGTTCCCAAGATCTTTTTCACGCAAGTGTTTGACTGTAGATTACACGGGTGTTCCCAAGATCTTTTTTTCCCTGTAAGTTGTTGGTTTTGGAACAAACACTGTCTAAATGTTCATAGTCTCTTTTACGTATCGTGTAATATTCCTTGAACAATTGCAGGCTGATAAACGACTACCCTGGGCCACTCCGGATCCTGAAAAGAACCGTGTGGCAGCTGTTGTTATCGACTGGTATGGATTAGCATGTGATGATATGATTCCAAAAATATTTATTGATACTATGTGCTGCTTGTGTATTTGTCAAACTAATTTAGCTTAGTATGTTTTTTAACTGGTGTAGAATAATTTTTCAGATTTTGAAGTCAGAAAGTGTTGCTACTGGTAGTTGTTTTGCGCCTGATGGTTTTGAAGATAAAGCAATTGCTTCTTCATCTGGCAGTGGGGGTCATCAGACTTCACACAAAAACAAAGTTGTTGCTTTGTCTAATGGAAAGAGAACAAAGTCAAACCAGAGTGATAGTACTTCTTCTAATGCAAGAAATATATCAGAAAGTAGTGAATCAGATATACAACCTCAGAAGGATAAGATTTCCACCCAACAACCTCACCACCTAACAAATAATGTTGCCTATAAACAGGAACTTCAAATGAGAAAGAACAAGCGAGTTCTTTGAGCATATTCTTAGTTGCATGCGAAAGAGACCGAAGAAATCTGTCGACTTAGATTCGACTCAATTGCCGATGGATCTCCTTGGTCAAGGATAGGAAGCTCGGAGTCGAGTTTACGTAAGGATAATGAGGATGCTAGCTCTTCTTCATCTTTTAGTAAACTTTGATTAATTTACTGCGATTTTGTACTTCTACACATTTTTTTAGTAAACTTTGAATATGCAAACTGTTGTTATATGTTTTATAAACTTCCTTTTATTCATCTTGGCAGCTGCTTAATTGCAAGGAACCTTTTGAGTGGCATGAATACATGTGCTGAGGTATTCCAGTACATGAGCTTCACCGAAAATAAGCTTTGTAATAGGGCTGATGGTTCAAATTCTCTTTGGGCCAAACCCAGGTGACCGCAATGATACTACGGTTAGTTCTCGATGCCTATTTTACCTTGCATTGCATATGTGCACACAACAGCTAAAACAATTACTAAAAATGTGCACATTTCAGGGTCGAACAAGATCAAGGTTCATGCGAAGAAGAGGTAAGGTTCGTCGTTTGAAGTATAGCGCAGGCTACCATGCTTTTAGGAAGCGTATTATTGAGAGGAAGGATCTTCCCTGTAACTGTCAATCTGCTTGTGGAAACAATGTACGTGTCATTTGGGTGGAACTTCATTGCGAGAAATATTGTGGGTAGGTCTTTGCATTTTTTTTTGGAATCAAGATATTCTTTCTAATTGTTGCTTTATATTGACTGACTGGCTCAATATTTCTTTCGATGCATTTAGTTAATGTTCCAGCTAAATTTCATATGTAAACGTTGTTACTAACATCTTTTTTTTTTTGACATCTAGGTGTTCTAAACACGAATCGAATGACTTACATTATTCTTATTGTCTTCCCAGAGATGTGCAAATGATGAAGACTTCCCATCATCATTCAGAGTTGCAGACGTGAAGTGGATAGTAAGGCGGAGTTACGGGAGGGTTCATCATTCAAACTCACGAGTTTCTATTGGCTGTGTATGAACGCTTTTGGGATCATTATGTCCCACGTGTTTCATGTTGAGCCACCTGCGGCGCTAAAAGGTGGAAAGAAGCCATCTGCGGTGAGAACCATTTCTTGTCCCTATGTTTAATCAATTAAAGTTTTTGTATCCATTTTTTTAGTTTACTGGTTAATATTTCTTATTGAATCAAATTTTGTGTGCTAGTTCATTATCACTGCATCGACGATTTTCAATATCGTCAGTATATTTTACTTAACAGGTTTGATATTAGTGCATCTACACTATGTCGTTTATTTTGATTTATAAACCCCATCAACTGCTGCTACAGTCTCTTAATTTTTGTAGAATGGTTGTTGTTGGTTTCAGTATTTGCTCATTTAAATTTTGTTTACTCATCTCAGGTTTGGAGACAGCGAGCTGCCTTTGGTGAGCAAACAGAAATCACAAGTGGATTGAATGATTCCGTGTTATGAGATCAGAAATTAAGGTTGGAGAGCAAAGCAGCAGCCATTAGGTCCCTTAGCAGCTGCAAGATTTGTAAGTTTATGTAGTATCTCCTTATAGTGATTTAAGTTGGAAGAACTTGGGAATTTCATAACTTTCCATGAACTGAACTTAGGAACCAAGTATGTTTATAATGTGTACACTAGTTTGTTGTGATACTTATAATACATTTGTATCAAATACTACTTTTTGTTAACATCAATTGAAGAATCCATTTTTCATAATATGTTACAGTTTTGTATGTTGAATGAATGAATGACATAGTTTGTATATCCGTGGAAATGATGAATATGGGGAACTGGGCAACTGCAGGGGGGAAATGGATTTTGACCAGGTCAATGAAGACCTGGCCTTTTTTTTTATGTTGCAAAATATTAGCAACGTCTTTGATGTATTGCTAAATTAGAACCAGAACCAGTAAATCGAACCAGAACCAATAACATTTTTAGTTCCGGGCAGGGGTATTCCTGTAATTAGAAACATCTTAGCAACGGCAGACCTTGATTGCGAATAAACAAAGTCGCAACGGCACGGTACGTTGCGAATCTCCGTTGCTGACCAAGATTCGCAACAAAGCTTATGCCGTTGCGAAAAAATGCAACACCGTGTTTTGAAACGTCACTCTGCCGTTGCGACCCCGGTCAGCAACGGCCAGGCGCCGTTGCGAATCCCTAAAAATGGTGTAGTGATGTGCCAATGGCATGCGTGGCCGTTAGGGCCGTGGCCTTGGTAGGAAAAGCTACCAGCGAGCATGTTGGCATGTGCCAATGGCATGCGTGGCCGTTAGGGCCGTGGCCTTTGTAGGAAAAGCTACCAGCGAGCATGTTGGCATGTGCCAATGGCATGCGCGGCCGACTTGGCCTAGGTTGCATGGTTTGCAAGCCTAGGGCGCTATATTTGGCATGTGCCAATGGCATATCGGCTTGGAAATATGGCTTGTGGTGCGTGTTGGCATGTGCCAATGGCACATACGGCCATGTTGAACTAGTTGCACATTTTGCAAGCCTAGGGCGCTATATTTGGCATGTGCCAATGGCGTAGCGGCTTAGTTTGGCATGGTTGCCTATGAGTGCGATATGTAGTTTGGTTTTGGCGTCGCTGTCATGGTGCGCAGTGTGCGGCTTGGTTTTGGCGTCGTTGCCATGGTGCACAGTGTGCGGCTTGGTTTGGCATTGTTGCCATGGTGCGCAGTGTGCGGCTTGGTTTGGCATTGTTGCCATGGTGCGCAGTGTGCGGCTTGGTTTGGCATTGTTGCCATGGTACGCGATGTGCGGCTTGGTTTTGGAATTAGGGTTACGTGTCGAAAACCTAATCAGTATTTTGAAAAATACCCCTATTAATTATTTACACCGAGTTAAATGCTCTTAGTTAATGTGTTGCGGGTAACACTAGGTCATGGGGTTTTACGATTTTACCCCTTGTTTAAAAACCACCATCAACACCAATGTACTAGAATTATTATTATTTTTCTTTTTTTTTTTTGGTAAATAAGGTATTTCATTCAAAGCTAAGACTCAAAACGAGTCAATATTGCAAAAGAAGTAGAACCATCTAATCTAGGAGTAGGAGCATTCCCAAGATAAGAGTTATCGACTGAAAGTTGCTTTAAAATACATGAGGAGAAGATTCTCATTCTAGAAAAGAGTTTAAAGGCCTAACATACTTGGCCAAAATATCAGCAACCTGATTTCCTAGACTTGTAACAAAGTGAAAACCCAAAATATTGGTACAGTTTTTAGCTATCCTATTTTCCTCATTCGTATAGGATTTAGCACGCCAAGTAATATCTAAATTGTGTCCATTAATATAGTTAAAAAAAGACTTTTATAGTCCCCTTCTATGCTGAAGTTTTGAATTTTCTTCTCTTTTACCCAAATAGCCGCCTGCATCACTCCTAGAGCCTCTTCCTGAAGTTTTGAATTTGCTTCTCTTTTACCCAAATAGCCGCCTGCATCACTCCTAGAGCCTCTGCCTTTTGTGGGTCTGAACTTTCCGATTGTCCCACTCGAAACTAAAAATCGGATCCCTAAATATTTAGGAAGGGTAGATTTGGAAGGAAAAAATAACTAATACTTTCCTTATCCTAATCTGCGAGCAAATATATATGCCCAACCTTTTCAGCTAAATTGGGACGGGGGAGTGTTAATTATTACAAAGAAGAATTATGGTGCTTTCATCGAACATACCTAACGGAGAAGAATTTGATGATTCTGATCTTGAAGAAGAAGAAGAAGAAGAAGAGGAAGATGCTAATCATGAAGAAAATAAGACAGATGTGCCTCAGGAAATCATGAACATGGTAAAACATTATACTGCAGGCAAACAATGGAAGATTTGGCTACCGCTCAGAGAAAGTGTTGTGGGGTGTCATCCGACTCTGATACTGCGGATCTCAAGATAGAACTTGGCAAGATGCATGAACTAGCTTCTGAACTGAAAGCATATCATTTTCGTCACTCCCGTTATCTTAATTCACTTGATCAGGAAGTTGAAAAGAGTCTTAAAAAAATTGTTCAGCTGTTTCCCGACATCCAAAGTACGGAAGCATATAACCGCTTATCCGAAGTCGATCAAGATCGTATTCGTGCAACTGCATATTACAAACATCTCGACGGTGGATTCGACTCGGATCCACGGGACGGTGAGTCTTGATGAAGCTGAAAGATGTCTCACGACACAACCTAACGATCTTTGAAAGAAATCTCGGCGAATGCTTGGCCGTAGTGACGACATGAAAAAGGTGCGTGCAGCAAGCAAGCTGTGTGTAGCTACGGCCGAAGTGGGGTCGAAGGTGCGGAGTTATGTCCATACCTTGGAAGCAATAATTGGTAGATGCCATGCGTTTATTTACAATAACAATCATCGTGAGGGAGTTAAACTTGCAGAGCCTGTTGTGGTAAGTGGGGGAGATTGTAAAAGAGTGAAACTTGCAGAGCCAGCAAAGGAAGTTCCGCTGAGTGCGGAGGAAAAGTTCCGGTATCTGTGCATGGTGATGAAGAAAGTGCTAGGTGATAGAGTTGAGGATGTTGTTGTGTCTGACCGTTTCTGATCTTCCTCTAGTTGTTGTTTTCTGAAGGAGTCGGGCATAGGTGGGATTACAATGGAGATCAATCCTGAGGACTGTCTCATTAAGGATCTCCAGAAGAGGTTGTATAGCGTCCCAAATTATCACCTTCACGTGAAGAAAGTGGCTCTTGTGTTGTTCAGCTATGCTGACGGGAGTAAGCGCGTACAGCGTTGCATGGACGAGTTGAAGAAGGTGCAGGACCAACGTTACCTGAACTGTGCTAGCGCGTGTCAACGAGTAAAATTTTGCATGGATGAGTTGGTATCGATGGAGGACCAAGACCGAGTACAAAGTTGCATGCACGAGCTGACGTTGGCACAGAACGAGTTGATGTTGGTGCAGGACAATTACACTAAGCGAGTAAAAAGCTGCATGGACGAATTGAAGACGTTGCATGACCAGAACCTGAGCTCGAAGATGATCCAGGAACAATACCTGAACTTGTTGGAGACGTGAAATGAACAGTTTAGTCTGGAGTTTATTCTGGGCTGTAGACATATAAGCTTTATTTTCAGTGTCCTATAACACAAAGGTTTTGGTGGCTGATACATCATGTTTAAATTTTAACTGTTTATTCGAGTGTCAGACATATAAGCTGTATGAAACTTGTTCTATCAATGTTTCAAAAATTATAGTGAAGTTTTTGAATTCTGAAAACCATAAAAAAACAAAGCAAAAGCAAAACAAAAACAAGGAATTCAGAAAATACGATCAATTTCCAGAAGCAAAACAAATGCTGAATTATCAGGACCTTCAGTGTACAAATTGATCGAGGTTACATTGAACAATGTGGACTAAAAAAACACCGTCCCAAGAACTACCTTCAAGAATTAGTGCTTCGTGTCTTCGCTGTATAGGGCCTCGAATAACTTGGTTGTGATCTTTAATGGGTTGTGCAACTTGTCTTTTTCCATCAATAGCAATCTTCCCAGGACCAACTTCCATGGCTTCTCTTTCATCTCTATCCCTACTTTTCAAATCTGAATTATCACCATCTGCAACTAAAGTTTGAATCTGGCTGCGCCGAAGATTCACGAAGACTAGGGCGTGAAGTGAACCAAGAATGTTCAAGACACTGAGCTGTTGTTGATCGCTTCTCAGGAACAAAATCCAGAATGGGTACCAGAAAGTCGGACAGTTCTTTTGCGTCTTGTGTTCCATTCGAGTATGCTTATAATCTGGTAAAATTCATAATTGTCGTATATAACCTGTTTCCGTCCCTGCGTGGAAGTATATAACCTGGCAAATTTATAATTGTCATATCTTAATCCTACGGATACGGATGGACTCAGAGTTTGAGGTGGATGGAGACGTAATCCGTATCTCTAGGGTTGTTTCCCACCACAAGCGAGTTGCTTTTGACGTTTGTTTAACATCCTGCTAGCCTTTCGATAAGATAGGAAGAATACACAGTGCTATGAGAGTGTTTGGTTTTATTATTCCGCATATCCCTAATTAGTTAAAAGATGAAAGTCTATTTTTAGTTCCTTGTACAACTTTTACATTAACTGCAAATCTTTTTATTGATTTGTCTCATCATTGAAATGGTGTATGGCATGACAATATATTCATGAAGTATTATGGGATCCACATGCATGCAACTCTCACTCGGAAAAGGAAAGAAAATAAATAAATGAAGTGGTATTATGGAAAATGGAAGAGAAAATTGTTATAAACCTAAAGTTTAATTACTAAGATGCCCTTTGTGTCTAAGATTAGGGTTTACATACCTTGGGCACCAAGAAATAGAGACTTAAAACTTTGTATTAGATACACATCTAATGAGAACTCTTCTTCTTTCTCCCTTTACTTTGTGTCTTCTTCTCCTCTTTCTCTATATTACAAGACGTTATCACGCACGTTGTTTTACCAACTGAAATCACAGAGATCAACATCTACATATATTTTTTATTATTATTATTTCGGTTTATTTTTTCCTCTCTTTTGATATTTATTATAAAAGTATTCTAACTAAAATCTTGTTGGCTATGTTATAGGTCCGACAAGAAATAAGCATAGAAGTGATCCTACTGGATCCCCTAGCTACAGTAACAATGATGGGTGCTTCATGGGTGTATTCTAATTACAGCTTCCCAGTCGATTTTTATATTATTTTATTGATTTTTATTTTGTTGACTTATTCCGTGTTTTGTGCATGAACAAAAACAAATCTACAGATTCTACACAGCAACGATACGGCCCATAGGGTGCTACACCAACTTATGGGATTAATATTGGCTGGACTCCTGGACGAATACTACGATTCAGTTGGATCAAGATACATGTTATCTCGAACAGTACACAGTAAGCACAAGAACGATCACCAAAACACAACATAAAATGACTGACGTGTATGTTTATTTATCTTAAATAGTTGTACTGTTTTGTTTTATTTACTTGATTAATATTTTTTTTCTTTTAGTTAATGATAAACATTAACATTCGATGATGCTTTTCCTTTTCTACGAGCATCATGTTGTATTCTCCCGTGGAGAGTTTTATATCTCTAAATCTATTTAAGGGACGTTGGTGATTAACTTACCAAATAAGTTTGATCTTCCCTTCTATTTTTTTAATCTCTTTTACGGAGAAAGAAAAATAAAGAAAAATTCATCAATAGATGGTTATAGTTTCTATCCTTCTAAAAGAAACTATAAAATAGAAACTATAATCACCAAAATTAGAGTTGTCGCAATTGAAATACCTTTACGGTAATTAATCATGTGCATGGTTGAAAAACATACGGCCAATTAAGTTTGGTATCTTCTTTTATTGGAGGAAGATCATGTGATTTTTATATATTGTTTCTATTTATGTACAAGAAACTATCCCTAACCATAAAATGGATTTTCCATATGCGATGACTAAAACGACATTTTTTTTTCCATTATCATTGAAACGATTTTGGTATATCGTATAAACCAATTGATATTGGTGTTCTCTCCTCCATCAATACTAGGAGATGAGATGTAAATGAATTGGCAGTCTAAATTATTTTAGGCCAGTATGGTTTCATTCCTTGCAAGGAATATTGATTGGTTTCTATTTTTCCTTATAAGAAACCATTATTAATCAACCACTATGTGGATATTTCTCTACAAAGAATAACGATGATAATTTACTTTTCAAAAAGAAACATATAAACCAACTAGATTTGGTTTTTCCCTATCGATCCTAAAGGGACAAAATATCGCTATTATGGTATTCTCAATTACAAACACCGATGAAACTAAGATTTGTTCCATTCCCGAGGGATATTGAACAATGTTTATTTTACTTTTTCGTTTTCATAATCTTCAAAATTTGAAATAGTTCCACTTGTAGTTGGAATTGAACACTAAAGATCAAAGGGTGCGCACCCGGCTTGTTAGGCCATATAATTCGTCCTCGTGTGACTATATCGATCTTGATATAATTTTCTTTGACAGAGAATGTGTCCATACATTTATTCTCAATAATTATCTCATCGGCCCTATAGGTCACAAAATTATTGGAGATTTTATTTGCATATTTTTCCTATAACCATTAAAATCCATGGTTGATGTTATAATTGTATGTCAAGTAGTAGACTACAATTTTTTAGAACAATTTTTTTGTGTGGATTTTAAAGTCATTATCTACAGTCTAACTGGTATTGTTAAAATCCAGATGTTATTACAAGTATATGTCTCGAAATAATCGGATAATACTTTACGAAACTTGTTTTCGTACTTGAGATGAAAATATTTCCGCCATAATCAGGGGGAGACTATACACTACCATATGTTGGTGCTCATTAACTTAAAAGTTATATAAATTTCTCTCCAATCATTATCAAATCGAAAAAGGCTGTCATCTCAAATAAGGCGCGAAAAAAATTTCATTATGCTTTTAATAAGCTTATGCCTCTTGGAAAGGCAAATCCAGTCACATCTATGAACTTTGTAGCATTTTAAAAGAGGTTGCAGATAGTGCTCCAATTGAATCTATCAAAACAAGATCCACATTCTCATGATTCATATCTCCTCACTGGAAGATAAGGACATTATAATGCCGTGTGGCGCTTGGTACCAAACAATTATGTGAATTTTTCAAGATATGCATACACTTGAGAATTGTGTAGGATCGTAGTTAGTTAATATTGTCGAATGTTCATTTACAGTAGCTACTGAAATAATTAAATATGGTGGTTGTTAACCCCTCTGCAGAGGAATATCGACATATGTGATTGGTTGGCATATAATCCAAATTATGTTGGATTAATTTCTCGATTGACGCAATTTTGGATCCAAAGCTTAACACCTTAAACATGCCAAGCCTATTAATTATTGGTTGGTGTAGTCATAATGCGTCATTATACGAGAAATCTGTTCGTTTGTAAAAACGATTTCAGGGTCTTATTTATTTTCGGACCACAGGATTGATTTATTAATTGTTCTCTTTATACAATGCACTTGGCGTGGTAGTCTTTGAAGGGCTAATATTGCATTCACACAAGAAATGTGGTCGAAGAACATATTAAATTTGTAATCCTTGGAGGATTCAAATTATATTTAGGCAGCTACTTTATTTGCGTACATAAAAATTAACAATCCTTTATGTGTTCTTAGAAATTTGGTGCAAAACCAAAAATCCGGATTAATTAGTTGATGATTTCAACATTATAGGTCTCTTGAAGAGTCCTTAAAAACACAAAAATCCACGCTTTAGCAACATAATTCTATTTTTCTTTCTTAAATCTGCAGTTGGAATTATGCTAGCTTAAACTCGTGTTTTTGATAGACTAGAGTTATTATTTTGATGCTTGTTTTTTTTTTTTAGTAATACTCATATATATAGTTGAGTTAGCTTCCATAAATCGTCAAAAGTTGTACTCTTCTTCCTTCGTTTCAAGTTTTGTCCCATGTGGTTTACCTGACAAGGTTTTAACTAGGCAACATCTCATTGGCGTTTAATTTTCTTTCAAAATGTTTAATTGGTGCTCTTTTTCCTTCGTCAAAATTTTTTCCCATTGGGTTTTACTGGTAAGGTTTTAGTGAGGCAATTTATTTCAACATAGTGGTCATCCAAGGGGGGGTTGTATCAATTTTTGTTATTGATGGATTCCCACCATTCACTAGGTAATTTTGTTAGACCAAATCAACATAACCATCTCCTAGAAATTTGGATGTCCTTATTAACCCCATACAGTGTGTTAATAAATATAGTTTTGTTCATTTACACTAATCTTGGCATTTCGATGAAGAAACTACATCAACTATTTCTGCGAATCATCTCCGAGAATTTAGCAACCCAAGACACAAGTCGTCAATGTATTTCAAGAAGCATGGAGACTCGAGAAAATTACAGATAGAAGACTTACTCAATTAGCAATTTTCTTCACAAAAGAACAAGGATCTTCTGCATTCAAGAAATACGTTCATCAAATTGGAAAGTTGCGACTCAAAGATTTGCAAGCCAAGATTTAACTGAAGTACTCATCAGGGGGAGCGTCATTATCAAAGGTGCATTTACTGGACTTATCGCGTTGTACTCATTTTCCTTTGTCAAGGTTTTGTCCCACTGGGTTTAACTTGTCAAGGTTTTAACGAGGCAACATTTGCGTGTCCAACATTGTTTTCAAGTCTTTACGTACTTATGCAATTTCAGGTTTTTCTCTTTTGAGTTTTCCTGGTATATTTGTAATGACTTAGCCACAGTGGTCATCAGGGGGAGTGTTATAAACCTAAAGTTTAATTACTAAGATGCCCTTTGTGTCTAAGATTAGGGTTTACATACCTTGGGCACCAAGTCCTCTATCTATATAAATAGAGACTTAAAACTTTGTATTAGATACACATCTAATGAGAACTCTTCTTCTTTCTCTCTTTACTTTGTGTCTTCTTCTCCTCTTTCTCTATATTACAAGAAAAATAAAGTAATGAAGTATTATTATTTTACTTACCATTATTAGTGGCAGTGAATTATATTAAACGTGGGCATGAGATTGTGAACATGCATTTTGGTTGGTGGTTAAAGATACATGCAAGGGAGATTAATTGTGATTGGAGAAAGAATTATACTTCTTACTTTAATTATTCACATGCAAAAAATTGATAAGGAAAGAATATGTTATTCTCATGTACACTTTAATATGTGTGAAGTGGGGGAACCATAGAGGGGGAGGAAGTGACGAACAAAGGAAGGGGCGGCTACTGCCGTTTAGGGAGAAGAGGGTTTTGCTGTTTTGATTTCCTTTTCTCATGATTTGCTAGATTGTTTGTTAGGGTTTAGGTAGAAATCAATTAATTATGAAGATTCTACATTGATATATGCTTAATAATGATTTGATTGATTAATAGTTTTTCTTCACATAACTTGGTATTTAATTGCTCATGTCATTTTCTTGATTATTTATGCTTTTGAATTGATATTTCGTTCTTCGGTTAAATTCCTAGACGTGGTATGCAAGGATAGATAGGTAATGCTTTAAAATCACTACCCATGAAGCGAAGGAAACTATAGCGGAGAAACAGTAATTTGAAAATGCATGGAATATATTCTTAAAGATTAGTAGAGTTTGAGTAATTAATTGGTGGAAACCGAAAACCCTAATAACCCTATTCTCATTTGTTTATCATTAGAATTTTATATTATTTCATTTTATTCCAAATTTCTGAAAAATCGCTAAAAAATCATCTGGTCGATTACTTAGCTTTTGGTATTAGTTGGTAGAGTATTTCACACTCCTCGTGGGAACGACCCGCATTTGCTATCGATACTACAATTGACCCGTGCACTTGCGGATATAACTAGGTTTTATTTAATCGTTAATTTGGTCATATAAAATCTACACCAATTCATCACCCCACCTGGTTGGCGACATAGTTCCGGTGAAAAGGAAGAATGGCCAGATCAGATGATGTGTCGATTTTAGAAATTTGAACAAATGCTTCCCTAAAGATGACTTTCCGCTCCCAACATTGACATGCTAGTAGACGCCACCAGTGGACATGGCATGTTCTCTTTCATGGATGGATACAGCGGCTACAATCAAATAAAGATGTACGAACACGATGCAAGTAAGACGGCTTTTCGAACCCCTCTTGGAAACTTCTACTACACTGTGATGCCTTTCGGTTTGAAAAAACGCTGGCGCCACATGATTTAAGATTTTTCTTAGTTTTCTTAGTAGTAATTAAGATTCGTTCTCTCAGACTTGTGAAGATTAAATTTAAAGGTTTAATGAAAATAATAAAAAAAGGCGAGAGTTACTGGGCCTAGGATTCCACCGAATTCATATCAATAGGTTCAATTTATTTATTCTCAACAATTAAAGCTCAATAAACAAAATAACACCGACTCTTATTTTTTCCAAGGTAGACTCTCAAAAGATTAATTGTATCCCCTAATCATAGATTATCTAAACAAGCATAACCTATCTAATTGAATAACAACCAATTTAATCAAATCATAATTCTATTCAAAATAATGCAAAAGTCAAATAGAAAATAAAATAAATTCACTCATGTGTGAAGTTCGGCTTCCTCCGTCGACCCAGTGTTGGGTTTTAGTTCATCACGTCGAAAACACACTTAAAATATTTATTCATGGCTAAAAGTGTTTGAAAATGATGAAAAGGATAAAAATCAAATAAACCAGGAATTTACAACAGCTGAGAAGTGTTGCAATCCTCTGATTACAGTATGCGATAAAACAAAAGTGCTGTAGTTACTGTTCCACGGTCGCTGGAAAGCCTGTTGCAAAACCGGGAATAAACCGCGGTTTATTAACGACAGGCTTTCTCAGCCTTATGTTCTTGGTGTTCTTGGAACAGCAGCAGCAGAAATTTCTGCAATTTGATTCTCCCGTCTCTGTTACCTCCCCCGACTCTCTCTATCCTTTCTTTGACTCCCTCAACGTCTTTATATACCCAACAGTGATGAAAATCTTTCATAATTAATCCGAGAAATCCTCATTAACTTCTGCCATACACGAGAATATTTTTTTTCCTTTTTCTCTTCCACACGCGCCTTTCCAATCTTCTTCACGCGATAATACTCAACAGATTGATTCACACTCATACAGCCACAAATATTCACGTATCTTCCACAAGTAAACCCAACAGAATCTCGAGTTTTTCTCACGAGATATTACACGTCTCTGTTTGAATGTAACCGAGTATCTTTCCCCTGTTTTGCCTCCACGACATTATCCAGCCCAATTAAGATGAATCAAACGACTATACCATCTCCGCATAAGAGAAACAGGCCCATACCAATCCACTGGAGTGATTGAATCACTCCAGAAATCTCCAGAATCAAAAACAGCTCTCGGGTTCTCAAACAAAACCCGTAACCCCTTGTTTCACTCAAACTTGATCATACAGCCAAATCTAATCGATTCTAAAGACCATACCATCTCTGTTATGCTTAAACAGAACATCCCAAACAATGTCACCCATTGAGTCTCGTTATAACACCTCCAAAACCCATACCCTAAATCCGCCGGTTCAAACACAATTTTCCCGCTAATTTTCAGTTTCAAATTGTTGAAGATGACTGCCCCTTATCCAATCCGGGAGTGCGAATAGTAATTAGGGTGCCCCTTAGTAATTGGGTGCCCCTTATCCAAAACTGAGAGTCCGAATAACATGTGTCCTCCGGGTACAAAAACCACTTTTCTAAAACTTTTTCCATAAGAGCTTATTTGACAAAAACACCTACAAACAAGTTTATTAGTGATAAAATGAGGCCCAGCTAATGTATTTATGGGTGAAAATGCGTCGCACTTTCGTGCTCAGCAAAATCCCCCACACTTAGATTTTGCTAGTCCTCGAGCAAAACAGAAAATTGACCTGCTACACAGCTGGTCATAAAATAAGAGAAAGTTAGACCCGCTACACAACTGGTCATGACAAATGCCATACATAAGACGCGACGATTTTTTTTTTTTTTTTAAGAGACCCGCTACACAGCTGGTCATAACATGTAAGGAAAAACAAAAGACCCGCTACACAGCTGGTCATAACCCAAAAAACCATACTAATATTTTTTATTTTTTTATTTTTTTTAGACCCGCTACACAGCTGGTCATAATATTTATATTTTTATTATCTTTTTAGACCCGCTCAAGAGCTGGTCACAATACGCAAGAAAATTCCTGAAGAAATTAAAAGAAAAAGTTAATAACCACTCCCCCACACTTAAATATTACATTGTCCTCAATGTAATTGAGTCATCCAACGTAAAAATTAAGATGGGAAATTAAAAATAAAATAAACAAAAGTAAACAACATAAATAAATAATTATACCTACTGGACTATACAAAAACGGATCCCCATACACTAATAACCTGAAAACTTGGGGATCGACCCAAAATACAATATTTACAAACGACAGCTTCACAATTATGTCATGAAAACGCGGAGACGCTGAAACTATCAAGAACCAAGATTTACCCCTAAACCAAGTTTTTACTGCACATGGAAGTGCGTAAAGAACAAAGTATGGGGATTCTATTGAGACTGGGAAAATTTCAACTGGCTCATGCACGGTATTAGAAATAGGCAAATCCTCTGGGTACTTAGATGCAAAGTAATCCAATAATACTTTAGAAGCACACAATTCTAACCCTAAATTAGGCAACTTTTGGAAGTTTAGGGGTCTAGAAACAACCTCTAAGTCGGGTAAATGATCTTGTGAGGTAGATTCATCTATGGAAGTAGGCGAATCATCTACACAATCATCCACAGGGTCATCTATATGTTCTGTTTGGAACAGAGAGTCACTACCAGATTCATCATCATCAGCAAATAATCTTTGACATTCAAGAACTCTCAATCTTTGTTCCAAACTAGGCGGTGTGTGTTTGTAATACCTCTCATATATAGTTTCATGTGATTCTTCACTTACCTCATGTGGAGCAGAAACTCCATACCATTGCCTATGCATATACTCAGCAAGCGTCATCTCAGATGAGTTTTCCTGATAATTTGACTTTTTACTCATATATTCCGCCAGCGTCATCGTAGGTGACATCTCCTCAGAAGAAGTCATTGTCCTCAAAAATTCCCTGAAAATAAATACAAAAAGAAACGCATAAAAAGGAAAAAGAAAATACTGTACAAAATAAAAAAAATAAACCTAAAAATTAATCTAAAAACAAATCCCCGGCAACGGCGCCAAAATGATTTAAGATTTTTCTTAGTTTTCGTAGTAGTAATTAAGATTCGTTCTCTCAGACTTGCGAAGATTAAATTTAAAGGTTTAATGAAAATAATAAACAAAGGCGAGAGTTACTGGGCCTAGGATTCCACCGAATTCATATCAATAGGTTCAATTTATTTATTCTCAACAATTAAAGCTCAATAAACAAAATAACACCGACTCTTATTTTTGCCAAGGTAGACTCTCAAAAGATTAATTGTATCCCATAAGCATAGATTATCTAAACAAGCATAACCTATCTAATTGAATAACAACCAATTTAATCAAATCATAATTCTATTCAAAATAATGCAAATGTCAAATAGAAAATAAAATAAATTCACCCATGTGTGAAGTTCGGCTTCCTCCGTCGACCCAGTGTTGGATTTTAGTTCATCACGTCGAAAACACACTTAAAATATTTATTCATGGCTCAAAAGTGTTTGCAAATGATGAAAAGGATAAAAATCAAATAAAACAGGAATTTACAACAGCTGAGAAGTGTTGCAATCCTCTGTTACAGTATGTGATAAAACAAAAGTGTCAGTAATTCTTGTTCAACGGTCACTGAAAGCCTGTTGCAAAACCGGAATAAACCACGGTTTATTAACGACAGGCTTTCTCAGCCTTATGTTCTGGGTGTTCTTGGAACAGCAGCAGCAGAAATTTCTGCAATTTGATTCTCCCGTCTCTGTTACCTCCCCCGACTCTCTCTATCCCTTCTTTGACTCCCTCAACGTCTTTATATACCCAACAGTGATGAAAATCTTTCATAGTTAATCCGAGAAATCCTCATTAACTTCTGCCAGACACGAGAATATTTTTTTTCCTTTTTCTCTTCCACACGCGCCTTTCCAATCTTCTTCACGCGATAATCCTCAACAGATTGATTCACACTCATGCAGCCACAAATATTCACGTATCTTCCACAAGTAAACCCAACAGAATCTCGAGTTTTTCTCACGAGATATTACACGTCTCTGTTTGAATGTAACAGAGTATCTTTCCCCTGTTTTGCCTCCACGACATTATCCAGCCCAATTAAGATGAATCAAACGACTATACCATCTCCGCATAAGAGAAACAGGCCCATACCAATCCACTGGAGTGATTGAATCACTCCAGAAATCTCCAAAATCAAAAACAACTCTCGGGTTCTCAAGCAAAACCCGTAACCCCTTGTTTCACTCAAACTTGATCATACAGCCAAATCTAATCGATTCTAAAGACCATACCATCTCTGTTATGCTTAAACAGAACATCCCAAACAATGTCACCCATTGAGTCTCGTTATAACACCTCCAAAACCCAAACCCTAAATCTGCCGGTTCAAACACAATTTTCCCGCCAATTTTCAGTTTCAAATTGTTGAAGATGACTGCCCCTTATCCAATTCGGGAGTGCGAATAGTAATTAGGGTGCCCCTTAGTAATTGGGTGCCCCTTATCCAAAACTGAGAGTCCGAATAACATGTGTCCTCCGCGTACAAAAACCACTTTTCGAGCAACTTTTTCCATAAGAGCTTATTTGACAAAAACACCTACAAACAAGTTTATTAGTGATAAAATGAGGCCCAGCTAATGTATTTATGGGTGAAAATGCGTCGCACTTTCGTGCTCATCACCACATACCAACGCGCCATGACCACCATTTTTCACGATATGATGCACAAGCAAGTTGAAGATTATTTAGATGACATAGTGGTCAAGTCAAAAACCCGGGCAACCCACACATGAATCTTGCGGCAGGTGTTCGAAAGATGTCGCGAATACAAACTAAAGATGAAGCCATTGAATGTGATTTTGGTGTCTCCTCGGGAAAAGTCCTAGGCTTCCAGGTAACCGTCGACGGGATTAAAGTTGACCCAGTCAAAACGCAAGCCATCCTCACGATGCCACCACCACAAAGTGTGAAAGAACTCCAGAGTTTCTTGGGTAAAACAAACTACATTCGCCGCTTCATACCCGGATTAGCTCAACTAGTCGCTTCGTTTACCCCCTTACTGAAGAAAGGAGCGAGCTTTGTCTGGACCACGCCATAACAAGAAGCGTTCCGGAAGATTCAGCGAACGTTATCTTCCCCAGTCGTCATGAAATCACCCATGCAAGGAAGACCGCTGTACCTCTACACCGCTTTTAGCGACACTGCTGTCGAATCTCTCCTCGCACAAGAAGATGAAGAAGGGGTTGAACACCCCATATACTACTTCAGTCGAACCTTAAGAGATGCCGAACTCAGGTATCCCAAAGCATAAAAGGAGTGCCTGGCTTTGATCCACTCCATCCAGAAATTTAGGCATTACCTATACTGTCCAATAAAGTGGTGCTGATATCTAAATCCGATCCTGTGAAATTTCTCCTCTCAAAACCGGCCCTGATAGGAAGGCTGTCCAAATGGCTCCTCTAAATGTCAGAGTTCGACATAACATCTGCTTCCCCAAGAGCCATCAAAGGATAAGCAGTTGCAGATTTGTTGGCAGCATTTCTGGGAGAAAATGCCTTGACACTACGCGAGGACCTCCCTGGAGACTTTTCGGAAATCTCTTTCATCCAAGAAGAAACATGGTTGCTATTTTTCGATTGCTCCTCTACTCCTAACAATGGTACGGGAGGAGCCGGTATAGTTCTAGCATCCACAGCTGGTGAAGTATTCTCGCACTCCTTCAAATTAGACTTCCCTGCACCAACAATTCAGCGGAGTATGAACCCTTTCTCATCGGTCTATCCTTGGCTAAACGAGCCGGAGCTACACGTCTGGAAATAAGAGGGGACTCTAAACTACTCCAGGTAAACGGGGTATACGCACTGAAAGAAGTAACCCTAGCCCTATATAGAGCCGAGGCGCAAAAACTGCTGAACTACTTCGCCGACGCAACCATAACCCAGATTGGGCGCATCGGTAACAAACAAGCTGACTGCCTAGCCACTCTAGCATCGAAACTGCAATTTGAAGGCTTTGAGGAGACCCTGACAGTAAAGAGACAAACCGTAGCTTCAACGTGGCTTTCGCAACCCGAAAAAAATAAAGATGAAGACTGGAGAACACCAATTATCCAAGAAATTAACAGTTCACTCTTCCAGGGAAAAGTAAGTCTCAAAAACTTGCGTAACTTATTCATGCTCCGAGGGGTACTATATCATCGAAATCCATACGGTTCCTTGTCAAGATGTCTCGGAGAGGTAGAAGCACAACAACAACTCAGCCGCGTCCACGGTGAGATCTGCGGGCAACCGTTAGTGATAACACTCTACCGCCATTTGCAATGCCTTGGATACTACGGGCTAGAAATGGAGGCCCAATCTCGGTTACTTCAAAGAACCTGTTCCAACTGCCAAGCATCGCCGCATCAATTAGAAGTTTTGAATGTTGGTCATGCCGGGGACTGGCAGGAGCCATACATCAATTTTCTTCGCGACGGCATACTCCACACCCATAAGAAGGATGCAGTCAAGATGACACAAAGGTCTGAGAGATTCGTATTCAACGAAGGAATCTTATATCGTAAAATCTTTGGAGGAAGTTTGCTACGATGTTTGAACAAAGCGGAAATCCCAATCATGCTGAAAGATATGCACGAAGGCGAACATCAAGGAAAGCGAAAATTAGTTATCCAGATACATGAGAAATAATATTGGCCAACTATGGAGGATGACGCATCTGCTTTTGTCCAGAGGTGTAAGAAATGCCAAATTCACGGAAGCCTTATCCATGTACCGTCGACTCCCCTGCATTCGATAAGCAGTCCGTGGCCCTTTCATAGCTGGGGACTCCACATCATTGGAAAGATCAGTCCTACATCCTCGAAACATCACGAGTACGTAATAACAACAACGGAATATTTCACCAAATGGGTCGAAGCCATACCCTTCCGAGGGAAGAACGGAGCCACAATCGCGACATTCATTAAGGAGTACATTATCTGCCGCTTTGGCGTGACCAAACATATCATCACCGATAATGGCACCCCTTTCGCGAACAAACAGGTACGAGAGTTACTCGAGGAATACGGAATTAAGCAAGTCTTCTCCACCGTGTACTACCCCCAAGGGAACGGGCAGGCTGAAAGCACTAACAAACTTTGATTCGAATCCTCAGTCGGACAGTGCATGACAATCCCCGTACATGGCATGAGCAATTTCCAATGGCACTTTGGGCATATCGGACGTCACCAAGAAGTTCTACCGGGGTCTCTCCCTACTCTCTCGTTTACGACGCAGATGCTATCCTCCCAACGGAAGTTAAAATCCCATCGGCTAGGATTGCTGAAGCGAGCGGAGTTCGATGGAATGAAGCTGAAGCATTGAATGCCAGAGTCGCAGAATTGGACACTGTATATTCCAGAAGAGCCAAGGCGGAAGAACACGCACAAGAATACAGAAATAGGGTTTCCAGAGCATATAACAAAAATGTGAAACCTCGAGCTTTTCAGGTGGGAAATTTGGTACTGAAGACTGCCAAGCACATTCAACAAGACGCATCCGTACCAAAATTCTCCGCGAAGTAGGAAGGGTCGTATATAGTCACGAAAGCGTACAACAGTGGATATTATAAGGTCATTAAAGAAGACGGAGGAAAACTGGAAGAGGTCATCAACGGAAAGTGGCTTAAGGCATACTACGCATGACCGCCGCCTCGCCCCCCGTTGTATCACGAGCACGGATAGCCAAGCATCTTTCCACTTTCTTCCACACCCCAAATATCAAGTCTTTTCTTTTCCTCTATCTGATTAAAGTAAATCCATAAAATTCTCTTGTTCTTTCAAAAAAAAAAAAAAATACAGAAAAAAAAGGGGGAAGAGAAAGAGCAACAACATGTTTGAAACCCATAAAAGACCAAACATCTCATAACCACATAACTCAGAAAAGCCCATCCAAAAGATTGTAATCCCTAGAAAGCATCATCTTCAACCGGATTTTATACCTTTCAGTCCTACTCTTCAAGTTCCGGATTGACTCTTCCACCTTCTGTGATTCCGTGGCCAAGGATTTCTTCTCTTTCAGAATAGCTTTCGTAGCAGGGACCACGCCAGCAAGAATACCGGCTATGTCGACTTTCACAATCTCAAGACGATGTCGCAACCAACTAACATTGAACTTCAGGGATTCATAAGTAGACACCATGTTCTCCCACTTTTGAATAGTCGCTTCCGCGACAGCACGGATAGACGTACTCTCCATTTCGACAACCATCGGCAAGAGACAATTCACTATGGAAACTAAAGCAGACGAACAATATTGCACCACGTCCCTAGTGGCAATATGGCCATACATCCTCCATATCTTCATGTAAAGGGTCACGAATCCCTTCCACACCAGAAACCCACCGACGTTTCGGTAGTTAGAGGAGAGACACCTCATACGGGTTCCGAACGACAAACCCGCATTGGGATACTCATGACAAGAAATTCCTAAGTTGGCGTTCTCCAGATCTGCAATGGCTGGTGGGATCGAGCTTGAAGAAAAATGAGAAACCAAATCATCTTCATCAATGATGGTAACGTATGCTCCGACGGGATATCTCTACACAGAAGGGAAATTTTGTTATTCATCAGCAAATAATGAAACACCTGTTGATAAATAAAAACATACTGGTATGATCTTCTTGACCCGAACGACTCGGACGGGGGAATGATTGCAAGAATCGAGCCTAGCGCGTTTGGTTGGAGAACCTTGCCGGCTCAAGGATGATTCACTTCTGATCGACATGATGAAGAAAGTTAGACTCTACAAAATCTCTTTGTTAAAAAAAAAACTGAGAAGACGACACCACTTCACCGGCGTAAATACTGTGGAAACCCTAAAGGAAAAAAGAGAAACACAGGCTAAATAGGCGGAACATGATGGCATCACAACCGGGAAATCAGCTTCAAATGAAACCCCTCATCAAAACCCCAATAAAAGCTAGGCGAGACAGGTTGGTGTGTTACTTTAACATTTGAAAGAGGAAAGGACTCCCCATGTGAGTGGAGTAAGAGGCAATCGGGCCCGCGAAGACAAATCACCACCGCGCCAAGCCATTCATACACACCTCACCGAACCGCACCGTACCATGACCGCACTGCGCCAAGTTGTCCGTTCCATTGCCGTGGCCTCATCATGCCAAAACCGTCTGCAATGCTTTGCCTCTCCAAACCATTCGCACGTATTTTGCCTCTCCAAGCCGTCTACGCCGTGACTTTCTAATGCCAACAGATTCGCCAAGTCAGCGTCATGATGTTCCCTAGCCCAGTCAAGGTGATATACGGCCATACCAAGCCAGCAATTTTGTCTCACCACTCCACGGTCTGCATACCCAGCACAATTCATGCAGGGCCGCCAACACAGGAAGCACAAACTCTCTTCACCCCTCGAAAAGGTTAGGCGGATCTTCCTGATCATCTTGCATGATTTACGTTTCGATTCTGTCCTTGTCTGTCACCATCTTATGCTTACCTCGAAACAACGCCCATGTTCCGAGCTAAGCATGTGACTTAATGTTGATGGTGGTTTTTAGCTTAGGGTTAAAATCGTAAAACCCTAGCCAGATAGTGACGTTACAGGGCTTAAACGCATTTATTGAACTCTTTAATATGTCTGCGAGAAAATTACCAGGGTACCTTTTTTCTAATTAATTACCAATTAGGGTTTCGATAGGCCAAAACCCTAATTCCCACGCCACATGTGTCAATGGCAAACCGTCCCAGCCACACCCACCGCGCCAAGGCATGCCAACCATGCTATCCGCACCCCTGTGCCAATGGCAAACCGTGCCAGCCACACCTACCGCGCCAAGGCATGCCAACCATGCTAGCCGCACCACCGTGCCAATGGAAAACCGCACCAGCCACACCTACCGCGCCAAGGCATGCCCACCATGCTGGCCGCACCACTGTGCCGATGACAAACCATGCCGACCACATCTTCTCGCTAAAGCATGCCAACCATGCTTGCCGTTCCAACACGCCACACACAACGCTGGTTGCCAAAACAAAGGCCTGCAACAATCTACGACCATCTTTCCATCTAAGACGCAAATCTTAGCCGTCCAAGGTTACCAGATAACGCATGGTAACCTTTAACCCAAAAACCCTAGCTTGATCACGGTCCTAGCTTGGTCACGCCAAACCCTTGGCCCCCACCATGCCAAGACAAACCGCACCTTGCCTTGGCCCTAGCCATGCTAGCCGCACCATGTGCCAAACGGCATGCCAAACCATTGCCCCCACCTCGCCAAGCCAAACGCACCTTGCCTTGGCCCTAGCCATACTAGTCGCACCATGTGCCAAACGGCATGCCAAACCATTGGCCCCAAGCAAACGCACCTTGCCTTGGCCCTAGCTAGCCATGCTAGCCGCACCATGTGCCAAACGGCATGCCAAACCATTAGCCCCACCTCGCCAAGCCAAACGCACCTTGCCTTGGCCCTAGCCATGCTATCCGCACCATGTGCCAAACGGCATGCCAAACCATTGTCCCTACCTTGCCAAGCCAAACGCACCTTCCCTTGGCCCTAGCCATGCTAGCCGAACCATGTGCCAAACGGCATGCCAAACCATTGGCCCCACCTCGCCAAGCCAAACGCACCTTGCCTTGGCCCTAGCCATGCTAGCCGCACCATGCCCATGACATGCCAACCTAGCCACGCCACCATGCTGGCCTTCCCTATGCGGTTACTAAAACGAAGGCGTGCGACAATCAATGGTCCCCCTTCAATCCCAGGATCAAATCCTAGCCATCCAAGGTTACCAGACAACGCATGGTAACCTTTGACCTGAAATCCTAAGTTTGGCCACGCCCAAACCGCGCCAAGGCATGCCAACCTAGCCGCGCCACCATGCTGGCCTTACCTATGCGGCTACTAAAACGAAGGAGTGCGATAATCAACGGTCCCCCTTCAATCTCAGGAGCAAATCCTACCCGTCTAAGGTTACCAGACAACGCATGGTAACCTTTGGCCCGAAAACCTAAGTTTGGCCACGCCAAACCATGTCATGCCGATGGCATGCCAACCTAGCCGCGCCACCATGATGGCCTTCCCTACGCGGCTACCAAAACGAAGGCGTGCGACAATCAACGGTTATCCTTCAATCCCAGGAGCAAATCCTAGCCGTCCGAGGTTACCAGACAACACATGGTAACCTTTGACCCAAAACCCTAGTTTAGCCACACCAAACCGCGCCAAGGCATGCCAACCTTGCAGCGCAAGATGCTGGCCTTCCCTATACGGCCACCAAAACAAAAGCGTGCAGCGATCAACGGCTACCTCTCGTCTTAAGATGCAAAATCTCGACCGTCTGAGGTCACCAAGCTAGCGAGTCTCCCAAGCACGGCTTGCCAGGCAACAACAACACGCTACATGTTTTCCACAAAAACATTCGAGACACCAACATATATCACAAACTGGGGAACCTCTTTGGGTATTGGTTTGGCGGTTTACAGCGTGCGGCGTACACTACGCCCGTCATAAGGAAGTGTCATAAGGATGAGGCGGTTAGTAAATACAGGGAGTTAATGGTGAAACGTTCTTTTTATGGAACATCAATTCCATGCGTTAACGGTTTTATGGAACATCAATTCCATGCGTTAACGTTACCACCTCCTCCCATTTACTCACCCATTTTTCCATTCCTTAATGAGACCAGAGTACGTTTCACTTCGACTTGTATAAATAGGTCTTACCTATTTCCACCGAACAACAAGTTCAGTCAGGAGCATACACCACTCAGAAAACGTTTGCTAGCTTTTCATACGTTAGCTTCCCACTTTCTGATACAAGTCGTAACACAACTACTCTTCGAGAATCAACTATTCTGGTCTCATCACTTTCCTTGCTTCCCTCCCCAAAACCAACCCATTCTCCTCCACTTTGTGACCGAAGCAAGTCTGGAACAGACATTTCTTGGTTTAGGACGGACTTGTACAGATTGATCTCTCGAATCTAAAGTACTCCCTTGCAGTACATTTTTTAGGGTTTAAATTTGTTTCTCAACCACACACCCGAAATTACCGAAATCAGCAGAAACCATTTTCACCTACAAACACTAGGAAAATAAGTTATCCAAATAAAAATTATACATATTTGATCGAATAGTTTATTTGTTTAGTGGTTCTGTAGTAACTTTTACTGGATTAGATGAAATCTTTTTTCACTCCCAACGTTTCAGAATTTAAGCTGAAATGTAATCATCTTTCACTTATTTTTCCTTGTTCATTCATTCTTTTTATCGTACACATATGTCAAGGTCGGGTTTTATACTTCTAGTACATATCTCAGAGAAAATCCCATAAAAATATCACGAATATATGGTTGATATTTTATATGGTACTCTCGTAAGAATTTGAGACCCTTTTACTGGTGCACAAAATATTTTGTACATTTTCTTCCTAAATTAGCTAAGTAAACAAAGTGGAAGGATCCTAACCAACTTTTCCATGTTGCATTGAAAGGTATAGAAGTTAAATAAGATGAGAGATTAGGTGCAGGAAAAAGGGTTGATATCGATTTTGTGACTGAGACTTTGAAAGAAATATAAGCTTGAATCTGAACCTCGTAAGATGTTTCGTACAAATCACTCTTCGATGATGGAGGGTAACGTAACTCAGTGTATTGGAGGTCTGAATAAGTGTACCTATTTATTCAAAGGTAATGACCAATATTATGATACTACAGTGTAAAAAAAGGGCCAGTGCGTTGGAGGTGCACATCTATATACGCGTGATTGGATCGTATCTATATATAAAAAAAGAACCAGTGCATGAAGAAGCTTAACTATTCTTTTGTTGAGATAAATATAATTGAATTAAAACTAAGGCTGGTTATAGTTACATACCTCATCATGTACCATAAGTAGTCAGAAACATCGTTAGTAGATGTTTTCTGTTTAAGAAGTTTATTCGCATAAAAAGTTCCTTTGCCAAGGATAGTGGTATCTTTTGTATTCTCTGGTCTCCATACCCAGTTGAACTCTGATTGTGCATCTTCTATTTCTTTATGTACCTTTTCTCAATCATATATGTTTGTGCATTTACCTTAGCGGTATTATAGTCCCCGTTCTTGCAATCTGAAAGAACACTGACAGACCAAGATGGGACAACTAATTGATCTCCTTCAAAAGTTACCTCCAGCATCAGCAGTTTCATTGGCATTGCTCAGAAAACAACTCGAAGTTCCGTTGAAGTTATATTTGGTAACGAAAACAAAGTTGTTAAAATCATACGAAAGATGAATAATTTGATAGTACGAAAGATGAATATTTTGTAACCTCCTTATAACCATTATAGAATATAGATCTTAATAAGGGTAAAAAAAAAACAAAATTTATACAGTTGATGAATATATGTATTGATCAAGCTGTAGTAGTAAGAAAAACTTCAAATTGTCATGGTCAAGCTGTAGTAGTGACTCAATCCAACTTGGCCAATTTTGACTCCAACTAAAAACAAAATGATGAGATTTTGCAAATTTTGCAACATAGTCTGCTATGTGATTAACATCTCTGTGTACATAAGTGCAAATCCAGAAATTAAATTAGCTCAAAATTTTCATAGGATCCTCTATTACATTACTAGTTGTCCATTTTACTGTTATTTCTCTTCCATCTTAAGCATTTATAACATTGATGCAGTCCCCTTCAGATGAATCTTTCTCCATCCCGCCTCTCTAGCCCACAAAACTGCTTCAAGTAATACCAAAGCTTCAGCCTGCTCTGGATATAAGGCTTGAGATGATCTTCCCCGCACTCTATGCAGTCACCTGAAACATATATAGAGATTAGATTAAGTTATGAGATAATATTTGAATCGACAAAAAATGCATCAAAGTTAGTCTTATGTAGAGAAGATTTAAGAGGAGTCCATCTAATTATGTTAGAAACTGTAATAGATGACGAGGCGTCAGGGTTAGCAATGTTAAGTTTTCATTCCTGCAAGTGAAAAGTTATATTTCTAGATAAAATTCTTGTTACACAAGTCAAGCTTTAATTAAAACAACCAATTATCGACCTAGATTACACAATCAGATCTACCTGGATATGAAATTCATTTATAGACCCATATTGTAAAGATTTTTGTGTTAGGTGAACAAAACCTACATTTTAATATTTTGTCAAAAAAATGATGCATAACATGTAGTATCAATTAAATTGAAATTAGAATTTTATCTCTGTAGACAGCTTGCATAGAGATATTATTACATAGACGGCAGATATAAACAATGGTATCAGAATTTCAAACTTCAAGAGAATATTGAAAATATAAACATTGTTCAGCAGATGCATAAACACAAAAGTTACATAGACACCATGACAAAAAAAAAATATCAGATTTTTGAAGTGTATTCTAGGTATGCCGTCTATTTTTCACATATGCATATTCAACTACTTATCCCTAAAAACTTGTCCCCTCTAAGTCTCCCTAAAAAGCATAAAACGGACGGTTTTAAAGATGTGCCCAGAAAATAAGAAGGGCCATATACTTGTATGATGTGACCCGACCACATCATAGCCGCTCCGGCTGTAGGGCTGAGAATAATTTTTCCACCCGTTGTTTGTTCACTTGCTTTTAGATGGGCTGGGCTAAGTCAAGCCCATTATTTTCCTTCATTTATCCTCGCGTTCGTTCTTGCCTGTCTTTTTAGCAACACATTCTAGGCACAAATCATTGGTATTGGATGTATCGTTAGGTTGTGTCGAGTCAAATCTTGCTCGACAGATTGTAAATGATTATAACCCATTCTTGAAAGTGGGTGCACAAAACCTCTTTAGTGATATTACCTCGTTTAATTACCATTTTCCACTTGAGTATGTTGTTAGCTGTAGTGACACTATTTTGATATTCTTTTTTAAACACATCCTTGCATCTTGCTTTCAATGCCAGTTAACAATACCACAAAATTCCGCCCATTTCATTGCATAACCACCTCTAATTGAATCTGTGAAGATGATGGGCTGTTTGGTAACCATTATTTTAATGAATTTTCATCCCATTATCCATTATGCAGATTATATATGTGTTTGGTAACCATTATAATAATTGATTATTTTAATTTTAATCATAATTGAAAAAATCCATTATTTCCAAAAACACAAAAATGTTGTTTTAAAAATTTATTATAATTAATTATTTTTTCTAACAAACTCCTAAATTATCAAGAGAGAGACAAAAATAAGACATAAGACTAAAAAAAAAAAAATCTTAAATCATTATTCTTTCCTCTCCTTTTTGGGTTCATCATTCTAAAGTAATCAATTATTTGAAAAATAATGTTTGAGAAAATTTATTTTAAAAATAATTATATCAAAATCATTTATCAATTTATAATCATAAATTTTACCAAACAAGGCCTCTAAGAAACCAATCATGAAAATCATTTGAATCTTTCACAACATAAGTCATGTCAAAGTTGAGATACATCGGTTAAAATTTCGCAACTATATTTAGACAATTATGGCTGCCACTCTCATACTATTAGGAAGTATGGAGTATGCAGCTTAAATTTTTTGATGGAAAATAGATACTTTAATTTTTTCAATTTGACCTATACACATCTAATTTTCTATACTCATTGGAGGTATATTTTCTATTAAACTTACGGATAATGACGAGCTATTCGTCTTAATCACGTCGTATTATATTTAACTCAACTTGATGATCAGAGACGATGTCTGCACCATGTACCTAACTAGACAGCAAGGCTTACATAATGCTGCGCACAGATCAAGTTGACTATGGATTAATTTAGAATGAATAAGTAGCTGGTTGATACCAAGACACATGCATTTACACGACTTTCAACACATTATAGAATGCATATACACATTTCTTAGAAGTTGCTAGTTTGTTTATGAAGGGGCAGAAAATTGGGAAAATTCATATTCCATCTCCTATTCTTCCTGATCAGCAGTCGATCGGTAAACTATGTGTTGGTATACAGATACTGAGTTGTATTTGGGTTATACATCTAGAGGTACAATCTGTTATTGGAGGCTCCAGAAAACATTTGATAGTCCTCTAGCATGTGGAGATTTCCTTTACGAAACACCAGTCAGGAATCATTTGAGTTTGGTCGATTACGCTTTTGAATGGAAGAAGAGCGACTTCGACGCTTTGATGGCTTTCATATACAGGCATGATTTATTAGTAAACAGTCATGGTTTCGCGTGTCCTATCACTTACCCTCGAGATAGAGACATGGATCACCAGCCTAACATGAATAAATCAGTTTATTTCTGGTCGCGCGAGGTTGTAGACTTGCCCAGATTTGGTCTACCTGTTCGACCGGTTCCGTTCCAAAAGCTCCGGTACATGGGTGGAAGGCCTGCTCCCGTGGAAGTAGATTCAGAGGATGAGGATGATGGATTAGCCGCAGAGTTGGCTGAGTGTATTGCTGAACGAGATGAAGAAAGGGCTAAGAATCAAGCCCGGGAAGATGAATATAATTCTATTAAGAATGATCTGGAACAAGAAATGTCTGAGAAAAAAGCTCTGGTGGAAAAAGTTTCCGAGCTAGAGGGTGAGATTATTAGCCTGAAAAGAAAAGTTTCCAGGTTGAAAGGTAAGAAACTGGAACACAGAACCAGCAACTATTTGTCTAACCAGAAAGACATATGAGTACAGAGACGTCATCAGACCTGCTGCGCATGTCCAGCGTCAAATCGGCGAATTCACGATGATGGATTTCTTGTTTTCCTTTGATTTATGTTTGCTTTTGTCCCAAAGTATGTTGGAAGTAATTTGTTGGTCATAAAGTTTATTTCGGAATTGTCAAAAATCTTATTCAACTTTAAATTTGTTCTTGGATCTTAATTAATTAAATTTGAATTCGGCAGTAGGATTGGTGTGAATTACATTCTTGTGTAGCTTAAAACAATGGCAAACCACTGTACATGTAGGATTCAAACAACTGCATAATATGTTTGTATTAATTTCAACGAAAATGCTCAAAAGAGTACCAAGAGCGCTGCTCAATAAGTTTCTAATCTTAGGATGTGAAAGTTTTCTTTTGAGATTTTGATTTTTGGTTTTCTCTCATGAAAGTCGTATCCGCAAACATGACCTGTAATGTGGTAGATGCATGATAAGAAACTCCGCAATATCACTATTAGTTGACCTAGCAACACAATTTAGAAACGATTTGTCTCTCAAATTATACCACGGATATTCGTAAATTTTATATCATTGAAAAGCATTTTAAAACATTTACATAACGAATATAAACATGAGTATCAAATTATATAAAATCAATTACTAATGGGACAAAATTAAAAAACAAATAGGTCATCTAATAGTGGGACGGACGGAGTATTTCTGTATGATTAAGTTGAATTAAATATAAATTAGTTGACTTTCTGTCGATCGTTCAAATACTGCAACATGGGCTATGGCGACATCTGTGGAACCAATCATGCTGCAAAAGTAAACGCGCGCCAGGCACTGGCAGTATATAATATTCATCGTGTATACCAACAACTATATCTTGTCCGCAAAAGTCTGTATATCCATCTCTAGCTAGAGTTTCTTGTAGGTACCAGCAAGGGAGCAATCATGTCTAGGGAATCAGGGGAAGAACAATCACAACAAGAAAAGATGATCAGTAGGCTTATAATAAAATCTCAAGATGAGATGTTTCATAGGCTTGAAAAAATGTTGTGCAAAGTACTTGTCCAATCTCAACATCAAATGTTGGAGATTTTGAAAAGTAGTAATGTTAGTACTAACCCATCGACATCATCGGATTATAAGCAGAAGAAACTTAAAAGTGAGTGATCACGAATCATTTTAATTTCTTGAATTTTGTTATTAATTCATTTGCCTTTCTCATTTTCTTCAACTTGGTGTATATATGTACATTAGAGATACTGTCGAAGTCAGCAACATTGACGAAAGAAGAGGAAGTTATAAATAGGAGTGCTGCTGCTGGAAACATGAAGAAGGTATCATTGTCATCGTCCGATGATGATGATGATGATGATGACGAGGATTATGAAGATTATAGTGATGACGGTGACAATGATGAAACCGCAGAGGGACCTGAACATGATGAACAAGATGGTCAACATATATTTGAATCTGGTACGTATATACATTTCCTCCTCGTTAATTTGTCAATTCATTCTGAATGGACTGAATTATATTTTCTGATTTGCTGCTTCTGCAATATGTGTATGTGACCAAATTATGAAGAGGGTGGTCTGTTCAAGGCAGCAGAATCTGGTGTATGGCATATGGCTAATGAATTTTTCAAGAACAATCCACAAGTGAAGATGACTAATGAAAATTGCAAAATCGCGCTACGTATAGCTGTACTTAAGGATCGGTTGGCGTTTGTAGAGGAGTTTGTGAAACTCATGCCACCAGAAGCACTTTTACATAAAACTAAAGAGAATGGTTTCACAGCACTTCATACTGCTGCATCTTACGGATACACTCAAGTTGCCAAAGTATTGGTGAACAGGAACCCAAATCTGACTCAGATACGCGATTTGAAAGGAAGGGTACCACTCCAACTTGCAATTCAAGCTGTTACAGTGGGTCAAAAGGCGACGGTTAAGTATCTCTACTCTGTAACTGAAGACGTGAAGCCGACAAGTCCGTTCTCCGGACCTGATGGTGCTAGGTTATTATGCAGTGCAATTGATGCCAATTTCTATGGTAAGCAAATTATATATATGTTCGTCAGTGAAAGCAATATAACCTGATGTTTTTGTATATATGCTTAATGTTTTATTTGTAGATATGGCACTCTCTCTTGTCAAAAGGTTTCCCCAGTTGGTTACACAGAAACAAATTATAAGCAAAAACAATCATCTTTCATCACCTACAGTACATGATATATGTGGACTAGAATCAATAATACTGAGGCCGTTTGCATTTCCTAGCGGGTCAAAGCTGACATCGTGGCAACGCAAAATCTATTCATGTTAGTTACTCATCGCTCTAACTTTAGTTATTTTGCGAAAGTTATCATACGTATGTACTTCTTATATTCTCCGTGTATATGTATATGTGCCAACGTGGTGCAGTAATTAAGGTGGACATGGATTCCGCATATAACCATGAAGCCCAAGCAGACAAACAAAACACTGCCAAATTCTTGAAAGGTACCGAAAGAGATGTAGAGAATCCTCAAGAGAGCTCAGAAGGCAACCAAGTTGGTGCAAATAATCCTTTGAAGAGCTCAAAAGTCTACTCAAATAGTACTGATAAAGGGATAATGCACAAATTGTTTGCCTCATCAGTCTATCACATGCCCAACATAACACAAGGTTCATTTTCTATACTAGCTAGCACTACCTACCTTGAGTTTATATCTTTAATTTTGATTTATGGTTCCCAAATATTGTTTAATGTGTTATTTTAGAAAAATCGTACTTTAAGCGTTCTTATAAGCAAAATCAATATTGTGATTTCCTCTAATGCTCTTCTCGGTCATCCTTATTTCAGTGCTTCGTATCAAGCAGTACATGTACAAACAGAAGTTGATGCACAAACAAGCCCTTGCACTGGTCAAAGAAATGTTTACCCAACTCCATGCAACAATGGACAAGCCTCAGCTAGTAAAGTATTTTAACGAAAATTCGAACATTATAAAGACGGCTATAAAGCATGGAACCATAGAGGTTGTAGACGAATGTCTTAAAAAGTTCCCGTATCTTATTTGGAATGATTTAGGGGGTCAAACAATGATACAAATGGCTATAGCTGAACGCAATGAGAAGATTCTAGACCTCATCTGTAAAACCAGCGGAAAAGAAAAGATGGATCTAGTTTCCAGAAAAGATAAATCAGGCAACACTCTCTTGCATCATGTTGCCGAGTTAGCACCTCCTGTTCAACTCAATTCAGTATGTGGTGCAGCTCTGCAGGTGCAGCGAGAACTCCAGTGGTTTAAGGTAAGGGATCAATAACAAAAAGCAACACTTCTTGTATCCTTTCCTTGATCTTATTTCACCACATTGCTATAAAGGACTTTACTAGTACTTCATTTTGTGCAGGGAGTCGAAAGAATTATACCGGAGGATGATAAGGTCAAGAGAAATAAAAAAGGATATACAGCTCAATATATATTTACAGAGGCACACAGTGAATTGGTAGAGAAAGGAGGGGAATGGATGAAAGATACATCCGGATCCTGCATGGTGGTTGCTGCGCTAATTGCCACTGTAGCATTTGCAGCTGTTTTTACTGTTCCCGGAGGTAACGTTAGTGATAGTAGTGACCCTAAGAATGGCACCCCAATTTTTTTGGGAAATAAATCGTTCACGGTCTTTGCTATAGCAGATGCACTAGCACTATTCTCTTCTATCACATCGGTGCTTATGTTCTTAGCTATTTATACCTCTCGACATGCTGAAGAAGATTTTTACAAGTCCTTGCCTCAAAAACTAATAATTGGTCTTGCAACTCTCTTTATATCCATGGCCACCATATTGGTATCTTTTGGTGCGTCATTGTTTATCGTGCTTGGAGATAGATATCCTTGGTCTCCGTATCCAATAGCGTTGTTCAGCTGTGTTCCTCTGGCCTTATTTGCATCATTACAATTACCGCTGTTTGTAGAAATGGTTTATTCCACATTTTGGAATAGCCTCTTTCAGAAACACAGATATATCCAGCCTATCAATCAAAATAATGATAAAATGGATTAGAAGCTGACCATTTTTTTTCTTCTTCTTTTTTCTTGAAGCTCATTGTACAATTTGTTTGTTGGATGTTAGATTGGGATGTGTAATTGAAAGATCTTTGTGTGAGTAGTTAATTTCTGTTAATAAATCTTTTTGTTGGGACCTCCTATTCGTGGGATACAGCGTGAACTCTTATATACATCATTGCGAAATTGGAAGGGCTTACATGTCTTTAAGAAGTTTAATCCACGCAAATCTAGTCAAATTTTAAACGTGGAAATTTCTGAGGATCCCAAGTATGATTCCTTTCTCTTTTAGAAACCCATCATTAAGATGCTTTATATGTGTAGCCCAAAATTCACAATGTATGGCTGAGATTATTAGTTTTAGATTTGATTTGTAATTTTACATTTTAAGATGGACTTAATTAACCTTCATTAGTTAGTTATTATTAGAAAAATTATTTTTATTAAAAAATTACTGATTTGGATGGTGGTAAATCAGTGGCGTTTTTTAAGGGGGTTTTTGGTGGGCAGTTTCCTTTTTAACCTTATCGTTCCTTTTAGGGTTCTTTCACTAACCGTGTGAAATTTCAATCTACCTCTAAATTTATACCATAATTTCCGGCGATATTATGGTAATTATCTGATCATCTTTTTCATTCACTTAACACGGTAAAAGAAAATAATCCATTATCATTTTCATTCACCGGTAAAAGAAAATAATCCATTATCAGACCTCCTGTCTCTGATATACATCTAAATCTCCATCGCCGTGAAGTCATAACAAGGTTGATGAGGTGTTATTCCTTTGAAAAGGTAGGTGGCTCATAATTCCATGGTCATGGATTTTCTTACTATCCAAAACACAGCACCGTCAGTCATGGGTTTTCTTAACTAAGAAATATATGAATAAGGGATATTTATTTTTGAAGTTGTTAATGTGATCATTTTCATTTCCGAGTGTTGCCCTGCACCTAACTTTGTTATTTCATTCATTTTCATTTCAAAAGAAAATGTTGTACTTCCCTACCTTCACAATTCATTACCGTGTGACATTCACTTATTGTTTTTTTTTTTTCTTTTCACTCTAAGAATGTTATATGTTTGATTTACTTTTTGAATCATTTGATCTTCCCATTATATTCTGATTTCTAGGTTTTGTGTGAAAGCTGGTTATTAAAGACAACGATTATCACCAGTTGGTACTGATTATCACAGGTGATAACTATAAATTTCAGGAACTACATTGCAGGTGAAAACTGGAATTTTCCCAATTATTGTGGATGAAAATTGGAATTTTCACTAACCACGACCGACCACATCAATGAAACATAAATTTTCAAGTGAAAAATCTACCTTTCATCATTCATTTTAAAGGTGAAAATTCAAATTTTCCTTTTCATTTCATATGAAAAGGAAACTTTCACCTAGTCCCCTGGTGAAAACACAAATTATCATCTGTTACTTCGGTGTTCATCATAATTTCATTGTTGCAAAAAAATCTAGTCAACTCTGTTTTCATGTTTTGACTTCTAACTCTTGGATTTTTGGCGATTCAGAGAACAAAGAAAAAAGGTATTGAAGGCGTTTCATGATTATCAAGCTCATGTCCATATACTACTGAGCTCAGCTGAAAAGACTAAAAGACTCATTCTAGCTCAACTTAAGTCTCAAATGTTTTGCGTCATGTTCTAGGACGAGAAAAAAATCAGGGGCTAAAGCTAAAAGTGCAGTTTGGTTCTGATGTGAACTTAAGGAGTTCGTCATTCAGGCCATTTTACGAACATATTGCGCGCGTCTTCCGGTTGCTGAAAAGATACATTTTCCCTCGTTCTATTGAGCTCCTTTTATACATTCTTCACCTGCAAATTCGAGTTCTAAAACAAACCCATCAAATGAACAGCATGAATGGGTCATAATTTAATTTTCCACTTGTAACTCCAAGAACATAAAAAACAGTAAACATTGTTGTTTTGGATGTCGCAAAAACAATTTATGTTTTCCCCATTTCAAGTTGCACGATCGAAACTTCTAATCCCCAAAAAGCTTGCTAAAGAATACAGTATTCTCCATATATAAGTCTAACCTTTCACTTCAATAAATTTTAAAAGTCGGAGATTACAGCTTTTAAATTGAAGTAATTTATTATGGTAATACTCTGGAAAGTCTTGAAACAGGTGATAATTTGGATTTTTTTTAACCGTGAGAAAACAAGCTAAATGAACGGGCTTTTAGGCGAGATATTTGCTGGTTCAAAGTGACTGGCTTCCTAGATGGAGTATTATAGTCAAAGGTAAAAGGTAGTTTCTTACGGCGTTCTTTTTGGGATAATGATAAATCACACATATTTTACTGCTGTTTTTAAGCAGAAAAAAAGAATCTAATTTATCTGTTTATTTAAGAGAAAGGTTACTATTGTAAATCATGTCTAATTATAACTAAATATGGGTTTCATATATATACATATTTAATGATGGGTTTGTAATAAAAAAAAATGAAAAAAATGGGCTACAAATATTTTTCCCCAATTTTAAACCTCCTTCTCAAAAAATAAAAAAATAAAAAAAAAAGTTTCCTAGACTCTATTTTTAATGTCTGTGGGCTAATCATCCATCCTTAATTCAAAGGTGGGTAGTCGGATCCTTGGACAAAAACATAGAAGATCTGATAAAGATGATTAAGACACACAAAGGTAATTTTCCAATATTTGGAAGTCTAGTAACTTTGATGAATATCGAAAAAAACCATTTTTCCTTGTATTTTAATTTGAACTTAACTAACTTGTGTAGAGGTGTAAATTGGGTACGTGCCCGCACGAGCCAATGACCAAAGACAAAGACACTAAAATTTGAGCACAGCCCGACCCAACACGTGACTTAGCCCAGCACGGCACAACACGTTAGTTAAATGGGACGTGCTGGGTTTGACTAATTGGCACAGTAGCACAGCACAGCACGCGGCACGGATAAACACGTGGCCCATCCCAGCCCAGCACGTTAAGATAGCACGTCACAACATGTACAAATACACCATATAACAAGGCATAATACATCACATTTTTTGTATATTTCGTAAAAGAGTCACTATTCTAGCTAGTTTTTAACATTTTATATTGGTTTATTCATAACAACACATATAATACCTTAATATTTGGAAAATATATTTCAATATCGTTGTTATAATGTCGTCACCTATATTAAACTAGAGCTTTAATTTACATGACAATAATCCAATTTTATATTTGATTGGTTATTTCTTTTTATTGAATAAACTTGTTAATTTTACTTGAAATAATTTCAAATGATATGTTGTCTAATTAAATTCTTGTGAAAATGTCCGACTTAATGTATACATTAAGTGATTTCAAATTGTTTATAGCACGTGTGCCAGCACGACACAGCACGGCACGTTTATTCGTGTGTTGTGTCCGTGGGCTGTGCTGTGCCTAGCTTTTGACTAGTAAAGCACAGCACGGCACAGCACGTTTAAATCGTTGGCAAAGCACAGCACGACACATAACACGTGAAGCACGCGACTTCGTGTGCCGGGCTGTGCCGGGCCGGCACGTTTTACACCTCTAAACTTGTGTGTAATTTTTCAATGTGTGTGTAGAACGATGATGGCTACTTTTGTTTTCCGGAAGATGTAATTTTTCAAATTTTAATCATGGCGTGCCCTCACTTCACAAAACGACATGCCATTACTACTACTACTACCGTGGACGACAATAACTCCAAGTTAGGAGGCACCTTCATCATCTGATAAAGGCTTCAAGGGTTTGTAGGATCTAGGAAAACAATCATTGTTTAAGGATGTGATCGAGATAGTAACCTGGTGCGATACACATGGTGGATTCTGTTCATGGAATAATTTGCATGTATAACGAGAAAATGTAGACTTCTTCCAAAGTCGTTGGACGGAAACCCCAAGGATGGGTATGACCATCGTGATTTTGTTGGACTCGGTTTTGATGTTCAAACCAAGGATTACAAGGTGATACAAGTCTCTTCTCAAAAATATGAGCAGAAGGTGGGGTGCCGACTTAAAATTCGGTGAAGGACACAGCGACAGATCCAGGAATTTATGTTTGGGTGGGCTAATTTTTTTTTCTCGAACTCTCAATTTAATTTGTCTCAACTGCAAGAATGACAACTGCGGTAATATACTTAAAGCTGAGTATGGGTATGCCACACGATCTCTTTTCCTTGGAGCATAAAGCTTTGAATCAAATTTTTTCACCTTGTAACTAATATTAGGGAGGAATAATTTGCGTATCGAAAATAATAATTCTGATTTATTTAGCGGCCGAAGGCCACCCAATTTTTTTCTAGTTTTAAAGGTTATTATAGGGATGCAAAAATATTTGAAGTTTGTACATATACGCATAATAGTCATGACATATTATATTTTTGTCTCATGAATACACTGCATTTTTAGATTATACATAGATATACATAAAATTATAGTCACTTCATAGAAGAAAAATGAATTTTTGGACAAACACTTGCTTTTTTTCTTTTTTTAAAGGTGGACAAACGCTTGCTTAGTTAAGGACAAGACACCCCCATTTGACACACAGTTTTATTTTATCAAACTGACACGTAACAGGTGAGCCCATTCAATACCTGATTTTAAGAAACATCATGAATACTTGTTTTTCCCTATAGCCTTTGAACGGTTGAGATGCTATTCAAAAATTAATCCATACGGGTCAGGGTTCCAAAATTTTCAGATTTCTTCCACGCAAAATCATATCTTAACAATTAATGGGCTAATTAAAATTTATACCTGGGCTAAATTTTACAAATGTTAAAAATTAAACTAACAAAATATCTTTTTAGAAATTTTGGGGTGGGCTTCGGCCTGGGTAAGCCACCCCCTAATACCGTCCCTGGAAGGATAGGCTTTAACATTCAGCGCAAAGTCAGATATACTGCTGTTTATGGGTGAAATTCGTTTCTGTCGATTTCGGTAAATGCGGTAGGTGAGTGTGAAACTGGTTTAAACCCTAAACAAATGTGCTGCACGTGAGAACTTTATAGATTCGAGAGATCAATCTGTACAAGTCCGGCCTAAACCAAGAAATGGCCGTTCCCGGACTTGCTTCGGTCACAAAGTGGAGGAGAAGGGTTGATTTGGGGAGGGAAGCGAGAGAAAGGTGTTGAGGAGAGTAGTATCTCGACTTGTATCGAAAAGTGAAAGCTTAGGAAGCTTGCAAGAGATGAAAGCTTTTGGAGAGCTTGCAAAGTTGCCTTTACGAGAGTGTAAGTGTAGTATATTTCCCATGACCGAGACTTGTTGTCCGGTGGAAATAGTAAGACCTATTTATACAAGTCGAGATTGAAACGTACCCTGGCCTCATGAAGGAAGAGAGTAAAGGGTGAAATAATGGGAGGAGGTGGTAACCGCATGGTTTAATGGGTGAAAACGTTTTCACCATTATTTCCTCTTTTATTTGACCGCTTTATTCCTATTCACGCTTTCTTAATTGTGAGCGTAGTGTACGCGCATCTTTGTGACCGCCAAACCAAAACCCTAAAGAAGCATCCCCAGTTTTGTGTTGATATCTCGTTGGTTGCGCCTTGAGTGCAAGTGGTGCTGCTAATGGCGCGTGTGGCATGTGCCAATGGCATGTGCGGAATGCCTTGGTGGTAGGTTGCATGGTTTTGCAAGTTAGGCTACCAGCGTGTGTGTTTGGCATGTGCGGAATGCCTTGGTGGTAGGTTGCACGGTTTGCAAGTTAGGCTACCAGCGTGTGTGTTTGGCATGTGCCAATGGCGCGTACGGCCATGTTGACCTAGTTGCAAGTATTGCAAGCCTAGGGCGCTATATTTGGCGTGTGCCAATGGCATAGCGACTTGGAATATGGCTTGCGGCACGTATTGGCATGTGCCAATGGCATGTGCGGCCATGTTAACCTAGTTGCAAGTCTTGCAAGCCTAGGGCGCTATATTTGGCGTGTGCCAATGGCATAGCGACTTGGAATATGGCTTGCGGCACGTATTGGCATGTGCCAATGGCATGTGCGGCCATGTTGACCTAGTTGCAAGTCTTGCAAGCCTAGGGCGCTATATTTGGCGTGTGCCAATGGCATAGCGACTTGGAATATGGCTTGCGGCACGTATTGGCATGTGCCAATGGCATGTGCGGCCATGTTGACCTAGTTGCAAGTCTTGCAAGCCTAGGGCGCTATATTTGGCGTGTGCCAATGGCATAGAGACTTGGAATATGGCTTGCGGCACGTATTGGCATGTGCGGCCATGTTGACCTAGTTGCAAGTCTTGCAAGCCTAGGGCGCTATATTTGGCGTGTGCCAATGGCATAGCGACTTGGAATATGGCTTGCGGCACGTATTGGCATGTGCCAACGGCATGTGCGGCCATGTTGACCTAGTTGCAAGTCTTGCAAGCCTAGGGCGCTATATTTGGCGTGTGCCAATGGCATAGCGACTTGGAATATGGCTTGCGGCACGTATTGGCATGTGCCAATGGCATGTGCGGCCATGTTGACCTAGTTGCAAGTCTTGCAAGCCTAGGGCGCTATATTTGGCGTGTGCCAATGGCATAGCGACTTGGAATATGGCTTGCGGCACGTATTGGCATGTGCCAACGGCATGTGCGGCCATGTTGACCTAGTTGCAAGTCTTGCAAGCCTAGGGCGCTATATTTGGCGTGTGCCAATGGCATAGCGACTTGGAATATGGCTTGCGGCACGTATTGGCATGTGCCAATGGCATGTGCGGCCATGTTGACCTAGTTGCAAGTCTTGCAAGCCTAGGGCGCTATATTTGGCGTGTGCCAATGCATAGCGACTTGGAATATGGCTTGCGGCACGTATTGGCATGTGCCAATGGCATGTGCGGACATGTTGACCTAGTTGAAAGTCTTGCAAGCCTAGGGCGCTATATTTGGCGTGTGCCAATGGCATAGCGACTTGGAATATGGCTTGCGGCACGTATTGGCAAGTGCCAATGGCACGTGCGGCCATGTTGACCTAGTTGCAAGTCTTGCAAGCCTAGGGCGCTATATTTGGCGTGTGCCAATGGCATAGCGACTTGGAATATGGCTTGCGGCACGTATTGGCATGTGCCAATGGCATGTGCGGCCATGTTGACCTAGTTGCAAGTCTTGCAAGCCTAGGGCGCTATATTTGGCGTGTGCCAATGGCATAGCGACTTGGAATATGGCTTGCGGCACGTATTGGTATGTGCCAATGGCATGTGCGGCCATGTTGACCTAGTTGCAAGTCTTGCAAGCCTAGGGCGCTATATTTGGCGTGTGCCAAAGGCATAGCGGCTTGGAGATTTGGCATTGTTGCCATGGTGTGCAGTATGCGGCTTGGTTTGGCATTGCTGCCATGGTGCGCAGAGTGCGGCTTGGTTTGGCATTGTTTCCAATGATGCGCAGAGTGCGGCTTGGTTTGGCATTGCAGCCATGGTGCGCAGAGTGCGGCTTGGTTTGGCGTCGCTGCCATGGTGCGCAAATTGCGGCTTGGTTTGGCATTCACTGCCATGGTGCGCGAGTGCGGCTTGGTTTGGCATGGTTGCCATGGTGCGCGAGTGCGGCTTGGTTTGGCATTCTTTGCCATGGTGCGCGAGAGTGCGGCTTGGTTTGGCATTGCTTTGCCATGGTGCGCGAGTGCGGCTTGGTTTTGGAATTAGGGTTACGTGTTGAAAACCCTAATCTGGTATTTTGAAAAAATACCCCTATTAATTATTTACACCTGAGTTAAATGCTCTTAGTTAATGTGTTGCGGGTAACACTAGGTCATGGGGTTTTACGATTTTACCCCTTGTTTAAAAACCACCATCAACATTAAGTCCCCTGCTTAGCTCGGAACGGGGGCTTTGTTGCGAGGTAAGCATAAGATGGTGACAGACTATCAACAGCAAACCGTAAAGATAATTGAGGGGCTTGTCTGACCTTTTATAAATAGGATTTGGAATCCTTTCCTCTGGGAGTTTTGCACAAATCGGGAGGCTGGCACAATTGGTGGGGCCGGTGCAGCTTGGGCAATGTTGGGAAGTTGGCGTGAGTTGGGAAACTGAGTGTGCTAGCTGGTGAGACCCGGCGCAATGTGGAAGCTAGGCATGCGTGCTTGCGGGCGTGACTTGGGAAATTTCGTGTGTCTTTGTTGGTGGGGCCGGCGCAATGTGGAAGTCTGTGCGTGCTTGCGGGCGTGACTTGGGAAATTTCGTGTCTTTGCTGGTGGGGCGGGCGCAAAGTGTGGAAGGCTGTGCGTGCTTGCGGGCGTGACCGATGTAAACAAGGAGGGAGTTTCTTCCGATAGCAAAGTTTCCTTATCTTGATTTCCTTCACGTGCGGCTTCAATTAGGGCATTATTCATGCTAAAATGAAGAAGCGTTATGTCCCTCATTTCTTCCTTTCCCTTTTTTTAAGATTCCGTATTTATACCCAAAATAATTGCATCGTCTCCTCGTTTGAGAAAAGGGTTCTTCTTGTCGAGTTTCTTTCTTTGTCATGTCGCACAGAGACGAATCATCTCCTAACCAGCCAAGTTCTCCAAATGAAGGCGCGAGGTCTAATTCTTGCAAAAGCACCCCAACCAGGGTTATTCGGGCTAAGAAGATCATACCGGTATGTTTTCGTATTCTTCTCTGCTCGCGTTATCCTCTTTTACATGTGCATAGATATGGTAGAAGCTGGGTCATCATTTTTATCTTTTGCGGTGTGTGATGGGACCCTCCGGGGATGGCTGCGCCTTTAACTCTTCGGAGAAGGATTTGGACTTGGTGAAGATTGGTCTTCTTCTCTTCAGGAGGCATTGGTTGGGACTGAGTCTCCATTCCACAAAGCTAGTGAAATCATTAAGGACCTCCCTTCCATCTATCCCCGCGAAGAACAGGTGCATATTCAGACTTTCTTGGGCTCAGTGAGCATGGAGGAGTGCGCCATGACTCTTGACCACGATGTGGATGAATCAAAAACTTTCTCCGAAGTGTCGCTGAGAAAACCTTTGAAGGATCATATGATGGCAGCGAAATAGCCTTTGAAGTTGATGCCAAAGGTGTTGTTGGCGATCTGGGAGGAGTTATGGTGGCGTATCTTTGGAATAGTCGTCGGGAGGACAACTGCTGCTGCTGCTTTGTGGCTACTTCGGGATGGGATGTTGAGGTTGTTCTTTGCTAAAACCATTGAATGGAACCTTTGTTGCCCGAAGGATTCTTTGGGGAAGTGTTTGAAGATAGCTTTGCCCGAGGGGACTTGTCTCCATCCTTCGAGGGCTAGTTCCTCCCTTTTGTTATTTACATTGTTTGCTTAGTTCCCTTGATGCCTCCCTTTTTTTTTATTGGTAAACTAATCTTTTCCTTCTTCTTCATCAGTAAACATTTTGCTTCATATATATTTTTTGGAAGAGATGGCTCTGCAGTGGTTTTCTGGGTTTATCTGATGTATTTCTCTGATATCTGGAGAATTTGCTTGGAAAGAGATGTATATATTTATTTTTTTTTGACTGGAAGGGAATCCCCAGGGAGAAATACAAACGGTGTATTCATCTTGGGGGAGTACAACTACTAAGAGGAATTGTTAAAGGGAATACTGAAAAAGAAAAGGAGTAAATGGGAAGTACAACCCCCCCCCCCTTTTTTTTTTTATGGATTGGATTCCTTGAGCCATCGCGAGTGAATTATCACGCCTTCAGGTGTGACTGCATTGATGAGCTTGCAATATCCTCCCAAAAGGGTATCCGCAACCAGATACGGCTCGTCTTCTCCTTCACTGGGCAAATCCATTTTTACTGTCATCTTCCCAACTTGAAACGTGCTTCCTTTGACCACTACATCCCCAATTGAAAACGGGTTCAGACGTGCGGCGACTGTTTGAGTCTTGGCTTCGTTGGCTTCAATAGAAGTTTCCAAGCTTCTTGCAAAGTGTTCAAATGGTCCAGCCTCCCATTCACATTTCTTGACAGCGTTCGTGCCGATGTCGCGCAGTCCCCATGACGGAAAGGGGAAGGAAAGACTGGTTGCAGAACAGGTTGCTTGGTCAGACTTACTTGCATTTGAAAACCATGAGCTAGCGCCAACGAGTCTTCTCCGAATGTCTGGGTTTCTTCAGTAGTTTGTTGATGCGATAACCAGTGGGATGATTTGTTGGAATTTCCTTCGGGCGTGGACGTTGGCGGAGGGCGCACATCCAATTTTGCTTTGTTTTCAAGCACCCATAAACGTCCCAATATCATGTCGTGATCTAGTTCTTTGACAATATGGAATTTGCTATGTGTTATAGCGTCTCCCATCTCGATCTCTAAGTTGATGTAGCCATGCGCGTTCAAATCTTCTCCTCTCAAGTCCTTAATCACGGACGGGGAATAGGTAGCGTCTTGTTTTGTAAATCATGCTGCCTTCAGTGTCTTGAAAGCAATGATGTTGTGGTAGGAGGCCGTGTCGATGAGCGTGTCGTCAAATTCGTTACCTCTTAAACGGGACGTGGTCGGCGATCTCCGAGTTCTCTCGCCGCTGTTTGGGAAGCTTGGGCCTTTGGCGTGGATTCCGAGGAGAGAAAAAGCCGTTTGCCGGATACAACACGATTGAGAGCTGCGAAAATATCTTGGCGCTGAACCTTGGAAAGATAGAGAATTTCGCATACATGTCGCATCATGGATTGTACGGTCTCGTGTACGGAGTCCCTAGAGGAACCGCAGTTTCTTATTGGTAGTGGGTCTCGATGCACTCTTTCGTCTCCTAGTTGGAGTTCTCCTGCTTCTATCCTTTCTTTGAAAATATGCTTCAGTCTGTTGCAATCGCTAGTCGGGTGGTGAACGAACTGTGGTAATGGCAGTATTTGGGGTTCGCCATCTCAGCCTCAGTTGGTGGCCGTCTGAGTGGTGGCAATATGATGACATCATCTTGAACCCAGGCTTCTAGGAGGTCAATCACCTCCTCGATGGGGAATGGGAAATCAAGGGTATTTCCTTCGGTCTCACGATGCTGCACAGGAGTTTTAGTGACGATCTTCCGTTGCGAGGGTTCCCGTTGTGCCGGCGCTTCACGTTTCGGCTGGTGGCTCGTAGTTGCGGCTTTCCTTTTTCCCCTTTCGTTTACTATGTTCACGGAGGATGAGCCGGCATTAAATTGTTTGTTGATGAGGCGTCTACTCCCGCGGGTTTCGCGCGCGTCTTCGGTTCGAGTTGGCCTAGTTCTTTCCAGTAATGCTGGTGCTGTTGTTGCAGATCGTCTTTTCATGGAGTTCGGAGAACATTTGGAAATGCAAGTTTTCCAGCAAAGGCGCGGTAGATTGGAACCATACCATTGATGCATGCGTTCACCAATTGTTGCTCGGTCACGTTTGGGTCGTGACAGTCGAGTGCTTGAACCCTGAACCTTTTGACGAAATCATTCGGATGTTCGTTATCCACTAGTGGAGAATAGGATTTTAACCACTCCCCGGGCTTTGAAAAAACGACTTCCTCGGGACAGGGTAATTATAAGTTCTGTGAGACCCAGTAGTTTTTAAGGGAAAAAAGAAAACTTGTTCCCGACACAGTCGTTTTATGAGTAGGTATTTTCGTAAATATCTGGGTTTCCTGTGGACTGGAGAAACCACTGTGAGAGTCAGAATTTTCTATGATAAGAAAATTGTAAAATGACCCCATATCTTCTTTGTTCACTCCGCCACCACAGCTACCACCATCTCCTTCTTCTTATCCATTCACTCCCAACTTCAATATTTTTTGATCTTTCAGAAAAACCCAGAATTTTCTAATTTAAAATCCAATTCATCTCTTCATCCTTCACTTTCACCAAAAAATTCTTGACATCATTAGATCTGAGAAGAGAATAGACAAACCCTAGCCATCAACTAAAACCCAAGTAAACCAAATCAATCGGTCTTTATCCCCCTCTCTCTCAATCTCTCTTATAATCTCTCTAATTAAACAACAAAAATAGCACCAAGAAGTTGCGAGAAAGATAAGTGGAGGATGTTGATCAAGACGGAGAAATCGTCAAGTAATGATTTTACAAATCTTCTGGTTAGGGTTCCTTTTTTTCTTTCATTATTCTTACAATCCTTGAAGAGTTCTGAGATATCCATTTTTACTTCATTTTTTAGGGATTTTAGTAAGAAAAGCAGATGACCACTAAGTATGAAGATCTTCTGAAATAGTGAAAATGGTAAGATTAACTATCAGACTTTTATTTAGATTTGAACTCTAAACATTAAATTTGTATTTAAGCTTCTAGAACTTGTTATCTTGGTTATATTTAATTTCGACAATATGGGTTAATTTGATTTCAACTGAAATTAACAAGGGTTTGTTATCTATGTTTATAGAATTTATGGTGTGTATATCCTAATAAGTCATGGCGGAAGCATGTTATGGAACTTGTTCGTAGTCTTCAAGAGACATTCTCAGCATAACGAATTGTGAGTTTTTCTATCAAGGTAATTGTTGATAAATTCTGCAAGTATATTCTGATTTAATTTGAATTGTGTTGCTTGTGTAAGGGTGTTTGTGTTATATAAATCATATAATTAGCGGCAAGGTTATAGTGTTTGATTTTTATTGTATTATGTGATGTGTAGGATGGAGTCCAGAGGAAAGGAATTTCGTGACCCCATCAACTGTAGTTGAATTTGTTGTAGTATTCAGAAAACAACGAAAAACTTGTATCTAACAAAGTCTTACGGTCTTAGCGGTGAGGATTTGATGAATGATGATAGGTTGAACAAATTTTACATTATTTTATTAAGTTTTTGATTGTGATTCGATTTTTTGTCGTGTTTAATTGATAGAAAGCGAAAGTATTACAAAGTGAGCGGTGAGGATTTGATGAATGATGATAAATGGAACAAGTTTTACATCCAGGTGAAGATTTTTCTTTGTGTTTACGCTATACTGAAACGATTGTTTTACCTCCATGGGTTGCACTTATTGTTCGTCTGTGCATTTCAGTTCATGAATAATATTTTCCCGATCTTGATTACTATTTTACTTGACTAATGGTGCAATAAGTACTTGGGTAATAGTAGTTCAATTTTCGCTTTAACACATGTTTAGACTCATCTTTGTGACATACGTGATACATGAACCTATGGTATGATTTTCGATTGAGTACATATTGTCATTTTGGTTATTTTTAATTTTAACAATCTGGGTTAATTTGATTTCAACTGGAATTAACATTGGGTTTGTTATTTACATAATTTATGGTGCGAATATCCTAGTAAGTCATGGCGGAACACATTCGCAACTTGCTCATAGTCTTTGAGAGCAATGAGAATCTCAATCTCACCGTAACGAATTATGAGCTTTTCTAGCCAGGTAATTTTTGATAAATTATGTTGTATATCTGTTATTTAATTTGAATTTTTTTGCCTGTGTAAGGGTGTTTGATAAAGGAAGAAGATGATTGGAGCTAAGCCGGAAACGGGTGATTCAAGTGTCATTACTCCAGGAACTCCATTCATGGTTGTGTTGTCCACTGCCCTTCAGTATTACATACTCTCTAGGATGAACCACCATCCTGGGTAAGGTAGGGACTAGTGAGTCCTACTTACAGAACAAAGTCTTGTTTCCCTCAAGGATGGTTAGTTCTATGCCTGCATAGTAATCTGTCTTAGTCTCTTTCCCTGAATACCTTGTTTTCATGATACTTTTTTGTGTATGTCTCTAATTTATTCATGGGGCTGCATTGGGTGATTATTTGAAGGTTATTCTTTCTGATTCAAATGTTCCTGGTGAGGGCGAGCACAAGGTCATGTCCTACATTCGCTTACATAGGATTTTTCCAGGTTACAATCCAACATAATGCATTGTCTCTAAGGCCTGGTGTGTTTCAACTCCAAAACTTTATTCTTTTTATTTCGTTAAACTTCCATATCTTCATTTTTATTCTAATAACAATTTTGGGACAAACTGTTTTCTTTGTTATCCATATGATGTTGATCTAATCATGTTGTCACTGACTACTCATGAGTTCACTTTTCCATATTAAGATGGGTTCGTCAAATTGGATCTTTGAATGCCTAGTCATTCTCAATGATGAATTGATGTAGAACCTTGCTGCTGAGTTGAGACAATTTGTTATCTTATGCTTGTATAAGGTTTTCCAACTTGCTGTTAGAAATTTTTGAGACTTACAACTTGCAGTATTTTAGATACTTAAAATTGTAAACTTAATACATTTTTCAATACAAATTGATTTTTAAGGTTATCATCAATTTAATTTTGTTAAAACCAGTTTTGATGTCATTTTATTAATTTAATTGTGATTTAGCTTTTAGTTTCGATTGATTGAATCGGCTTTGGATTCAATTTGAATCAATATCAATTTTTTTATAAAATATAATAAATAAAACAACCGTGTCTATCGGTCTTGACCGTTAGACCTATTAAGAAAGTAGTTTTTCTAAAGAATTCAATCTTTGCCAGGCACAGTCGTTTTGGGAAAAACCACTTCAAAATTACAGCTGATGGACACAGTCGTTTTTAGTGATATTACTTCTTGTCCTGAAAGTGGTTTAACTTCCATTTTCCACTAGTGATCCCAACTGGTACATTCTTCCGAGGTCCGAAAAGGTAACTTGTTCAGACACGAAGAAGTATTTCTTGTAAAACGCAGTGACCATGCTACTCCAGTTGGGAATGCTTTCCGGTGGGATCTTTGTTGTACCATGTATACGCCCTTGCGCAAAAGTGATTTTCCCTTAAACGAAGAACGTGATTATATTCATGTTCACCTAGGGATTCCAGGAAACGAGAAACATTCTCACGTGCATTCCGGTACCGTCGTATCAGGGTAAATTGAGGAGAAGAGTACCCCCTTGGGAGAGGGATTCTCTGTATTTCGGATGGGTAAGGGGGTTGGTGATGATGCACGTCCAACTCATCATTCTTGATTCGGTTGCGGAGGAGTTGTTCCAAATCTTCTCTAGTGACAAAGTTGGGTGGCTGATTTCTTTCCACCTGGGATTCTAGTGCGAGTTTCCTCATCCATGGAGCGTGCTCCGCCGAGGTGCTGGCGTCGGGGTTGTTGGAGACGTTCCTAAATGACTCTGGAGGGCGCGACTCACGTGGTAGTCGTTCTGTCAGGGTCTTGAGAAAGATGAGTACCTCCTTCTGTGTTGAAACCATATCTGCATGCCTGGCTCGCGCGAGCATCTCTTGTCGTTCCATCGGATCGGCGATGGTGACGTAAGGGCGACTTCCTCTTGTCCCTCCTTTCTCGTCCCGTTGGCGGGGTAGTTGGGATCTTGGTCGTGGACGGAGGCGCCATGCTAGACGAAGCATTTTGGGTCGTGTCGGCGGCTCTAGCCACAGTGATCGGTGGCGCGACACCCGAAAAGATATTTTCGTTGCCGTGATTGGAGGGTTGTGCGAGACGCTAGAGGAGGCAGCGGCTACGGCCCTGGTGATTGGCGGTGTTACACTTGAGGGAGTGCATTCGATGTTGCTTTGTCAGCCGGTGAGGTAACAACGTTATTGGGAGAGATGCTAACATCGGGGTGCGTTAAATGGCTGGTGTTCTCGGCAGCCGCTCCGGACCTGAGTTCCACCATGTTGAGATTTGACGTTCGGGAAACGAAATCAGGAGTCGGAGTTGGTATTGTAATCGATAGATCAATCCTCCCGCTGTGGTCGCCAATTGTTTATGGGTGAAAATTGTTTCTGTCGATTTCGGTAAATGCGGTAGGTGAGTGTGAAACTGGTTTAAACCCTAAACAAATGTGCTGCACGTGAGCACTTTATAGATTCGAGAGATCAATGCTGCACAAGTCCGGCCTAAACCAAGAAATGGCCGTTCCCGGACTTGCTTCGGTCACAAAGTGGAGGAGAATGGTTGATTTGGGGAGGGAAGCAGAGAAAGGTGTTGAGGAGAGTAGTATCTCGACTTGTATCGAAAAGTGAAAGCTTAGGAAGCTTGCAAGAGATGAAAGCTTTTGGAGAGCTTGCAAAGTTGCCTTTCCGAGAGTGTAAGTGTAGTATATTTCTCCCGACCGAGACTTGTTGTCCGGTGAAATAGGTAAGACCTATTTATACAAGTCGAGATTGAAACGTACCCTGGCCTCATGAAGGAAGATAGTAAAGGGTGAAATAATGGGAGGAGGTGGTAACCGCATGGTTTAATGGGTGAAAACGTTTTTCACTATTATTTCCTCTTTTATTTGACCGCTTTATTCCTATTCACGCTTTCTTAATTGTGAGCGTAGTGTACGCTGCATGCTGTGACCGCCAAACCAAAACCCTAAAGAAGCATCCCCCAGTTTTGTGTTGATATCTCGTTGGTTGCGCCTTGAGTGCAAGTGGTGCTGCTAATGGCGCATGTGGCATGTGCCAATGGCATGTGCGGAATGCCTTGGTGGTAGGTTGCATGGTTTTGCAAGTTAGGCTACCAGCGTGTGTGTTTGGCATGTGCCAATGGCATGTGCGGAATGCCTTGGTGGTAGGTTGCACGGTTTGCAAGTTAGGCTACCAGCGTGTGTGTTTGGCATGTGCCAATGGCACGTACGGCCATGTTGACCTAGTTGCAAGTCTTGCAAGCCTAGGGTGCTATATTTGGCGTGTGCCAATGGCATAGCGACTTGGAATATGGCTTGCGGCACGTATTGGCATGTGCGGCCATGTTGACCTAGTTGCAAGTCTTGCAAGCCTAGGGCGCTATATTTGGCGTGTGCCAATGGCATAGCGACTTGGAATATGGCTTGCGGAACGTATTGGCATGTGCCAATGGCATGTGCGGCCATGTTGACCTAGTTGCAAGTCTTGCAAGCCTAGGGCGCTATATTTGGCATGTGCCAATGGCATAGCGACTTGGAATATGGCTTGCGGCACGTATTGGCATGTGCCAATGGCATGTGCGGCCATGTTGACCTAGTTGCAAGTCTTGCAAGCCTAGGGCGCTATATTTGGCGTGTGCCAATGGCATAGCGACTTGGAATATGGCTTGCGGCACGTATTGGCATGTGCCAATGGCATGTGCGGCCATGTTGACCTAGTTGCAAGTCTTGCAAGCCTAGGGAGCTATATTTGGCGTGTGCCAATGGCATAGCGACTTGAATATGGCTTGCGGCACGTATTGGCATGTGCCAATGGCATGTGCGGCCATGTTGACCTAGTTGCAAGTCTTGCAAGCCTAGGGCGCTATATTTGGCGTGTGCCAATGGCATAGCGACTTGGAATATGGCTTGCGGCACGTATTGGCATGTGCCAATGGCATGTGCGTCCATGTTGACCTAGTTGCAAGTCTTGCAAGCCTAGGGCGCTATATTTGGCGTGTGCCAAAGGCATAGCGGCTTGGAGATTTGGCATTGTTGCCATGGTGTGCAGTATGCGGCTTGGTTTGGCATTGTTGCCATGGTGCGCAGAGTGCGGCTTGGTTTGGCGTGGTTGCCATGGTGCGCAGAGTGCGGCTTGGTTTGGCATTGTTGCCAATGATGCGCAGAGTGCGGCTTGGTTTGGCATTCTTTTTGCCATGGTGCGCAGTGCGGCTTGGTTTGGCGTTGTTTGCCATGGTGCGCAGCAGCGGCTTGGTTTGGCATTGCTGCCATGGTGCGCAGTGCGGCTTGGTTTGGCATTGCTGCCATGGTGTGCAGAGTGCGGCTTGGTTTGGCATTGTTTTGCCATGGTGCGCAGAGTGCGGCTTGGTTTTGGAATTAGGGTTACGTGTTGAAAACCTAATCTGGTATTTTGAAAAATACCCCTATTAATTATTTACACCGAGTTAAATGCTCTTAGTTAATGTGTTGCGGGTAACACTAGGTCATGGGTTTTTACGATTTTACCCCTTGTTTAAAAACCACCATCAACAACTGCCTAAGTACTGATTCTTGGGAGGTTGATAGACTCAGATTTCCGTACTCATTGTTATGGCGGCGGAGCTTGAATTTCCATCAAGGTGTTGAATACACTGCAAAACCTAATTTATACCACACACACAAGATGAAAAGTCAGTGATTTTGTCATTTGACTTGAGCAAAGAAAAATACCAAATAGAGTACTACAGATTCCAGAAAACAACTTTCATCAATTAGAATCAACTAGCTTGCATTACGGCCACCAGGGGAAGTGGTGGAATGATGTTAACAGGAGTAACTGGTTGTGATTATGTTAATGAAAATCAATGCGAATCCGACTGATTTGTTTTTTTTTTTTCATCATCAACAAATTTTTTCCAATAAACAGCAAAAATGAGAAACACAAGTTATAAAATTTTGAATTTGTTTTTTTTTTTTTTATGTATCAGCCACCAAAACCTTTTGATGTATCAGCCACCAAAACCTTTCATGAACATGGTAAAACATTATACTGCATGGCAAACAATGGAATATTTGGCTACCGCTCAGACAAAGTGTTGTGGGGTGTCATCCGACTCTAATACTGCGGATCTCAAGATAGAACTTGGGAAGATGCAGGAACTAGCTTCTGAACTGAAAGCATATCATTTTCGTCACTCTCGTTATCTTAATTCACTTGATCAGCAAGTTGAAAAGAGTCTTAAAAAAAATTGTTCAGCTGTTTCCCGACGTCCAAAGTATGGAAGCATATAACCGCTTATCCGAAGTCGATCAAGATCGTATTCGTGCAACTGCATATTACAAACATCTCGACGGTGGATTCGACTCAGATCCACAGGACAGTAGTGCTGATGAAGCTGAAAGATGTCTCCCTGACACAACTGCTGATGCTGAAGGAAATCTCGAGCGAATGCTTGGCCCGCTGGTGAGCGACATGAAAAAGGTGCGTGCAGCAAGCAAGCTGTGTGTAGCTTCGGCCGAAGTGGGGTCGAAGGTGCGGAGTTATGTCCGTACCTTGGAATCAATAATTGGTAGATGCCGTGTGTTTATTTACAATAACAAGCATCGTGAGGGAGTTAAACTTGCAGAGCCTGTTGTGGTAAGTGGGGGAGATTGTAAGAGAGTGAAACTTGCAGAGCCAGCAAAGGAAGTTCCGGTGAGTGCGGAGGAAAAGTTCCGGTATCTGTGCATGGTGATGAAGAATGTGCCAGGTGATAGAGTTGAGGATGTTGTTGTGTCTGACTGTTTCGGATCTTCCTCTAGTTGTTGTTTTCTGAAGGAGTCGGGCATAGGTGGGATTACAATGGAGATCAATCCTGAGGACTGTCTTATTAAGGATCTCCAGAAGAGGTTGTATAGCGTCCCAAATTATCACCTTCACGTGAAGAAAGTGGCTCTTGTGTTGTTCAAACTATCTTTGACGGGAGTAAGCGCGTACAGCGTTGCATGGACGAGTTGAAGAAGGTGCAGGACCAACGTTACCTGAACTGTGCTAGCGCGTGTCAACGAGTAAAATTTTGCATGGATGAGTTGGTATCGATGGAGGACCAAGACCGAGTACAAAGTTGCATGCACGAGCTGACGTTGGCACAGAACGAGTTGATGTTGGTGCAGGACAATTACACTAAGCGAGTAAAAAGCTGCATGGACGAATTGAAGACGTTGCATGACCAGAACCTGAGCTCGAAGATGATCCAGGAACAATACCTGAACTTGTTGGAGACGTGAAATGAACAGTTTAGTCTGGAGTTTATTCTGGGCTGTAGACATATAAGCTTTATTTTCAGTGTCCTATAACACAAAGGTTTTGGTGGCTGATACATCATGTTTAAATTTTAACTGTTTATTCGAGTGTCAGACATATAAGCTGTATGACACTTGTTCTATCAATGTTTCAAAAATTATAGTGAAGTTTTTGAATTCTGAAAACCATAAAAAAACAAAGCAAAAGCAAAACAAAAACAAGGAATTCAGAAAATACGATCAATTTCCAGAAGCAAAACAAATGCTGAATTATCAGGACCCCCAGTGTACAAATTGATCGAGGTTACATTGAACAATGTGGACTAAAAAAACACCGTCCCAAAAACTACCTTCAAGAATTAGTGCTTCGTGTCTTCGCTGTATAGGGCCTCGAATAACTTGGTTGACGATCTTTAATGGGTTGTGCAACTTGTGCTGTTCCATCAATAGCAATCTTCCCCAGACCAACTTCCATGGCTTCTCTTTCATCTCTATCCCTACTTTTCAAATCTGAATTATCACCATCTGCAGCTAAAGTTTGAACTGCTGGCGCTGAAGATTCACGAAGACTAAGGCGTGAACGTGAGCCGTGAAGTGAACCAAGAATGTTCAAGACACTGAGCTGCTGTTGGTCGCTTCTCAGGAACAAAATCCAGTATGGGTACCAGAAAGTCGGACAGATCTTTTGCGTCTTGTGTTCCATCCGTGTATGGAAATATAATCTGGTTTAAAATTCATAATTGTTTAAAAAAAAAAAAAAAAAAAAAAAAAAAAAAAGAAACCTGGCATTTTTAGGGGCGACCCCAAACGAATTAGAGGCGACACTAAAAGACAAAAAAAGTCACCCAAACGTAAATCTAAGTTACCCCTTATCTTCCATTTTTTTAATGGTCAAACTACCCTTTACAATCGGTAGATAACTTTACAATCGGGAAGTTAATCCACAATCGGGAGACAATTTAGTTCATCTAACTTCCGATTATAAATCATCCCCGAAATAAAATCCTCTATCTTTTGAATTTTGATTATCCTATAATCGGTAGCAAAAAAAGTTATCTTGACTCCCGATTAAAATAGACCTTTGGCTAAAATGCTACCATAATCGGTAGTGAAGTTAGGTTATTTTACTACCGAATATAGAGTAGCCCCAAAATAAGATTTTGCAAAAATTCTCAATTTTTTGAATTTTGGTTGAGCCTATAATCGGTAGTAAATGAAGTTATCCTGAGTTGCGGTTATACAGTGGCTCTCTTTGCAAATATCCTACCATAATCGGTAGTCATATAACTACCGAATATAGAGTAGCCCCAAAATGAGATTTTGCAGAAATTCTCAATTTTTTTTAATTTTGGTTGAGCCTATAATCGGTAGTAAATAAAGTTATCCTGACTTCCGATTATACAGTGGCCTCTTTGCAAATATCCTACCATAATCGGTAGTCAAGATAGTTCATATAACTACCGAATATAGAGTAGCCCCAAAATGAGATTTTGAAAAAATTCTCAATTTTTTGAATTTTGGTTGAGCCTATAATCGGTAGTAAATAAAGTTATCATGACTTCCGATTATATAGTGGCTCTTCTTGCAAATATCTTACCATAATCGGTAGTCAAGATAAATCATATAACTACCGAATATGGAGTTGCCCCAAAATGAGATTTTGCCAAAATAATCTATTTTTTAAATTTTGGTTGAGCATATAATCGGTAGTAAATGAGGTAAAATCCTGATTTCCGATTATACAGTGGCTCTCTTTGCAAATATCCTACAATAATCGGTAGTCAAGATAGTTCATATAACTACCGAATACAGAGTTGCCCCAAAATGAGATTTTGAAAAAATTCTCAATTTGTTGAATTTTGGTTGAGCTTATAATCGGTAGTAATGAATATATCATTAACTTCCGATTAATAGTAGCCCCAAATACGCATTTAGCACAAATTTCATATCAATCGGTAGTATCTTTCCGTTACTTAACTCCCGATTTAGTATTAACAATCGGACACAAAATGGCTTCCGATTATGTAGGGGCATTAACGTATTCTCCCCATTTTTAGACATCCCTTAACGTTGTATATGGGTTGGGAATAAAAAAGTCCCCTAAAAATGCCAGGAAAAAAAAAAAAAAAAAAGCAGTGATCTGTTTCCGTCCCTGCGTGGAAGTATATAACCTGGCAAATTTATAATTGTCGTATCTTAATCCAACGGATAAGGATGGACTCAGAGTTTGAGGTGAATGGAGACGTAATCCGTATCTCTAGGGTTGTTTCCCACCACAAGCAGTTGCTTTTGACGTTTGTTTAACATCCCTGCTAGCCTTTCGATAAGATAGGAAGAATACACAGTGCTATGAGAGTGTTTGGTTTTATTATTCCGCATATCCCTAATTAGTTAAAAGATGAAAGTCTTTTTTTTAGTTCCTTGTACAACTTTATATTAACTGCAAAAAAATTTATTGATTTGTCTCAGCATTCAAATTATTTAAAAGCATAAAAACCTATACTATATTATAGATCTCAGTGCCAAGAAATAATATCCCGAAATTATTTGGATGCACTCTCGAAAGTTTTCAATATCTGATAATAGAAATGTTAAAAATTCGATTGACAATATGATTTGAGATCATACTTCTAAAAACGAAAAGACAAACTTTTTGTGAAGCAAACTATGTGCTTCCGACTTGGTGAATTGACTTTTTAGATTCTAGTACCCAAACACCATAGGGTAGTGTATTTCCACTTTCCTTAAATTGGAGTTTAAACTTTAAAGCTAGGATCCTTAAATATTTTGGGAATCGGGCAAATTTGGAAAAAGGGAAATTAATATATTTCCTTTCTCTTGTCTGTCAGAAAATATATAAATAAAACTTTCGTCTAAGGAGGGACTATCAATTACTACAAGAGAAAATGGGTCATTTGTCCAAAAAAATTTAAAACACGGTTCAAATGGACGAGTAAAAAAAAGTACGGGTGAAATAGCCAAAAAAAAATAGCAAGGATGAAACTGGATTCATCCTGGCTTATACTTAAAAAATAGCAAGGATAAAACTGGATGCATCCTGTGTAAAATAAAAATAAGAAAAAAATATTTGAAAATGGACAGGATGTAACCAGTTTCATCCTGTCCTATTTTTAAATTTTTGTCCATTTAAACAGTATCTTTTTAATTTTTGGCTATTTAAACAGTATCAAAACCTAAGTGTCTTTTTCACCCAGGAATTGTTGATTTTGGTCTTTTTGACCAATTTTGTGTTACTACAAAGAGGAATTATGGCGCTTCCACCAAACGAATCTAGAGGAGAAGAATTTGACGATTCTGATCATGAAGAAAAAGAAGCTAATCACGAAAAAGAATCACCTTTTGACGGTAGAATTAGAAGAAAAAGGATAGATGTTCCTCCGGAAATCATGAACATGGTAAAACAATATACTACATGGCAAACAATGGAAGATTTGGATACCGCTCAGACAGAGTGTTCTGGGGTTTCCTCCGACTTCGATAGTCGAGATTGTATATACTAGGGTAAGTGAAGAGAAGAGAAGAAGAAGGTTTAGAAGAACTGTGTTCTATATTATTGAATATGGTTTTCGATACAATATTGCAAAGCCTTAACAGCCTATTTATACAAAATACAAACTCTACAGAATTCTAAACAAGGCAAGACTTGGTAAACAAGTATGCCTAATATAATCCTTTCCTAGAATACACAACATTCTATATATACAAAGTTCTAGAAGGTTACGTAAGTGATGATGCTCTAACACCCTCCCACAAGCGCAACGGGTCATCTTGAACCGTTAGCTTGATCCTTAGAGAAGCAAACCGGTCTCTAGAAAGAGGTTTGGTAAATATATCAGCCACTTGATCCTTAGAAGAAACGAACCGAACATCCAACTTTTTAGAAGCCACTTGATCTCGAACAAAATGATAGTCTATCTCTATGTGTTTTGTTCGAGCATGAAAAATGGGATTAACCGTAAGATATGTAGCTCCAAGATTATCCCACCACAAAACAGGTGGAGACTTAGTTGATACATGTAACTCCGAAAGAAGAGATTGAATCCACATGATTTCAAAGCAGAAGAATAGCAAGACCACTGTACTCGGCTTCAAAGTGCTTGAACGAGAAACTGTCTTTTGTTTGCGAGCACTCCAAGAAATAATATTATTTCCTAGAAAGATACAATATCCACTAGTAGAACGACGATCTTCCAAAGAACCAGCCCAATCTGAATCCGTATAAGCAGTGAAAGACAATTGCAAGATGTTGGCCGGTTTAAGAAAAATTCCAAAAGTAGAAGTATCTTGTAGATAACATAATATACGTTTAACGAGACTCCAGTGATGTTCTGTTGGAGCATGCATAAATTGACAAACTTTGTTGACTGCATAAGCTAAATCAGGACGAGTAAACGTCAAGTATTGCAGTGCACCAACAATACTTCTATATTCAGTAGCATCAGTTAATAAAGTGCTACGATCAGAAGATATATCTCCAGTTGTACTAAGTGGAGTTTTAATTGGTTTAACACCATCCATTTTTGCTCGAATAAGAAGATCATGAACATATCTCCTTTGTGTGAGAAATAACCCGGAAGACGTACGCTTTGCTTCAATTCCAAGAAAATAAGACAAAGCACCAAGGTCTTTAATGGAAAACTCAGTTTGTAAAGAAGCACGAATAGACTGTAATCCTGAAGAACTCGAACCAGTAAGAATAATATCATCAACGTAAACGAGTAAGAAAACAATACCAAGTATCATCACGTCGAATGAAGAGTGAAGAATCACACTTTGAAGTAACAAATCCATTCTGCAATAAGAAAGTATTGAGTCGATGGTACCAAGCACGTGGAGCTTGTTTTAATCCATAAAGAGACCGATGCAGTTTACAAACATACGTAGGAAAATTGGGATCAACATATCCTGGTGGTTGTTTCATGTAAACTTCCTCTTCAAGATTACCATGTAAAAAGGCATTCTGCACATCAAATTGATTAATAGGCCAGTTATGAGAGAGAGCGATTGTAAGAATAACCCGGATAGTACAAGGCTTTACAACCGGGATCAGTAGGTTTCACCATAATCAACACCTTCCTGTTGATTAAATCCTTTTGCTACTAATCGAGCTTTACGACGTTCAATAGAACCATCTGGTTTTCTTTTAATACGATAAACCCATTTGCAACCAATAAGATTCATAGAAGGATGATAAGGTACTAGAGTCCACGTACCATTTCGAAGTAATGCATTATACTCATTATCAGAAGATTCACGCCAGTCTGGATTTGCCTGAGCTTGTGAATAACAGGTTGGTTCTAGTTCAGAGTCTGCGACAAGAGCATATTTAGACGTATTAGGCTTAAAGATCCCGTCCTTAGCCCTGGTAATCATTGGGTGACCCACAGTTCCATAAGCACTTGTAGTAGGCAGTATAGTAGGAAGCTCTGTAGCTGATACAATAGCTGCTGTAGAAACCGTCGAAGTAGCTGACGAAGTAGACGACGCAGCAGCTGACGAAGTAGACGACGCAGCAGCTGACGAAGTAGATGACAGAGGCAGTGCAGTAGATGACACAGTAGCTGACGGAGGTAGTGCAGATTCTAAAGCACCAGATGACGATCCAGCTTGAGGCAAACTTCCTAGTGTCATATTAGAGCTACCAGTCGGCAATCGAGTGTGTATACTATCACCAGGAGATGATGAATATGGCACAGAAGTATGAGAGGAGCTCACAAAGAACGGAATATCATGCATAGAGGCAGATGTTACCTGATCAGGAGTTGAGGGAGATGGTGTCGACGACGCAGCAAAGGGAAAGATAGTCTCATTGAACACGACATGACGACTCACATAAATCCGACCAGTAGGTATATGAAGACATTTGTAACCTTTATGCATAGGACTATATCCTATAAAAACACAAGGAGATGATAACGGTTCCATTTTATGAGACCTGTATGGACGAAGATGAGGATAGCAAAGACAACCAAATACACGTAAAGACCGGTAATCTGTAAAACGCCAAAAGAGTTTCATAGGGAGAAATTTGTGCAAGAGAAGAAGAAGGCAAACGATTCATTAAGTAGCAAGCTGTGAAAAAAGCATCATACCAGTAAGAAGAAGGAATAGAAGCCATAGATAGCAAAGTAAGACCAGTTTCACGAATATGTCGATGGCGACGTTCAACTAAGCCATTTTGCTCAGAAGTGTGTGGACACGAAAAACGATGAAAAATACCATTTTGTTGAAGATAAGGAGTAAGTTTGCGGTGATTCTCGCAAAGATTATCGATTGGAAAATTTTGATTTTCCGATCAAACAAATTTTCGACATGTTTTTGAAACACAAGAAAGGTAGAATAGACATCGAGACTTATGAGATAAAGGAAACATCCAAGTAAAACGATCAGAGCATCAATAAAAATAATATAGTATCTATAACCTTCATTAGACAAAACATGAGAAGGACCCCAGACATCAGAAACAATTAAGTCAAGAGGATGCAAATATTGAGTCATACTAGAAGAAAATGGTAACTTATGACTCCTATGCTCATGACAAGAGGAGCAAAAGGTTATAGTTTTACTAGATACTGGAAGGGAAAATTTTGAAATAATATGACGCACAGTTCGCATCATAGGATGTCCTAATCTAGAATGCCAATTATGCAGACTTGCTCTTTCACCGACACATGCTTTGGGAGAACTTGAAGAAGCATCCAGTTCATAGAGACCACCTTTCCTACGGCCGCGTAGAAGAACCTTCCCTGTACACCGATCCTTTACAAGACAAAAGTCAGGATGAAACTCGAACAACACATTATTCTCACTTGTAAGACGAGCAACTGATAACAGATTATGAGAGATATAAGGAGTATAAAGCGTGTTGTAGAGATGTAACTTACGATCAGGTGTTCCTAGGATTGAGGAGCCAACACGAGAGATAGGAATAGAATCACCATTACCGAGTTTGATCTGATCAGGGCCATTATATTCTGAGTGAATGTGCAAACGAGAGAGATCATTAGTAATATGATCCGTAGCACCACTATCTGGAACCCACGGAGCAGTAGAGTCATAGTTTGGTGCTTGAGCAACATATGCACGAGGAGCTGAAGAGGATGAAGCCTGTGAACGCCGTGGTGGTTGAGGACGAAAGGTTTTGTCAAAGCGCTTCCAGCAGAGGTGAGCAGGGTGACCCGGTTTGTCACAAAGTTGGCAAGTCACTGGTTGGCGAGCGTTTGCGGGCGAGATCTGGGCAGAGTTTGTGCGCCGTAGATGAGCAGGTCCTGGCAGTGCAGATCTGGCAGAGGAAGCAATATTCGCAACAGGGTGAGAGTGCAATATCTTGTTCTGTTGTTCCACACGCAGCTCAAAGGTGAGAAGATAGGTTATGAAGTCCTCAAGTTTCATCGTACCCATTGATGTGGTAAGGGAAGTAACAATAGCATCATAAGACGTATCCAAACCAGCAAGGATACAGTGGCGGAGTTCGGTGTTGGTAACTGTGGTGTCTGCGGCGGCCAAGCTGTCGACAATATCACGAGCACGATCAATGTATTTCCTCATCGAGAGAGAACCCTTCCTTAGAGCTCTTAGTTCACATTGGAGATGATGGATATGAGCATCAGATTTGGATGCAAAAAGGGACTCAAGAGACGACCAAACTTCATGCGAGGTAGTGAGACGATGGACCTTCCTCAAAACAGCAGGAGTTAAAGAAGAAAAGATCCAGCCGAGAAGGATGCGATCCTGTTTGACCCAGGGAGCATATTCTGGGTTAGGGTTTTCAGAGTTTTCAAGAGTAGCAGAAGGGCAGGGCTTATCACCATTAACGTGACCATCTAGGTCATATCCTTGAAGGTAGGGTAAGAACTGAGCACGCCAAAGAGAATAGTTTGTTTCGTCTAGTTTGACAGTAATGATGTGATGTGGTTGGGAGAAGTGAGAAGAAGCCATCATGGATTGTGTAGAACCGAGTATTGTAGAAACTGTAGAGATTGTAGTAGATGCGGAAGACATGGAGAATCGAACAAGGATGATACCAAGTCGAGATTGTATATACTAGGGTAAGTGAAGAGAAGAGAAGAAGAAGGTTTAGAAGAACTGTGTTCTATATTATTGAATATGGTTTTCGATACAATATTGCAAAGCCTTAACAGCCTATTTATACAAAATACAAACTCTACAGAATTCTAAACAAGGCAAGACTTGGTAAACAAGTATGCCTAATATAATCCTTTCCTAGAATACACAACATTCTATATATACAAAGTTCTAGAAGGTTACGTAAGTGATGATGCTCTAACATCGATACCACGGATTTCAAAATACAACTGGGGAAGATGGAGGAACTATCTTCAAAACTTAACGCCTATCATTTTCGTTACGCTAGTTATATCGACGAACTTGATCGGGAAGTTGAAAACAGTCTTCATCGAATTGTTCAGCTGTTTCCCGGCATCCAAAGTATGGAAGCATATAACAGATTATCCGAAGACGATAAATATCGTATTGAAGTAATTCTGTATTATAAACAGCTGGACGGTGACGTCGACTCGGATCCAGAAGACGGTACTGATGCTGCTGAAAGATATCTGCCAGACACTGCTGATGCTGAAAGAAATCTCGAACGAATGCTTGGCCCGCTGGTGAGTGACATGGAAAAGGTGCGTGCAGCAAGCAAGCTGTGTGTAGCTTCGGCCGAAGTGAGGTCAAGGGTGCGGAGTTTTATGGGTACCTTGGAAGCAACAGTTGATCGATGCAGTAGGTTTATGGACAATAATGGGAGGGGTCATAAGAGAATGAAACTTGCAGAGCCGACAAAGGAAGTTCCGGCGAGCGCCGAGGAAAAGTTCCAGTCTCTATGCAAGGTGATGAAGGAAGTGCTAGGTGCTAGAGTTGAGGATGTTGTTGTCTCTGACCGTTTCGGATCTTCTTCTAGTTGTTGTTTTCTGAGGAACTCGGGCAGGGGTGGGATTACAATGGAGATCAACCCTGATGACCGTCTCATTAAGGACCTCCACAAGAGGTTGTATAGCGGCACGAATAATGAACTTCACGTGAAGACTATGGCTCTTGTGCTGTTTAACTATGCTACCGCGAGTCAGCGAGGACAATGTTACATGGACAAGTTGAAGATTGTGCAGGACCAATATTGCCCGAACTTTGGTAACGTGCGTCAGCGAATACAAAGTTGCATGGACGAGTTGAAGTCGATAGAGGACCCATCCCGAGTACGATTTTGCATGGACGTGTTGAAGCTGGCGCAGATCGAGTTGATGTTGATGCAGGACAATTACACGAAGCAAGTAAAACGTTGCATGGACGAATTGAAGATGTTGCAGGACCAAAACCTGAACTTGAAGATGTTCCAAGACCAATACCTAGACTTGTTGGAGCCGGTGAAATGAACAGTTTAGTCTGGCTGTCAACATATAAGCTTTATTTCGAGTGTCATATAACCTATGTTGTAAAAGGCGAGCGCCTTTGGCGCTTAAGCGTTGGGATTGCGCCTGAGGAAAAAAAGCTCTCAGGCGCCAAAATAAAGCTGACCATGTTATTTTCTATATCTCGGGCGCTCTAGGCGCTCGCCTTAGCGCCCTAGGCGCTGGGCTTGGCGCCTCGCCTCGCCTCGCCCAGCGCTTTTTACAACATAGCATATAACACAATGGTTACATCATGTTTAAATTATAACTGTTTATTTGAGTGTCAGATATATAAGCTTTCTGACACTTCTTCTATCAATGTTTCAAGAATTATAAAGAAATATCTTCGAAATACCAACAGCATGCAATTGCAAAATTCTTATTGAGCAGGCAATTTAAAACCATAAAAAAATTGCACAAGGAATTCTGAAAATACGATCAATTCACAGAAGCAAAACAAAAGCGTTGTAAAAGGCGCGCTCTAAGCGCTGGGCTGGCGCCTGGCAAAAAAAGGCGCCCAGGCGCCAAAGTAAGCCTGTAAGATGCATTTTCCAATTTTTCCGCGGCGCCTCGCCTTGCCTAGCGCATTTTACAACATAGGCTGAATTATCAGGACCCCAGTGTACAAATTGATCGAGGTTACATTGAAAATGTACTCAAAAGTCAAAACAGAGCAAAAATGATTTCTCTCGTAGTTTGTATTGACTTAGCCTGGTTTGATCTTTCCATACTATATCTCTCAATGATTCATCACTCAGAAAATCACACTTATCTACAGTCTACACCACGTTGGATATATCACTGACGAGGAAGAAATAGTTCCTCATTACTCCCAACAGAGAGCGATAGTGGATAAAACAACGGACAATGTGGACAAAAAAATAAAATCGAATGGGTTGTGCAACTTGTGCTGTTCTTAAGAAAGAACGTTTTTTGGGGACCAGCCTTTTTTTGGGGACCATTGTTTTATTTTGGGTAAGACATTAGAAGTAATTCTAGGTCACCCCTTATCTAAATATTTATATTAATACCAAAACTACCCTCTGATTATATTTGGTTAATAATTAGTTAGTGTTAATATTAGTTAGTGTGATTAGTGAAATGATTTTGAATAAAGATTTGAGATTTAAAAAATCAGATTTTTAAAAAAGAAGTAGAATTATTGAGAGAGAGAAGTTTGAGAAGTTGAAGAACAAAACCATGGAAAATAAAAAAAGTTTTGAGTTCACTAATCTAGACTACTCAAGTGATGATTCAATTGATGATAGCTCATCTGAATCTACATCTCCTTCCTCTCCTAGAGTATATGTCAATCTTCACAATGATCCGGATATGGATAATTTCTTAGATGGTGAATGTATTCTTCCCCAAAGCCAATCTCAAGATGAAAACGATGGATTTTACCAACCACAACCGGAGGAAGAATATTGGGGTACCCAGGTATGCTCAAAACTTAGGTAATGGTGGTTGAATTTGTCCAAATTTTCAAAAAAATGTGAATTTTTAGAGTAGATTTGTGCTTGTTCGGTTACCTTGTGTGAAGAACATGTAACCGAACTCATCTGAAAGTGTAGTTCGGTTACTTTTTCTAAACACGCAGGTTACCGAACTCTTCATTAATGGAGGTTTTTTGAAGTTCGGTTAACAGAGTAGTTACCGAACTCTATAAATAGGATTACAGTGTTATGTTCGGTTTGGCCGAAATGTAACCGAACTTTAGGGTCTATGAGTTCGGTTAGTTCACAACCAATAACTAACCGAACTTACGTAAAATAATATTTCACATTAGTGTATAAAGTTCGGTTGGTTCGCAAACTTCGTACCAACCCTTAATCTAACCGAACTTACGTCCAATAAAATTTTGATTTAGTGTACGTAAAGTTCGGTTAGTTGTGAACTTGGTTGTCAAACCGAACTCAGAGTTCGGTTTTCCAGAAAAAATTATCATATAACCGAACTTTATGGTCCATAAAGTTCGGTTGGTTCGCAAACTTCATACCAACCCTTAATCTAACCGAACTTACGTCCAATAAAATTTTGATTTAGTGTACGTAAAGTTCGGTTAGTTGTGAACTTGGTTGTCAAACCGAACTCTGAGTTCGGTTTTCCAGAAAAAATTATCATATAACCGAACTTTAGGGTCCATAAGTTCGGTTGGTTCGCAAACTTCATACCAACCCACTAACTAACCGAACTTACGTACAATAAAATTTTGATTTAGTGTACGTAAAGTTCGGTTAGTTGTCAATTTGCTTGACAAACCGAACTCCAAGTTCGGTTTTCCCGATAAAATTATCATGTAACCGAACTTATTTCTGATTGCAATTGATGTTGTTCCTTTTCTTGTAGATTGAATGTCAACCTATACCAATGGATAATCAACCTTCTCCGGTTGGCATGCTGTTTGAAGATACATCTAATCACTATGTCAATGATTTGGTTTTTGATGAAACTATTGATGCGAAGAAATGGGCTAGAGAACATGCCAAGAAAGCCATGTGCGTATTAGTTTTGAATGGAAAAGAAAGCCAAACTCGTTTTGAAATGGAGGACCTTCTCCTTGAAGTCTTTTGGTTTGCTTTCGAAGAACCATTGTTATAGTCGATTGATTAATCGACGATGAATTTTTTTTGAATCGACGATTAATCGATGGAGTCGATGAAGACGATGTTGTATTTGGGGAAGAAGAGAAGCGAATAGGGAGATTGAAAGAAACTGTTTTTTGTTTTTGTTTATTTAGTTTTAGGTTTTGTTTTAGATTATTAGGTTAGGGTTAATTTTAATTAGGGTAAGGGACAAATTGGTAATCTCATGATTTTTAGGACATCCCTTAACATTGTAGGGTAGGGGGCCTTATAAAACAATGGTCCCCCAAAAAAAGGCTGGTCCCCAAAAAAACGGTTCTTAAGAAACTCTCCAAAAGTCTTTATGGCCTAACGGTAGATTGCGAACTTCTCAGAAGTCATTCAAAATCTTATTTGACTAACCCCTGTTATATTTGACGTCAGTGGAAATCCCATAAAAACTTAATTAACTAAAAAACAATATCGGTACCTGTATGGAAATATGACCTGGTAACATTTATAATTGTGGATCATCCCGAAGAGAAGATATGTTTCCGTCCCTGTATGGAAGTATACAAGTTTAAAATTACCGATATTGACCATATCGGTGGATTCAAAGTTTGAGGTTAATATAGACATAATCCTAATCTCGATGGTTATTTTTCACCACAAGCAGTCGTTTTTGACATCTGTTTAACATTCTTGCTACAACCTTTTCAGGACTAGATTTCGATAAGATAAGAAGAAGGGAAAATTAGGCTAAGGCCCAACCATGGACAACCAATAATATGAGGCCCTCAATTAAAATAGTTTTAAAATTAGGCCCCGAATTATTAAAAGACCTTGATACCCTTATACATATTGTCAAGCCCATAATTAAATAAAATTTAAATTTAGGCCCAATATTATTAAAATATAGTGTGATGATGTTCCAACCACCTCCAACCACCATAGCCACCGCCAACCACCTCCGACCACCACCGCCGTCAACCACCTCCTAACACCACCGCCAGCCACCTCCGACCACCACCGCCAACACCACTTCTGTCCACCACCGCCAGCCACCTCCGACCACCACCGCCAACAACCACTTCCGTCCACCACCGCCACCAACCACCACCGTTAAACCACCACCACTATCCACCTCCGACCACCGCCTCCACAAAACACCACCGCCATCCACCTCCGACCACCACCGCCGCCGCCACCCGCCACCTCCCTCCACCACCGCCGGCCACCGCAAACATATGGATGTGTACACAGAAGTTACACATGCATATGACATGTGTATCCAGAAGTTACACATTCATACAAAATGTGTAATGCAAAGTTACACTTATACATAGATGTGTACTCTATAGTTACACATGTGTACGCAGAAGTTACACATGCTTATGGTATGTTTATCTACAAGTTACACATGTTATATGCATGTGTAACTTTTTATTACACATGCTATATGTACGGGTATCTACAAGTTACTCATCAGAAAATGCATGTATTACTTTAATTTTCATTTACAATAATTTGTTCGTTCATCAATTACTACAATTACTGTAATTGGTTGTTTGAACACAATAAACGAATTAAAACACGAAATATGGAAAGCAAAATCCTAGAAATAATCCACTATATCCTATAGTAGAAATATTTTCTTCCTTTTTTGTCTTTCTCGATTCCAATATACTTGCACATCTGTAAACAAAAAATAAACATCCAAGAGATTAGGTTGGATGGACAAAAAAATAATCAAAGCGAAATGCACTTTTCATTGAACTCTACAAACACTGAAAAATCAGATTCATACAGAAACTTCAGATATAGTTACACACCAGCTGACTTATCTAACTGAGAGTTACACATGCATATAACATGTGTAACTAGGAGATACACATGCATCTGAAGTTACACATGCATATAACTAGTGTAACTAGAAGTTACACCTGCATATGGCATATGCCATTTATCATGAACTTGCAAGCCTAAGTTACCTAAAGAACAGTGTTACAGTTTTTGGAGGACTGACCACAACCTCTGTACAAAAATCTTGTTTTTATACTCATTTAGCATTAGAAATATTTATCTGTCCATCTAAAGCTAACTACAAAATCAAATAATCAAAACAAAAGCTTGTTGAAAACTATCGTGCAATTCATTTATTTCTATGTAAATGTTTATGAACAGGTTACAATTCCTAGATTGGTCAAGATACATTAGTCTATAGACCTCAAGTGTTTCATGTATTCAAAATAAAAGAACATCATAACTTTGAAATATTACTACCCAATCAAAGAAACAAAAAGATTATTGAAGAATGGCAAAAGGGCATACCAGCAGTATTGCTCCAAAGACCCTTATACAAGCCAAAGCAACCACTTATTTCTCCACTATAAAACACAATTAAAAAACAAATAAAGCAATCACAATTATTGCCAGCACCACTAAATATTTTCCATCATACGTTGACCATAATGAACCAAGAATCATATAGAGACATATCATCGTGTAAGCTTACACCAGCTGACTTGTGTAACTTAGAGTTACACATGCATAATAACATGTGTAATTAGGAGATACACATGCATCTAACTTGTGTAACTTCCAGTTACACATGCATAGGGATAGTAGTGATGGATAGATGGATAAATTCAATCAAATATGAGATGATGATCATATTTGCAAAGTAATTAATCAAATGCACAACGGCTGAACACATGCATACCTAACTTCTTCAGTGAATGCACCTTCTTTCTTCACCCAGCAAGCAGCCACTTGAATCTCAGGATAGAATGAACTTTTAGCCGAGATAAGGAACACAAATGGAGGACTGACCACAACCTCTGTAAAAAAAACATTCCTAACTACATTTAAATACTTCTAATCCATAGAAATATCAAATGTAATAGCATATTCACAATATCAATACATCCACTCACCAACAACATCTATGGATGCAATTTCATCACCATTAATGTGTCAACAATCTTATTCACTTAGTCCACAGTTTCATTCTGAATTTCACAATTACCCAATTATGAATTCCACCTCCTACTCCTCATTTCAACATTTCAGCGCCAACTCCAATTCCAGGGAGACCATCCTACAAAAATACCACATAGCAGTTAGAGCCTTTATTGAGTTATTGGAAACCTGAAGAGTAACAAAAAACAATAAGATTTTATGAGATTAAAAAGAACGATACACACAACGATGTATAACCAGTTTTACATGCACTTGACTAGTGTAAATAGGAGTTACACATGTATATGATTAGTGTAACTGGGAGTTACAGATGCATCTGAATAGTATAAACGCAAGTTACACATGCAATTTGGATGTGTAGACGAAAGTTACACATGTTGTTCATAATCATCAAAATATGAGAAACACAATCACATTGAAATATTAATCAAAAAATACCACCACTGACTTCAAATCCTCCTCTAAACCTGCTACAACACCACCATCTCTATTCAAAAAGGGATTAGCTAAGAATTTTATTCGTTAAAGAGTGGCAATTCAAGTTAAAGAAATTCAAAACAAAAGTGTATAACTAGTACTATTATATTGAGCAGCTTTCTTCAAAGTATTAGGTACAACCTCGGATGATATATTCAAAATAAGTACTCAAAACTCGATTTTCGTTGAATCCTCTTCTTCATACTCGTCAAACATATACACGAATCAGAAATTAAATGATAAACGTATCAAGAACGACAACAAATTGAATTATCCAAAACAGAGAATCAAGCAAATCGAAACTAAAAAACATCAACAACACAAATCAAAATCTATCTAGATTTAAAATTGCAAAATCGATTCATTCAAAAAATAAATAATTCTATTGTCTTCTTTTGCGATGTAAAAACCAAAAATACAAACAAAAACATAATGATGAATACCTTACCTGAACTAGCTTGAATCGATTCAAATCTAGCTTCAAAATGCAGATCTGATAAATTAATTCTCGTAGGTTTTATATAACTAGCTTGAATCTGAAATAAAGATTAAAATCGTATTACGAATCTGAAATTAAATCAACAAATCCTAACAAATCAAGCCAGATCCAGAACTTACAAGCATAAATATTCAATCGAATCATCATTTTAATAGAAGATGATACTTATACTTAGCTTGCTGATGAACTCATGGATCTATTAATTGAAATCTGTTTCTCGGATTCATTTTTTTCCACTGAAACTGATACTCCTCATTCTCCTGGTGGTGGATTTGTGATCTCTATCGTCGCCATCGATGACAACAATTTCCCAAACTTTTTTATTGCATAGATCTAGGTTATGAAATCGATTTTCACTGCAAATCTCGATTAGAAACTGTATTATCTGCCCTGTTTCTTTAGCCGAGAGAGAGAGAGAGAGAGAGAGAGAGCAAAAGCAGATGAAAAAGAAAGTGAAAAAGAAAATGAAAAAGAAACTGAAATCTATAGCTAGTTTTATCACGTATATATACAAAAGTGCAGTCATGGTATTATTATAATTATTACGGATAATATTCTTATTATTAAGCCCTGAATTTTAAAGTTTTGGGCCTAGAAATATCAAAATATGAAAGAATGGAGTTGAAAGTGAAGGATCCATTTTGTGGGGCTTGTATATGTTGAACCCATATAGTAGGGGGGTTCTAGTATTTTTCACTAAGAAGAATACACTATTACGAGAGTGTTTGGTTTTAATTATTATTCCACCTGTGCCTAATTAGTCTTTTCTTTTTATAGGCAAATTAAAGGAATTTACATATTAACCCTTAGCACTCAGTGGTCGTCACAAAGAGTTTGGATTAACAACACCGGTGGGGTAGACCATACCATATAACTTACATTACTCTTAGCCCATTGAGCCAGATTGTGGGCAGCTTTATTAGCTGTTCAATTGAAATAAGTAAAACAGATCAATTGAATTTAGGAATTAGGGTTTTCACGTCTGGGCAGAGAACATGGGTTCTCAAGTCTCCCATAAACGTCTTCTGTTTAATTTTCTCTAAAGTGTTCACAACATCACTTTCAACAATAATCCGGTCCTGCTTTTTCTCCAACGAAGCTTTTAGGGCGTCTCTAATAGCACGAATCTCCGTTTCTTCTGCTAATAGCAAATCAGGTCAGTCGCTTGGGAAAATATGAATTCAAAATCTGAGTTTCTGATGATAAATCCCATTCCTCCTTCTTGAGAATTTAAATTCCAAGCACCATCTGTGTTTATTTTTATCCAATTTGTTGGAGGAGCCTCCCAAAGTGATGTTAACTGTTGAAGTGTTATTGCAGATATTTTGTTCATTCTTAGAGCTTTGGGGGAATTTGACAACATAAATTTTGCTCTTGCCCAATTTGTTGAGAGTTCTTCTACTAAATCATTGTGGTCGATCTCATTTTTGTTTGTCCAAATTGACCACATCATGCACGCAATCTTTGGAACAATTCATCTATTCCAGAAGAGTCTTTGTAAGGCTGCAACTGGAGCCAATAGCTAATCCACTGATCAAAGGTAAAATTCTGAAATTGTGCATTTTGATTTAGGATTATCCATACTCTATTCAGTCTAGCACAAGATACTAGGGATTGCATAATGGTCTCAAATTTCAATTTGCATTTAGGGCAAATATATTCTAAAATGTGTGTACCTTTATGTAGAATTTGTTTTACTGGTGTTAGTGAACTGCTCGGTCGAACTCGCATGCGTTGCTATCTCAAGCATGTTTGTCAATGTTAGTGATCAAAACTATAAGTCTTGATTTCTAGTCTATTATAGCTAAGTCTCTGACTAGGATAGAAAGTGTAGTTGAGCTCAAAACCTCCATAGAAATCATCATACAAGACGAAGAACTACTCAAGGAACTGGTGGAACTTCATCGACTAAAAGGTATGTGAAGACTTGAACTTATCTATCACTCAAAAGTCTATCTACTCTATCTCCTATCTTGAAACAAAAGTCGTTTTTCTATATAGACTTTGATTATACACATTTGCTATTTGGTGTCGAGTTTATCTCGCCTATCTATTTCTCGAAATATTTGTTGGTAAGCTTTCGCTTTAGCCAAGTTCATCTTTACCTAGTGACGAAAGTCATGTTATGTTCCAATCAATTTTAAAATGGCTTTGACGAAAAATGGTTTGTGAATAATAACAATATAACGTCCTCTAAGAATGTTTCAATGATTGAAATAAGAGTTTAGATTATATAACCAATGCTGGATATAAGCATTGTGTGGCAACACATACATGTATAAGTCCTTATTCCTTGAACCAAAGTATGCGTACTTTGTTGATCAGGAAAACCGGAACAAGATCCGTGAACTCACTCCGCGAACTGGCGGAGGTTCTCGACTCGAGAAAATCTGCTGGTGTTTGTGAAGTCCTTCCGGGAACTTAAGTCCGCGAACTAAGTCTGCAAACTTAAGTTGGTTATATCCAAAGAAAATTTCTCGTGAACTTATATTTATATAAACTAAGGAATGCAATTTGCAAACCGTGGCTATAAAGTTCATGAATCGATTCAAGTAAATCAAATCGTTTTTGCTTCGATTGTGCCTTGTATAGTTATATAAGATTTATACAAGTGAACAACTCTCTAACTAGTTCATTTGAGTCATTTGAACTAGTTATGGTGAAGAAGAATATAATTGATATGAAAGTGCTCATATGGCTAACCATTTGGTTAACTATTGTTGAACCAATAAATGTGCATGTTTGGGTACGGTTACACAAACCTAAAATCGTGCATTTCATATGTGTGTAACAGCTAAGTTTTCTATCCAAAGGTTGAAAGATATTAGGTTGAATTTAATCAGATTTTCATTTAACGGTGAATATTGAATGCTTTGTTACTAAGCTAACATTGATTGCAAACCCTGATTTGAAAGACTATATAAGGGAGAAATCTAGCAACTAGGAAACCTAATCCCCACACCTTACGTGTGATACTAGTTGTATAAGCTAGAGTCGATTCTCCTTTAACCTTAGGTTTATCTGAGACTGTATAGGTTAACGACTTAAAGACTTCATTGGGATTGTGAAGCCAGACCGATACTACTTTCTCATAGTTGTGTGATCTGATCTTGCTGATTCTATCGTACGAGTACAATTGTTAAGATTGGCTTGAGATTGTTATCTCCGATAGGCAAGATATAAAAGTAGTCACAAACATCTTCGTCTCATCGTTTGTGATTCCATAATATCTTTTTTTGCCGCGTCTATTAAGATTATTGTGAAATGTCTGATAATACTAGGCTGTTCTTCGGGAATATAAGTCCGGGTTATCAATTGGTTCCTGTTCACCTTGATTTATCAAAAGACGGAACAAAACTCGTAGGTTTTTCTTTGGGAGACAGATTTATCTATTATCATAGACTTTTCTGTGTGATACAGATTTGTTTATTAAAGTCTTCGACTTTGGGTCGTATCAACTCTTAGTTGTGGGTGAGATCAGCTAAGGGAATCAAGTGCGTAGTTTCCTGCTGGGATCAGAGACGTAAGGAGCGCAACTGTACCTTGGATCAGTGTGAGATTGATTGGGGTTCAACTAAAGTCCAGACCGAAGTTAGTTTGTAGTAGGCTAGTGTCTGTAGCGGCTTAATACAGTGTGTGTTCAATCTGGACTAGGTCCCGGGGTATTTCTGTATTTGCGGTTTCCTCGTTAACAAAATTCTGGTGTCTATGTTATTTCTATTTCGCGTTATATTTTGTTATATAATTGAAATATCACAGGTTCTGCGTTAGTTTAATTAATTAGAATATCCGACCTTTGGTTGGTTATTTAAATTGATTGACACTTGGATATTTATCTTTGGTACCATCCAAGTTATCTCTCTTATATTTAATCAGACTCGCAGATTCCTATTTGCTTGAGTAAGGATTAAATCGAGAGATTAAGATAACATAACTCTTTGATATACTTTATTAAGATTGAGTCTTATTGATTCTCTTGAAAGTATATTGGAGTTAGTCCATACAGATTGCTAAGCGAAATATTGGGTGTAGTTGTTGTACCCCCGCTTTTTCAACTGGTAAAGCCCCTTTCAAAGCTTTCCAGACAAACAACTTAATTCTTTAAGGAATAGTTTTTTTGCCACACAGTTAACCATAGATCAGAGTTTGTAACGTTCGCACTTATACTTAGAGAAGAGTAACCAGATTTGGTGTTGAAGTTACCATCTTTTGATGTAACCCATACTAGAGGGATCAACACTAAGAGGGATTTGTTGAATCAACTCTTTTGTAGATTGATCAAAGACAACACTTAATTTTGTTGTATCCCGAGTTCTTGTTTCTTGAATTATAAGGTCGTGTACTTTCAGGTTTAAATCGGGGGTAGAGTTACTCTTCGGTGTAGCAATCCATTTTCCAGGTTTCCAATTATCACACCATGAGTCAATGAAGTTTCCTTCCTTCACAACCTATGCTATAAATGGTTTGTCTTTACACATTGTATGGTGTAGGAATTTCCAGACCCATGAGGATTGATCTGAGAATTTAGAATTGAGGATATCTGTCTTATGAAAGTATTAAGTTTGCAACACTTTTGCTAGGAGTGATTCTGGTTGCTCTACTAGTCTCCACACACTCCTTGACATCATTGCCATGTTGTTAATTTCGCTACTTCTGAATCTCAGGCCTTGTTTTGATTTGCAGATATTTTCCCAAGCTATCAAATGGAGGTTTTTTATTTTTTGAACTGGGGTCTTCACCCCACCAGTATCTGTTTAAGTGACTATCAATCTTATGACCCATGATTTTAGGGATTAGGAATGTGTCCATCTGGTATAGTGACATAGCTTGACCCACATGTTTTACCAAGGTGGTTCTTCCTACTTGAGATAAAAATTGTGTGAGCCAACCATTAACTCTTTTTACTACAACAAAAAATAGGAAGAGTTGGGTTTTCTTCTTTGATCTTAAAACTATTATAGGAGCCAAAATAGTTTTACCCAAGGTTGAGCTTAGATATATTAAGAATTTTCTCCAAAATCCTAATATGTCTTGGATGCACTTTTTTACTAAAGAAAATTCATGATTTGCCGAAATTAATCTCTTGCCCACTTGCTTTATAATATTTTTGCATGTATTCTTTAATAACATGGAAGATGGCTAACAGAAGGGGCCCAGTTTGCACATTTAATTCCATGAATCAGGTTAATTTCTTCTAAATGTTTGATATAACATGATAATGTCTCTGCACAAATGATATACATTTAGGGGGACAAAGGATCCCCCTGACTTAACCCTTTTTCTGGTTTAAAATTTCCCAATAAGGCACCATTAAGAATGATTGAGTAAGGTACAGTTCCAAGGCAATTCATAATCAGCCTTATCCACTTCGGATGAAAACCAATTTCATCAAAACTTTGGCAAAAAAAGACCACTCAAGCCTGTCGTAGGCTTTTGACATGTCCAATTTATGGCGGCAAATCCCACCCTTCCTTGTTTATGTTTTATTGAATGTATGAGTTCATGTGCCAACACAATATTGTCAGCATTTGTCTTTTTAAGACAAAGGCACTTTGATTGGGTGAGATTACTTTTTCCACTAATGGCTTCATCCTGTTAGCCATGGTTTTAGAAACTACTTTGTAAGCAAAGTAACACAATCCTATAGGCCTGAATTGGTCTACAGAGTCAGTCATCAGGTTTTTAGGTATCAAAACTATATTTGTATGATTAAATTGAGTTAGAAGATGTTCAGAATCAAAGAATTGTTGAACCATCATGGTGACACTTTCTCCTACTATGTCCCAATAATTTTAAAAGAAAAGACCAGTGAACCCATCAAGTCCTGGTGCTTTTTTTGCTCCCAATTGGAAGGAAGCTTTCTTTATTTCTTCATCCGACAACGGACCACTAGGGCCTCACTCTCCTTGTACGTAACTTTAGATTTAATTGTATCAACGAAGTTTTCTTGTTCAGTATTACTAGAAGTGTTATAAAGTTCTTGGAAATATGAGATTAATTCTTCACCAATAGCCGCTCTAGTTGTTAACCAAGTTCCAGTTCTGGCCTTAAGCTAAGAAATGTTATTCCTATTTCTTCTAAATATGGTGGATTTGTAAAAGAATGACGTATTTTTATCACCTTCTTGTAGCCAGATTTATCTTTCCACGAGATTTCTTCTAGAGAATATAAATATGTTAACTTATCAGATAAAATAGATATCGCACTAGTATCTCCAGGTGAATTGTTTTGCACTTCCTTTAACTTCTCTTTTGTTTCATGAATTGAGAAATTTATATTACCAAAAGACACTTTATTCCGGTGGTTGAGTTTTATTTAGCATGTTCCATTTGAAAGGCTTTAGAGCCTGTCACTTTAACTGACCAGACTTGTTCAATAATAATTTACATGTTGTATCTTTTGTTCACATGAACCTAAAGTGGTAAGATTTATGCAAGCTATTTATATTAGGGTTATTTAACGGTTGGTACCCAACAAATATCCAACACCTAGCTTTGGTACCCAATATTTGAAATATTAAGGGTTGGTACCTTGACCGGAAGTTGACCGTCAAAATTTTCATTTGACCAATATTTATTTTATTTTCTTTAATTATTATTTTTTTTATTAAAATTAGAAATTTATTAAACAACGAAATAATAATATTTTTAAACAAAGCTCTTGGTTGGTAACCTAGCAACAAGCTGGGCTCCAACACCTTTTTGAATAGCAATGCCTAATCTATGAAAAATAAAACTACCAAACCCCCTACTAGCATCTTTGGTAACTATACAATTTTTCAGACGCTTGAAAAAACACAAAGTATCTTCACCAAGTTCCCCTAGGGTGGTGAAAGCTAAAACTCCCAAACCGTGACCATGTGAAACACACTTGTCCAAATATTTAGTGTGTTTACGTGAAAATTATTATTTATTTTGTTTTTCCTTTTACATATTTACCCTTCCAAACCTCATCTTCTTCCTCATCTTTAATTTTGCAGAGCCATTTTAATTCAGAAACGAAAATGGCCGCCGACGCTGGACCATCACCGCCGACTCCAATACTGATTTCTTCATGGAAACTTTCAGATCTAACTGCGAATTCCGTTAACATAAGATCTACCTGCAAATCCCAGCGACAACTTTGCATATAACTACTTCAGTGATGATTATTTGCAGGAAGAGAAGGTTTTTTCCATGAATTTGGAAGGACGGGAAATCCTCACAGATTGATCTTCGTTCTAAAGTAATTTTTGAGTAACTCCTTTTCTTACTCACTCTACAACATCCCCCTTGAAGCAACAGTTCCCTTTTCCGCAAACCCCAATTCTAAGAAGAAAAAGAAAATTCGACGGAAAGATTGAAGATCCTTGAGACCTTCATCATCTTCTGTAAGGAATCCTGCATTAAATCAATTTTCTTCATCTTCATTACCTTAATTGTCCGTAGAAGTAACAGTTGATTCAACACCAATTATGGTGTAGCTGCTGGCGTTGATTGTGAAAGGGAACGGTCGAGAGATTGAGGTATTAAGATTTTCAAGAGGTTTGGGAAGCTGGGTTGTGGATTGATACGAATTTGTGCGAGAATTTGGTGAATTTTTTAAAAATGAGTGTGTTTGCCATCGATATGGGTTGGATGGATGGTATTTTGAATGTTTGGGAGTCTTAAGCTGATACAGAAACTTGGTTGATTTCTTACTAAAACTCGATTGTTTGTAGTCCGGCCACCCACTTTCACCATCTAGTTACCTGTAAACGCCTCTTAGTCTTTAGAGTTCGAACTTCGAAGGGAAGAAGCCAAGGGTTCAATTAGGGTAAATTAGTCAAATTAAATAAAATTTTAATAAAAACTTTATAAAATAACAACTAGTCAAATAGAGTCAACGTGTTGACTAAACATTTTCTGACGGGTCAAGGTACCAACCCTTAATATTCCAAATATTGGGTACCAAAACTAGGTGTTGGACATTTGCTGGGTACCATCCATTAAATAACCTTTATATTAGGACTAAGAGAAACCAAGATTGGGGAGTGGTCAGAACTGATACAGGGTAAATGAAGAATGTGATTTTGCAGAAAAGCAACCTCGCACACACTATTTACAATGGCCCGATCAATTCTTTCCAGTACCCGATTATTTCCTTTTTGCTTGTTGGTCCATGTAAAGTCGGGTCGAGAGAATGACATGTCTCTAAGGACGTCCTAATCTACCATTAAACATTCTACTAGTATTTTTGTGTCGTTATCAGAGATAGGTCTTCTACCCCACTTGTCTTGTGACCCTAAGAACAAGTAGTTAAAATCTCCTACCATGATGGTAGGGATATATTAATCAAAGGGTTGTGTTAAAAACTCTTCCTAACAACTAGCTCTCATGTTTGATTTTGGTTCACCATACACAAAATAAAGGTTTCATTTGGTGTTATCTTTGATTGACTGGGAGGAACAGAAAAAACCCCTTTGGCTAGATTTGATTATTGACAAATCAAACCCATCCTTCCAGGCTATTCCTAAGCCTCATTTTCTTTCCGATAGAAGATAAAGTAAATGAATTATGATATCCGAGAGAACAAATTTTTTTTTGTGGTGGTATTTACACTACTTATAGTTTCGGAAACAAAGATTATGTGAGGGGATTTTAATTTGATAATTTCACGCAGTTCTCGAACTGCATGTGCCTAATTAGTTGAAGGTTGAAAAATTAGTTCCGAAGACTTTTATATTTATTACAAACTTTTTCCTGATTTGTCCTTGCATTTAAGTCATTTAAAATTCTAAAAATTTATAACAATAGGGATAATATTTGGAGGGTGTTTGGATGCTCTATCAGAAATTGTTTTTCAGCTTCCAATAGTAAAATGGTCAGAAGTTCAATTGACAATATAATTTGATCGAATTATAAACCAAAATAACAGAACTTTGTACGAAACAAATATTTTGCTTCTGTTCCAACTTCTGAAATTGATTTTTGCTTCTAGGATCCAAACACCCTATTAATAATCCTAAAACGTGTAGGCTGTAGGGAAGTGTATTCCGCTTTCCTTAAGTCGGAGTTAGAGAACCAAGAAGTAAACTACTCTTTTAAGGAGTAAAAATCTCTAAATATTTCGGGAATTGGGCAGGCTTGGAAATAATTAATATCTTTCCTTTTCCTTATCTGCCGGTAAATATATAAACTTTTGTCTAAGGAGGGACTATCAATTATTACAAAGAGGAATTTTGTACTAATTCTTGATTTTTTTATCAATTTTTTTTAATTTTTTTGAAGCATGAAATTTATTAGATTAGACTGAAATTACACGGGGGTACGTAACACCCATAGAGTCTGCTATTACAATAGAACTGATAGATTGCGGAATTATATGTTCCCATACTGCTGTCGTGAGTCTCCCTATGAAGCAATCATCCGCTGCTCGGTTTGCTAAACCAGCTGCTGCTTGATTTGTTTCTCTGTAGACGTGGCTAACGGTATATTGCTGGATTTGGGTGAGCCTTTGCTTGATCTCTGCAACCAGGTTAGATATATACCAAGGGGGATCTGTATCTGAGGTTATAAATCTCATTAAATTTTCCGAATCCGTTTCAAATTGACTTTTGACCATCCTCGTTCCGTCGCCGTTTTAGAGGCTATGTGCATGGCCCAGGTCTCCGCTGCAAGTGCTGTGGTGACGCTGTTTTATCAAAATATGCACCAAAGAAATCACAAAATGTTATAGCAAAACTAAAGCCAAATATAAAAAAGGAAAAAATAAAAGAAAAACTAAAGCCAAAAAAGTAGATCAAATAATAAGAACACGAAATTGGGGGATAAAAAAAGCAATCGGGGGATATGCATTACTTCCCCCAATAGTGTCTGCTAAGGGGTGTTTGGGGGGGGCAAAAATACTAAAATACCCTTTCCCCAAAATAAAAATCTAAAAACTTAAAATCAAAAAACAAAATCATATCCCCATTTATCCAACTCCCTTTCAAATTAGAGTTTTCCCCACTCCCTTTCAAATTCTCTTCCCTTTCAAATTTTCCCATTTCCCCACTCCCTTAAAAACGATTTTTTTTTATCGTTCGGAAACGATGAAGACCATGCCGGAAGTGATGAAGACCATGCCGGAAGTGATGAAGACCATGTCAGAAATAATTCTTTTTTACATCGCCGGAAGTGATGAAGACCATGCCGGAATTGGTGAAGACCATGCAGGAAAATGGTGTCGGCATGCTTGGTAACTAACATTCAATACCATAACTAAGTGCCGACATGCTCGATAGAAATCTATCAATTCCGGTAATCAAGTGAAAAAAAATTGAAGTTTCCTGGATACTTTCATCATGTGCCGGCATAGAAATTTAAGCAACATACTATGACGGCATAGGTACCGGCATGCTCGAGAATTAACTGACTGTGCCGGAAGTGGATTAAAACAAAAAAAAAAGGTTTTGAAAATTTCCAACAAATGCAAATGCCGGCATACATTTATGAAAATTTCCAACAAATGCCGGCATGGTTTTTTCGGTTGAATACAATGCCGGCACCAAGCTATTTCAGCTGCAACATTGGTGGATTCAAAGGAAAAAAAAATCAAATTTTCAACCTCTTAGCAGCAATTCTCTCTTCACAATCATCCTCCACTTTCACCAAAAAAAGTTCCCTCTCAATTTTTTTTTCCATCTTTCTACTCTCATCTCATTCACCCAAATACAAATACAAATACACACTAATCATTTAACAAATACTTAAGATTTTTACTAATCATTATTAACCACTAAACCAGATTAGTGAGGGGTAGATTAGGATTTAAAAAAATACTTAGATAAGGGGTGACCCTGATTTGATATTTGGATCCAATTTTTGTCTTTTTCCTCTATCCCCCAATTAGTTTTTTTATCCCCCAATTTCGCGTTCAATAATAACCTTATCATACATATAAATTTATGTATGATTAGACTTGAGAAATTCATGTTTAAATTCGATTATCTAAAGACTTAAAGGCCTAGACAAATAAAGCTCCCACGTTGAACAGTGAGGAAATCCTTGCTTCTTATTGGTCGAAATAGGTCTTTTTTGAATTTCATGAAACGAGCGTTTTGGTGAGGACACTTGGCAATGTATGATTGGTTTAAAAAAAGTAGGAAAAAGATATAAAAAATGGAAACCAAATTCAATTTGGAATTCATTAGTGACATTATTTAGGTGAGGACACTTAGCAACGTGTAATTGAATTAAAAATTTGGAAATCGAGTACCTACTATATTATGACTTTTTATTTTCCAAATTAACATATAAAAGGAAAAAAAATCCACATATTTCACACATATTCTCTATGAAAACAAAATGAATAAATAAATAAATTTACACATATTTAATGTATTTGCCTCACCACAACAAATAAAAATACATCGCCACAGGGCTAGGCAAAACCCCGCGCACAGCAAATAAAAAATATATCAACATGGGGCGGAGCAAAATCCAGTGTATACCAAATATAAAATGGCTCGTTACGGGGCGGGGCGAAGCCCTGCGCACACTAAATAAAATATGCATTGCCACGGGACGTAGCGGAGCCCCGCGCACACCAAATAAAAAATGCATGACCCGCATTTTTTCAAAATTAACACATAGGGGAAAAAATCCACATATGCTCTACGAAAATAAAAGGAATAAATAAATAAAATCTACACATATTTAATGTATTTGCCAGGCGACAACAAATAAAAAATACATCGTCACCGGGCGGGACGAAGCCCTACGCACACCAAATAAAAAATGTATCGCCATGGGGCGGGGCAAAGACCAGTGTATACCAAATAAAAAATCCATGGCCACGGGGCAAGGTGAAGCGTCGCGCACACCAAATCAAAAAATGCATGACCACGAATCGGGGAGAATACGCACCGGGAAGAAATCTAGTGTTTGTAAATAACTAGTTTAGGTCAGACTTGTTTTGGGTTGATTGACTCGGATTTTACGAAAATGCTTCATTGCCCCCGGTTTCATACACCAAGTTTTGACACCACTTACGTGTCAAAAAGGTATTGGTTCATTCTTTAAAACAGGCCCCCTATTTTTCCTGGTGGGGTAGGGTGGAGAGGAATCAATGGTGGATTTGATTGCCGCATAGTGGTGTAAGATAGTGGGGGAAAAATCCGGGGTCCCTATAGCACTTTCCCAGATTTTACCATACTGTACTTCTTACCTTTTTCTTTTCTATCTTTGAGAAGAACTACTCGTCTATATATTACTGTACGACTAGTGTCACTGATCCACCCAAAACCGGACGATTGAATTGTCTGATTCTTTTCCTCTACGGTTATATCATTGACGCAACAATACCATGCAAGCTTACTTAATCTCTTGGGGATAGCAAAAGAAGACAACTGATGAATGGAATCAATAGAAAATCTTTATTGAAATGGTTGGAACGGCAAGTTAGGTATAATAACTATTCTTGCGAAATGTTTATGGGAACTTTTGGTCTACATGTACTCCACTAATAAACAATTTTTGATCGTCTTATTCATTCCGTCTTTGATCATTAGGAGTAAACATAATTGTGTACTAAGGCTAGCCCCAATGGTATCCAACATCCAACATTTTACACTGTAGAAGTGTCGTTCTTCAGTGAACAGTTCCCACAATCCAGAACGAGTGCTGCGTTCAGCTTGGATCCAAGTTGGAAGTACCCAAGGTACGCAGTTTCAATCTGCGTGCGGAAAAAGCACAAAACGCAGTTCAAAACTGCGTATGGAAAAAAAATTCACGGAATATTCTTCTGGACGCAGTTTGAACCTGCGTCGCACGCATATTGAATCTGCGTATACAACATCCATGATTTCAAATCTGCGTAAGCTTTTTATATTTGTTTGACCTTTTTTTCCTACACCGGTTTACACCAACAATGTTAAATTCAAGTAATTTTCGTATACTATCTAAAATAAAACTCTGGTTGAACATAGCCCAGTTATGTAGATAAAAACACTCGTACTACTTAGCTTATGCAGTTGCCAGTAAGTCATCCCGACACTGTTTTGGATAACGATACTTCTGATAGAAATCTTGTTATCCTTATCAACACACTGTAACGACAAGATTTTTTAAGGGGGATTTCCTTTATAAATAATATTAATTTTTTCCTATAAATACACTCAAACAAACACACCATCGAACATAAAACGCTACTTCAAATTTAGCCGGATTAAAATGAATTCCAATCGCAAGGGAAAACAAATTGTGTGTGTAGAAGCTAACCAAATTTGTCCGCTATGTTTCCTTGAAGACCATTCAGCCATGCAATGCCCTTGGATGTATTCCAAGTGCCCGCAGAGAGGTTGTCCGGGAATAAAATTGTTATTAGAAGCGGAACCTGGAAAGAGTAGGTACCTTCGATGCCGATTCGATAATTGCCGTGAAGAAGCTCAATGGTTAGAAGATGCAATCAAGTCCAAAGATGATAAAAATATTAACGTACTCTGCAAAAACTTCAAAGAGAAAGGTATGATTAAGGTTGAACATGAAAAGGGGGTCATGCCGGTGCCGGATGTAGGTTTTTTATGAAACTACATCGTTCTAAAGATAACAACACCTATGGTAAACAATTCTGGCAATGTCCTGGGTGTAATTTGGTAGAATGGGTCGAATAATTAAATTTTTTGTTGCTCTTTAATATGTTGTGTTATGTTATGTGTTTATGATGTAATGTTTAATCCTGTGTTTAATTCTGGTCAATGAGGCACGGTCTGATGTAATGTTTTTTTTTTTTTATGTATTCTGTATTTTTTATGTTGTTTATGTATGTTAACGTTTATTTGGGTTTGTTTATGTATGACTATTTTAGGACCTCAAGTTAGGGACAAACTTCCTGGAAAACTCCCATTCGTGAATATTTCAACATAAGTCGGTAATCTCCCCAACCACCAGATCCAAATCTCAAGTATTCCAGTCCACGTGTATGATAATAATTCAAAAGGGAAAATTGAATGTTGTTCTCGTGAGATGTTTATGAGTGGTTAATATTGTTCGGTTGGAATCGTTGGGTTTTTATGATGTAATGTGTTTTCTTACGGATTGCAATGACGTAACAGACAACTTTTTAAATAACGACTTTCATGTTTAACATCGTATTACATTAGAACAACGTAATTAATAACCTAACTCACTTTCGTAGGAGTCACGGTTATACTTAGCACGTGTAACAAGCCTTTAAACCCTTAGGTGACCCTAACGGACGAGATTAGTCTCGTGAGGGTTCGTAACAGACTAACCCACAAAGTAGTTACAAACATAGATTCCAGTTTTAGACTTCACTCGATGAACTCGATGAATTTCCCGGTGATCCATACTCTGGGATTTTGGATACCATGAAATTATAGCATTCATCGAATGTGAATGCCTCTCTTTTTTCCTCTAAATACCCGGCTTTAACCAATTCGTGCTACAAAAACACAGTGAAAATATACTCATCAAATTTAGAACCCATCAATTGAACAATGGACGGAATAAATTAAACAACACTTACAAATTGTCCAGATGACATTCTAATACGGCCGTGTTTGGTGAGTCGTTGTTGAATATCTATAAAATCGCAAATGGCTTTTTGTATAATCTGGTACCTATCATGAATCTGTTGAAGACTTCTTCCGTTTGGATTCCCATATTCCCTTATATATTGGTTGTATATATTTGCCCAAAAGGTTTCGGGTTCGGCTTTACCTGCGTGAGCGGTCTGCTACTCGAGATTCTTTGTACCATGTTTTTGTGATTTGCAAATCTTCAAACGAATCAAACGATCCCATTGTTGTGTACGTACAATGAGTAAATTTAGGGGTAGAAAGCCGTGAGAAGATTTCCCAGGTCTATGTTGTTTCGAGGAAGATAATCCGATTTCCAATTACTCGGTGGGTGAGAAGTACCTTTGGGTAAACTTGGATATTTATAGGATCCAAATTAAAAATCTGCGCGGATATTGTTAAAACACATCCAATTCACTCGTAGTAAATGAAAAACTGTTTGCACGCACAGAGCGCTTTCCACCGACAAGCCTTCTCACTTTAAAACACACTTTAGATGTTCACATACGCCCTTTACTGTTTAAAACACCTTTTGGGGGACAAGGAAAGACCTATCTCGGGCAAGGAGATGGTACAATGACCATTGTTGGGGTTAAATCAACTTGTACATATGGTGTCATAGTATAGGGTTGGAAACAGAAGAAGACTGCGAATCATGATTTGATGACTCAAAATAATGCATCAACACAAATGACAATTCATGGTGGAAATGAATCCAGCGATATTAAAAAAAACAGTACTCAAATTAGTAACCACCCACGTATCTTTATCCAAAAGTCGTTTACTGTTACCAAGGGACACATACTGTTTATATAGCGACCCTTACTATTTATCGATAACCCCTACATTGCATCGAACCAAATTCTTGTCTTCCCAAAGAATCAAATATCTGTCTGAAAAGCAGTTTGCGTGGTGAAACCAAACCAAGGGGGACCCATGACGATATTTATTACGGGAAATATCATTATGAATAAATTGAAAGGAGAAAATACCATTCGTAATAAATTGATGCTGATACATTGATTGGATGAACATTAGATCGCTAAAAAAAATTTCAAAAGTAAACTTAGATAACTTTTACCAAAGACATCTACCATTTAAACCGTTATGTGGCCATAACGGACGAGTTTTGTCTCGTGAGGGTTTACAAAGAGGTTTGCCCACAAAACCATTAAATTGATATCATGGTGTTGATGCGGTATTGTTAATCTTCGTCCCCTTGTTGCGGAGGATTCGGTGGCGGTTGAATCGTATTTAGTTGGGGGATGTTAGCCTTCATGATTAAGTAGCATTGGTAAAACATGAAATCTTTGCCTGTATCACGAGCGTATTTCCAATTTGCATATCGCTCCTTTAGACAAATGGTTCATAAACGCATTTAGTGTTCATGTTAAAGATTAAAAAAAAGTGGTATTAGTAAAAGATAAACTACGTACTACCTCCTACGAACTGTCCATAGAGGAGATTGGTTATGTGTCATGTAAATTTCTTTACGGTATCGGACGTAAACCCTCACCCCTTTTTAATTACTCCAAGCCTAGCCTTTACAAAGAATCAGCTGTTCTTTGATGAATATTTGGGAATAGTTGTGTGTAATTTTCAAATACGCTGTTCCAAACCGTATTAGCCGGAACTCGGTGATGGTCCACCTCGGGAAGGGTAACAACACTTGCCCACGCATTAGTGATAGCAACATCCTCTTCGACGGTATACCTAGCCATAATACTATTGTTGTATGTTTTGGATGAAAGAGACGAGGTGAAACAATGTTACAGGAGAAGCTGTAACTAGATGGATTTGAATACCTTATGTTTTGCACCTTCATCCCGATGCCCGAAAAGTTTTTTTATAGAGGACCTGGTAACACCCTTTCATGTAGCGATGAATAGACACACAATTGTCGACACTTTAGTTATTTGCCCTTAGCCGGTAAAATAATAGGAATATTAAATATTATAGTACATTCCAAAAACATTTATTTTGGATATAATGACTGGTAAGAATTAAATGTCATCGAAACATACTTTAATTTTCAAGATTGGATTTAGAGATTAAATTGGATGTGGGGAGTTGTGGTCAATAATTATCTATACAGAGGACTTCTTTTATGGGATATTAATGGATGAGTCCCCCTTACGACTCGCTCTAAAAGAAAATCTCCAGACGAATAGTATGTCAGTGTCATACAGACAGCTTTCAAAATTTCCGTCTTTTACTTGATTGGTCTCTCTACTAGGGTTTGTCGGTGGGATGTAATTTCCCATCATCCAAGGCGTGTTTCAAACAGTAGATGGTGATTATGAACATTAATTATTGAGCAGGGAAATTTTTTTGTCGGCCCCGCAATATACCAAACCCTAAAAAATGGATTGGTTTCCTTTACCCTACTGGATCCTAATCTGCAATGACTGACTTTGATTTCACCAAAGATCGGGCAATAAGGAAGTTTATAATAAAACTCGTCATTCTTAATAAGGTTCATGACCTAATTGCAAGAAAGATGAAACAAACAATAAGTAATACCATGGTTAACATCATAAACATCTGTTAACCAAACTAAAACAAACGATAAAACGCGTTTACCCAACAGGACATCTACAACTTCAGCTTCGTTTAACAACTGCGTTTACGAGATCTATTATGGTACAAGCCTATATAACCTCGTCGGATTGTACTCGTTCATGGCGTCCTTCATAAGTAAGTAGCATTCGTAATATCTAAAAGGACGTCCGTTTCTTTCAAGAAAATATGCTTTGGTCATCGTTTCCTGCATGAACCATTCAAATTAACATATGCTATATTATGTTTGTTAAAATTGGGTATTTTATGACGAAAACTGCTTACAATATCCATATCCTCCGTAAGGACTGCCGGTGGAACGCATATCATTAGTCTACCTTGCAGGGAAACATACAATTTTACGTCTCTTTTTATGCTCCCAATCCGGTATCTTAATGCTTGGCTCGATCTAAGTATTGGATCTCCAAATATTTCGACAAACTTGGTATGTACCTGATGCCAAATGCTCTGGGTGGGGATATCCACACCTTCAGGCACCGGCGCTGCCAATACAGCAATCCATGCGGCAACAACTGCAACGTCCTCCTCAACGGTGAATTCGGCAGCCATATAAAATTAATAGAATTAAATAGTAGAGGGAAAATTTTAATGATGTGTTAAAGATTGTGTCTTCCATCTTGGTTCAACTGCATCCATTTAAAGGGAAATCTCACACTGTAGGAGTCCTGGGATACAATTTTAGCCCGTGCTTTCAATGTCATTCAATGATGGCGTTGAAGAAAAGGTGGTACATGTCTGTCCACAAAATTAGTGTGGTACACCTTTTTGGTCCCCTTAAATGTTAAGAACCGATTGTCCATATGAAATGAAATTTTTATTTATACCATGTAGACCACACTCTATAACTAGCAAGAATGTATTTGGCCCGAAATACAAATTCCCCCTGAATTTACCAAACAAACCAAAATTACATAAAACTTTTAAATATATGTCATTGTCGTGTGACACGCGATTACACTTAGCTCGTGTAACAAGCCTTTCAACCACTAGGCGGCCCTACTGGACGAGTTTTGTCTCGTGAGGGTTTTCATAAAGGTTTACCCACAAAGCCTTCAGACAATGTGTCGCTGTCTTTAATCATGCATAGCATCCTGAGGGGGAGGAATCCGAACTGTTTGTACATAGATCTCAGGATCATACTCAGCTGGAAAATGTGATTTCATCACTTCAAATACTGCATGTCGACGCCATCTTTGGGAGAATTGTCCTTGTTCTTCGTAAGCCATTCTACCCTCCTCATACTGGATATAAATTTATAAGATGTGTTAGTACCTGGGATTCATTAAAAGGATTTAAATTTAAAATAAATTTACATTTTACTCACACATCGTGCATTGTTCCATCCATTAGGTACGTTCATCAAATAACGTCGAACACAAACAACATATCTTGTAACTTCCCTAACCAACAACCTAACCCTGTTCCGCAACACGTGATCATTCCTTATTACCGTCCCATTATCCCATGAGGTCAGGTATCTGTCTCTAACCCGGGACCAGAATTCAACGCTTTCTTGGTCGTGGCCAATTTCTGGATCTAATCTAACAGAACACCATGCACCAATTAGAGCGACGTCCTCGTTGCTTGAAAAACTAGCCATATATTTAAAACTGTTGAACACTTGATAATTGGAAGACGATATATAGATGGATGAGACAAAGAAGAAGGTTTGTTTCTGCGTTTTATTTAAGATGAGTGACACTATATTTATAGAGTTCACAATAAATGACGTAGCTGGGGAATCAGGGTAATGTAGGGGACGCATAGGTGGTAACTTAGGGGACGCCAATATTCAATACAATAAAGTGATAATAATTATGACAGGTCACAATCACTCGTAAATGAAAATTGAAAATATATGTATATCCACCACAATACCAATTCACCACCAAATTTGGTTTGAAAGCACACCAATTTATTATTAAATCTAAAAGGATGTCACTGTCGTGTGACACACGATTACACTTAGCCCGTGTAACAAGCCTTTAAACCACTAGGCGGCTTTACTGGACGAGTTTAGTCTCGTGAGGGTTTTCATGCTGGTTTAACCCACAAAACCTTTAGACGTTTTTGTCATGTCTTAAGCTTCTTCCCCATATCGATTTCCTTGTAACGGAGGAGGAAGGAACTCGGGATCAAAGATCTCGCCAAATGTATCCTTCAGTATTTGAAAAACTGTTCCGTGCGTCCATAATCTTCCCTCCGCCTCATATGCAGTTTGTCCAAGGCGGTACTACGCTAAATTCATTATTGGTGTTAGTATACGGATAATATGTCATACAATAACGTAAATGATACAATTTTAATAAAACTTACAGCCGTTCTTAGGTCATAACCCCCATCAGCCATTCCCCGTATACTCACTCTCACAAAACCGACGTATCTCTTAATATGTTTTTTCAACATTGAGACTCGACACTGGATTGACTTGGTGGATCTTGCATTGTCGTTGTGGATCACCGATCTATATTCTCCAAGGATTCGCTCCCAAAAACTCCTAGTATCCATGTCTCTTCCAATTGTAGGATCACTGGCAACGCGACAATAAACGCGAATTAGCGCGACATCCTCTTCGTTTGAATATCCGGCCATTTGCCTTTTTTGGAAAAAAACAGAAATAATTGGTATGAAAGTAAGAGTAGTTGAGGGTGTTTCTGATTGACATCACACATACCCACATTATATAATTTCTAAAAAGTGGTTGGTGACTATCATTTATCCTACGCACTAGGGGCAAATAAACCCTTCATTGATGGAAGGGACAAACACTGGTCCAAAAAAACCCCATCGTTTCTCAAGGGAGGATTGCTGTTTTGCATGACATATCCAAAAAAAAAAAAGAACAAATCCAGAAACTTTAAATAATGCATGGAAAAATACAATTATAATATGTCCTTCTCACATGACACATGAACATATATTAACCAACCTAATAAATAACCTAACTCACTTTCGTAGGAATCACGGTTACACTTAGCCCGTGTAACAAGCCTTTAAACCCTTAGGTGACCCTAAAGGATGAGTTTAGTCTCGTGAGGGCTTACATAGAGGTACACCCACAAAACCTTTTATTATACTAACACACTGGAAAAGTTAAGAAAATAAAACATTATACTACGGGGATCTTGGATATTATATGCGAGGACCGAATAAACCGTCCTCAACTAAATGTTTAAAAGGATGTGGTTGTTCGGCTTCATACATTGAAATTGCCGTTGCATGAATACCGTTTGCAAGAATAAGGTACTGCCTAAAACGAATACAATACCGCTTAATGGTGGTTATGCGTTGTTGGATACTCTTACTTGAATACACCTTGTCAACGCTGCTCATTTGTATACTAAAATCGGCCAGAATCTGAGACCAAAAATGTCTTCCCATTTCTTGGTTTTCTAGAATTGGATTCAAATCATATACCCTACAATAACTTCTTACTAGTGCGTTATCTTCTTCCATTGAAAATCTTCCCATCCCCCCCCCCCTTATTAAGGTAGGATAAAAATTTGTAAATAATAATGTTTTGTTTTTGCGTTGAGATCTGCATATGGTTGTCTGATATATATAGTAATTGTTTATTTGATATGTCGGTAACTGGGACCTATTTTCATGTGTCGGTAGCTGGGACCTATTTTCATGTGTCGGTAACTGGGACCTATTTTCATATGTCGGTAACTGGGACCTATTTTGAATTTGTTATCATTACAGGATCCAAAACTCGATTCGTTGAAAATAGGATAAAGAGGATTCCCATAATTAATAAAAATATCGGGGAACATGTCAGAAGCCTAAAGGGATGCCTAGTGAGGTACTTTGGAAGCTTGTAATTATCATCATACGCAAGTGGGCTGTTGTCCAACGCAAGTGGGCTGTTGTCCAACACAAGTGGATGTTAAAATATCACCATACGCAAGGGGGAACTTCGTTTAGCTCACTTTTTGTTGGTTTATATAAACCAAGACAAGTTTACATAATATCCTTCAAACTTGATTCAAACAACCAATAGGCAACTAAATTAGTATCCATTTTTCCATACATACTAATCATCCACAAATGGCAGACGCCGACCCATGGGAAGGTTTTGATGAAGAAGAGCTTGCAGCAGTGTTAGATAGTTACTCGGATGGCACACAACACAGTTCCATGGAGTACTCGACAAACACACCAGATGTGGCTGCCATATCAAACCCTTATCATAACCGCGATAAATCGGTTGTCGTTGATCTCACCCCATGTCCAGTAGTGAAAAAGTCAGACCGTTTAATCCAAAACTCTCGTGGTGCATCCAGCAGTAGAAAAATCATTCCGGGACCAGCGGGAGAGCTTCAAAAGTTACAAGATCACAGACATCGAAGGATAGTAACGGGCGAGGCTGATGTATCTACACAAGTCCTCCAACAAATAGTTAGGGATGAAACACAAGGAGTTTACGATCTTCAGTTTCAGACTAAACCTTGGTTCTTTGCACAACAGTATTACTCGGAGGGGAGAACCGCGCTGGGATCAATCAAACCAATAAACCAGAGAATCGAAAGGTTAGTTGTACTGGTCGAGGAGGTACGGCAATATTTTGGTGACTTAACTTTGAAAGTGAAGGTGAGTTGTCCATTTAGTTAATCTTATTTAATTTCGTGATTAATTGTTGGAATCGATTCCTCATTGTGGGGTTTCTAATAATATTGCAGGATCCAAGTGGTAAAATGCCAGCAAACGTCAATCGCAGGGTTGTGGAACATCCAGAATATGGGAAGCATATTAGGGTGGGAGCGGTATTAGTGCTGAAGAAAGTGGTAATATTTTCTCCAACGAAGAAAAACCATTGGATTAACATAACCCTACCCAATATAGAAGAGGTATGTTCATTACTACATACCAGTATCCGGTGTTTATTCATGGACCTTTATGAAAAAAATTTATTAACTTCGTTTATATGCTACAGGTCATACCTTCGGAATCCACAGTCGGTGAGATGCGTCGTCGACAAGTATGAGATATCGTTGATAGAAACCTCCCCAGTTTTAATTTCATGCTCGGTGTTACGATTGTACTACGTAGTTTAAGTATCTGAATAAAATGGACTTATTTAAGAATTATTTTAATTGGTAGTACTAGAAATTTGTATTAATGCCAGATTACCCAAATCAGCTCATACAATCACTTTAAATTGCTGCCGGTTTAAAACAATACTAGATCTGGGAAATATAAAATTAGGTGTCTTCGGCACTACATTGTCATACTCAAATTATAGAGTAAAAATTGGTGTCATACTAAAATTATAGAGTCAAAAAATGGTTGATCTCTTCATAAAACCGTTGAAGCCACCCACCAGAATTAAAAAACCACCCACCCACAGAAACCATCGGATTCTTTCAACCGTTGCGGATCTAACGGTCAGTTAAGGCACGCAAATGGAAATAGCGTGTCACGCAGTTACAAACTGCGTATGGCGCAGTTTCAAATTCCGTAACACGCAGCTTGAAATTACGTTCCAATTCTTAGACGTTGGATCACCAACGGATCGATTGATCCGATGGCTGCTAGCAGCGTCCCGTTAATTAGGCCCAACGTTCAAATTTTCTTTTGCCTTAAATTCATGTTTGTTGCAACCAAACCAAACACAGCAAATACATTTTCCATCAGAACAACCATATTTCCATCTCTCGCTTCACGCATCCTCCCACATTTTCAACCATGTCAAAATTCACTAGAATGGAAGATGTAGCGGTAATAGGGGCTTGGTGTGCGATAACTAGTGACCCGATTACAGGTAGGGAACAAGAGTCTAGAGAGTTCTGGTCTCGTATTGTTGAGGAATACAACGCACGATGGCGGGGAGAGACAACCAGATCTCTCAAGTCGCTCCAAACGAGAGTAGCCACATTGAAAAAGGAAGTCAAAAGATATGTTGGTCATGTTAGAGAGGTTTTCAGGGCTAACCCAAGCGGAAACGACCCGCAATCTATGGTGAGCTTCGTAAAGTTAATGGATGAGCTTCGCAAAATTTATTTATGCAGTGTTTATTATATATAAAATGAATTATATCCCTAATCCATAGTTGGTCAAATTTAATTGCAGTACCGGGATGGAGAGGTACTCTATGAGGAAGATCCGAAAGATCCAAAACGCTGGAGACATCAAAAGGTTTTTGAAATTTTGAAAATGCACTTTCCCAGGGAATATGATCCGTCCATCTTAGTTCCTCAAACTTGCAACCAAGCCTCCCAACAGAGCCAACCTATGAGCGGGTCAGAGACCATTGATGAAACGTTTAACGATTCTCAAACCACAAACGGTGAATCCTCAGACCAAGGACGAAGAAATGCATTTTATCGGGATCAAGGTCCCCGGCGTGCACCAGGTAGGGAACAGTCTAAACGAGCTAGAGCGGAAGAGAGAAGAGTCACTGAAGGAGTGAACCAGACACTAGCATATTTCCAACATAGGGATGTTCAAAGGTTTGAATGGGAACAAAAAGAGGCTGAGGAAAGGATGAATTTTCTAAGAACAGACGATGGCGGTCCGTCTATTAGAAATTTGGCGGCGAGCACCGAGTTGTTAGCTAGGAACACACAGCGTGTGACTGACATGGAGATAATGAGAATTGACCTGGGTCAAATAACTGACGAGAGTGAAAGGGAGTATTTCGCGAATCTCAAAAATGAAATTATGATTCGCCGGGGTCCAAATCGTCGTTACACCTAAGTTGGAGAAGTTGGTTGCATTTAACTATTGTCTGGAACTTAAGTATTTACTTAATCGTGTCGCATTATTTAGTTTGGTTTTTCCTTACATCCTTCTTGTTTTTTATTCCCCCCTAGGTTGTCGTTGTGGTATTTAATTTGCAATGTCGCAGTTTCTTTATATGTTGTACCTCTTAATGTTATTTAGACTATTCGATTCGAATGAGACCACCTTAAATTTAGTTGAAACATTACTACATATTATTATTAGGAATACATCTAAAGTATGTAATCATTCCACATTGTATGCGGGCATAACGTCCTTTAGTAGCTCGTATAGATGATCATACATGAAAGGCTTAGCTAATTCCGCACGGAAATCGACCCGGGCTCTTGTTTTCTGTAAAAAAGTTGTTAAAAAAATTTTATTATGCGTTCGTATTTATAATAATGGAAGTAACACTCGGAATATATTGAAGGATACGCTTACTAACCCGAGCTTCGTACGATATCGTAGGATGGCTTATGTTTACATGCAGCAGGCATGCAACAAAAGCATCAACATCCGCGGTTATCAGACCAAGCCTTTTTTTTACCGAGGCTTTAGTGCGGTTGTTGCCGTTTCCGGTAAGATCTTCAAAGTTTTGAAAAACACGGTTCCAGAAAACTTTTGGATCTTCTAAAACCCCCTGTGGTGTTCCATGATTTGTTGCCGCAATCCATGCTCTTACTACTCCTAAATCTTCATCATCGGTGAAGCGCATAGTGGTGGGATGATATTGAAAGGCAACCTGATCGACGGTTTTATAGTGGTAGTCTGATGGAAAAGGCAATCTTGTGAACAGCAAAGGACGTTTACAAGTGCAACAGAAATGGGTCATTTGTGAATAGTAAACATGCTCTTTCCAAAAAGTATAGGACGTTTGCTATTTAAGTGTATGTCGGTATCCAGCGGTACATAGGCTCAATCATCACAGTTGGATTTGGCGAATGAGGGGTCGCATTTATCGGAAAAATACTGAAGTAATCTAAAATGAATATTAGTAACACAAATAAGAAAGCGAATTTTTTTAAGAAAAATTATATCTTAAAATATCATAATTATTAATTAAAATTATAAAAACATAACCAGTCTTAAGAAACAAGGGCAGTAGTAGTCTTATAAAAGGCAACAATGGTGGCATCCTGACTTACTAAAGTAAGTGCCTGTTCCTCCTACTCTCCGTTCTCATAAAAGTTATCATCACCCAATGGGTAAACATCAACGTTTTCATCCACATCGGTAGTACCCGCATCGGAAGTGAGGATGGCATCATCCTCCTCACCGGGGCCCAATTCACCGTCTCGCAATCCTAGGAGGTGACGCTGCCAAATGTGCTCCGTGATATCGGCTTGCAAGAATCTCCGGCGGGCATGGCTCGAGATAATACGCGCGGGCTTCGGCCACGTTACCTTGTACCCGCAGGTGTATCTTCTCGTTCATCCAAAGTTGCCCATTCCGTATCACGGTACTCATGTTCCACACACATGTTATGCATAATTAAACACGCTCTCATAATAGTGTGTATGTCACGATGAGACCAGTAACGACAAGGATTCCTTATTATACCCCATTTCGACTTTAGACCACCAAAAGCACGCTCCACATCCTTCCTCTTTGCGTGGTGGTATTCATTAAATTTCTTCTGGATGGGCGGCATAACATCACGTTTCTTATAGCTATGGACCACCCTGGCATTTCGTTGTAGATGCCGGTCCACCGGATAGTATCCATGTTTGTACTCGTTGCCCATGATACGGAAATTGCAAGGGGGCTAACGCGTCATTGTCTCTCAAATAATCCCGATTAGCCAACACATTCAAGTCGTTGTTAGACCCGGCTCGCCAAAAAACAAAGTGCGAACCATCTATCGTACGATGCCACTTTGCACGGAGAACAAGGTTCGGCTTCTTATGGTGTCCCACGTGTCGCCCGCTTCTTCGATGGGGACATAACCTCCACTCCCAATGGGTGCAATCGAGGCTTCCTAGCATTCCAGGAAAACCACGAGATGCGTTTTGAGCCAATAACCTCTTAGTATCTTCGGTTGTTGGGAGCCTCATGTAACGGTCGTTAAATTCCCAAAGTAGTGCATCCATAAACTTCTTAGCATACACGTATATTGTTGAAGCAGCCATCGCGGTGTAATCGTCTAAGCTATCCGCCGCCACCCCCTTTGCCAGGTGTTTCATGACGGCAAGCATTTTCATATGAGGAGTGTGACCAGGGATGTTACACGCATCTCTTCGCTGCAAAAAATCGGGATCTCTAGCGCAAATTTGAGGCAGTATTCTAAGAAAAACTTCTCGGGGCAAACCATGACGTCCCTTAAAACGCTGAGGTCCAAACCCGCATCCGGGTTAAAGTAGTCCTGCATCATCCTGGCATCTGCCTCCACACGACATCGGTGTACGGTTCTTCTAGTCAAGACCTGTACCGGTTCGGGTTGGTGCAAGTGATAGACACATTTTTGTGTCTGAATTGTCCTCATTGTCTCTATTGTTGGAACTCGATTTTTGTACTAATATTGTGTTTTTATGCATTTTTAGGTATTTTTGGAAATAAATATTTTTTGGAAAAAATCGGCTCGAAAAGTTGCGCGGAACACCCCGGAGGACATTTGATATTCGGACTCTCGTGTTTGGATAAGGGGTAACCCATTTGCTAAGGGGCACCCCAAGGAGACACCTGCTATTCGCACCCCAGAACAGGATAGGGGGACTTCATCTTCTCCATTTCAAAATTCAGTTTTGGCGGGAACTCATGCAAGCTTACTGGCAGATTAGGGTTGCGAATTTGAAGGCGTTACAGGGCGATTCAATGGCCGAAACTCATTGGGTATGTCCCTCTTGGATAAACAGGGCTGGTATAGGCCTTTTGTTCGACTAGATTTGGCTAGAATTGTCGCGAGAAGAAAAACAGAGAGCACGGCTACGGGAGAGATATTCACGGATTTCAGCGTGTTTGGACGCGTTTTGCTCGTGTTTGGTCACTTCAAAAACGTGTAGGAGTGAATTAAGGAAGCTTCAGCACGTATTTACATCATCAGAAGCCGTGTAGAACTAAAACAGGGAAGAAAATATTCCCGAAGATATTTTTTTCATCACCGAGTAATGGAGGATTTCTGGGATTAATGAGGAGTTATTCTTGCTCCAAAAAGGTTATAAATAGGCGCTTGGAGTCCATAGAAGAGATACGGAGAGATTGGGGAGGTGTTAGAACGCTAGAAGAGCTGAAAATCAAGGTTTCAGAGAAGACCATTTTCTGCTGCTGCTTCCCTGAAGAACACGAAGAACACACCGCCAGGAGCAGTCGTTCTTCAACAGTGACCGAGACCCACAGCCGAGGGTCGTAATACGGAGGGGGCAGACTTACGAGACAGACGCACTTATTCTCTGTCGTAGTTTGTAACAGTGTTTGCAACATCTATAACTGTTGCAAACTTGATTTTCACCATTTTCTCCATATTCATCATTTGTAACCCTTTGAGCATAAATGAAATCAAATTTTGAGCGTATTTCCAACATGATGAGCGGCTAATTCCCTCGTAACCAAGGCAATGGATGAAGCTATTCACACATGAACAATGGGTAACTATTTTATTTTCTCTAATATTTAATTATAATTCACTCAATCACTGCTTTTGCAGAGTTTTTCAAAGTTTACATAATTTTCTTCATTAGTTGTGATCAATTAGATAGGTTATGCTTTGGTTAGATAATCTATGCTTAGGGATACAATTAATTTTTGAGAATATGTTTGATTATTTGTGGATTAAGAAATAAAGGATTAAAAGGATAATTAGAGTTATGAAATATTTGATATCATTCATGTGTAATAGTGGATTCTAGTGTCTTGGTTATATTCCTAATATCTTGAAATCAATCTTGAATCAAATTTTCTTTATTTTGAATTTTTATTAAATCTAAAATCTTTTGCTTTCACAAGTCTGAACGAACCTTATTACTACAACATTATTGAACCACATCAGCAAGTCATGCGCCTCCTGCAAAATTTGCTGATGCATGACGACAAAATCTCCATGGCTATCATCGTGGTACCGTTTCGGGTATGTCGCCTCTCTCCGTCGGCGCATATATCTAACGATGTGCGACTCCATTTTTCAGCTAAATATAAATATCAATTGAAATCATCATGGCAACGGATTTAAAACGGGGTATTGTTTTGTAAGCGGAATTAAGAAAATTAAAAATAACGCACTTATACATGGGATATGAACAACATAAAAAAGGGATAAGACGAGGACCAACATACATGAGGAAAAACTTAATATATCATACAAGAACTAAATAGCAAACATGTACTACGCCCTAGCTAATCAACAGAATTTTAACTGGTTTTACTAGAGTCACCCAAAAAACTGACTATCTGGCACAACATCCATATCAGCTCCATCATCACCTCTAGGACCACTACCCTGCACACTACCTGGCCAACTACCACCCAAGCTAAGCCCTAAAAAATCACTTGAGGTGGGTAAGTCACTAATCACCGGGGAGGCATGATCCAATAACGGGTTATGCTCTGGAGGGGGGTTACTATCATGATGGTGAGGGACATAATAAGCATTCGAAGGGGAAGGGTCTCCAGCCGGACGCTTGCGACGGTGTTGGGTTTCCGGCAAGGATACTCCAGCGCAATATGTGGTGGGAAATGTCTGTTCTTCCTGACTTGAATACAATTGGCCTTCAGATGTTCCGGAACTGCGATGGGTAGTGGGGGTGTTATAAACCGCTCGACGATGACTCTCATCATATGCCACCTGTCTGCTACTCTGAATCAGCCAGTATGCCTCCCCCGCAAACCTGCGTAACTCTTCCTAAAAAACAAAATAAAGTTTTTTTAAACAATTATGTCTAACAATGAAGAAACTACAAATGAAAATGAAGATGAGATATAAAATGACTAACCTCCGAGACGTTGACGTCCGAAAAATTGTATGGGTTCTCTCCTTCCATGGGGACTGGAACTAGCTCCTCAAACGAATCTTTGTAGAAGGGCAAGTCCCATTGTAGGTTTGGGAGTTGCCTCATGGACTGTCCGGCTTGGTCGTATGTGTATGTCTGGGATGACATGCTAGGGGGTGGACCTCGGGGCATCAAACTACGGGGTATACCGCCGTGACCAACTCCGATATCATCATGTGTGTCTATGTGAGTTGTTTTGGTCCTAAGGGCCCCCACGCTATGAGTTTTCCAAAATTTGGAATACACTTCATCAGCGACAGGAAGGAAATGATCACTAACCTCAACCTCCATACCATCTACTACGTCCTCCAATCTAGGTGGGTTGCATGGGATAACTATCGCACCAAACACCTGCCTCATACACCTCTCGGCCAGATAACCGAAGCTCTCGCACCATCCTTGTCCTTAAAGACACATCTCCTCTTAGACATCTCTAGTGCGGTTTGGAATGCATCCGTGTGTTGGTGTTCACTATCCCCAAACCCCGGGGTCCCAGGATAACCGCATCACCCATCCTAATATCTATCTCGAGCGCGTGCATCGACGAGAGTGTTTGTGAAGATCTTTTTGTCCCTTACTCCTAAGGTTCAATGCATTAAATAGACTAATAGCCGGGTGTGGATCCAGTTCATCATCTCTCGGAGTTTTCCTTCAAAACAGGTTGACAATTACGGAAATAAAAATAATACCAGAACTCTAAGATCATCGACATGCCACCCATATCCTTCTGTTTGCACGAACTCCAGTCATCCAGGTGTTTGTACAGAACGCCCAAAGTTGGAGTACCCCAATCATAAGACCCAACAAAGATCCAAATTATCCAACACTATACACCATCGTTTATCTACTCTAACACTAAGATCTGCAAACAAAAAAGAACCAATACACCAGAGCAAGAACATTCTAGTCAGTTCTTCGGCAATTCCGCAGTTGTCAACATTGTCCCTACTTAGAATGAAATTAGACAAGTGAGAAACTCGCATCGTGCATGCCTTGGAATCATAATCTCCCGTTTTCAAATCATGTAGTCTTCTCCGTTCCATAACATCCAACACACCCCGGAAATACCTAGCATCCATAGCTTCTACTTCTTGCGCCGTCATTGTTTCCTTTGGTAATTCTGGTATTGGCTTACCTCCTCCAATTGGAATACCAGTCAACCGATAGAAATCTAGAGGAGTCAAACCTATTTCGAACTCTTTGAAGTGAAAAGTTCTAGTCTTCTTCCACCACCTCTCACATATAGCTTCGGTTAATCCTTTATCCCCATACTTAAAATGAAATTGGAATATAGACTCTAAACCACAACATTGAAGAATTAATAATGCACGGGGGTTGTTTCTAACCACTATCTTATAAAATTTATTAAGGTTGGTCCAAGTGCTCCTAAATGTTCCGTCTCGCTTATCTACTAAGTTGTCGGCCTTATGTTGTATCTCGCCGTCACCTTGAGATAGTTGGGATAACTTCTCATACCTAGACCAATCGATATCCTCCATAATCTAAAAGGGAAAAGACCAAGGGAAGCACAATCAACATGTGAATAACAAATATCAAACGCCTATGTTAATCTATGCACAATCAACATATGAAATTCACACGTTTACATTCACATCACATGGAGGGATGCACATTGCTCAAATGAAAATCTTATTCAAAGTGATACTAACAACATCAATTCCACCCCTTGAATCTTCTACACATCTACTCAAAAGAATACATGACTTAATCCTAAAAACACATTGCAAAATGCTATAAACCACAAAATCAATTTCCAACAAAATAATATTTATAACAAAATCGTATTAACCACAAATTCACCGTTAACTACATCATATTAACAACCTCAATTTCACCCATATATTCATCTCAACCTCAACTACATCATATTAACAACATCCATTTCCAACAAAATCATATTAACAACAACAATTTCACCCATATATTCATCTCAACCTCAACTACACCATATTAACAACATCCATTTCACCCTTATCAAATTAAAATTTTCAAATACATAATACCAAGCATAAACACAACTAATTCAATCCATCAAATTAAGTATCAAACAAGGTTTAATGTTTCACCAAAATTAACCACAAATTGCAAAAACCCTAACTAACATTATAATTTTTTTAAATCAATACAAAAATTATACAACTACAATATCAACATAATCAAAATTATGCATCCAATAACACCTAAATCAATCCATTTATAACTAAAATCAAGAATCATAAAACAACTAAATCAAAAAAATAAAAATTACTTACCTAGGGTGGATTTTGTTGATGAAATCTCACAAAAATACCACCAATCGATTACCCTCGGCTTCTAGAACAAACCCCTGAAATTTTTCCGCTCCTTAAACAGAATTTGTTTTCAATCCAACCATGAACAGAGGTGAGGTTTAGGGAAAAAGAGAGGAAGAAAGAAAGGAGAAGAAGAAGTGCGGCTTCTGTAGCTTTTAGGGTTCTCTACGAAACGCAAGTTCAAATTGCGTGTTGACGGGTCAACATGGTCAATACGCATGTTGAAAATGCGTTTTTTGAGTTTCCCTATGAAACGCAGTTTCAAACTGCGTTGCACGTAGTTTCCAAATGCGTCTCATCTGGGGATCTTGGACTCCCACTGCGCCCGGGCGATGTGTTTTGCTGACGTGGATCCAAGAAAAACCTTGAATCTTGGATCCCCATTGGGGCTAGCCTAATTATAAGAAAAAGAATCTAGTTTAGGATTAATACCTTCCTGCTGGTTTTTTAGTGAAAAAAGTGATTAACGGAGAAAAAGACAGATAAGAATGGTGATAGTTAGAGCTTCTCATCAGGCGACACAAGGAGATGACTTACCAGACACAAGGAGATTGGCATTACACTCATCAGGCGTGTTCTCAGTTAGATATCTTGATGCGAAATTGGTAGAAGCAGATGGGTAGATAACTTTCCATACCAATTCATTTGGAAGGCAACTGTCCCGCCAAAAATAAATCTTTGGGTTTGGAATCTCATTCATGGAAAGCTGAATACAAAAGACGTGTTACAATACAAGGGGATTGACATCTATAACTCTTGTGTGTTGTGTGGAGATGATCAGGAATCTCACGATCACTTGTTTTTGCACTGCAAGATCGCACATCGAGTTTGGTCAATGTTGTTGCCAAGTTCCTATTACGCATGGGTAATTCCTAGAACTATGATGATGTTAGCTCATTCTTGGCATAATACAACCTTTTCAATCAATGGTAATTATATTTGGACCTTAATAACGGCTGTTATTTTCTGGACTTTGTGGAAGGAACGTAACAGTCGTTGCTTTGATAATAATCATAATTTCAAAACGGATGAAGACCTGGGGAATGAAGCTAAAACTTATGTTCTTCTATGGGCTGCTGCTGCGGGAAGATGAGTGCACTTGAATTTTGTTAGCACTGTTGTTATGGACTGGGATAATCTGTTTTTGTAAGATTTTGTAATTTCCTTTCTTCTTTCATGCTACCTTTGGTAGCCCTGTAAATTTTTAATCTCTATATATAATCTCTTTTCTGATAAAAAAAATAAAAAAATAGTTAGAGCTTCTCCAATGGTTGTTGTATGTATTTCCTGTGTGGCAACACACACAAGAAATCTTTATTCCAAATTTTCCTTAAGTTTAGGTGAAAAAGTTAGTATTCATCTCCAATAGTGTTTTTTGTGATCATTTTGTTATTAAATGTAAATTTTATGTTTAGTAATTTTAAGATTTTATTAGATCTAAAAATCATTATTTATTGTATTAGAATTAATTTTAGTAAATAAAATATATTTTTAATTTAAAAAAGCTAACTAGGTTGGTAGACAATGTCAAGGGGAACGTGGGAAACTAGACATTCCCCTTGACATTTTCTACCTAAAGTCATGCATACATTGATTTATGATATTCGGGTTGGAGATTGATTTTAAAGAAAATGGATGTGCATCCTAGGTGGATTTTGACATTTATCTCCTCACACATGCCACTGGAGAAGCTCTTATAGTCAAATTAATACTTTAAAATTTTTGACAAACGTTGGAATTAGGAAAAAAATAGGGAACATTATCTATATACCCCTACTATGAGACCCATTCCAAATATACCCTTTTGAACTTTACAAATACCCCTAAGCATAATACATTACTAAAATACCCTCTTTTGTGTAATGTATATACAAAACCATTACCACTAACAACTATTCAAAAAAAAAAAAAAAAAAAAAAAAACCAACAAAATAAGAACCACCATCGCCAACAACCACCATCACCAACCACCACCAACGACCACCACCACCACTACCACCGACGACCACCACCACCACCGCCAACCACCACCACTGTCCAACACCTCCGCCGCCCACCACCACCAACGACCACCACCGCCGCCACCGCTGCCAACCACCACCGCCACCACCAACCACCGCCAACCAGCACCGCCATTTTCCTCCACCTCCGCCGCCAACCACCACCGACAACCAGCGCCACCGTACACCACCGACAACCACCACCACTACCCACCACCGCTACCAACCACCACCAATCACCACCGGAAACCACCAATTCCACCACCATCATCTAGAGGCAACTTGCTGAAAGTTGTCTCCAAATCTGGAGGCAACTTGCTGAAAGTTGTCTTCAATAATGGAGGCAACTAGCTCAAGTTGTCTCCACATATGGAAGCAACTAGCACAAGTTGTCTCAAAAATAAATAAATTATACACAAATAAGTGAACCTAGTGTGAGTCGAACACACATCTTCTGACATATAGTCAGTTGTGCTACCATTGCACCACAGGTTCGCAACACCATCAGTGTTCAACCAACAATTCAAACCACCACCATACAACACCACATCCTCCATCTCTACTACTGCAACTCTACCTGCAACAGCTTCATGACCACAACCGTCTATGCACACTTGCAACATGAGCCGATAGCTGCAGTCACTTCCATGACCCTACTCAAACACCATCAGCAACACACAAGCAGTAACAACTTCTTTTTCTGCTTTCAATGCCTGGATACATATTGAGTTCCTCTCAACTTCCTAAGCATTCATCTACCCTCTTGACTTTAAAGCACGAGCATCAGCAGCACAACCATCATCAACAACTCAACACAACCCTATGTTACCATTGCACCACAAATTCGTCACAACTACTCTAAGATATAGGTATAAGATAATTTCCGATGAATGAATGGACCCAAAAACATAACCAAGTTGCCTCGGAACTGGAATCAACTAGCTCAAGTTGCCTCCAATGTGGAATCAACTAGATGAAGTTGCCTCCAAAAGTGAGAGCAACTTTCTCAAGTTGTCTCCAGAAAAAGGAAGCAACTATCTCAAGTTGTCTCCAATAGTGGAAGAAACTTGGTCAAGTTGTTTCCAAAGTTGGAAGCAACTTGATGAGGTTGTCCAGGGTTGCAATTACTTTACCTTCCAGACAGACGATTGTGATCGGTCAAGCGACTAACCACCAATTCCAACAACACCAACAAGACATATACCAAGTTGCACGCACACAAGCAAAAAGCAAAAAGCAAAAAGACAACCACAATCCCTTCACTTCGATTAACAACATCTCTTCCAACATCCCCGCATCTACCAACAGCTTTGGCCTCTCAGCATCAAACCAACATGTCCCCATTTCATTTCCCTAGCATTGATCTACTCCATTTCAGCTTCAGACTGACTGCTACGCCACACACAAACTACAGCTTTTCATTGCACCTGCAATATCATTTCCTTGCATACATCTATCTCATTGCATTCAGTATCTCATAACCATTATCGATCCAACACAGCATCCATTCTTTCTTCATTTCTCCTTAGCTGCAGCTGTAACTTCACCGTTCCTTTTCTGCGTACAAATACCAGTTCAACCAATATCACCAACAAACTCCACCTGCAATCCATCTCCTCAAAGCCATCAGCTATAGCTAATACAAACTTCACCAGCTCATCTTGAGTTTAAAACCTGTCATAAACATACATCTATACTCTGCTCAATTCCACCAATTCAGTGCAGCAGCAAACTCTAAATGCAGTTTCAGCTCCTTATTCACTGCAATTGCAATTGCAATGCAACTGATTCTGCCACACAACTTCAATCTCTCCATTGATGCTTCAATGTTCTTCCTGAGATTCATATAACTTCAAACTCTATGTCCATCTCAGAAACACCAGCATCAACTCAGTTTCAACACCTTGAACTCAATACAGTTCCTTGAAGCAGCAAATAACCCTACAAAGATTCAACTCTGCCATCACATAAGTCTCCTCAAAACCTTGTTTAGTCTTCCACTTCAATTTTTCAGATAAAAACAACCAGAAAACCCATGATAATCAACCAGCAGCGCCAGTGCTAAATCAACCCCATTAGCTTCAATTCATCACCAACATCTTCTCCAGAACAGCAACCCTTGTAATCTTCATCTGCAAGATTAATACCAACACGAAACCATCTTTGTATAATCATTGGTTACTTCATCACAACAACAATCGAAATCATTTCTTCTCTTTAGATTGACCACCAACAACAGCAAACCATTTCAACAGCATCAAATCCATTACCTCCTCCACTTTCAGATCCATGTCATTCTCTTAATCTCCACAAACCCTAATCTCTGAAATCCGTCAAAATTATCACCAGATTCTTCAACTGATTTTTGTGAAATGCAAACCCTAGCTTCTTCTCGATCTTTGTCATCAAATGAGCTAAGAGTTAGTTGCAAATCGGAATGGATCTACATTTTTGATGCTCGAGATTACGTTTTGGAGAATAGTTTTTCATAGGTTCATCACTAGGTTTATGATTTTTAGTTGAATCGACTGTTTTGGAGGCAGTGGTGCTGCTGCCGGTGGTGTATTGGCTAAAAGGTTCGGATTTTTGATGGATCTGGTGATAGATTCGGTGGATTTTGAGGTGGCGGTGGAATTGGAGGTGGAACGATGGGGTTGTTGTTGTTGGTGGTGGTGATTTCCAGAGAGAAAGAGAAGAGAGATACATGATAACTCACTGAGATGGTGATGATAGAGACGATGGTGGTGTTTGTTCCGTTGGTTGCGATGGCGACGGAGATGGTGGTGGTGACGAAGATGGTGGTGGCGACGAAGATGGAGTATAAGAAGAAGAAGAAATAAAGAAGAAGCTGGAGTATAAGAGTTAAAGGTTAAAAATGGAATTATGTGAATTATTTTTCTATTAATAATTTCACTTCTGCCATTAGGGGTATTTGTAAAGACTCATAAGGGTGTTTGTGCATGACTGATAGTAGGGGCATAAATAACATTCCCACAAAAAAATTATGGGTGGCAAATAGATGGAATCATTAACTAGGAGATTTAATGGATTTAAATTAATAATACTCCCTCCGTTCCGTTTTACTTGATGTTTTTTGGTTTTTTTTGTGTTCCAAAATAGATGAGAGTTTAAGTATTTTTCCCAAGTTCTCACTTATTTGCCCTTGCTTTGGAATCACACCATATCATTAATTCTCATTGTAATCAGCAGGTATATAATTAATCCAATTTTTAAATTTATTTTATGGTGGAATATTTGGTTTATCCCAAGTAAATTACAACAGGATTCGTAATATGCATTAAATCAAGAAACTAAAAACTAGATAATTTAAATTCTTAGGAAGGTATTAATATGGGTAGAATTGGAAAAATTTTACTCTCTTTGTTGTTTCTTAATCTGCGTGAAAAACTCTAGAACGTCAAGTAAAATGGAACGGAGGGAGTACAACATAGGAAATACTACTTAGGACGGAATTTAAAATGAAATCCAATGAATTAATTACGCAATTAATGTATAAAATATCCTTCAAAATCTGACGCATATTTAATGAAATAAATCTCTTAAATACCAAAGCAAAAACACATACAACAAAAGGCATCCAGACTAGTAACTTCTAGATTAGCTAGTGTCTTGTATAACCAAATGCCTTCAATTCGTGAAGCCTTTGCAGCTACTCCTTTGGAAAGAAATCGTGTTTTACCCATCGATTTCGATTCAGTTAACGATGATGTTCCTGATTCACATACATGTCTTACTAATCCAGAGGTGTATAATATCACTGATGAGCGTATCATAGCATCAACAACAATACCTGTAATTGATCTCAGCAACCCTAACGTGGTGAAAGACTTAGATTATGCATGTGAAAATTGGTATGCCTATCAAGTTATCAACCATGGTGTTCCCCGAGACGTAATCAAGAACCTTGAGCTTCATTGCGACCGTTTATTTACTCTTGAAATGAAGAAAAAGTTAAGAGCGGCAAGAGCAGCAAATGGCATCACTGGTTATGGTTCAGCGCATATATCTTGGTTCGAATGTTTTGGGATGATTGGCTCACCTGCTGAATATTGTAAGAAAATCTGGCCTGATCAAGAAGATCAATGCTCCGAATTCTGGTAACGTATTTTCATTCCCCACCAAAGTTAGGGCATGCTACAATTTTATTCTTATACTGTTTCACATTTAAGATCCTGTTTTTCTATACAAAGTCTCACATTCTGGATCCTATTTTTCTATATGAAATCAAAACGATAATAGATTTGAAACTAATGTTTTAGGTATAACACTGCGATCCACTAAAAAAAAACCCTAAATTTGACTTCTCTCTCTAAACCCATCGTTAAGATGGTGTATATATAGCCCAAAATACACTCTTTCGTTAATTAAGTGATCTTTTTTGGGAGGGACTTGCACATAGTTGGCTTTGCTAAAAAAATTACCCGGCATAAAAACTATTTTTAGGCTCGTTTTGTGACGCTAAAGGATGTGTGTCTGGCAATGTAGTGATGCGATGGAAGAATATCAAAAAGAAATGCACAAGTTATGCGCTAAGTTGATGAAGATGGTGATAAATTCATTAGGTATACAAAGTGATGATACTGATGGGTTCATAGGCAACCTAATGAAGAATACAAGTCCGCAAAATCTGCTCCAGCTTAACTCTTACCCGGTTTGCCCTGAGCCATCATCCAAAGCCATGGGCTTGGGTGCACATGCCGATTCATCTTTTTTTACTGTGTTGCACCAAACTCGACCAGGTCTTCAAATCTACAAGGACGGGTTAGGATGGGTTGAGGTACCACATATTGAAAATGCGCTGGTTATTTTTATGGGCGATCTCACTACCATCCTATCTAATGGACGATATCAAAGTAGCATCCACCGTGCTGTCGTGAGTCAGATATATCATCGCTATTCTATCCCTTTTTTCTATGGTCCGCCAGGAGATGTTGAAATTTCACCACTCCTCGAGTTGAGTGGAAAATCTCCAACGTATCGTTCTGTGACTTGGCACGAATTCCATCTCATCAAAGCAAAATATTTCGACAAAGCTCTTGAAACTATTCGTATTGTATCGTAGCTATAAATTAAATTAGAAATAATTCATGTTTCAGGTAAGGAAGATATATATATCTATATTATAAAAAGAAGTGGTGTGTGTGTAGCCTTACAAATCCGACCCTTGATTTCGTAATCTCACGGCGTGGATCAGTTCGTTATATGTTGTATATAGGCGTCCGTCCGATCCCTTGCCTGATATATAATTTTGACGGTGTGGATTATGCCGCGGCCCAAGACAAAGCTAACCTTGGCCTCAACATTATCCTTAAACACGGCTAACCGTGATGGACCTTATATTGGGAGCATGAGGTGTACTATCCTTTGACCAACCCAAATCCGTTGGGTTTCCTGGTTTTGCTTCTTAACATAATTAGATACGTCAAAACCACTTCGATCATTCCTGTTTTAGGAAACACATACCACTTTCCAAAACCAAATACAGCTCTAACTTAATATAATTAACCTATATAAAGAGCATTGAACTGCATGCACATATATCAGCCTAACTGAGCGTATTAACCTATATGTGAGACAGGAAACTTTTTTTAGCACTGATCAACAAAAACTGGGAACTGCTCAAGTGGCCACAGCCCCGGTTAATTTAACCGGACCAACAAAACATTGGGAACTGTTCAGGTAGCCACAGCTATGTGACCCGACCAACAAAGTACGGGCACTAATTCATAGGCTAAATGGTAGATTTCAACCAAAAAATCACAACAAATTTTAATACGAAGACTATGTTGGATCGTAAATTTTCTAATCTACGGCCGAGGCCGCAGGCCGAGGCCAATTTAACCCCACCAATAAAACACCAACACAACAAGCCCAGGTAAGCACTGGGTCGTAGGTCCCGGTTGTAATAACCCAACTAACTAAACACGACATTATAACCTGGACCGACACACATGCTGACTAAAATAAGACTATGTTGGATCGTAAATTTTCTAATCTACGGCCGAGGCCGCAGGCCGAGGCCAATTTAACCCCACCAATAAAACACCAACACAACAAGCCCAGGTAAGCACTGGGTCGTAGGTCCCGGTTGTAATAACCCAACTAACTAAACACGACATTATAACCTGGACCGACACACATGCTGACTAAAATATTATGCGAGGATATGAACAAGCCGACCAATCAGCATAAGAAAATCGATAGAGAGGTAGAGCCCCGGCCGTAGGCCGGGGTGATACCTAGTAATATATAAAACTAGTGCGCATTGGCCATGCGCAAGGTTGTAATGGAATGAACTTACAAAACTCAGGTTTTAATAATATGATAAAAAAAAATTTGGATCATTCCGATCACAATCGCTAATCATGAAAAAGAGTCACCTTTTGACGGTAGAATTAGACGAAAAAAGATAGATGTTCCTCCGGAAATCATGAATTTTGTAAAACAATATAGTAGGAAATACCATTAGGTCCTAAGAATAATATATTAGAGAGAGTCTAGTCCAGTTGAGTCAGTCATGTGTCTGTTTGGTCCTATTTGAGAAAATATATTATAGTTTGGTCCTAGAAATTATGTTTTGGTCCTGGGATGACGTCATGGATGATGTAAATGTCATCTTGTAGTGGCAAAAATACCCTTTTGGGACCATTACATCATCCATGACGTCACCATGGGCATATATACTCAATTATCAAGAGAGTAGAAATCATTTTCAGATTTACATTCTCTCTCCTCCCGGTTCTCCCTTTCTTCTCCGCCGCTGCAATTTTTCTAGGGTTTTTTATTTTTTTCAAATGGTGCAATTGTTTACAAAGATGAACTTGCAGAGATTTATTGCAGAGATTGATTTACAATGATGTTAAAGATTAATTTACAGAGATTATGAAGATAAATTCGAAAATTTACAAAGAGATGATGACGAAATCTTCGAATGTTGTTGAAGAGATTATGACGAATCTGTTGTTGTTGTTGAAGATTCATCTGCTCCCGTGGAAGATTTAATTAGGTTTTATTTTCTTCCTCTACTGTTGAAGTTCATCATGATGTTGCTGCTTGATTATAGATCTGAAAACGACGAAGAAGAAATCACCTTGATTACATGAACCAATGAAGAAGAAATCAGCTTGATGACAGATCTGAAAACGACGAAGAAGAAATCACCTTCTTCCAACATTGAAGTTCTCTGTTCTTTGCTGATTATAGATCTGAAACGACAAAAAGAAATCACCTTGATGACGAGTTCATCCCGTTAACAGCTGCGATGAAGACGACGAAGAAGAAATGAACCGATGCTGCTATTTTAATGAGATGAACTCGTGTTTGAACGAACCAAATATGTTGCTGCTCGTGTTAATGAAATCTGCTGCTGCTCGTGTTAAGATCTTATACGAACCAAATCTGTTGCTCGATGTTTATTCTCAGATCTTATACGATGAAGTCTGTTAAGACGGATGTTTGCTGTTGTTGCTGTTTTTAGAGGCGACGAATAACAACGATGTTGCTGCTGTTGAACGATGTTGCTGTTAAAGAATGATGAAGACGATGAATAATGATGTGTTGTTGATGTTGAAGATGATAAAGATTATGTTGATAATGTTGTTGAAGATGAAGATGATTGTTTCTTGTTCTTCTTGATGTTTTATATGGACTTCATTCCCGGGAATGAAGTTTGTTTTTTAGCTTTTTGTATGGACTTCATTCACGGGAATGAAGTCCATTTTTTAGCTTTTTGTATGGACTTCATTCACAGGAATGAAGTCTCATTTTTTAGCATAGCTTTTTGTATGGACTTCATTCATGGGAATGAAGTCTGCATTTTTTAGCATAGCTTTTTGTATGGACTTCATTCACGGGAATGAAGTCATTTTAGCTTTTTTGTATGGACTTCATTCACGGGAATGAAGTCTCATTTTAGCATAGCTTTTTGTATGGACTTCATTCCCGGGAATGAAGTTTGTTTTTTTTGTATGGACTTCATTCCTGAGAATGAAGTCTATTTTTTTAGCTTTTTTGTATGCACTTCATTCCTGAGAATGAAGTCTGTTTTTTTTAGCATAGCTTTTTGTATGGACTTCATTCCTGAGAATGAAGTCTGTTTTTTTTGTATGGACTTCATTCCTGGGAATGAAGTCTGTTTTTTTAGCTTTTTTGTATGGACTTCATTCCTGGGAATGAAGTCTGTTTTTTTAGCTTTTTGTATAGACTTCATTCCTAGGAATGAAGTCTGTTTTGTTAGCACGGAAAATCTTTTACAAAAAAAAAAAAAAAATTAACACGAAAGGGTATTTTTGTCTATTTAAATATTTTTAAATAATTATGGACCAAACAGTAAAAGCATTTGACCAAAGGACTAAACAGACATGGGCCCACCTAAAAAAGGACCAAACGATATTTTTCCCTCTACATGGAAAACAATGGAAGATTTGGATACCGCTCAGACAGAGTGTTCTGGGCTTCATCCGACTTTGATACCACGGATTTCAAAATACAACTAGGGAAGATGGAGGAACTATCTTCTAAACTTAACGCCTATCATTTTCGTCACTCCTGTTATCTTAATTCACTTGATCGGGAAGTTGAAAACAGTCTTCATCGAATTGTTCAGCTGTTTCCCGGCATCCAAAGTATGGAAGCCAGGGCCGGTCCTGGCATTTGAGTGGCCTTAAGCAATTTTTTTTTGTGGCCCTCTAATAGAGAAAGATGAAGCTCCAAGGAAGAAGTTATTGTTCATTGCAGTTAGAAAAACGTTCCAACAATGATAGCCCAATAATTGATTGTTTTTGTACAATTTTTACAGCAAATTTGTCAATAATGGATACCAAAATTTTCACGACATTTTTTGTCCATAGGTTGTCGAATTAGTATATTCGTGATCTACTTACAACCAGGCATTGGTGGGAGCTTAACTAGCTGGTACTTACGGGTACATACAAACAACTCATAATATGTACAGGATGACACATCTATGCATTTTTCCCACTCCCTTCCACCATTACATGGCACCATTTAAATCCCTTATTTCATTAACTTTGATCACATGGAGAAGTAGGAGATCCCATTCTTATTGGTTTTGGCCAATAGCTACTCCACATGTAGGCGGGGGAAAGGAATGGTGGAAGGGAGTGGGAGTCATTTATCATTTTCGGTTCCGTAGCTGCTGTCACGTTAGGCATTGTAGCAGCCACGTAAGGTATTTGGTGCGCTACTGTGCTTGTACTGGGAGGAACTATGTCCGTTAAGACCAAATGGCAGAACGGTTGAGCAGCTAATAATAATTCCATTTGATCGTTCGTATTCCAATTTTCCTTTCGGGGATAAATGAGCAGAGTCGGGAGACATGCAGTAACTACATTTATTTAATTGAATCTAATAAAGAAAGAACAGTTTCACATTTATGGATAAACAAACCACCATTTTATTTGTTGAACAAAAGCTTTACATATACGACAAGAATTGTTTTTCATCTTCTCGTATCTCAACTAGCTAAGGTCTACTTTGACATTTTGTTGATTTGTGGCCTCCTCCAATGTGTGGCCTCAAGCAACGCTTTGTTTGCTTTAAGGGGAGGGCCGGCCCTGATGGAAGCATATAACAGATTACCCGAAGGCGATAAATATCGGATTGAAGTAACTCTGTATTATAAACAGCTGGACGGTGAAGTCGACTCGGTTCCAGAAGACACTACTGATGCTGCTGAAAGATATCTGCCACACACTGCTGATGCTGAAAGAAATCTCGAGCGATTGCTTGACCTGCTGGTGAGTGACATGGAAAAGGTGCGTGCAGCAAGCAAGCTGTGTGTAGCTTCGGCCGAAGTGAGGTCAAGGGTGCGGAGTTTTATGGGTACCTTGGAAGCAACAGTTGATCGATGCAGTAGGTTTATGGACAATAATGGGAGGGGTCATAAGAGAATAAAACTTGCAGAGCCGGCAAAGGAAGTTCTGTGGAGGAAAAGTTCCAATCTCTATGCAAGGTGATGAAGGAAGTGATAGGTGCTAGAGTTGAGGATGTTGTTGTCTCTGATCGTTTCGGATCTTCCTCTAGTTGTTGTTTTCTGAGGGATTCGAGCAAGGGCGGGATGACAATGGAGATCAACCCCGAGCACTGTCTCATTAAGGACCTCCATAAGAGGTTGTATAGCGGACGGAGTAATGAATTTCACGTGAAGACTATGGTTCTTGTGATGTTTAACTATGCTAACGCGAGCCAGCGAGGACAAATTTACCTGGACGAGTTGAAGATGGTGCAGGACCATCTTCAACTATGATAACGCCCGTCAGCGAGCACAAAGTTGCATGGACGAGTACTCCAAGTCGATGGAGGACCTATCTCGAGTGCGAAGTTGCGTGCACGAGTTGACATTGTTGCTGCGCGATTTGATGTTGGTGCAGGAGCGAGTACGAAGTTGCATGGACGAACTGAAGAAGTTGCAGGACAAATACCAGAGCTTGGAGGTGTTCCAAGAGCAATACCTGAACTTGTTGGTGTGATGAACAGTCTAGCTAGTTTTTGCTGTTTGACATATAAGCTTTAATTTTAGTGTGCTAAGGCCTCTTCCTATGCACATGCCAAAACATGGTATTTGGCATATATGCACCCACTATGGGTATGCCAAACTGCCAAACTCATATGCCAATATGTTATTTCGGCATATAGGCATACACGACGAGTTTCCGGCGAGCGATAGAGTCTTCATCGCTCGATGGTCACACTTGTCGTTCGACGGTCATTTGATCGACAAATGTCAAAGCTCAAGCCGCTCGGTACTTTGATAATCGCTCATCAGATCTTCATCCAACGGCTAATATTTCCCCTACCGGATTTCAACCAATTCCAACCCAACTTCAAATTCATTTCACCATGCATAGTGCATAACCGAAGTGGATTTGACTATAGAGGAAATAACATGGATCATGATAGTTAAGGTGAAATCATCTTAAGGTGAATTTTTCTTTTTTATTGTTCTAATTCGCTACTATGAAGGTGAATTTTTAATGAAATGTAAATCTGGTTTTAATCAATATTAATTTAAAAGATAATTTCCATTAATCTAAAAAAACAAAATTACATTTCACATTCGCTACTCATTTCCTTGTCCGTTTCCTCCTGGACCAAAGATCCAATTGCCTCGCATTTTCCTCGGATCCATAGAGTTGTTCAACAAACTAGTTAAGGTGCCGGTTTGAGACTGACTTGGTGGTTGAGTCTCATCAGAATCACCATAACCTTGATAAGCAATGGGAGTACGGGGTATGGGAACATTATACAAATCTTGAAATACGTGTGGTTGATATTGTTGCTGGAATGGTTGAAATGCTGATGAGGTTGAGGCAATTGGAGTATACATATTTGTTTGCCTAACTACTTCCATGTTCACACCACCACCTGGAGTCAGTATGTCAGTTTGTGAATGACTAAACATACGTGTAGGAGTTGTATCCAAACCAATGTTTTCTTCACCACCGCGTACTCCTTGAGTATCTAACACCATGTTTGGGGTTGAACTTTCTGGATCCTCCTCCATACGACGACGTCTCAATTCATTCTTGAGTATCTAACACCACGAGAATAACAGACGTTCTAGCTCCTCAAAATGGTCGGGGATCAAATATTGATTACCAGCTTCCCTGTTTTCATTCATTCTTACAAAGATAACGTGGAAAAAACTTTTCAACCCGGACACCTTCAACCCATACGCTTTTAATTGTCTATGTGTAGGATTTCCTCCTAATTCATTTGCGTATAAAGGAAGTCTTTCTTTCCATCTATCTTCGATACCCACTTTAGTCTATTAAATGGAATTAAGTTCCCTTGGCATGGAATTCCGGTTAACATGTATAAATCTATCGGTGTAACTCCTATTAACAATAATTATTCATAATTAGAATTTGTTGATTTTTATGAAACAAAACACATAATCTAAAAATTAAATAACTAGAAAAGACCGACTTACCGCATTCAAAGTCCTTGAAAAGAACGTGTTTGTAGTCTTCCACCATCGTTCTAATATAACTTGAACACCTTGAGTCCTGTGGTTTCTAGGTTGTATTTGATATAGATGTCGCCAAGGATATCTTCTCACTCTCTCTTGAACGGCACCAGGAAGTAATTCAAAATTCTACGTAACTCGGTCCATCCACCTCTTAGATGTATGGCGTTACATCGCCCCTCATTATCGAAAGGTGATTAGAGAATACACCTTCACCGGCTACTAGTCTAACATTATTAAACTCATAATTTGTATCCACAAAAAACTTACTCCACTGCCTGGGGTACTTGTAGATGCTTTCCCTTTTTTGTTTCTTTTTTTCTCTCCATATCTGATTAAGATAATCGTTTCAGAAGGTTTTCAGAAGAAGAATTGAGAAGAAAATCAGTGGTTTTCAGAAGAAGAATTGAGAAGAGTTTAGAAGAGGTGGGAGTATAGTTGCGGTATTTATAGGCGGCAGAAACTCGAACGGTGGCGATATTGATTATATCGACAGCGATATAGTGAATTTCGAGCGATATTGACAATATCGCCGGCGATAAAGACTTTATCGCTGGCGATATTGTCAATATCTCTCGCTAGGGAGTCGATCGCTCAGCGGTTTCCCCATAGTGGCGCAAATGGTTTGGCATGCCACCTGGCATGCCAAACACCATTTTTTTGGCATGTGCATAGGAAGAGGCCTAAGTAATGGAACACAATTTGGTGGCTGATACATCGTCTTTAAATTATAAATATAAGCTGTCTGACACTTCTTCTATCAATGTTCCAAAAATTATATGTGTTCTAGTTCAACTCAGCCTGGCGAGCTGACTCAATTGAATGGACAATCATCATAATAAATACCAATACAGGGTCAAGGGAGAATTTGGTGTTTGGTTTTATTATCAAATATTCTTTACAGAGCGAGCCGAAAAAACCAGCTCAAAACCGCCAGACACAAACCCACCCCTGCACGTCTCCCGAGGTTGCGAGCTAGAGCTGTCAACGGGCCAAGCTAGGGTCAACCCTAACCCTAGTACTATTCATCTACAAGCCCAAAATCTCAACCCTAGCCCTAGGCGGGTTGGCTTGGCGGGTTCACGGGTTGGCTTGTTTTACTAAGCCACACAAAATTCAAGTATTTCTATTTAAAAATAATTTTATTTTTTTGGTGGTAATGAATCAATTTATTTTGGATTTGATATCTCTATTTTATTGATATGGAATGTGAAGGGACTGATGATCTAAAATAATACAAAGGATTTAATTACTAATTGTTATTCGTTAATATGTATATAATAAACGTAAAATGTGTTTTTTATTTCTTAGGTGTAGGCTTCTTTGGTTCTATTGAATGTAAATTTCAAGTTATTGGTTGTCATTCAATTGTAAATAAGATATAAATTTCATATTATTGAAAAAATATAAAATGATATCACGGGAAAAAAAATTTGTGTCTCACATCAACCAAAAAATCATACATATGACTATATGAGCATATACTCACGGTTTGACGGGTAACCCGCGGGTTGACCCTAGCTTGGCTTGTTTTCTACTAGGGCTAGATATGCTAACCCTAGCCCGGCTTGTTTAGCCAACGGGACAAGCCGAGCCGGGTTGAAACAAGCCAAGCTAGGTCCAACCCGCAAGCCGGGTTGAAAATTGACAACTCTATTGCGAGCCCACCGGGACCCACATAGAAAATAAAATTGTGTATGACGGTTTTGAGCTGGTTTTGTTTTCTCGGTCTGTAAATAAGGATTGTTTTATTATTCCCTCCGTCCCCTGATAAGTTCAAGGTCTGTAAATAAGGATTGTTTTATTATTCCCTCCGTCCCCTGATAAGTTCAAGGTTTAGAGTTAATTTTTAGTTCTTTAGTAAATAAAGATTTCATATTTTCCCTAGATCTTGTATTCAAATTATTTTTAAAAATTAAAAAAATAATAGAAGGCTCAAAAGAATAATAGAAGGCTCAATTTGTTGGTGATATTAATTAGAGTGCGCTGGGTCTTGGGATGCATTCTCAAAATTTATTTTGCAATTTTTATAAGTACAAAGCGATAGGAGTTTAGTTGGCAATACAATTTAAGATTGAAGTCTCCAATTATTTTGCTTTTTGTGATGCAAACTATTTTGCATCCGGCTTCTTAAATTGATATCTCCTTCTCGTATCCAAAAAACCCTCTTGGTAAATCTTAAGACGTGTAGAGTAATATATTTCACCTTTCTTAAATTTGTTTAGAACATTAATAGCGCGTTTGGATATTAGAAGTAGAAGTCAAAAACAAAAATATTTTGCTTTATAAAAGGTCAACTTTTTTGCTTTTAAAAATTATTTTATAATTTTATACCAAACTAACTTCTCACTTCTTGACTTTTAAATAAATAAGTCAGTGACCCGGGTACAAAATTTGAGAATGACGTCTACCATCAAAAAAAAAAAAATTAAGAATCCCAACGTGCCAGAAACTAAAAACCGGATCCCTAAATATTTAGGAAGGGTAGATTTGGAAGAAGAAAAAAAATAATACTTTCCTTGTCCTAATCTGCGAGCAAATATATATATATACCCAGCCTTCAGCTAAACAGGGACGGAGGGAGTGGTAATTATTACAAAGAAGAGTTATGGCGCTTTCGTCGAACATACCTGACGGAGAAGAATTTGATGATTCTGATTTTGAAGAAGACGAAGAGGCTAATCATGAAGAAAATAAGGCAGATGTTCCTCTGGAAATCATGAACATGGTAAAACATTATACTACATGGCAAACAATGGAAGATTTGGCTACCGCTCAGAGAAAGTGTTGTGGGGTGTCATCTGACTCTGATACTGCGGATCTCAAGATAGAACTAGGGAAGATGAAGGAACTAGCTTCTAAACTGAAAGCCTATCATTTTCGTCACGCCTGTTATCTTGAAAAACTTAATCCGGAAGTTGAAAGGAGTCTTCAACAAATTGTTCACCTGTTCCCCGGCATCCAAATATGGAAGCATATAACCGATTACCTGAAGTCGATCAATATCGTATTCATGTAACTGTGTATGATAAACAACTGTAAGGTGAAGTCGACTCAGTTCCACAGGACAGTATAACTGATACGGCTGAAGGATGTCTCCCAGGCACTGCTGAAGCTGAAAGAAATCTCGAGCGAATGCTTGGCCCGCTAGTGAGTGACATGAAAAAGGTGCGTGTAGCTTCGGCAGAAGTGGGGTCGAAGGTGCGGAGTTATGTCCGTTCCTTGGAAGCAACAGTTCGTCGATGCAATATGTATATGTACACTGAGGGAAATCGTAAGAGAGAGAAACTTGCAGAGCCGGCAGAGGAAGTTCCGGTGAGTGCGGAGGAAAAGTTCCGATATCTGTGCAAGGTGATGAAGAAAGTGCTAGGTGATAGAGTTGAGGATGTTGTTGTGTCTGACCGTTTCGGATCTTCCTCTAGTTGTTGTTTTCTGAGGGAGTCTGGCATGGGTGGGATTACAATGGAGATCAACCCTGAGGACCGTCTCATTAAGGACCTCCAGAAGAGGTTGTATCACGTCCCGAATGGTGACCTTCACGTGAATACTGTTGCTCTTGTGTTGTTTAACTATGCTGACGGGAGTAAGCGAGTACAACGTTGCATGGACGAGTTGAAGATGGTGCAGGACCAATGTGACCTGAACTGTGGTAGCGCGCGTCAGCGAGTACAATTTTGCATGGACGAGTTTTCGTCGATGGAGGACCAAGACCGAGTGCGAAGTTGCATGCACGATTTGACATTAGCGCAGAACGAGTTGATGTTGGTGCAGGACAATTACGGGAAGCGAGTAAAAAGTTGCATGGACGAATTGAAGACGTTACAGGACCAAAACCTGAACTTGAAGATGTTCCAAGACCAACACCTAGACTTGTTGGAGCCTGTGAAATGAACAGTTTAGTCTGGGCTGTCGACGTATAAGCTTTATTTTCAGACAATGGTTTTGGTGGCTGATACGTCATGTTTAAATTATAACTGTTTATTCTTTTTTTTTTTTTGGTAAGTTAAAAAAAATATTAAAAAACTGTTTATTCGAGTGACAGATATATAAGCTATCTGACACTTCTTCTATCAATGTTTCAAAAATTATAGTGAAATCTTGGAAATAGCAAAAGCTGCAACTGCAAAAATCTTATTGAGCAGGCGATTGAAAACCATAAAAAATTGCACAAGGAATCATTCAAAACATAAATAATAGGCTGTTTAAAAAAACATGTACAAATTACACATGAAACCAGCCTATTATTTAAGAACGGAGTAAGCAATATAAAGCAACTTCTGCAAGATTAATATTTGGATGCACTCTCACAAGGTTGTTTTCCAACTCCTGGTAGTAAAAAAGTCACAAGTGCGGTTGAAAATATAATTCGAACAACGACTTCTAGAAGCAAACTATTTTGCTTCCGACTTCTTAAATTAATTTCCTTTGGTAATCCATCCAAACACCCCATTGATAAACCCTAAGAGGCTAAGACGTGTAGAGTAGTATATTCCACTTTCCTTAAATAAAGTGGGAAGGATAAATTTGGGAAAAAATTGAATCTCTTTCCTTTACTTATCTGCCAGCAAATATATAAATAAACGTTCATGTAAACACGGACTATCAATCCTAGTTAGAAATTCGGGATTCGGCAAACGTATGGAATGGCAGATTCGGTCTAAAATTCGGTTAACAGAACGTGATTCGTCAGTAATACGGAACGACATACGTACGTGTATAATTCGATTATCTGAAAATCCGGTATCTATATATAACAAATAATTTGTATTTATAAGGTAATAGAACAATTTTTATGCATATGTGTGAGTTATTTAAAGAAAAACTAAACTTAATATGATGATATTAATAATTTATACAACATTAGTCATCCAAGAAGACGTGGTATAGTGGTTTAGATGCTTGGTTAGTGAGTTAGAGATCTCTCTCACCTTCACCTTCAAATCTCTTCAGTCATTTTTGTTTCATAAAAATTACAACAACGTCTAATATTGGGTCGTGTATGCTCGGGAGGCAGTAAAGCCAAATAGTGGGGCCTTTGAAAACGTAAAAGCTAAAGAATTTACGGCGAATTAAACGGACGTATCATTCGGGATACGGAAATGTCACATAATACGCGACTTGGGTTCGGAGTTACAAACGTACGCGAATAAGACGGTAAAATTCGTGATACGGAAAAATTCGCGAATGATTCGCAAACTTAGTAACCAGGCTATCAATTACTTACAAAGAGGAATTATGGCGCCTTCATCGAACGTACCTGAAGGAGAAAATTTTGATGATAATGAAGAAAAAGAGGTACCTTTTGACGGTAGATGTTCCTCTGGAAATCATGAACATTATAAAACATTATACTACATGGCAAACGGTGGAGGATTTTTGGATAACGCTGAGACAGAGTGTTCTGGGATGCCTGATACTGCGGATCTCAAAATAGGATTTGCGCCACGCCTGTTATCTTAGTAAACTTGATAGGGAAGTACTACTAATGCTGCTGAAAGATGTCTCCCAGACACTGATGATGCTGAAAAAAGTCTCGAGCGAATGCTTGGCACATTAGTGACTGACATGGAAAAGGTGAATGCAGCCAGCAAGCTGTGTTCAGCTGCGGTGGAAGTGATTTCCAGGGTGGGGAATTTCGTCGATACCTTGGAAGCAACAGTTGATCGATGCAGTAGGTTCATGGACAATAATAGGCATCGTAACAGAGTGAAACTTGAAGTTCAGGTGAGCGTAGAGGAAAAGTTCCGGCATCTGTGCAAGGTGATGAGGAAAGTGCTAGGTGATAGAGTTGAGGATGTTGTTGTCTATGACAGTTTCGGATCTTCTTCCTCTAGTTGTTGCTTTCTGAGAGATTCGAGCAAGGGTGGGATGACAATGGAGATCAACCCTAAACTTGTTGGAGACGGTGAAATGAACAGTTTAGTCTTGGCTGTTGACATATAACTTATAAGCTTTATTTTGAGTGTCCTAATGGAACACTATACTTTTGGTGGCTCTTACATCATCATTAAATTATTAACTGTTTATTCGAGTGTCAATAAGCTGTCTGACACTTCTTCTACCAATGTTTCAAAAATTATAATGAAATTTCAGAATAGCAACATCCGCAACTGAAATGCCATTAGAAACCATAAAAATATATTGCACAAGAAATTGAGAAAATACGATCAATTTCCAGAAGCAAAACAAAAGCTGAATTATCAGAACCCCCAGTGTACAAATTGATCGAGGGTACAAATAATTTCTCTCGTAGTCCATATTTACTTAGCCTGGTTTGATCTTTCCATACTGGATCATACTATATCTCTCAATGACACAATCACTCAGTAAATCACACTTATCTACACCACAATGTTGGATCACACTGACGGGGAAGAAATAGTTCCTCGTTACTCGTTCAACAGAGAGGGGCAGTGGATAAAACAACGTGGACAAAAATAAAATCGAATAAAGAAAACATCGTGCCAAGAACTACCTTCAAGAATTAGTACTTCGCGTCTTCGCTGTATAGGGCCTCGAATAACTTGGTTGACGATCTTTTAGGGGTTGTGCAACTTGTGCTGTTCCAGCAATAGCAATCTTCCCCAGACCTACTTCCATTGCTTCTCTTTCATCTCTGTCTCTACTTTTCATATCTGAATTATCGCCATCTGCAACTAAGGTTTCAACTGCGGGCACTGAAGATTCACGAAGACTAGGGCGTGAAGTGAACCAAGAATGTTCAAGACACTGAGCAGCTGTTGGTCGCTTCTCAGGAACAAAATCCAGTATGGGTATCAGAAAGTCGGACAATTCTTTTGCGTCTTGTTCACTAAACTCGTACTTCTCCATCAGAACTTTTTTAAGGGGCCAGAAGCGTAACCGACGGATGTGCCTTAGATCACCATATCTATTGAAAAAGTCTCGTGAATACCGTCCACCTAATGCAATCTGAAAAAGACAAAAGAAGCGTAGAATCACAAAACTGAAAATGAGACACTTCCAGTATTCACAGGGATAATCGGCTTACCTTGCGTGGCATCATTCCAAGTAGTTCCATCATTAGAGCTAAGTGGTCCTGTGAAGGAAAACATCGTCAGTAATCAACCATACTTCAACCCTGTTCTGAGCACTTGTTTTCAATCTTCAAATAGACTTACTAATATTATACATTCTATACATAAGAATGAACGAACTATCAAAACAAGAAATTTACATGATTCTCGTTCCTAAAAAATGAACCTATGACTCCAGTAACAGAATTGATGATAGAAGATAGAATAATTATAACAACATATGCAAGCAACTAACAGCCCATGACAGTCAAATCTTCAGAGGAAGCAAACTGAGGTAACAGAAATCAACATGAAACGAATGACAAGATGCAAGGTTAGAGTGAGATGGCATGAAAAAGAACCAAGGAGATATCCAGTCACAAGCAATTTTCAACCCCAAGGTGCAAAAAAATAAAAATTCTGCTACATGTCCAATATGTGTTTTTATTATAGGCTTTTGTGCATTCTCCCTAGCACGTGCAGAATCACAAGAAAATGATTCAAAGTCAGTGACAATTAATAATTCAACATTGACTTCACCAACCCTTCCCATCGAATCTGTTTCTTCCCATTGAAGTAACTTAAACCATAGACAAAACAACGTCATACTGCATTTCATAGTTCTCTTCCTTCTATTTAGTAAACATAAGTAAATTTTGATAAGTCTTTGTCAGATATGTAGAATTTATTTGACACATGCTGGACTGAAAGCCATTAATGAAAGCAAAGCGATTGAAACCTCTAGAAATATGCCCAGTACAGATAAGTGACTATATGTTCCTTACTGAATTATACACGAGAGAAAGCTTAGATAAGAGATGTGAATGGAAACGAAGTTTCCCAGAGCTCAAATAAGCTGGATAAAAGTAAGTCTTTAAGCGAGGGAGGTAAAACGTAATACCTAGAAAGAAGAGGGTGTGAGCCGTGTGACATAACTACCTAAGATGGACTATAAATTGATAAGAGTTGAAGTAAACCTAAGAGGTGTACATTTCTAACTTTGACATCCCACATCAATTGCCAAACCGACAAACAGATTCCAGATGGTTTGCCTATCAAAAATATGGAGGCCAGAAAAAGAAAGATAATTTATGCCACCGATATGAATCATCAAATTACTTGGTAAACAATACCTTTAGACCTGTTGTCTTGGACCACTATGGCCAGACATCCAATTTATATTGAGACACGTAACTTCAATTTCATGGTACGTCGTAGGACATGTCAACTGTCAACACATGTAGTGTTGACACACATTCTTTATCAAGCAATTAAACAACTACACCAACCCTCAACTTACCAGGTAAATTTTAAACACTCAAGTTACCAACTACGGTACAATGTACAGTACAGATCCACACTGTTGATGACTACACTAGTTCCAGGTTATTGTGACACATTATAAAATGAACAATATCGAGAGTAAAGTCTGAAGGTAAAACAAAAATTTATATTCAAGTTACAATGAGAAATTGCAGCCATACCTCATCTCTGTCAAAATTGTCACCGCTGTGAGGATCAAAGAGAACATCCCCAGTTGCCAACTCAAAACAAATGCAAGCGAAGGACCATAGATCAGCTGAGGTAGAATATTTAGATCCAAGAAGAACTTCTGGACACCTATACTGTCTTGTCTGAATATCACTTGTGAATTGTTTGTACGTCCAACAGGCATTCCCAAAATCAACCAGCTTACACTTGAGCTCCACTGATTCCAACATCTTCTGCCTCATAGAGCGACTAGGTCTCCCATTTGCTTGACGGGTATTCTTTGCCTCATCAACCTTGGACAAATTATCTTTAGAGCTAGAACTATCCGGCTCGTCTCCCTTAGTAACTACATTTGAATTTGCATCACAAGCAGCTTCAACTGCCCCATCAGTTGCTAAATTCACTTCCAAATCCTCAACAACTTCCTTCCCTGTACAACCTGGTGCTGGCCGTTTCACCTTTCTCCGAATCTTCTTCTTCTGTCCCTTCACTACATCTCCATTTAAACTCTTAGTTTGTCTCGAAGATCCAGCTTCAACCATCAATCTACCCTTACCATTAGCAAGAATAAGCGGTGTCCCAGATCTCCTAGGATCCTTAGCTGGATCAATCGTCGACAACAACAATATATTCTCCGGCTTCAAATCCGTATGTATAATGGACAATTTCCTATGCAAGTAATCTAAACCAACTAATATATGATAACAAATTTCCTTAACCATATTAATCGACATCCCACGATAACTCGAGTACTTAATAACTGTCAGTAGATTATCACCTAAATACTCAAAAACCATACAAACATGTTGCCCATTTGGTCCTGAATGTTTGAAATGATCTAATAATTTCACAACACATTTCCTATCATGTAAATCTCCTTCTGATATTTGTTTAAGTATTGTAATCTCATCCATTGCTGCTTCTGTATAATGCTGTGCACTCTTTTGTACTTTCAATGCCACATACCTCTACAAATTGAACAGCAAAAAATCCAAATTTCACAAAAATTTCACAAACCCAGAATTTAAATCCACAAATAAACAGGAAATTGAACAACTTTAGGGAAAAGGGGCAGAGAGCTTACTGAATTATGAGTATCCCATGAAAGCCAAACAGTAGAGAAATGACCCCAACCGAGTTTGCTCTGAACAACATAACGATTTCTGTTAAATGTATCACCGATTCGAACAGGATGATAACCCCCTTTAGTGTAATCTTCTGTTCCTTCATCTTCTGATGTGAAATTATCATCACTGCTGTTACTGTTTTTATCATCGGCATCAATGATTTCATCATCCCTTTTCTGATCCGCCATTGAAATTGGGATTTTAAAAAATTTGGGGCTTTTGATTTTCTTGTGTAGAAGTTGAAATAATACTTTGATTCTTCTTTACTCAATCAATTTTGATTGTTGGTGGCGACAACTCAATAATGAAGAAAGAGAGAGACTTTTTTTTTTGAATAGAAGAATGAAAATTGATTAAAGAGAGAGGGGATTGTGTCCGTCTTTGTGTCATACAGTGCGAGACAATGGCTAAGGGGAGAAAAATATCCTCCCTGGTTATGGGTCTTGACTCTTGAGCATTCCACCCAGCAGAACAGGATATGGGGTGTTTAGTTATGTCGGGAAGACTAAATTACTCTTTATGTTTGTATATCCTTGTCCCTGGTTGTGTTTTTTGTTTTTTTTGAAGCACCTAAGTATATTATAAAATTAAATTTTTATTACACGAGGGAATTTGAAACCCATAGAGTCTCTCAATAAAATTTGATTGATGCAAGGTGGGATAGTCTGGTCCCAAATTTTAGTTGAATAATTTGTTGCTTGGCTTTCGGGGACGGAGGTGGGGGTGGCTTAGGTAGGCTACAGCCCACCCCAAAATGTGGAAAAGTATATTTAGTGTAGCCTAATTGTCAAGAAATTATAGATTAGCCCAGGGTAAAAATTCTAATTAGCCCATTAGTATGCCATATTCACATGACTCTTTTCAATTTTCATTATTATGCTGTGTTTTTTTTTGTTCCTTTGAACTTTTCTGTTCCGGATAGTGCTTAAAAATTAGAATCGAAGATGGAATTTACCCCTACTCCACCACAATCTGACCTAATTAGGCCATGTTGTTTCCAAATACTTACTAAAACTTGGCTCATGCGTAAACTAAAAATTAGCCCAAATCTCATAATCTATTTAGCGCATGCTTATTTTTTTCTTCTTAAACAATGACGAAAGATTGATGTGTAAATGTTTCGATGTATCGGTTCATAATTTCATTATCTCGATTTGAAAACTATACAAACATATAGAAATAAGATCTAAAATATTCTAAGTGGCCTTCGGCCGCACTTTTGTATAATAAATACTAAGTCTTATTATACATTGGTATGCGCAATTTAAAATATTGTCACTGAGCTGAACCTTAACATACAAAAGATGATAAGCAGTGTACATTGGTTTGATCGCTGTATATAATTTTGAGAACTTTAGATTGCTACAATCTGTGTGTTTGGAAGAAAAAAAAATTTAGCCCACCTAAACACAAAATCCTGGTTCCGTCGCTGTTGGCTTTCGTTTGTTAGACCGTCTGCTGCTTGATTTCCCTCTCGATAGGTGTGCTGGATATCGCAAAATGGGATTTGTCTCAGTCTTTTTTTTATGGGTTATTTAACGTTTGGTACCCAGCAAATGTCCAACACCTAGCTTTGGTACCCAATATTTGAAATATTAAGGATTGGTACCTTGACTCGTAGAAGAATGTCAAGTTAAACTGTCAACTTTGATATTTATAAAAATTTTATTTTAAATCCCAAAATCACCCTTTCATCCGACGGCCCTGAAGAAAGATCCTAGATGAAGCCGTTGCTTTTCACCCTCTCAAGTGTTGACTAAAGTCTTAACAACTATATAACGTCCTCTAAGAATGTTTCAATGATTGAAATGAGAGTTTAGATTATATAATCATTTGTGCATATAAGCATTGTTGTGGAAACACATAAATGTATAAGTCCTTATTCCTTGAACCGAAGTTTGCGAATTTTGTTGATCAAGAGAACCGGAACAAGAGTCTTTAACTCAGTCCGCGAACCCAGTCCGCGAACTGGCGGAAGTTCTCGACCTGAGAAAATCTGCTGGAGTTTGAGATTTCTTTCCGGGAACTTAATTCCGCGAACCTAGTCCGCGACTTGAGTTGGTTATATCTAAAGACGATTGTTCTTGAACTCATGTTTATGTAAACTAAGGAATGCTTTTGCAAACCGTGGCTATAAAGTTCATGAACCGATTCAAGTGAATCAAATCATTTTTGCTTCGATTGTGTCTTGTGTAGTTACATAAGATCTAAGCAATTGAATAACTATCTAACTAGTTCATTTGAGTCATTTGAACTAGTTATAGTGAAGAAGAATATGGTTGATATGAAATTGCTCATATGGTTAACCATTTGGTTAACTATTGTTGAACCAACAAATGTACATGTTTGGGTACGGTTACACAAGCCTAAAATATGCATTTCATTTGTGTGTAACAAGCTAAGTTTTCAATCTAACGGTTGTGAAATATTAGCTTGAATCTAATCATGTTTTCATCTAACGATGAATATTGAATGCTTTGTTACCAAGATAACATTGATTGCAAACCCTGATTTGAAAGACTATATAAGGGAGAACTCTAGCAACTGGGAAACCTAATCCCCACACCTTACGTGTGATACTAGTTGCATAAGCTAGAGTCGATTCTCCTTTAACCTTTGGTTTCTTCTCTAAACCAGGTTAACGACTTAAAGACTTCATTGGGATTGTGAAGCCAGACCGATACTTCTTTCTCGTAGTTGTGTGATCTGATCTTGTTGTTTCTATAGTACGAGTACAATCGTAAGGATTGGCTTGAGATTGATATCTCCGATAGGCAAGTTAAAAATAAGTCACAAACATCTTCATCTCATCGTTTATGATTCCACAATATCTTCTTTCGCCGCGTCGATTAATATTATTGTGAGGTGATTGATAATACTAGGCTGTTCTTCGGGAATATAAGTCAGGGTTATCAATTGGTTCATGTTCACCTTGATTTATCAAAAGACGGAACCAAACTCGTAGGTATATTCTTGGGAGACTGATTTATCTATTACCGTAGACTTTTCTGTGTGATACAAATTTGTTTATTAAAGTCTTCGATTTTGGGTCGTAGTAACTCTTAGTTGTGGGTGAGATCAGCTAAGGGAATCAAGTGCATAGTATCCTGCTGGGATCAGAGACGTAGGAGCATAATTGTACCTTGGATCAGTGTGAGATTGATTGGGGTTTAACTACAGTACAGACCGAAGTTAGTTTGAAATAGGCTAGTGTCTGTAGCGGCTTGATACAATGTGTGTTCAATCTGGACTAGGTCCCGGGGTTTTTCTGCATTTGCGGTTTCCTCGTTAACAAAATTCTGGTGTATGTGTTATTTCTTTTCCGCATTATCACTACACCAAATTCCCAGATTAGTAACAGAAATTCGTAACGACTTTCTGGCCATTACGAAATTCCCGTTACAAAAATATTCGTAACAGGCAGAGACCGTTACGAAATTCGCAACAGAGTCCAGCCGTTACGAATTTTTTGCATAGGCGTGCCAGTCATACCTGGGTCGTAACACCTGGAGTCAATGAGTGTGCCATTCACATGCGTACCATTGTGTTTCCACCCAAGAGGACCAACATTAGAGGATATTTCCCCCCATGCGTGTGCGATTCACATGCGTGATTTCTGTATACCCTAATGAAACCACATCCAGAATTTCATTTTTCGTTTCTTTTTTTTCTCTTCTGCTCCTAGCTTTTTTTTTATTCCTCTCGGTAGATGAAACCAGATCGTGTTTCTGCTCTCAGCCTATCTTTTCTTTCTCTCAGCCGATGAAACCAGATCGAGTTTGATGAATCGGTTTCGATTCAGTTTCTTCATCATCTATAATAAGATTATTAGGGATTCATAAATCGATTTTAGGGTTTCAGTCCGTATTATGATTCATTTTTTCGATTTTAGTTTGGTCGTCGGAGTTCACACTTGGAAGAACTGATCTTCACTCTCAGATAATCGTGAGAAAGCATCTGTTCTACTTTGTTAATTTAGGTATCTAATGTTGGTTTTGATTTCGATTTATTTTCATCTAGAGTTAGGTATCTGTTTTAGGGTCTATTTTTAAATCGATTATGAGATTTGGCTTTATAATTTAGGGCATTTATTCAGATGCAGATGAGAATGAAGTTGATAAGTTGACTCATAAGCTACAAAGGGTTGGGAATCTTGGGATTTCTTCTGGTAGTGCTGATGGTACAGTTCGTATTCCTTTCTCATATAAATCTAGGTATCAATATTTTTGTTTTTGTTTTTTTATAATTGTTAAGGTATAAGGAATTTCTTTCATTACGGTTTTGATGAATTTTGTTTTTTTTTTTATTTGCTTGTTTTTTATTACAGAGGTTCTTCTTCTTCCTCCATCAGTTGAAAACTCATATGATATTATAATGGATTTGTTGTTTTTTTTCTTCAAAATCATGATGAGTTGGTTGCATTATGGCAGTGCTATGTGATTTCTTTACTGAATTTTGATCCTTTAGTGCTAATGGAATCAAACACTACACTATAGTTGTTTGATAAAATTCTTCAATGTGAAATTTATGATTTTTCTTTGTGGAAAATTAAGATGGATTCCTATCTTAATTGGTGGTTGTCTGGCAGATGCCAGAATAATAGTGAGCTGATATCTTAGTCACTGAACTCCCTTTACTTATGTCCACTCATGCCCCCTTCTTTGTTTATACACTGAATTCCTAATCAATCAACCACTTTAGGTGACTATTCTAGGCAATTAAAAATCACATTGAAACAGTTATACTCTGTGTTTCGATGGGTGACTTAATTAATGAGCTAGTGCTTATGTTAGCAAATCTAAGGTCCGTAAAAAAATGTGAATTCAATAATTCATTGTGACGTCAGTTTTAGGCAGCTGTTGCTGGATGCTATTGCTGGCTTAATAAGAATGGTGTTTCTAGAGAAGGAGAGACAAATTTTGAATTGGATGCTATTGCTGGCTTAACAAATCTAGGCAAAAACTAGACTTTTTAGGCTTACAATTCAGATTTTTTCTTGTCAAATTAAATTTTTATTTTATAAATGGCTCTACAAACCTTGCAATTAAATCAAATATGTCCCTGTTTCCTTGCCAACTAATGCAGTATGCAAGCCTTAGTTTAGCCAGTGCATGGGTTTAGCCCTTGTGTAGTTTTTAGGATATGGTTATAGTAGTAGGTTAAAGCTAGGTTCTACTACATCATTCATTTCATTTTAGTGCTTGCAGGGACATTTTGTTATATATATTTTAATCCGGTCAAACCCTTTCTGTGCCGCACTCAATATTGTACTTACATTCATTTTAGCTGTTAGCTTATAGGCACTCTAACTTAATCCCACTCACTTGTCATGAAAAAAGATCACTGCATGAATACAGATAATAGGCACTCGTGTTTTTTTTTTTTGAAGGGAGGCACTCGTTTGGTAAAAAGTGAAAATGCTTCAAATATCATCCCTACTGTACCAACGGAAAATATTTTACAAGTAATTGCAGTCATCGCATAGGAAACCTTACCCTTTGTATACTCATTTATCTATTTATTTAAGTGATTTCAATCTCCGCTGGGAAAATCCCGACTATCTGGTTGGGGATAGGTTCTAGTACATCATTCATTTCACTTTAATGCTTGCAGGAATATTTTGAAATATATTTTTGTCTGGTTGAATTCTTTTCAGTGCTCCATGTGATATTGTGCTTACATTCGTCGTTTTTTTTTTTCTTTTCTTTTTTTTCTATTAGCTTATACTTGTTTTTATCTTTCACGTTTTAAATTTTCTTTATCAAACTTATGGAGAGTGAGTTATCGAGTGCCGCAAATGGGAGAACCACTTGGACTCCTCTAATGGATCAACCGTTTATAGAACTTATGGTAGAACAAGTGGTTGATAAACAATTACTTGATGGTCAATTTAGCAAAACTGCCTTAGTGAGCATCGTCACCAAATTCAAAGAAAGCTTTGGTGCTTGTTTTGATTGAGTGATACTGAGATTAGCAGTAGGAGAAGCTTGCTGGTAATGGAAGTTTAATTCAGTTCTTACTCACTTTTTGTTGGAGCTAGCTACTAAGAAGTGATATGTTCGCCTTTGATTACCGGGGGAAGAGCAAAAGAAACCGGATATTCTTTAAAATGTTGTATTTGTTAAGACTCTCATAAGCAGTGGAAGAACAGTAAGTCTTCTTGAACTATTGAGTTAGATTTGACTATGGTGTTCAATGGATTTGAAATTGGTTAAGTAATTTACTACATCCTCTCTTATTGTGCATTCTATGTTAATTGCTGCATGACTTATACTAACTACACGTGTCTTGCTAATAGCGCAGATACTGTGTGGTTTTTGATCCCTTGGATGGTTCTTCCAACATCGAATGTGGTGTTTCCATTGGAACCATGAGACCCTTTTCTTGAAGAATGTTTTTCGTTCAGTATTTATGTTTAATGTCTTTCATTTTTTTATTCAAATCTCTGGTTTTTCCTTAATGTTGCGGTACATTTCAATATGTTTCTCTTGAGAGTAAGTTCAACATACTTAATTGAGATCACTAGAATGATTTACTTAAGTCTGAATTGTTGAAGGCATGATCTTGCAGTTTGGGTTGAGCACTGGAACTGGTGTCAATGATTTCACACTTTCACTCTTGGTGCATCGCTTGGGGGGTTCATTATGAATCATCCTGACATTAAGGTTTGTATGCAGTTTAAATGTTACATACTTATTTGTTATTTCTTACATTGAAAGATTTATGCTTGCCACACATTTCTTGTGAATTTATGTATTTATGGTTACTCATCCGCACTTGCCTACAGATTCCAAAGAAGGGAAAAAAATCTACTTGAGTAAACGAGACTAAGTTATGCTTTCTCATCTGTCGTTACTGACTTGTCTTTTTAGGCTTATGTTTTTTGACTGGAGGTCAGTGAAGCAGCATAGCAATATTGTGCTGAGATGGGAAGACCAGATTACAGGTGATCGAGGCATTGAAGAACAATGACGTTGGTAGGTTTCGTGAAATGTTGTTGGAGCAACAGACCAGCTTAAGTTGTGCTTTATCTCATAGTTATTTTTGATCCTATTAGCTTCAATTATTCTCAATGCTGAAGAGGTGTTAATGTATGCTCAAATTTGAAGAATTATATCTGCGTTCGATTGGTTACCCCCCAATTTAAATCTTAGCTTCTTAGCGGTTTTGATTTTGTTTTCCACCTTCTTTTTGCAGGCCGATTCTTTGTGCGGGAACTAGAAGCGGCTTGGTTATTATCCTTATGAATAAGTCGGGGATTACGGAGAGCTTGATGAAGAATGCTTGGCAACTATCTCGCAAGTTTTGATTAAGTTGTATGCGAGTTTTGAGGTGAACTTATACTGACCTAAGTGATAAGGAACTGAACTTAGGAAGTTTTTATGTATTTCCCTGATTACAAAAAAAAAATTTGTACTTACCAGAATTGATGTTCTTTTTTGATATGAATTGATTGATTGAATTTGAATGTGGTATGAATCGAATGAATATTGATATGGATTGAATGAAGAAACTATTGTTGAATGTGGTAGAACGAAAGGAATGCAGGTTATTTGTATTTCCGTCGAGAAAATGTCTTCTGCGGTCAATATTGCCTGGTCAAAATTGGTCGGGGTTGACTAATTTTGACCAGTCAATATTGATCGGCAATAATTTTTTTGTTACAAAAAAAATTTCAGTAACGGCTCGGAGGAGTTACGACTGTCGAGTTTCAAAAATTTCGTGACGGCCTTCACTTCATTACGACTATACGTAATAATGGCTCAAGCTTTATTACAAACGCCGTTACAACCAAAATTAACGGCCCCATTGCTAGATTACAAAAAAATTGTAACACCCCTTTTTGAAACAGGCAAGAGCCGTTACAACCCATTTTAGTAACAGCTCAGTTGTGTTTCTAATCCCCGAATTTGGTGTAGTGTATATTTTGTTATATAATTGAAATATCACTGGTTGTGCATTGTTCAATCAATTAGAATATTCGACCTTTTGGTTGTTGTTTTAAATTGATTGACACTTGGATATTGGTCTATGGTACCATCCAAGTTATCTCTCTAGTATTTGATAAAGACTCGCAGATTTCTATTTGCTTGAGTATATATCAAATCGGGAGATTGAGATATAAACTCTTTGATATACTTTTTATCTAGATTGAGTCTGACTGTCTAGTTGATTCTCTAGAAAGTATATTGGAGTTTGTCCATACATATTGCTAAGCGAAATATTGGGTGTGGTTGTTGTACCCCGCTTTTTCATATTCATTATTTGTGCGAAATATTATCAACAAATCTGGGCAACCTAGAAGCAAAAAGATGATAGGAAGGCTCGCATTTCACAAAAAGCTCCTTCAATATTACATCGATGTATGCTTTGATGATCTCCTCATCTCCTATAAAGCAACTCAAGATAGTAACCACCAGCTATAGAAAATTCTTCATTCCTATAGCACCTCTGCAGGACAACATATTAATACTGCAAAATCCACAATCATACACCACCCAAACCTACAACCACATAACATAGAATCCCTATAAAGATTCTTCAACATGACAACAACATCAACACCACCTATATATTTGGGAGTACAATTCAAACATGGAAGAACTTCTCGCCATAACCATTACTTCAAAGGTTGGCACGCAAAGCTCAAGGTTGGATGACAAAATGCCTTACGCCAGGAGGAATGTTAGTACTTATTAAACCCTCTCTCACACCCACTTCCAACCATCTTATGCAAACACAGTTATTTCCCACACACGTCCACAAACAAATTGATAGAATAACTAGGAACTTCTTCTGGGGCCATGACTCAATCATGTTAGGAAACTCCATCCATTAGGTTGGATCAAGCTAAACAAACCAATTGCATAAGGAGGACTAGGAATTAGGAAAAATATCCAAATAAAGCTTTGCTCATGAAAAAAATCTGGAACATTCACGACAAACCTCATTCCATCTGCACCAAACTATATACCGAGAAATACCTCAACCATCAACCTATATTTCAAGGTACCATCCACGTACCTAGTACCGTCAGTCCTCAATGGGAGCATATGACAACTCTCGTTCCTTTCTTCAAATAGTTAATTTTTCACCGCGTAGGAAACAGTTTAGGAACGCCTATCCAGGCTAATTGGATACCTCATTATCAAAACATGAACCCTACCCAATGCTACCCTATCCAAACAGTGGCAGATATCATCGACCCTATCACTCATAATTAGAAACATGATCAATTATTCACCCTTCCACCGAAATCAACATATAATAAACATCCATATCCCAATTGACAACACCCGGAAAAAATCATTGATCAATGTATAATTGGTAAATATACAACCGCTTCTTGATATAATAGTCTAATACAACACGATATCATTTCACACCAAAACCCCCTTCCACACACCAAATTCCTATGGACTTTACCATGTCCACAAAAAATTCAGCTTTTCTTGTGGAAAGCTATCAACGAAGGTCTTCCAACCTTCTCTCTATTACACCATATCAACCTCTCCAATTCCAATCTATGCCCAAGATGTAGCACCGCACCAGAATCAACGAAATACATGCTTATACACTGCCAAACGGCACTAGACACTTGGAATATACTATCCAATCTCATAATAACTACTCAACCCAACGGAAATAACCATTCAATTACTATAACAACACAAACAACAATAACCCAATTACTTCAAACTCCAGCCAATACATCTACTATCACATCCTACTGTTGTATCCTTTGGTCCCTGTGGACAACCAGAAACGAACTATTTTTCAGACATGCCAATTCAACACTAGAAACAATTCTAACGAGAGCCTTACAACAACAACAAGAATTTGAATGGGAAAAAAATTTCAACCCACCAGTACTCCCTGGGGAACAACCAACCAGGATTAGTACAAGCAACCTCAGAACAAAAATAACAATTTCCGTAGAATGGACCAGGACTGAGAACTGCACCCAGGAGAAAGATAAATACTGATGGAATATCTAGGGTACACCCAGGACTGACAGGAGCATGGATTATTTGCAAAGACTCAAATGCCAATACAATAATGGCTATTGCACAACCTTTAGGCATAACGGATTCCATAACCGCTGAGACACGGGAGACTGTGCTAGCAACCATACAGGCGACGGAAAGACAATGGAACAAAGTGTTGTTCGAAATAGACTCAGAGAATCTCATGAGATTCATAAAACCCCCAACTCAAGCTCTGTGGTATATTTCAGAAATGATTGCAGAAATAAAAAAAAAAGGGATATTTAACGTTTGGTACCCAGTAAATGTCCAACACCTAGATTTGGTACCCAATATTTAAAATATTAAGGGTTGGTACCTTGACCAACATCTGACTGTTAAATACTCTGTTTGACCAAACTCTTTTTATTTTTTTTATTTTTAATTAGAAAATAAAATTGGTTTGACAAGTTTACCCCTAACAACAACCATATTCCTCTATCTTCTAAGCTTAAATTGATTACCAACTTCCACAGCCTATACATAAAAAATGGAGTGTAGGAATTGATTAGGAGATCATCAATGATGATGTCTCGCACAACCTTTTCCCATTATCTCAGAACTTTCCAATTTGGAACAACAACTACTTTGTGCAACATCATTTCTAGGGTTATTTCTATAATCAACTTCAGCGATTTCCACGGAAGTTTCAAAATCACCACCGCAAGAATATTCACTAATTAATCTTTCTGTCTACAACGTTATGTAACATAACCAGGAAGAAATTCATTACAAGCAACACCACCATTCGACCCACTCACATTTTCTTCCCCAATTTAACTCAATCAAACCACTAATTATCACCACCAACACTATTCCATTATCAACACTCGAACAATCACCACCACAATCTGCCGGCCGCTACTATAAACAACATTAGAACGAAACCCACTTTCCGGAAATACTCCAATTGAAAGATCAAATATACCATAACTCTTATCCTAAAAAATAAAATCAATCATACAGAAGTGAATTTGTGAAAGAAAACATGATACTCGAGGAGTTATTAGACCATGATGAAACAAAAATTGTTTTTGTTCATAAAAACTTTACATCAATTGTTATTGTTCTTATTGTTTTTGATTCATCCTCTTTAGAATTTGGGGATTTTGTTTAGAATTTCAAAAAAACAGGAAGGGGGGAACGAAAAGAAGGTGATAAGATTAGAAGAGGAGAGCTTGATAAATGTAGATTTTATTTTTTATTTTTTTGTAACTGAAGTCATCAATGTTTCCGAAAAGTTACAGAAGATGAAATGAGGAAGAGGACGAAATGGGAAAAGAAGAAGATAAAACGAAGGAGGAAGCGGACTGGGGCAATTTTTAAAGTGATTGAAACATAACATGACTTTCGTCACTAGGTAAAGATGAATTTGGCTAAAGCGAAATCCTACCAACACATATTTCTAGAAATAGATAGGCGAGATAAACTCGGCTCGAAATACCAAATGTGTATAATCAAAGTATATATAGCAAAATGACTTTTTGTCTCAAGATAGGAGATAAATAGACTTTTGAGTGATAGATAAGTTCAAGTCTCCACATACCTTTTAGTCGATGAAGATCCACCAGTTCCTTGAGTTGTCATTCGTCTTGTATGATGATTGCCATGGAGTTCTTGAGCTCAAATACACTTTCTATCCTAGTCCGAGACCTTAGCTATAGTAGACTAGAAATCAAGACTTATAGTTTTTATCACTAACATTGACAAACATGCTTGAGATAGCAACGCATGCGAGTTCGACCTAGCAATGCTCTAACAATCTCCCCCTTTGTCAATTTTAGTGACAAAACTATCAACATATGCAATACAAAAAATAAATAAATTAACTTTTGTAGCTCCTATTCCACATGTCTAATCTTCAACATTACTCGAAATCTTCGTCACTTCCAAGTACTCCAATGATGCCAAAGGTTGTAAGTTCAGCATCATCGTTGTTGAAAAATCCGTAGCTATAACAATGAGAAAACATAATTCTCGATCATTGTTATACAGTGTCAAAGTATCATTATACAGCGTCAAAGTTCAGTTATATCACAACTTCAACAACAATACTATGGTGATATGTATCACTCCCCCTTAGTCAATACTCCATCTCACATGGAAACCACTCCCCCTTACATAATGATCCGAAAACCATGTATTTGTAGTGTGAACTACATATTAATTCTCTCCCTTTTTGTCAATAAAATTGGCAAAGCTACAAGAACGGGATCCTAATGAAATTTTCGAAAGAGATATTTCATGACCAAAAGAAAGCAAATATCAACTTATTTAGATGCAATCATAAAGCCGAAGCTAAATGCATTCATCAAGGAGTTTAAAGATACAAGATAACCCCTATAATATTCCACATCCGCACTCCCCACAAAGATTTGGCAATTAAGCACAAGTTCAATTAAGAACTCTCCCCCATAATATGTCATTCCCGTAAGAACAACAAGAGTGACCTTAATTTCGAAACAAAAGAAGGATTTCTTTGGACATAACAAATCACATACAAGTACGAATTTGAATCCAAATTACTCAATTAAATTAACCACAAGAGAACCCATGATTAATTTAATCGTAAATGCTCAACATATATGGAGACTCAAAAAATACTCAATTAGATTAATCACAAGAGATCCCATAATTAATCTAATCGGAATACACAACCAAACTCACAAAAGTAATCAATTTAATTGGTCATGCTCGACATAAGAAAACTTACGGAGCAACAACTAAATAACCAAACAAGGATGATTAATTTAGTTGAATATGCTCGACAAAAAGTATCTCATGGAGCAACAACTAAGCCAAAGAATAACTCAGTCGATAGAGCTCAACATAAGACACCTTATGGAACAACACAATATATACACGGAAATTGTGGATCGGAGATCTACCTAATACCGTGGAATAAGCAAGGATTCATTCTATTTTCCATCACCATTTGCACAATGACATACAATAGACATAATCCTTGAAAACAAAAGATTTTAACCTATCTTCCATCAATAATTGACATAATAGGCTTAACTTTTGTATTTGTCAAAAGTCCATTCATTATTTTATCAATATGTAGGAGCAGAATATCGCGACATCAATACTTCGCGAGATTAATAAACAACTACATTGCGAAGGCGTCGCAGGTAAGAAATATAAATGACGCAATAGATGACGAAAGCCAGAACGTGAGAAAGATGTGAAGACGTGGCGAGATTTAGGAGTGTCGCAAGGAAAAATGTTTATAACACTCGCGACACTTCGCGAGTTATTCCCAAAAATAAAGGACAGCTTAGCTGTCATCCACTGTGTATTACCCTATATAAAGGGTTGAGTTAGTCTGTTGTGGAGGGTTCTTTTTGAATGGTTAAGCAAGTCATTAGGAGAGAGAAAATCTGGAGTGATTGTAATTTCTTTAGCTCTGTTCTAAACATTTCAAGAAGATAATCAATAAAAATATATAGTTATTCGTCTTCAAATGGATGAGTAAAGTAAATTCTTGTGAGGGGTGTATTGTGGGATTTCCTGCAACTACATATGCGCTAGAAACAGGGACGAGTAGAAGATCAACCTTGTGAATTGAAAGAATCAGGAGTAACAAGAAAGAAATTTCGGATAATTCTCAACAATTTACTAAAATTGAGAAATGGCTAGAAGAAGGAATGCATCAGAACAACCAACAATTGTGAGGAGAAGTGGGGGGTTAGGCTGGAGAAAGGAGAAATGAAGTAGGTGAACCATCAAGAATAAACGCAAGAGATAGAGAAGAAGGTCAAATTCAACCACCAATTCAACCAGTACCGAATAGAGTAGTAGATTATGATAGGGTGATCGTGCATACATGGAGATCAGATTCTGTGGAAGAAACAGAAGAAGTGCAACAATTGATAAATAATGAACAAGATGAGAGAAATCGAGAAGAAATGGGAGAAACAGCTCATAGAAATGAAGAAATCGTAGCATTGGAAACGTTGAGACAAACAATACATGAAGAAAGACGATTAGAAGCGGAAGAACGCGCAAATTTAACAAGGCAAAACCATGAGTTAAGAATGGAAAATATGAGGTTACAGAATAGGAGGTCCAGAAGTAATACCAGGACAAGACCAGGATCGGTTAGAGATGATAGAAGGAGAACGTTGCCTGTAAAAAATGCTAATGAAGAAAATTTAGAAAGAGAGCTAAATCTCGGTGAAGGATACTTTGAAAGAAGGGAAATGGTGTGTATTCCACGTCCAAAGATTTTACTGGGTGACCAAAATAATGGAAATCAAGGAAATAGGCAGCGAGAATACTCCAATTGATGAAGAAAATCCGGAAGAAGGAAGAAGAATACTGCGTGGGAGAGAAACACGAGAGGAAACAAAAGGAGATTGAAGATGACATCGAAAGGCATTATATTGAACAAGCGCGTCTAGCTCGCGAAAGGGAAAGATTAAGAGTAGAAATGGAAGAACGAGAATTGGAGGAAGCAATCCTGAGAATAATCATGACAATCGAGAAAGAAGGCGCGAGCAAAATCGCAACAATGGGAATATTAATGAAGAGTATGAAAGAATACAAAGAAGAGTTAATAGACAACCAAGAAGAGAAAATGATGGATATAATGGTGTGCGAATCCGAGAACGAGATGGATAAGAAAGTCGCAGAGAAAGAAGCGAAGAAAATGCTGAACAAGAAAATCAAGATAGACATGAACGAAGAAGGAGAGAAACGGAGCTAAAAGACCAATAAATTCGAACCACGATGTAAACGAACAAATATTAAAAGAATTGGCGTAAATGAGAGGAATGTTGAACAATAGAAGAGGAGGAGGAAGAAGACAATTGGATGAGGCAATCGAAGAAGATGCGAAGAATCCATTTACATTAGAGGTGCAGTTAGGAGGAATACCCCAAAGTGCAATTTACCCGCATTAACCAAGCATTTTTGATGGAACAACTTGCGCAATACAACACATCAAAGCATATGTAAGATGTATGTTACATGCTGGGAAAATCATGACGCTATATTGTGCAAATATTTTGCATCAAGTTTAACGAAGCACTCAAGTGGTTTGAAGGTTTACCAAGAAACACCATCACGTCATTCAACCATCTACAAGCTATATTTGTAGGGGCATACATAAGTAACAACTCCTCGCGACCAGGAATTGAAGATGTAATTGGGCTGAAACAAAGAGTTGGCGAAAGTTTAAGACACCTAACTGTGAGATGGAAGACGATGTGTAGCGAGATGGCTGGAAGAGTGGATGAAAGATATCTCATTTTATCATTTATAAACGCTATGTTCGCAACCAATTTGCTGTATATTCAAATTTTTAGAGTCAAGAATACGATCACGATGACGGAGTCATGCGAATCTTGCAAGAGGAATATATTGCTTTGGAAGAAAGGCAAAATGAGGTGGAGTCGTACCCGGTTGCGAATGCAAGTTCAAATGCTGCGAATGCAAGTTTGTTACCCAAATTAATACACACGGTGGCGAGTACCTCGCAAGGGCAGCAAGAAAGAGTGATAAATGATGAACAACCAAAGTTAGTAGCCATGGGAAGCCGAGATCAAGAAGAGTTTGAAAGAGAAAGAAACTACTATAACCGTGGCGGCAATAACAAAATTCGAGACTTGATCACTCGCAAGAAACCTATGGAAGTCAAAAACAGAATTATCATGGAGGGCGGCGACGTCATAGAGTAGTCTCAGGAAGAAATCAAGATGCCACCACTGAATACTAGTGTGGAAAAGATATGGGAAGCTATACTCTTGATGGAAAACATACCTGCGCCATGGAACATGGGGAATGAGCCACCACCAAGTGATAGAAGTCACGAGTTCTGTTCTTACTACCGTTTTCATGGACATCGACAAATGACCGTTGAAAACATAAAAAGAATCATCCTTAGAATGATTGATCAAGGAAAGCTGAATCACTTTCTAAAAAGTGAAGAGAAAATTCAACCATTGTCGCCACCACCATCAAAAGGAAAGAAAAGTTCGTAATAGAAGTTGGAGCAAAGGCTAAAAATTTATTTTGCAACTCCATTGTTCACTCATATCGCATAAATTGAAGATTTTCATGATAACATACTCGGTAGAGTTTTTACGAGGGATGTTGATGATAAAGAAGTGTTGAACATTGCGAGGACATCGCAATTAAAAGAATGGCAAATGCAGATTATTTCTTTCACCGCAGAAGAGATTCCCCGGCGCAAGAGACGCATGATAGCCCATTGGTTGTAAAATTGGAAATTAATCCAAAACTTTGTTGATGGCGAAGATGATGAAGCGAGAAAATTGCCGGGCAATCAATAGAATATTAATTGATACTTTGGAAGCTCGGTAAACATCCTCTTTTTACCATACTTACAAGACTATGGGGGAAAGGATGCAGAATTGATACCTTCAACATACAAAATATATGGTTTCAATGGCACAACAAACAAGCCTAAAGGTGAAGTTCATATGAGAGTACCTTTGCAAGGGTTATCTACTCGATATTTTGTTCGTGTGGTCGATGTGGAATCCCCTTATAATGCATTGATCGGAAGACCATGGTTGCATGAAATTGGGTGTAGCGTCAACATATCATCGGTGTATAAAATTTCCTCATCCTAGTGGTGTTGGAATTATAAAAGGAAATTGGACGGAAGGACAAAAATGCTATGAGATCGATGTGGAGAGCTGCGAAGAGAGAGCTGAGAAAAGAAAGGGTTGGAAGCAACATGCAAAAGATGAGAAAAGAAGAGAAAGATTAATGGTGGATGCCATTGATGTAAGAGGAGAAGATACATTGCGAAACAAGTGCATGAAAACAGTTGGAAATTATGATGGAAAGGAATCATTAAGAGATTTGAATGGTGTAGAGGCAGAGAGTAGCAAGAGCAAAAAAGTGTAAGAAGTGAATAATCATCAAAAATCAACAACAAAAGCTTGTTCGAGTAAGAGGAAGAAACAATAATTGAAGAAGAAATATGCGAGGATCTCGCCATTAAGAATGTATGACAATTTGATTGAAGAATTGAAAAACAAAAATGATTAAACAATGTAAGATTGTGCGATAGTTTTGCAAACAAAATGAATGATTGAATGAATTAACAAAAATGAAAGAGTGAGTGAATGGGACGAACCTTTATGGCGTACACCCTAGTTCGCGAATGACATTTCGCAAGAGGCAAATGTAAGACCTAAAGTGCGTCATATAAGGGGGCATCTCTTGACATGGCTCGTGTGAAAAGGTTACACCGCTCCCGGAACCTGAGTCATGAAGATTTGGGGCCCATGAAAGCCTATCCTGGGAGAGATACCTTGGATTTCCAACTATATATATAAGGTTATACCCTTTGGACGCCCGAGGATCTCTTCCTAGGAGTCGATGTATGCTCAAGGCGCCGGGTACACGGTTGAGCCAAGAGTGCTTGGGGCATTTGAAGTGTCTCGGCCATTCTTGGCAAGTCTTGGTATATGCTGCACTCGGCCATAGAAAACTCCACTTAGGGTGCAATCTCGTAACCATAAGCCATATAGGTATAAGGGATAAGAGGGTCACGAAAACAATCGGTTGTTGTTAAGGCCGGATGGGAGGAGCTAGTCTTGTATGGCCGATGTACGCCTCCTTGAAGGGGCAACCAAGGAGAAGATAAGGGCGGAACCCTCCATTAGGGAGTGATAAGTGTCAAAAGACGCAAATGTCATGAGACTTTATTTTTGCAAGGAAATTTAGGCTTGTCATATTTGTGCAATGATCCTGTAGAGGCAATAATACTGACGCAAGGATAAGGCGAGATCAATGGGTTTTTGCATGAAAATGCAAAAACGTCCTGCGATTTCGTCGCAAAGACGGCAATGTCATGGGATTTTACACTCGCAAGAGTATTTAAGCCTGTCATATTGTCGCAGATAAAATATCCTGCAGAGGCAAAAATACTTAACAAATGATAAGACAAGGTCAATAGGTCATTACATGAAAATGTAATGACGTCCTGCGATTTTGTCGCAACGAGGGGTGGCGAAATAAGACCTTTAATTAGGAAGGCAAAATAAGACCACACAAGAATGATAAGACAAGATCAATGGATTTCTTCATTCGTATAGACATCCTGCGATCTTGTCGCAATAATGAACTTCAACATAACTAAAGATACATACATATATACAATTAAGGAAGCGAGTAAGCTTGCGAAACGATTATGTTCCATCATAGAGTTACAAATAATAAAGGATGAAGTCGGAGATTTCATTACTCAGATATAATTGGTCAAATCTCTCATTTGAAAATGAATAACAGAGGCAAGTATGGGAATGAATAGGATAAAATCTTGTTATTTCATTTCCACATGATGGATTTATGTATTCATAATGATGGTCAGTTGAATTATAAAGAAGAATTGCTTGACGAATACGCGCAAGTAAAGAAAACGAAGATTGAATTCATATTTGACAATCCAAGAAGATTGAAAGAGTATATGTATTACGAGAAGCGAAAGAAGAAAAAGAAGTTATTTCTTTGAGGATTCTTCTTCTTGGTCGATTCTTCGATTCCATCATTCTTTTCGCTTAATCTTCTTCTTCGCTAGCTTCACTATCGAGACATCCGAGAAAGGCGTATATTCGGGAATAACATCACAAAGACAAGGATATGAACTAAGAGGAATGCGGTGATCATTGCAAACCATTTCAATAGTTTGATTGCGAAAACGAACAACGGTATTGTTGAAATTCGCCACTCGTAGCTTGCAGTTGTTTCTTCAACTTAGAATACTTATTATTGCGAAGAGAAAGGCCTTCTGCGAGTTCCCCTTTTCGTACTCAAGTTCTTCAATCCTAGTTTGAAATCTCTTCTCGGATTCTCGCAAAACATATGATAATGAATTAACAACACAATAACAAAAGTACTACATAGATAAAGAGCAAGAAAGTATAATAAACAACCTTCTCTCACGGATATCATGTCTTTAACTACAAGGCAAGTATGCTCGGCATGAAGGCTAACATCAACACCTAAATTATTCCCTGGCATTATCTAGAACCTTCGCAGCCCAAGCGAATTCATCATCATTATTTATAACAAGAAGCGAACGAATTTGATCTTCTCGCTCATTAAGTATAGCATTCTGACGAAGAGATTCATCTCGTTCAATTTGTACTTCGAGAAGAGATTTTTGAAATGTTGCTAATGCCCGTGCACCTTTATTAGCAATGCGATCTTTGTCATCTATAAGGCCACTAATCTTCTTCCTTAAAGCTTTGGTTTTCTTATGGGAATCAAGATACATTTGTTTAAATCGGTTAGCTAAACCTAAACTAGATCTATGCTCAATCTCTAAGAGACGATATTTGGTTTGAAGTTCATTTAAGAAAGGGAATCAACTTTGTTTGGAGAATTACTTAAAGACTCGTTGAGATAGGTGAGAAGAACATCATTATCCATAGGCTCGGAAATGAATGGAGAACAATGGCTTTCTTCAGAGAGATTATATATGTCTGCGAAAATAATAAATCAGGCAAAGAATAGTTGATGACAAAGTAAAGACGATTTGAAGAGCAAAAATTTTGTACCATAAAGTTGTTGATTTGCACTTTGAAGAGTAGATATTTTAGTCTCCTGAGAAGTGGATTTAGTTTCCAATTGTTGAATTCTTTCATCTTTCTTTCGAGACATCGCAACCTCAGTTTCTAGTTCTCGGATCTTCTCTTTAAGTTGGAGATTTTTCTTTTCAAGGTTGTTGCGTCTTTTCTCGAGATCTGAGGCAACAACAAAGGAAGCTCTCCCATACTATAAAGGAAAATAAAGAAATTGTTAAGATAAAGCTTATAATCGAAATTACAGAGAAGCAAAGGAATATGAACATACCAAAGCATTGAGAGCATTCAAGTGGCTGGAAGTCAATGTTCGGGAAACTCCGCGAAAAGATTCATTATCCTCTAGTAGCGGGGCATCGAAGATTTTCGCGAGAGCTACGCAAGTTGCAGATAAGTGATCATCTCCCATTCCTTGCATGGAATCGGTGAAAACACTAGACAGTTGTGCCATAGCAGAAGTAGTAGAGTGATTCTCTTTCGCGGAGGAAGTACCAACTTCATTTTCATCCTCATCAGAACTCTCACTGGTTTGAGAGCTACGATGAGAAGAGGGATGGGTTTTCCGTTTTTAGAAAGCGGAGAGCGAGAGAAGACTTGTCCTTGCGAAAAGTGATTTTATCTTTGCCTTTAACCTTCGCAGCTTCAGCTTCTTCAACGTCAACCTTCGCATACGCATGAAGATAAGAAACAGAGGCAACAATATTGCTTAAAATAACAAAAGAAAATGTTTCTTACTTCATCCGTGAGCGATCGGAGTATCGCCAGGGTACTTGCCTTTGGATCTTCTTTATACTTCTTTCTCATTCTGGCAATCTAAATTTTTTGAAAGTTTAATAAGTAAAAGAGGAAGAAAATGTCGCAAAGCGAAATTAAAAAAGGAAATATACCCCTTTTGCCTCCTCAGGCCACTTAAACTCCCGAGGATGATAATTCGCGAGGTTTGCAGGGAGAACATGCGAACCTGCGATGTAAGGTCCACTCAAAAATAAAGGAACAACCCACCATTTCTCATCTTTGGAATGACGAGGAGTACTATTGTTGCCCGAATGCCAATCAATATCTTGCATAAGCAGCTTGTCATCGGAAATATTATCTTTCTTTTCAACCGAGAGCACCCCAAATGAGATTTGTCATTTCTCATATTTATTACTTTATAATTTTCAAAAAAGTTGTCCACGGTATACTTCTCAGCGATTATTTGTAAATTTCTGAATTTAGGATCTCTGACATCATCAGGATATAAACATCCTTTACCAGCGCCACGATTGGCGAATTCAAGCATTAGACGGATACAATCGCCACTCAGTTGACAAACAGCTCGCGAGAATTTCTCGTGAGCAAGAATTTCATAGAATAATGGTATATCGGGATTGTATAGAGGAATGGGAAGGCCTGCGAGGAGTTGACCTAGCGAGACTATGATTTTCTGATCATCACACTGATGATCAGAAAACATTTTTGCAGAGAGAATAGACGAAGATTGTTGATCAGGAATGGTTGATAAGATGAAACCCTTCTCTTGTAATTTCTTTTGAGTATCTCCAAAAAGGGGTTTATATGTACGACCAAGTGAAGCCATTGATATAGTGTGGGAATGAATGGAGAATTGAAGATTGAGAGAATTGAAGGGGAAGATTACAGTAGCAGAAGCGCAAATTGCGGAGGAAAGAAGTTAAAGGAAAGTTGCAGAGGGAAAATAAAAGAGAAAAAAGAGAAGGGTAAGAAAACTATATATAGAGAAGAGAATCCTCGAGAAAACAAATGCATTTAATGCGAGATGGGACGTGAATGGTCAAGAATAAGTGGTTGAAAGAGACGTGTCAAAAAGAGAGTGGAAGAAGAAACACCTGTAATAAATTCCGTACATGAATAAAACGGTTAAAAATGAACAATCGCGAGATGAAAATGAGCAATTGCGGCATTTCAAAATATTAATTCTCATGACATAACAAGACTTCGCAGAGCACTAAAAGAATGACGTAGCAGATGGTATTAGCATAATTCATGAGGAAAGTATGAGCAACTTGCTAAATTATAGAGTGAACCTGCGAGAATATGAGCTCATAGCATGAGGCAAAGAACATGGAACGAAAGTTTCGCAGGATGGATTTGCAATACTTCTTACATTTAGAGGGTTAAATACTTCTTATATTTCTTCAAGAATACTTCATACTTCGTATACTTCGGGATGATACTTTTAAAATTACTTTTTAAAGCTTTGGAATTTCGCAAAAGAATAGAGGCAACTACGTACTTTTCAAGTCCAATATTCTTTCGCTCGTTCCTTTACCAACAAAAATCAAAGATTACTACAACAACGGATTTTTTCTTAAAGATCGCTCTTCAAGCAATATTCAAGAAAAAAGAGGCAAGATGTAGGAGCAGAATATCGCGACATCAATACTTCGCGAGATTAATAAACGACTACATTGCGAAGGCGTCGCAGGTAAGAAATATAAATGACGCAATAGATGACGAAAGCCAGAACGTGAGAAAGATGTGAAGACGTGGCAAGATTTAGGAGTGTCGCAAGGAAAAATGTTTATAACACTCGCGAGACTTCGCGAGTTATTCCCGAAAATAAAGGACAACTTAGCTGTCATCCACTGTGTATTACCCTATATAAAGGGTTGAGTTAGTCTGTTGTGGAGGGTTCTTTTTGAATGGTTAAGCAAGTCATTAGGAGAGAGAAAATCTGGAGTGATTGTAATTTCTTTAGCTCTGTTCTATCTATCCTTGTAAACATTTCAAGAAGATAATCAATAAAAATATATAGTTATTCGTCTTCAAATGGATGAGTAAAGTAAATTCTTGTGAGGGGTGTATTGTGGGATTTCCTGCAACTACACAATATATGCATATCGACTTACGAAAGACATTACTTTTGACAAGATATGGGACAATCATAGTTCACGGACGCAAACACACATATCCCATAATAAATTGCTATATATAAAACCATAAGGATTAATACTGCAAAAATCATCTTCCAAACAATTTTAGAATTTAAACAAATAAACCTAAAAACATGAAGATGAAAACGTTGGACATAGCTATGTGTAATCACAATAATGGCTATTCCAAACTCTAGTTATTCTTCTAAACAAAACAAGAAAATAGAAGATTTACTAGGCAAACTAAAAGAGAATCAGAGTTCGTTGAGAACCTCATATCTTTCAATGAATCCATCAAAGAAGGTATCATTGATTTCCTTTATCCTCTTGAACGTAGAAACACCATTTTCGTGAGTTAGAACACTAACTTTACGATCAACAATCCGAGAAATCTGTCTAGCCTTGACGCATTCCATGATGAGCTTCTTTTGATTCCGTATCAGAAGATTCTGATTAGCAAGGATTCTGGCCTGACCATCCAAGAGTTGGTTTATTTACAGTTGAAGATTTGCAAACTCGACCTTTGAGTCGTTCTGAAAACGAATTAAATCCTTGACAGAATCATCAATCCAGGAGTTGTGATCCTTTCTTTCAAGCATCTTCTTTAAAACCAGCTCTTGAATTGACTCACGTACTTGAGCATCTTGCTCCATATCAAGATGCACAATCTCTTGAGATTTTGCAGAGTTCTCCATATAATTTTTTTTTGTTAGGGATGGAAAAACACAATATAGAATAATATATATGTGTGTGTAAACAGGAGAAGGAAACTCTTGTTTTTGGAAACCCTATGAACTCTCAATAGGAGGACGCAAACGTTGTGGACCGCTGATAGATGCATTTATATGTCTATTTTGATCTCGATTTTCTATATTTTTAGTACCCATTTTGTACTTATTTGATTATTTTATGTTTTTGTAGGTGTTTTTGGAGAAATAAGCTTTCGCGGAAAAATTGGCTCGAAAAGTGGTATTTGGAACCCCGGGAGGAATTACTAAAAGCACCCCAGAAAAGCTGATAAAGGCACCCGGAGGACACCTACTATTCGGACTCTCAATTTGGAAAAGGGGCACTTTAATTACTAAGGGGAAACCCATTTCTTGAGCAACTACTATTGGCACACCAGAACATGATAAAGGGGCAGGTCATCTTCAACATTTGAATTCATCTTTTTGGCGGGAAAATAGGCAGAAGATTAGGGTTCGAGTTTTGGTGGATTTGTGAAGAGATTCAATCGCTGGATTTTGTTTGAATGGGACTGTTAAGCCTAAACAAGGATGATATGGATGATCGTTTTGATTATATTGGGCTAGAATTCGAGTTGGATCGAAACAAAGGTGAAGAGAGTTACGGGTCCCTGTTGAGCTGATTTTTGAAGATTCAAGGAGACTAAATCGCAGATAATATTCCCTAAGATAATTACTTACCAAATAAAGAGTTTGGAAAGAATTGGAGGGTCCAGAAACGCGTAAATCGATTCGGCAGAGAGATTATTGCCGTGACTTGCACGGAAAGGAAATGAAGAAATTTAATTGGTATTTTTAGGTTTCTGAGGTGTATAAAAGGTGTAGTCGAGTTCCAGGGAAGGGTATTGAAGTTTAGAAGAAGTTAGGGGAAGTTTAGAACACCACAGAGCCGAGAAATCAAAGTTGCAGGAAACCGGGTTTTGCTGTTGCTGCTGAAGAACACGAAGAACATTAGACCCTTCAAAACAAACTTTTATTCTACATCATATATCTACTATCGTTTCCTGTAATAGTTCATATTGCAACAATGCTCTGTAACAGTCAGTTTGTAACGCCTGTTAAACGTTGCAAGTTATGCCTTTATTAGTTTTCTATTGTTTTTCATCCTTTTGAGCTATGAACAACTATTTTGAGCACGTGAATAATATGAGGAGCTAAACCCCTTAGCTGGGGCGACGGAGGAAGCTATTTTTCCAACAATCATGTGGTAACAATTATTTTGTTAATTTATGTAATTATTTTTATGATTATTTGCATTGAATCAAAATTGAAATAATGATTTTTATTGACTTGTTGTGTTTTCACTTGATGGTGCATGCTTAGCTTAGGGATCTTGATGTTCTATGCTTGAGATTAAGAACTAGTAATTTTAAAATCTACCACTGACAATATTTTAGAATCACAATTTCTTTTGGAGCAATATTGTCTAGAATTGCATGACAAGTATTAATATTGAATCACATGAAAAATTGGAAAATAGTGGAATCCATAGTCTCAGTTTTCTCTAAAATCTTGATAACAACTTCAATTTAGTTTTCTTTATTTTTAGTTTTCGAAACTTAAGTCTAAAATCAAATCTCTACAAGTCTTTAACGAACCACTTTTCTTACCACCGTAAAACTACATCAATTTTTTTTTGCGTCGCCGACGCGGACTTGTATTTAGGTTTAGGTTTTAGGTTTATTGTATTTTTAGGTTTTCTATTTTTATTATTATTATTTTTTTTTATATATTTTTTGTTCTATTTTACGTCTTTAGTATTTTTGTTTTTATTGTGCAGGATTGACTCGAAGCTATAAGTGGAAAGTTGGACTTGCCAAAAAAAGGAGAAACCAGAGATATTATTTTTGGACTTTTATTTATTGGTTTCTTTATTTTCTTTTGGACTTGTAATTTTCTTTTATTTGGTTGCCTATTTATTTTTATTTATTATAAAAAAAAAACACAGTTGGACACACCAATTACATCCCTCATCAGATCACCGAGTTTAGGAAAACTCGTGGATTAGTAAGCTGAACCCGTGCCTTGGGCCTTTTGGGAGTTACCATCTAAAAGTCCAAAAACCTCAGCCTCGTACCTTTGGGTATATTTTGCTTTGTGGTAACCCAAGCTTACCTAAATTAGTGAGCCCGGATTTGCATGTGCACATATTTTTGTTGAATTCTTGTGTATGCTTGAACGAAAAAGAGACGCTCTAGGACGGTTACTGCGTGAATAACCTGGAAGTGATATTTTAGGAAACAAGAATCTTGATTACCTTAATCTAGAGAACTCTGATTTTGGAAAGTCTAGTTTTGAACATCCATCTTTTACTGAAGAGAGAATCCCTATAACTCAGGTAGACAGAAATGACAACTTTAAAAACTTTATTGAATCCGACTAGGACTACTCGTCCCTCATGTATCAGGTTAGCTGACACGGATGCAAATTATGAACTTAAACCTGGGATGTTACAGATGCTCCCAATCTTTTTAGGGAAAGAAAATGAGAACCCCTATTTCCATGTTAGGGACTTTGAGGAAATTTGTAGTACCCTAAATATTAGAAACCTTGATGATGATGCTTTGAAACTTAGGTTATTCCCTTTTTCCCTGAAAGATAAAGCTAAATCGTGGCTATATAGTTTGGCTTAAGGTCCATTGAAACATATGAACAACTTACATCTGCCTTTTGAACAAGTTTTTCCCTAGGCACAAAACATCGTCTATTAGGACGCAAATCTGCACATTTTCTCAACATGATGGAGAATCTTTGTATAGGTATTTGGAAAGGTTCAATGATCTATTAGCCCAATGTCCTCATCATGGTTTAGAAAAGGTTAGGTTAGTTCAGATCCTTTATGAGGGTTTAGATTATCCCACTACAACCACAGTAGAATCTATATGTACAGGTGGGTTTGAAAACCAAACAGATTTATGATGCGATGACATATTTGAGTGAAATCGCTTGAAAAGACCCAAAGAATGGGAAAATAGTAGGGAACCCAAGAAAATAATTCTTCTAGGAAGAGGAAACGTTAATAGGCTAGAAGGAGGCTTTAAATCAGATGCCAAAATTGCAGCAATAGCTAAAAGGTTAGAAGCTTTAGAATTGGGTCACACTAGTGGTAGAGTGGAGCCTTTTTGGGAAGGCCAGAATAATGAAGAGCAAGCCAATGTTCTGTATAATAACACTAGATTCGACAACCGTCAGAAATTTGACCCATATTCAGAAACCTATAATCCTGGTTGGAAAAACCATCCGAACCTTTCGTGGTCTAAGGGCCAGAGTCAAGGTCAACTTAGTAATTCGAATGTTCCCCCAGGTTTTGGTTATAATAAGAACTCTCCAGGTCAAGCTCAGTTTCAGAACCCTTCAGAGAATAAAATGACTAGCTTAGAGGAATCTCTTAGTATATTAAGAAAGAGCCAGGATATTTTAGCACAGAGCCAGGAAATATTAGTAAAGAGCCAAGTTAGTTTTAAACAGTAAACCAAGCAGAACTTTCAAACTAATGCTCAGACTCTTGCTAAGTTAAAACTTCAAATAGGTCAAATAGCTAAGACTTTAAGTGAAAGAGATAACGGAAGGTTCCATAGTCAAACTAATCCCAACCCTAGAGGAGTTCATGAAATAGGTACAAAACCATTACAACAGTTGAATTCAATTACAACCCTTAGGAGTGGTAGATTAGTAGACAATCAGGTAACCATGCCCGATAGTGAGCATACTGTAGTTCACCCCTCAGGACCTTCCATAGCCGAGGGGACTGATAAAATCTCTTATGATGCCAATTTGGTTCCTGAGAGGCCCTATTTTATTCCTAGAGTCCCATTTCCCCAGTTATTAGTACCAACAAAGAGTGAATCCAATTTTAATGACATAATGGAGGTTTTTAAGAAAGTTACCATAAACCTTCCATTACTAGAAGCAATTAGACAACTTCCGGATTATGCCAAGTTACTTAAGGATATGTGTACGCCAAAGCGAAAGCTTAGTGTCTCTAAAAAAGCCTTTCTAGCTAGTCATGTAAGTTCGATCATTCAGAACACCACAACTCCTAAGTATAAAGACCCAGATGCCCCTACCATTGCTTGCACGATAGGAAAACACAGGGTAGAGAAATCTTTACTGGACTTAGGAGCTAGTGTGAACTTACTGCCGTACCATGTGTACTTACAGCTAGGACTAGGTGAATTGAAACCTACCAAGATAATACTGCAGTTAGCTGATAGGTCTGTTAAAATTCCTCGTGGTGTGATAGAGGATGTTCTTTGATAGGTGTTGTAAAACACCGTAATATCTATCTATTATTTATGCTTTCTTTGTGAGTTTTCTTGTAAATTATGTATCTTGTGTCTGCTTTTGAGTTTATTAGGTGCAATGGAGTCATTTGGAGCAAAAGGAGGAGAAATCACTCATCTAGAGCGAAAAGGACGGTTGAACAAGAAAGCAAAGGGCTGTCGGTTATCTGAAACTGACAAGCCAAATTATTCGAGGTGGCTCATATCCAACAGTGGATGCTTTTAGTAATTCTCATCATTACTAAGCCCTGAAAACAAGAGAAATGTTTCTCTTATTCTCATCATTACCCTTCGTAACAGAGTCCAGCCGTTACGAATTTTTTGCATAGGCGTGCCAGTCATACCTGGGTCGTAACACCTGGAGTCAATGAGTGTGCCATTCACATGCGTACCATTGTGTTTCCACCCAAGAGGACTAACATTAGAGGATATTTCCCCCCATGCGTGTGCGATTCACATGCGTGATTTCTGTATACCCTAATGAAACCACATCCAGAATTTCATTTTTCGTTTCTTTTTTTTCTCTTCTGCTCCTAGCTTTTTTTTTATTCCTCTCAGCCGATGAAACCAGATCGTGTTTCTGCTCTCAGCCTATCTTCTCTTTCTCTCAGCCGATGAAACCAGATCGAGTTTGATGAATCGGTTTCGATTCAGTTTCTTCATCATCTATAATAAGATTATTAGGGATTCATAAATCGATTTTAGGGTTTCAGTCCGTATTATGATTCATTTTTTCGATTTTAGTTTGGTCGTCGGAGTTCACACTTGGAAGAACTGATCTTCACTCTCAGATAATCGTGAGAAAGCATCTGTTCTACTTTGTTAATTTAGGTATCTAATGTTGGTTTTGATTTCGATTTATTTTCATCTAGAGTTAGGTATCTGTTTTAGGGTTTATTTTTAAATCGATTTTGAGATTTGGGTTTATAATTTAGGGCATTTATTCAGATGCATATGAGAATGAAGTTGATAAGTTGACTCATAAGCTACAAAGGGTGGGAATCTTGGGATTTCTTACGGTAGTCTTGATGGTACAGTTCGTATTCCTTTCTCATATAAATCTAGGTATCAATATTTTTGTTTTTTTTTATAATTGTTAAGGTATAAGGAATTTCTTTCATTACGGTTTTGATGAATTTTGTTTTTTTTTATTTGCTTGTTTTTTATTACAGAGGTTCTTCTTCTTCCTCCATCAGTTGAAAACTCATATGATATTATAATGGATTTGTTGTTTTTTTTCTTCAAAATCATGATGAGTTGGTTGCATTATGGCAGTGCTATGTGATTTCTTTACTGAATTTTGATCCTTTAGTGCTAATGGAATCAAACACTACACTATAGTTGTTTGATAAAATTCTTCAATGTGAAATTTATGATTTTTCTTTGTGGAAAATTAAGATGGATTCCTATCTTAATTGGTGGTTGTCTGGCAGATGCCAGAATAATAGTGAGCTGATATCTTTGTCACTGAACTCCCTTTACTTATGTCCACTCATGCCCCCTTCTTTGTTTATACACTGAATTCCTAATCAATCAACCACTTTAGGTGACTATTCTAGGCATTTAAAAATCACATTGAAACAGTTATACTCTGTGTTTCGATGGGTGACTTAATTAATGAGCTAGTGCTTATGTTAGCAAATCTAAGGTCTGTAAAAAAATGTGAATTCAATAATTCATTGTGACGTCAGTTTTAGGCAGCTGTTGCTGGATGCTATTGCTGGCTTAATAAGAATGGTGTTTCTAGAGGAGAGACAAATTTTGAATTGGATGCTATTGCTGGCTTAACAAATCTAGGCAAAAACTAGACTTTTTAGGCTTACAATTCAGATTTTTTCTTGTCAAATTAAATTTTTATTTTATAAATGGCTCTACAAACCTTGCAATTAAATCAAATATGTCCCTTTTTCCTTGCCAACTAATGCAGTATGCAAGCCTTAGTTTAGCCAGTGCATGGGTTTAGCCCTTGTGTAGTTTTTAGGATATGGTTATAGTAGTAGGTTAAAGCTAGGTTCTACTACATCATTCATTTCATTTTAGTGCTTGCAGGGACATTTTGTTATATATATTTTAATCCGGTCAAACCCTTTCTGTGCCGCACTCAATGTTGTACTTACATTCATTTTAGCTGTTAGCTTATAGGCACTCTAACTTAATCCCACTCACTTGTCATGAAAAAAGATCACTGCATGAATACAGATAATAGGCACTCGTGTTTTTTTTTTTTTGAAGGGAGGCACTCGTTTGGTAAAAAGTGAAAATGCTTCAAATATCATCCCTACTGTACCAACGGAAAATATTTTCCAAGTAATTGCAGTCATCGCATAGGAAACCTTACCCTTTGTATACTCATTTATCTATATATTTAAGTGATTTCAATCTCCGCTGGGAAAATCCCGACTATCTGGTTGGGGATAGGTTCTAGTACATCATTCATTTCACTTTACTGCTTGCAGGAATATTTTGAAATATATTTTTGTCTGGTTGAATTCTTTTCAGAAAATGGGCTATATAGCCAAAATTGCACTTTTTCTGGGCCATATGGACTGGTAGAGTTTTGGTCTGGGTCAAATGGACGCAACTAATTAAGATCAAAAGTGACTCAAATACCCTTTCTATTATACTTATATCTTCATCGCCTCCAAAATCAGATCCAGAAAAATCACCACCATCTCTCGTTCTTCATCGTCACATTTCTCTATCATCAACACAGTAACTACCGCCACCATGATTCTACACCGTATGCACCATCATCATCCTTCTATACCGCCTCCGTCATCAACGATATGCCATTAATTTTGTTCACCATTAAACACATCCACAAAACACCAACATCAACTCCTCCATCGTTAAAGAGATTTGCAGATGTCTAATTAGGGTTTGAATCAACCAATTTTAGAAAAATCACTCATGATTATACTAAAACACGCAGGTCTGGAAACCCTACTTTTGTTTTTTATTTTAATTTCAAAAATGAATGGATTGATTGTCTTTATTTTAGGACAAATTGGTGTATGCTGATTTTAATTTAACCTTACCTGCTGAACCTAAGATGAAATTAATTGATTGCAATGAATTTAATTAATGTTGGTTATGCTACTGAAACAAGTTTCATCTTCATTGCATCGATATGAACAAGTAATGAACTTAATAGTTATATGTGTTGAATGAAACAGGTTTGCATCTTGTTATGTGTATTGTATGGGCTAAGAAATCACAAGCAAAAGTTAATTCTCCATTATTGAAGCCATTCTCCGCAGGTGTTTGTAAGGATGTCAAAATAGGTAAAAGATGAAACTGGTTTCATCTTGTCCAAAATTATTTTCGTCGGACTGTGCAGGTTGGATATGTTTATTTTGTCATAATGTAAAGAATGAAATCAGTTTCACCCTGACCAATTTTTTTTTTGTCTTAACATGAAGGATGAAACCAGTTTCACTCTGGCCAAAAAATATGTATTTCAGAATATGCAGGATGAAACTGGTTTCACCCTGGCCAAAATTATATTGATGGTTAGACTTTTTCATAGCATGTTTGGAAGAATGCCTAAGTGAGTTTCTATGACATATATATATATATATATATATATATATAGCTAAATGTAACCCATATGGCATTACCTAATTAGCTAAATTTGATTCATATAACATCTATACAATTAGGTTATGCATATATCACTAAGCCTACCAAGTAGCAACTTTGCTTGTACTTGGAATGTTACTGAGTTTCTATGGCCTTAGAATATGACAAAATATTAGTGTGTATGAATGCAAGTGCATAAACCTATCTTATGTGCTTGTTTCTTTTGCATAACGTAATCGAGTAGTGTGATTCATATAGTGTCTCCAAAGCTGAAATGCAAAATCTGGTTTTCATATAGCTTTAATATAGGTTGTAACTTGTTTTCATATAGATTCAAAAAAAAAAAAAAAAGGATGGAACTAGTTTCTATATAAATTGTTGCAGGACACAATAACAAAGAGGAGTGCTGAATTAAGAGCCAAGAATAGGCATGATGTGAACGCTGATGGTGAATCAAGAACAAGGAGTATGCATGATGTGAATGTGGTTGGAAAAATGGATGAAAAAAGTTGGAGAAAAAAGAAACTAAACGAAGTTTATAACATATATGCAGTTGCTGGAAATTCAATGATAACTAAAACAATTGATTTCATTAGGTTGTTTAGCAAATAGGTCGCTACAAAAGCCTTTTGATGTAGCTTAAGCTTAAGTTTTTTGTTTTTTAAAACTTTCTTTGCATAGATATACGAATGCATATATCTTAATTGCAAGTCAATTGAATATGAAAAGTTTTTACTTAAACTAGCCTATACTTTGAGTCGTTAGTAATTTCAGTAATCTTGTCTTAGAATATGCAGGATGAAACCAGATACATCCTACCATAAAATATGTTTTTTTTGCATAATGTACATGATGAAACTAGTTTCATCCTGGGAAAAACATGTTTTTGTAAGTTTGTACAGGATGGATATGTTTTTTTTTCTTCAGAATATGCAGGATGAAACCAGTTTAACCCTGGCCAAAAAATCTGTCTTTTCAAAATATGCAGGATGAAACCAGTTTCATCCAAGTTTAATATTTGTTATACCCTGAATTCATTCAAACTTTAACAAGAAAAATTGAAAGGCATCTATACTTAAGCAACTAACATAAGTCATTAAGATACACATTTTTGAATGTGTCAAAAAAAATACTAGTTGCAATAATGACATACAAATTAATATACTCATAAACTTCAAAAAAAAGTCCCTTGTGACTTCCAAATACACTTCATACACAACCATCGAACCATGGTTATGGTGCAGTCGAGAAGCTGCAACTGTTCATGTGTTTTGCTTCTTTAACTCAACCAAAACTGTCCTCAAATACTCAACTTATTTTGATGTCAAAATACATTTCGCAAACCCATGCTCTAAACCTTTTTAGTTGTTCAAACACCACAGACACAATTAGACGCAACATATTGTGCACTTAACTACAATTTCACTATTAATTCAGGAATTTTCTCAAACACTTGCAGGGTGTTACTCTAGTAATGGTGAGACAACTTCTCTGCTGATATTGATGCCCAACACAACACCTTCCTGCAATTATTTCAATTCAATTCAAACATTCACAATCACCAACCCATTCAGTCATAATCAATTTTATTATATCTTCTCCCATTGACGAGATCAACCACAATACCCATTAGCTCACATCAACAACATATCTTACATGTGAATCAAGCAGCATTGGTCCATTCCCTCTCTTATAATTCATCTATATCTTCATGGCAGCGACAATTATTCCTTGAAGTGTTTCTTGTCCAAAACCAAAGCAAATTCATACATAAATTAAGATCAAAAGTGAAGCCATTCTTCAATTCAGGGACCCTAGTTCATCAAAAACCATCTTCTTTCTGTAATTTCACAGAACCGATTCAAACCCAGCTTGTAATTCTTTGTAAATCAAACATCAAACCCATTTAAAATCTTCTCATTTCAATCATCAGATCCATCTCTTTTCTTGTTCTACATCTTATTCGAACATCAACAACACTTTCATCTCTAAGATTCAGAAGCATCTTCATCTGCTCATCTCTCTTTTTCTCTGGAATTAATCCCATTCCATTTCTCGATCTCAACCTCATGGAAATAACAGCAGCAGCAGCTGTTCGTTCTTCTTTCTCAGTTTTTTGATGGTTTTCGCTGCATTTAAAGAAGACAAGGGCATAATGGACTGTTCCAGTTAATGAATATACAAAATCCTGGGTGAAATATCCAAATTGGCTAATTGAACAGTATATTTCTGTTTTTTGGCTATATAAACAGTATCTAAAGCTAAGAATCTATTTCACCCAGGAATTTTCTGTTTTGGTCTTTTTGACCAATTTTGTGAATTCTTTTCAGTGCTCCATGTGATATTGTGCTTACATTCGTCGTTTTTTTTTTCTTTTATTTTTTTTCTATTAGCTTATACTTGTTTTTATCTTTCACGTTTTAAATTTTCTTTATCAAACTTATGGAGAGTGAGTTATCGAGTGCCGCAAATGGGAGAACCACTTGGACTCCTCTAATGGATCAACCGTTTATAGAACTTATGGTAGAACAAGTGGTTGATACAATTACTTGATGGTCAATTTAGCAAAACTGCCTTAGTGAGCATCGTCACCAAATTCAAAGAAAGCTTTGGTCCTTGTTTTGATTGAGTGATACTGAGATTAGAAGTAGGAGAAGCTTGCTGGTAATGGAAGTTTAATTCAGTTCTTACTCACTTTTTGTTGGAGCTAGCTACTAAGAAGTGATATGTTCGCCTTTGATTACAGGGGGAAGAGCAAAAGAAACCGGATATTCTTTAAAATGTTGTATTTGTTAAGACTCTCATAAGAAAGTGGAAGAACAAGTAAGTCTTCTTGAACTATTGAGTTAGATTTGACTATGGTGTTCAATGGATTTGAAATTGGTTAAGTAATTTACTACATCCTCTCTTATTGTGCATTCTATGTTAATTGCTGCATGACTTATACTAACTACACGTGTCTTGCTAATAGCGATACTGTGTGGTTTTTGATCCCTTGGATGGTTCTTCCAACATCGAATGTGGTGTTTCCATTGGAACCATGAGACCCTTTTCTTGAAGAATGTTTTTCGTTCAGTATTTATGTTTAATGTCTTTCATTTTTTTATTCAAATCTCTGGTTTTTCCTTAATGTTGCGGTACATTTCAATATGTTTCTCTTGAGAGTAAGTTCAACATACTTAATTGAGATCACTAGAATGATTTACTTAAGTCTGAATTGTTGAAGGCATGATCTTGCAGTTTGGGTTGAGCACTGGAACTGGTGTCAATGATTTCACACTTTCACTCTTGGTGCATCGCTTGGGGAGTTCATTATGAATCATCCTGACATTAAGGTTTGTATGCAGTTTAAATGTTACATACTTATTTGTTATTTCTTACATTGAAAGATTTATGCTTGCCACACATTTCTTGTGAATTTATGTATTTATGGTTACTCATCCGCACTTGCCTACAGATTCCAAAGAAGGGAAAATCTACTGAGTAAACGAGACTAAGTTATGCTTTCTCATCTGTCGTTACTGACTTGTCTTTTTAGGCTTATGTTTTTTGACTGGAGGTCAGTGAAGCAGCATAGCAATATTGTGCTGAGATGGGAAGACCAGATTACAGGTGATCGAGGCATTGAAGAACAATGACGTTGGTAGGTTTCGTGAAATGTTGTTGGAGCAACAGACCAGCTTAAGTTGTGCTTTATCTCATAGTTATTTTTGATCCTATTAGCTTCAATTATTCTCAATGCTGAAGAGGTGTTAATGTATGCTCAAATTTGAAGAATTATATCTGCGTTCAGTTGGTTACCCTGCAATTTAAATCTTAGCTTCTTAGCGGTTTTGATTTTGTTTTCCACCTTCTTTTTGCAGGCCAGATTCTTTGTGCAGGAACTAGAAGCGGCTTGGTTATTATCCTTATGAATAAGTCAGGGATTACGGAGAGCTTGATGAAGAATGCTTGGCAACTATCTGCAAGTTTTGATTAAGTTGTATGCATTTTTTGAGCTGAACTTATACTGACCTAAGTGATAAGGAACTGAAATTAGGAAGTTTTTATGTATTTCCCTGATTACAAAAAAAAAAAATTGTACTTACCAGAATTGATGTTCTTTTTTGATATGAATTGATTGATTGAATTTGAATGTGGTATGAATCGAATGAATATTAATATGGATTGAATGAAGAAACTATTGTTGAATGTGGTAGAACGAAAGGAATGCAGGTTATTTGTATTTCCGTCAGAAAATGTACTGCCGGTCAATATTGCCCTGGTCAAAATTGGTCAGGGTTGACTAATTTTGACCAGGTCAATATTGACTGGCAGTAATTTTTTGCTGTTATAAAAAAATTTCGTAACGGCTCGGAGGAGTTACGACTGTCAGGTTTCAAAAATTTCGTAACGGCCTTCGCCTGTTACGACTCGCCACGTAGTAACGGCTCAAGCCTGTTACAAACGCCGTTACAACCAAAATTCGTAACGGCCCCATTGCCGTTACAAAAAAATTGTAACACCCCTTTTTGAAACAGGCAAGAGCCGTTACAACCCATTTTAGTAACAGCTCAGTTCTGTTTCTAATCCCCGAATTTGGTGTAGTGTATATTTTGTTATATAATTGAAATATCACTGGTTGTGCATTGTTCAATCAATTAGAATATTCGACCTTTTGGTTGTTGTTTTAAATTGATTGACACTTGGATATTGGTCTATGGTACCATCCAAGTTATCTCTCTAGTATTTGATAAAGACTCGCAGATTTCTATTTGCTTGAGTATATATCAAATCGGGAGATTGAGATATAAACTCTTTGATATACTTTTTATCTAGATTGAGTCTGACTGTCTAGTTGATTCTCTAGAAAGTATATTGGAGTTTGTCCATACATATTGCTAAGCGAAATATTGGGTGTGGTTGTTGTACCCCCGCTTTTTCATATTCATTATTTGTGCAGAAATATTATCAACAAATCTGGGCAACCTAAAAGCAAAAAAGATGATAGGAAGGCTCTGCATTCCACAAAAAGCTCCTTCAATATTACATCTGATGTATGCTGATGATCTCCTCATCTCCTATAAAGCAACTCAAGATAGTAACCACCAGCTATAGAAAATTCTTCATTCCTATAGCACCTCTGCAGGACAACATATTAATACTGCAAAATCCACAATCATACACCACCCAAACCTACAACCACATAACATAGAATCCCTATAAAGATTCTTCAACATGACAACAACATCAACACCACCTATATATTTGGGAGTACAATTCAAACATGGAAGAACTTCTCGCCATAACCATTACTTCAAAGTTTGGCACGCAAAGCTCAAGGTTGGATGACAAAATGCCTTACGCCAGGAGGAATGTTAGTACTTATTAAACCCTCTCTCACACCCACTTCCAACCATCTTATGCAAATACAGTTATTTCCCACACACGTCCACAAACAAATTGATAGAATAACTAGGAACTTCTTCTGGGGCCATGACTCAACTGTTAGGAAACTCCATCCATTAGGTTGGATCAAGCTAAACAAACCAATTGCATAAGGAGGACTAGGAATTAGGAAAAATATCCAAATAAAGCTTTGCTCATGAAAAAAATCTGGAACATTCACAACAAACCTCATTCCATCTGCACCAAACTATATACCGAGAAATACCTCAACCATCAACCTATATTTCAAGGTACCATCCACGTACCTAGTACCGCCAGTCCTCAATGGGAGCATATGACAACTCTCGTTCCTTTCTTCAAATAGTTAATTTTTCACCGCGTAGGAAACAGTTTAGGAACGCCTATCCAGTCTAATTGGATACCTCATTATCAAAACATGAACCCTACCCAATGCTACCCTATCCAAACAGTCGCAGATATCATCGACCCTATCACTCATAATTGGAAACATGATCAATTATTCACCCTTCCACCGAAATCAACATATAATAAACATCCATATCCCAATTGACAACACCCAGAAAAAATCATTGATCAATGTATAATTCTGTTAAATATACAACCGCTTCTTGATATAATAGTCTAATACAACACGATATCATTTCACACCAAAACCCCCTTCCACACACCAAATTCCTATGGACTTTACCATGTCCACAAAAAATTCAGCTTTTCTTGTGGAAAGCTATCAACGAAGGTCTTCCAACCTTCTATCTATTACACCATATCAACCTCTCCAATTCCAATCTATGCCCAAGATGTAGCACCGCACCAGAATCAACGAAACACATGCTTATACACTGCCAAACGGCACTAGACACTTGGAATATACTATCCAATCTCATAATAACTACTCAACCCAACGGAAATAACCATTCAATTACTATAACAACACAAACAACAATAAGCCAATTACTTCAAACTCCAGCCAATACATCTACTATCACATCCTACTGTTATATCCTTTGGTCCCTGTGGACAACCAGAAACGAACTAGTTTTCAGACATGCCAATTCAACACTAGAAACAATTCTAACGAGAGCCTTACAACAACAACAAGAATTTGAATGGGAAAAAAATTTCAACCCACCAGTACTCCCTGGGGAACAACCAACCAGGATTAGTACAAGCAACCTCGGAACAAAAATAACAATTTCCGTAGAATGGACCAGACCAGAACCAGACCGGAGAAAGATAAATACTGATGGAATATCTAGGGGACACCCAGGACTGACAGGAGCATGGATTATTTGCAAAGACTCAAATGCCAATACAATAATGGCTATTGCACAACCTTTAGGCATAACGGATTCCATAACCGCTGAGACACGGGAGACTGTGCTAGCAACCAGACAGGCGACGGAAAGACAATGGAACAAAGTGTTGTTCGAAATAGACTCAGAGAATCTCATGAGATTCATAAAACCCCCAACTGAAGCTCTGTGGTATATTTCAGAAATGATTGCAGAAATAAAAAAAAAAGGGATATTTAACGTTTGGTACCCAGTAAATGTCCAACACCTAGATTTGGTACCCAATATTTAAAATATTAAGGGTTGGTACCTTGACCAACATCTGACTGTTAAATACTCTGTTTGACCAAACTCTTTTTATTTTTTTTATTTTTAATTAGAAAATAAAATTGGTTTGACAAGTTTACCCCTAACAACAACCATATTCCTCTGTCTTCTAAGCTTAAATTGATTACCAACTTCCACAGCCTATACATAAAAAGCGGAGTGTAGGAATTGATCAGGAGACTGTCAATGATGTCGGCAAAACCTTTTCCCATTATCTCAGAACTTTCCAATTTGGAACAACAACTACTTTGTGCAACATCATTTCTAGGGTTATTTCTATAATCAACTTCAGCGATTTCCACGGAAGTTTCAAAATCACCACTGCAAGAACATTCACTAATTAATCTTTCTGTCTACAACGTTATGTAACATAACCAGGAAGAAACTCATTACAAGCAACACCACCATTCGACCCACTCACATTTTCTTCCCCAATTTTACTCAATCAAACCACTAATTATCACCACCAACACTATTCCATCATCAACACTCGAACAATCACCACCACAATCTGCCGGCCGCTACTATAAACAACATTAGAACGAAGCCCACTTTCCGGAAATACTCCAATTGAAAGATCAAATATACCATAACTCTTATCCTAAAAAATAAAATCAATCATACAGAAGTGAATTTGTGAAAGAAAACATGATACTCGAGGAGTTATTAGACCATGATGAAACACAAATTGTTTTTGTTCATAAAAACTTTACATCAATTGTTGTTGTTCTTATTGTTTTTGATTCATCCTCTTTAGAATTTGGGGATTTTGTTTAGAATTTCAAAAAAACAGGAAGGGGGGAACGAAAAGAAGGTGATAAGATTAGAAGAGTAGAGCTTGATAAATGTAGATTTTATTTTTTATTTTTTTGTAATTGAAGTCATCAATGTTTCCGAAAAGTTACAGAAGATGAAATGAGGAAGAGGACGAAATGGTAAAAGAAGAAGATAAAACGAAGGAGGAAGCGGACTGGGGCAATTTTTAAAGTGATTGAAACATAACATGACTTTCATCACTAGGTAAAGATGAATTTGGCTAAAGCGAAAGCTTACCAACACATATTTTTAGAAATAGATAGGCGAGATAAACTCGGCTCGAAATACCAAATGTGTATAATCGAAGTATATATAGCAAAATGACTTTTTGTCTCAAGATAGGAGATAAATAGACTTTTGAGTGATAGATAAGTTCAAGTCTCCACATACCTTTTAGTCGATGAAGATCCACCAGTTCCTTGAGTTGTCATTCGTCTTGTATGATGATTGCCATGGAGTTCTTGAGCTCAACTACACTTTCTATCCTAGTCCGAGACATTAGCTATAGTAGACTAGAAATCAAGACTTATAGTTTTTATCACTAACATTGACAAACATGCTTGAGATAGCAACGCATGCGAGTTCGACCTAGCAATGCTCTAACAATCTCCCCCTTTGTCCATTTTAGTGACAAAACTATCAATACATATGCAATACAAAAAATAAATAAATTAACTTTTGTAGCTCCTATTCCACATGTCTAATCTTCAACATTACTCGAAATCTTCGTCACTTCCAAGTACTCCAATGATCCCAAAGGTTATAAGTTCAGCATCATCGTTGTTGAAAAATCCGTAGCTATAACAATGAGAAAACATAATTCTCGATCATTGTTATACAGTGTCATAGTATCATTATACAGCGTCAAAGTTCAGTTATATCACAACTTCAACAACAATACTATGGTGATATGTATCACTCCCCCTTAGTCAATACTCCATCTCACATGGAAACCACTCCCCCTTACATAATGATCCGAAAACCATGTATTTGTAGTGTGAACTACATATTAATTCTCCCCCTTTTTTTCAATAAAATTGGCAAAGGTACAAGAACGGGATCCTAATGAAATTTTCGAAAGAGATATTTCATGACCAAAAGAAAGCAAATATCAACTTATTTAGATGCAATCATAAAGCCGAAGCTAAATGCATTCATCAAGGAGTTTAAAGATACACGATAACCCCTATAATATTCCACATCCGCACTCCCCACAAAGATTTGGCAATTAAGCACAAGTTCAATTAAGAACTATCCCCCATAATATGTCATTCCTGTAAGAACAACAAGAGCGACCTTAATTTCGAAACAAAAGAAGGATTTCTTTGGACATAACAAATCACATACAAGTACGAATTTGAATACAAATTACTCAATTAAATTAACCACAAGAGAACCCATGATTAATTTAATCGTAAATGCTCAACATATATAGAGACTCAAAAAATACTCAATTAGATTAATCACAAGAGATCCCATAATTAATCTAATCGGAATACACAACCAAACTCACAAAAGTAATCAATTTAATTGGTCATGCTCGACATAAGAAAACTTACGGAGCAACAACTAAATAACCAAACAAGGATGATTAATTTAGTTGAATAAGCTCGACAAAAAGTATCTCATGGAGCAACAACTAAGCCAAAGAATAACTCAGTCGATAGAGCTCAACATAAGACACCTTATGGAACAACACAATATATACACGGAAATTGTGGATCGGAGATCTACCTAATACCGTGGAATAAGCAAGGATTCATTCTATTTTCCATCACCATTTGCACAATGACATACAATAGACATAATCCTTGAAAACAAAAGATTTTAACCTATCTTCCATCAATAATTGACATAATAGGCTTAACTTTTGTATTTGTCAAAAGTCCATTCATTATTTTATCAATATGTAGGAGCAGAATATCGCGACATCAATACTTCGCGAGATTAATAAACGACTACATTGCGAAGGCGTCGCAGGTAAGAAATATAAATGACGCAATAGATGACGAAAGCCATAACGTGAGAAAGATGTGAAGACGTGGCGAGATTTAGGAGTGTCGCAAGGAAAAATGTTTATAACACTCGCGACACTTCGCGAGTTATTCCCAAAAATAAAGGACAGCTTAGCTGTCATCCACTGTGTATTACCCTATATAAAGGGTTGAGTTAGTCTGTTGTGGAGGGTTCTTTTTGAATGGTTAAGCAAGTCATTAGGAGAGAGAAAATCTAGAGTGATTGTAATTTCTTTAGCTCTGTTCTATCTATCCTTGTAAACATTTCAAGAAGATAATCAATAAAAATATATAGTTATTCGTCTTCAAATGGATGAGTAAAGTAAATTCTTGTGAGGGGTGTATTGTGGGATTTCCTGCAACTACATATGCGCTAGAAACAGGGACGAGTAGAAGATCAACTTTGTGAATTGAAAGAATCAGGAGTAACAAGAAAGAAATTTCGGATAATTCTCAACAATTTACTAAAATTGAGAAATGGCTAGAAGAAGGAATGCATCAGAACAACCAACAATTGTGAGGAGAAGTGGGAGATTAGCTGGAGAAGGAGAAATGAAGTAGGTGAACCATCAAGAATAAACGCAAGAGATAGAGAAGAAGGTCAAATTCAACCACCAATTCAACCAGTACCGAATAGAGTAGTAGATTATGATAGGGTGAGCGTGCATACATGGAGATCAGATTCTGTGGAAGAAAGAGAAGAAGTGCAACAATTGATAAATAATGAACAAGAGGAGAGAAATCGAGAAGAAATGGGAGAAACAACTCATAGAAATGAAGAAATCGTAGCATTAGAAACGTTGAGACAAACAATACATGAAGAAAGACGATTAGAAGCGGAAGAACGCGCAAATTTAACAAGGCAAAACCATGAGTTAAGAATGGAAAATATGAGGTTGCAGAATAGGAGGTCGAGAAGTAATACCAGGACAAGACCAGGATCGGTTAGAGATGATAGAAGTAGAATGTTGCCTGTAGAAAATGCTAATGAAGAAAATTTAAAAAGAGAGCTAAATCTCGGTGAAGGATACTGCGAAAGAAGGGAAATGGTGTGTATTCCGCGTCCAGAGATTTTACAGGGTGACCAAAATAATGGAAATCAAGGAAATAGGCAGCAGAATAATCCAATTGATGAAGAAAATCCGGAAGAAGGAAGAAGAATACTGCGTGGAAGAGAAACACAGAGGAAACAAAAGAAGATTGAAGATGACATCGAAAGGCATTATATTGAACAAGCGCGTCTAGCTCGCGAAAGGGAAAGATTAAGAGTAGAAATAGAAGAACGAGAATTGGAGGAAGCAATCCGGCAGAATAATCATGACAATCGAGAAAGAAGGCGCGAGCAAAATCGCAACAATGGGAATATTAATGAAGAGTATGAAAGAATACAAAGGAGAGTTAATAGACAACCAAGAAGAGAAAATGATGGATATAATGGTGTGCGAATCCGAGAACGAGATGGAGAAGAAAGTCGCAGAGAAAGAAGAGAAGAAAATGCTGAACAAGAAAATCAAGATAGACATGAACGAAGAAGGAGAGAAACGGAGCTAAAAAGACCAATAAATTCGAACCCTGATGTAAACGAACAAATCTTAAAAGAATTGGCAGAAATGAGAGGAATGTTGAACAATAGAAGAGGAGGAGGAAGAAGACAATTGGATGAGGCAATCGAAGAAGCTGCGAAGAATCCCTTTACATTAGAGGTGCAGTTAGGAGGAATACCCCCAAAGTGCAATTTACCTGCATTAACCAGCATATTTGATGGAACAACTTGCGCAATACAACACATCAAAGCATATGTAAGATGTATGTTACAGTGGGAAAATCATGACGCTATATTGTGCAAATATTTCGCATCAAGTTTAACAGGGGAAGCACTGAAGTGGTTTGAAGGTTTACCAAGAAACACCATCACGTCATTCAACCATCTACAAGCTATATTTTTAGGGGCATACATAAGTAACAACTCCTCGCGACCAGGAATTGAAGATGTATTTGGGCTGAAACAAAGAGTTGGCGAAAGTTTAAGACACCTAACTGTGAGATGGAAGATGATGTGTAGCGAGATGGCTGGAAGAATGGATGAAATATATCTCATTTTATCATTTATAAACGCTATGTTCACAACCAATTTGCTGTATATTCAAATTTTTAGAGTCAAGAATACGATCACGATGACGGAGCTGCGAGAACTGCAAGAGGAATATATTGCTTTGGAAGAAAGGCAAAATGAGGTGGAGTCGTACCCGGTTGCGAATACAAGTTCAAATGCTGCGAATGCAAGTTTGTTACCCAAATTAATACACACAGTGGCGAGTACCTCGCAAGGGCAGCAAGAAAGAGTGATAAATGATGAACAACCAAAGTTAGTAGCCATGGGAAGCCGAGATCAAGAAGAGTTTGAAAGAGAAAGAAACTACTATAAACGTGGCGGCAATAACAAAATTCAGAGACTTGATCACTCGCAAGAAACCTATGGAAGTAAAAAACAGAATTATCATGGAGGGCAGCGACGTCATAGAGTAGTCTGGGAAGAAATCAAGATGCCACCACTGAATACTAGTGTGGAAAAGATATGGGAAGCTATACTCTTGATGGAAAACATACCTGCGCCATGGAACATGGGAATGAGCCACCACCAAGTGATAGAAGTCACGAGTTCTGTTCTTACCACCGTTTTCATGGACATCTGACAAATGACTGCAGAAACATAAAAAGAATCATCCTTAGAATGATTGATCAAGGAAAGCTGAATCACTTTCTAAAAAGTGAAGAGAAAATTCAACCATTGTCGCCACCACCATCAAAAGGGAAAGAAACGTTCGTAATAGAAGTTGGAGCAAAGGCTAAAAATTTATTTTGCAACTCCATTGTTCACTCATATCGTACAATTGAAGATTTTCATGATAACATACTCAGTAGAGTTTTTGCGAGGGATGTTGATGATAAAGAAGTGTTGAACATTGCGAGGACATCGTAATTAAAAGAATGGCAAATGCAGATTATTTCTTTCACCGCAGAAGAGATTCCCAAAGGTAGAGAGACGCATGATAGCCCATTGGTTGTGAAATTGGAAATTAATCCAAAACCTGTTGATGGCGAAGATGATGAAGCAGAAAATTGCTGGGCAATCAATAGAATATTAATTGATACTGGAAGCTCGGTAAACATCCTCTTTACCATACTTACAAGACTATGGGGGGAAAGGATGCAGAATTGATACCTTCAACATACAAAATATATGGTTTCAATGGCACAGCAAACAAGCCTAAAGGTGAAGTTCATATGAGAATACCTTTCCAAGGGTTATCTACTGATATTTTGTTCTGTGTGGTCGATGTGGAATCCCCTTATAATGCATTGATCGGAAGACCATGGTTGCATGAAATTAAGGTGTAGCGTCAACATATCATCGTTGTATAAAATTTCCTCATCCTAGTGGTGTTGGAATTATAAAAGGAGATTGGACGGAAGGACAAAAATGCTATGAGATCGATGTGGAGAGCTGCGAAGAGAGAGCCGAGAAAAGAAAGGGTTGGAAGCAACATGCAAAAGATGAGAAAAGAAGAGAAAGATTAATGGTGGATGCCATTGATGTCAGAGGAGAAGATACATTGCGAAACAAGTGCATGAAAACAGGTTGGAAATTATGATGGAAAGGAATCATTAAGAGATTTGAATGGTGTAGAGGCGAGAGAGTAGCAAGAGCAAAAAGTGTAAGAAGTGAATAATCATCAAAAAGCAACAACAAAAGCTTGTTCGAGTAAGAGGAAGAAACAATAATTGAAGAAGAAATATGCGAGGATCTCGCCATTAAGAATGTATGACAATTTGATTGAAGAATTGAAAAACAAAAATCATTAAACAATGTAAGATTGTGCGATAGTTTCAAACAAAATGAATGATTGAATGAATTAACAAAAATGAAAGAGTGAGTGAATGGGACGAACCTTTATGGCGTACACCCTAGTTCGCGAATGACATTTCGCAAGAGGCAAATGTAAGACCTAAAGTGCGTCATATAAGGGGGCATCTCTTGACATGGCTCAGTGAAAAGGTTACACCGCTCCTGGAACCTGAGTCATGAAGATTTGGGGCCCATGAAAGCCTATCCTGGGAGAGATACCTTGGATTTCCAACTATATATATAAGGTTATACCCTGGTTGGACGCCCGAGGATCTCTTCCTAGGAGTCGATGTATGCTCAAGGAGCCGGGTACACGGTTGAGCCAAGAGTGCCTGGGGCATTTGAAGTGTCTCGGCCATTCTTGGCAAGTCTTGGTATATGCTGCACTCGGCCCGAAGAAAACTCCACTTAGGGTGCAGTCTCGTAACCATAAGCCATATAGGTATAAGGGATAAGAGGCTGCGAAAACAACTGGTTGTTGTTAAGACCGGATGGGAGGAGCTAGTCTTGTATGGCCGATGTACGCCTCCTTGAAGGGGCAACCAGGGAGAAGATAAGGGCGGCACCCTCCATTAGGGAGCTGATAAGTGTCAAAAGACGCAAATGTCATGAGACTTTATTTTCGCAAGGAAATTTAGGCTTGTCATATTTGTGCAATGATCCTGTAGAGGCAATAATACTGACGCAAGGATAAGGCGAGATCAATGGGTTTTTGCATGAAAATGCAAAAACGTCCTGCGATTTCGTCGCAAAGACGGCAATGTCATGGGATTTTACACTCGCAAGAGTATTTAAGCCTGTCATATTTTCGCAGATAAAATATCCTGCAGAGGCAAAAATACTTAACAAATGATAAGACAAGGTCAATGGGTCATTACATGAAAATGTAATGACGTCCTGCGATTTTGTCGCAACGAGGGGTGGCGAAATAAGACCTTTAATTAGGAAGGCAAAATAAGACCACACAAGAATGATAAGACAAGATCAATGGATTTCTTCATTCGTAAAGACATCCTGCGATCTTGTCACAATAATGAACTTCAACATAACTAAATATACAGACATATATACAATTGAGGAAGCGAGTAAGCTTGCGAAAACGATTATGTTCCATCATAGAGTTATAAATAATAAAGGATGAAGTCAGAGATTTCATTACTCAGATATAATTGGTCAAATCTCTCATTTGAAAATGAATAACAGAGGCAAGTATGGGAATGAATAGGATAAAATCTTGTTATTCATTTCCACATGATGGATTTATGTATTCATAATGATGGTCAGTTGAATTATAAAGAAGAATTGCTTGACGAATACGCGCAAGTAAAGAAAACGAAGATTGAATTCATATTTGACAATCCAAGAAGATTGAAAGAGTATATGTATTACAAGAAGCGAAAGAAGAAAAGAAGTTATTTCTTTGAGGATTCTTCTTCTTGGTCGATTCTTCGGATTCCATCATTCTTTTCGCCAGAATCTTCTTCTTCGCTAGCTTCACTATCAGAGACATCTGAGAAAGGCGTATCTTTAGAAATAACATCGCGAAGACAAGGATATGAACTAACAGGAATGCGGTGATCATTTCAAACCATTTCAATAGTTTGATTGCGAAAACGAACAGCAAGATTGTTGAAATTCGCCACTTTGTAGCTTGCGTTGTTTCTTCAACTTAGAATACTTATTATTGCGAAAAGAAAGGCCTTCTCATGAGTTCCCTTTTTCCAGACTCAAGTTCTTCAATCCTAGTTTGAAATCTCTTATCGGATTCTTCAAAACATATGATAATGAATTAACAACACAATAACAAATGCACGAGAGATAAAGAGCAAGTAAAGTATAATAAACAACCTTCTCTCGTCGAGATATCATGTCTTTAACCAAGGCAAAGATGCTCGGCATGAAGGCTAACATCAACACCTAAATTATTCCTGGCATTATCTAGAACCTTCGCAGCCCAAGCGAATTCATCATCATTATTTATAACAAGAAGCGAACGAATTTGATCTTCTCGCTCATTAAGTATAGCATTCTCGACGAAGAGATTCATCTCGTTCAATTTGTACTTCGAGAAGAGATTTTGAAATGTTGCTAATGCCTGTGCACCTTTATTAGCAATGCGATCTTTGTCATCTATAAGGCCACTAATCTTCTTCCTTAAATCTTTGGTTTTCTTATGGGAATCAAGATACATTTGTTTAAATCGGTTAGCTAAACCTAAACTAGATCTATGCTCAATCTCTAAGAGACGATATTTGGTTTGAAGTTCATTTAAGAAAGGGAATCAACTTTGTTTGGCGAATTACTTAAAGACTCGTTGAGATAGGTGAGAAGAACATCATTATCCATAGGCTCGGGAAATGAATGGAGAAGAATGGCTTCTTCAGAGAGATTATATATGTCTGCGAAAATAATAAATCAGGCAAAGAATAGTTGATGACAAAGTAAAGACGATTTGAAGAGCAAAAATTTTGTACCATAAAGTTGTTGATTTGCACTTTGAAGAGTAGATATTTTAGTCTCCTGAGAAGTGGATTTAGTTTCCAATTGTTGAATTCTTTCATCTTTCTTTCGAGACATCGCAACCTCAGTTTCTAGTTCTCGGATCTTCTCTTTAAGTTGGAGATTTTTCTTTTCAAGGTTGTCGCGTCTTTTCTCGAGATCTGAGGCAACAACAAAGGAAGCTCTCCCAGACTATAAAGGAAAATAAAGAAATTGTTAAGATAAAGCTTATAATCGAAATTACAGAGAAGCAAAGGAATATGAACATACCAAAGCATTGAGAGCATTCAAGTGGCTGGAAGTCAATGTTCGGGAAACTCCACGAAAAGATTCATTATCCTCTAGTAGCGGGGCATCGCAGATTTTCGCGAGAGCTACGCAAGTTGCAGATAAGTGATCATCTCCCATTCCTTGCATGGAATCGGAGAAAACACTAGACAATTGCGCCATAGCAGAAGTAGTAGAGTGATTCTCTTTCGCGGAGGAAGTACCAACTTCATTTTCATCCTCATCAGAACTCTCACTGGTTTGAGAGCTACGATGAGAAGAGGGATGGGTTTTCCGTTTTTTAGAAAGCGGAGCAGAAGACTTGTCCTTGCGAAAAGTGATTTTATCTTTGCCTTTAACCTTCGCAGCTTCAGCTTCTTCAACGTCAACCTTCGCATACGCATGAAGATAAGAAACAGAGGCAACAATATTGTTTAAAATAACAAAAGAAAATGTTTCTTACTTCATCCGTGAGCGATCGGAGTATCGCTGTGGTACTTGCCTTTGGATCTTCTTTATACTTCTTTCTCATTCTGGCAATCTAAATTTTTTGAAAGTTTAATAAGTAAAAGAGGAAGAAAATGTCGCAAAGCAAAATTGAAAAGGAAATATACCTCTTTTGCCTCCTCGGGCCACTTAAACTCCCGAGGATGATAATTCGCGAGGTTTGCAGGGAGAACATGCGAACCTGCGATGTAAGGTCCACTCAAAAATAAAGGAACAACCCACCATTTCTCATCTTTGGAATGACGAGGAGTACTATTGTTGCCCGAATGCCAATAAATATCTTGCATAAGCAGCTTGTCATCGGAAATATTATCTTTTCTTTTCAACCGAGCACCCCAGCGAGATTTGTCATTTCTCATATTTATTACTTTATAATTTTCAAAAAAGTTGTCCACGGTATACTTCTCAGCAATTATTTGTAAATTTCTGAATTTAGGATCTCTGACATCATCAGGATATAAAGATCCTTTACCAGCGCCACGATTGGCGAATTCAAGCATTAGACGGATACAATCGCCACTCAGTTGACAAACAGCTCGCGAAAATTTCTCGTGAGCAAGAATTTCATAGAATAATGGTATCTCGGGATTGTATAGAGGAATGGGAAGGCCTGCGAGGAGTTGACCTAGCGAGACTATGATTTTCTGATCATCACACTGATGATCAGAAAACAGTTTTGCAGAGAGAATAGACGAAGATTGTTGATCAGGAATGGTTGATAAGATGAAACCCTTCTCTTGTAATTTCTTTTGAGTATCTACAAAAAGGGGTTTATATGTACGACCAAGTGAAGCCATTGATATAGTATGGGAATGAATGGAGAATTGAAGATTGAGAGAATTGAAGGGGAAGATTACAGTAGCAGAAGCGCAAATTGCGGAGGAAAGAAGTTAAAGGAAAGTTGCAGAGGGAAAATAAAAGAGAAAAAAGAGAAGGGTAAGAAAACTATATATAGAGAAGAGAATCCTCGAGAAAACAAATGCATTTAATGCGAGATGGGACGTGAATGGTCAAGAATAAGTGGTTGAAAGAGACGTGTCAAAAAGAGAGTGGAAGAAGAAACACCTGTAATAAATTCCGTACATGAATAAAACGGTTAAAAATGAACAATCGCGAGATGAAAATGAGCAATTGCGGCATTTCAAAATATTAATTCTCATGACATAACAAGACTTCGCAGAGCACTAAAAGAATGACGTAGCAGATGGTATTAGCATAATTCATGAGGAAAGTATGAGCAACTTGCGAAATTATAGAGTGAACCTGCGAGAATATGAGCTCATAGCATGAGGCAAAGAACATGGAACGAAAGTTTCGCAGGATGGATTTGCAATACTTCTTACATTTAGAGGGTAACTTGTTATATTTCTTCAAGAATACTTCATACTTTGTATACTTCGGGATGATACTTTTAAAATTACTTTTTAAAGCTTCGGAATTTCGCAAAAGAATAGAGGCAAGTACGTACTTTTCAAGTCCAATATTCTTTCGCTCGTTCCTTCATCAACAAAAATCAAAGATTACTACAACAACGGATTTTTTCTTAAAGATCGCTCTTCAAGCAATATTCAAGAAAAAAGAGGCAAGATGTAGGAGCAGAATATCGCGACATCAATACTTCGCGAGATTAATAAACGACTACATTGCGAAGGCGTCGCAGGTAAGAAATATAAATGACGCAATATATGACGAAAGCCAGAACGTGAGAAAGATGTGAAGACGTGGCGAGATTTAGGAGTGTCGCAAGGAAAAATGTTTATAACACTCGCGACACTTCGCGAGTTATTCCCGAAAATAAAGGACAGCTTAGTCATCATCCACATGTATTACCCTATATAAAGGGTTGAGTTAGTCTGTTGTGGAGGGTTCTTTTTGAATGGTTAAGCAAGTCATTAGGAGAGAGAAAATCTGGAGTGATTGTAATTTCTTTAACTCTGTTCTATCTATCCTTGTAAACATTTCAAGAAGATAATCAATAAAAATATATAGTTATTCGTCTTCAAATGGATGAGTAAAGTAAATTCTTGTGAGGGGTGTATTGTAGGATTTCCTGCAACTACACAATATATGCATATCGACTTACGAAAGACATTACTTTTGACAAGATATGGGACAATCATAGTTCACGGACGCAAACACACATATCCCATAATAAATTGCTATATATAAAACCATAAGGATTAATACTGCAAAAATCATCTTCCAAACAATTTTAGAATTTAAACAAATAAACCTAAAAACATGAAGATGAAAATGTTGGACATAGCTATGTGTAATCACAATAATGGCTATTCCAAACTCTAGTTATTCTTCTAAACAAAACAAGAAAATAGAAGATTTACTAGGCAAACTAAAAGAGAATCAGAGTTCGTTGAGAACCTCATATCTTTCAATGAATCCATCAAAGAAGGTATCACTGATTTCCTTTATCCTCTTGAACGTAGAAACACCATTTTCGTGAGTTAGAACACTAACTTTACGATCAACAATCCGAGAAATCTGTCTAGCCTTGACGCATTCCATGATGAGCTTCTTTTGATTCCGTATCAGAAGATTCTGATTAGCAAGGATTCTGGCCTGACCATCCAAGAGTTGGTTTATTTATAGTTGAAGATTTGCAAACTCGACCTTTGAGTCGTTCTGAAAACGAATTAAATCCTTGACAGAATCATCAATCCAGGAGTTGTGATCCTTTCTTTCAAGCATCTTCTTTAAAACCAGCTCTTGAATTGACTCACGTACTTGAGCGTCTTCCTCCATATCAAGATGCACAATCTCTTGAGATTTTGCAGAGTTCTCCATATAATTTTTTTTTTGTTAGGGATGGAAAAAAACAATATAGAATAATATATACGTGTATGTAAACAGGAGAAGGAAACTCTTGTTTTTGGAAACCCTATGAACTCTCAATAGGAGGACGTGAACGTTGTGGACCGCTGATAGATGCATTTATGTGTCTATTTTGATCTCGATTTTCTATATTTTTAGTACCCATTTTGTACTTATTTGATTATTTTATGTTTTTGTAGGTGTTTTTGGAGAAATAAGCTTTCGCGGAAAAATTGGCTCGAAAAGTGGTATTTGGAACCCTGGGAGGAATTACTAAAAGCACCCCAGAAAAGCTGATAAAGGCACCCGGAGGACACCTACTATTCGGACTCTCAATTTGGAAAAGGGGCACTTTAATTACTAAGGGGAAACCCATTTCATGAGCAACTACTATTGGCACACCAGAACAGGATAAAGGGGCAGGTCATCTTCAACATTTGAATTCATCTTTTTGGTGGGAAAATAGGCAGAAGATTAGTGTTCGAGTTTTGGTGGATTTGTGAAGAGATTCAATCGCTGGATTTTGTTGGAATGGGACTGTTAAGCCTAAACAGGGATGATATGGATGATCGTTTTGATTATATTGGGCTAGAATTCGAGTTGGATCGAAACAAAGGTGAAGAGAGTTACGGGTCCCTGTTGAGCTGATTTTTGAAGATTCAAGGAGACTAAATCGCAGATAATATTCCCTAAGATAATTACTTACCAAATAAAGAGTTTGGAAAGAATTGGAGGGTCCGAGAAAACGCGTAAATCGATTCGGCGAGAGAAATTATTGCCGTGACTTGCACGGAAAGGAAATGAAGAAATTTAATTGGTATTTTTAGGTTTCTGAGGTGTATAAAAGGTGTAGTCGAGTTCCAGGGAAGGAGATTGAAGTTTAGAAGAAGTTAGGGAAGTTTAGAACACCACAGAGCCGAGAAATCAAAGTTGCAGGAAACCGGGTTTTGCTGTTGCTGCTGAAGAACACGAAGAACATTAGACCCTTCAAAACAAACTTTTATTCTACATCATATATCTACTATCGTTTCCTGTAATAGTTCATATTGCAACAATGCTCTGTAACAGTCAGTTTGTAACGCCAGTTAAACGTTGCAAGTTGTCTGCTTTATTAGTTTTCTATTGTTTTTCATCCTTTTGAGCTATGAACAACTATTTTGAGCACGTGAATAATATGAGGAGCTAAAACCCTTAGCTGAGGCGACAGAGGAAGATATATTTCCAACAATCATGTGGTAACAATTATTTTGTTAATTTATGTAATTATTTTTATGATTATTTGCATTGAATCAAAATTGAAATAATGATTTTTATTGACTTGTTGTGTTTTCACTTGATGGTGCATGCTTAGCTTAGGGATCTTGATGTTCAATGCTTGAGATTAACAACTAGTAATTTTAAAATCTACCATTGACAATATTTTAGAATCACAATTTCTTTTGGAGCAATATTGTCTAGAATTGCATGACAAGTATTAATATTGAATCACATGAAAATTTGGAAAATAGTGGAATCCATAGTCTCAGTTTTCTCTAAAATCTTGATAACAACTTCAATTTAGTTTTCTTTATTTTTAGTTTTCGAAACTTAAGTCTAAAATCAAATCTCTACAAGTCTTTAACGAACCACTTTTCTTACCACTGTAAAAACTACATCAATTTTTTGCGTCGCCGACGCGGACTTGTATTTAGGTTTAGGTTTTAGGTTTATTGTATTTTTAGGTTTTGTATTTTTATTATTATTATTTTTTTTTTATATTTTTTGTTGTATTTTACGTCTTTAGTATTTTTGTTTTTATTGTGCAGGATTGACTCGAACTATAAGTGGAAAGATGGACTTGCCAAAAAAAAGGAGAAACCAGAGATATTATTTTTGGACTTTTATTTATTGGTTTCTTTATTTTCTTTTGGACTTGTAATTTTCTTTTATTTGGTTGCCTATTTATTTTTATTTATTATAAAAAAAAAAAACACAGTTGGACACACCAATTACATCCCTCATCAGATCACCGAGTTTAGGAAAACTCGTGGATTAGTAAGCCGAGCCCGTTCCTTGGGCCTTTTGGGAGTTACCATCTAAAAGTCCACAAACCTCAGCCTCGTACCTTTGGGTATATTTTGCTGTGGTAACCCAAGCTTACCTAAATTAGTGAGCCCAGCATTTGCATGTGCACATATTTTTGTTGAATTCTTGTGTATGCTTGAACGAAAAAGAGACGCTCTAGGACGGTTACTGCGTGAATAATCTGGAAGTGATATTTTAGGAAACAAGAATCTTGATTACCTTAATCTAGAGACCTCTGATTTTGGAAAGTCTAGTTTTGAACATCCATCTTTTACTGAAGAGAGAATCCCTATAACTCAGGTAGCTAGAAATGACAACTTTGAAAACTTTATTGAATCCGACTAGGACTACTCGTCCCTCATGTATCAGGTTAGCTGACACGGAAGAAAATTATGAACTTAAACCTGGGATGTTACAGATGCTCCCAATCTTATTAGGGAAAGAAAATGAGAACCCCTATTTCCATGTTAGGGACTTTGAGGAAATTTGTAGTACCCTAAAGATTAGAAACCTTGATGATGATGCTTTGAAACTTAGGTTATTCCCTTTTTCCCTGAAAGATAAAGCTAAATCGTGGCTATATAGTTTGGCTTCCGGGTCCATTGAAACATATGAACAACTTACATCTGCCTTTTTGAACAAGTTTTTCCCTAGGCACAAAACATCGTCTATTAGGAAGCAAATCTGCACATTTTCTCAACAGGATGGAGAATCTTTGTATAGGTATTTGGAAAGGTTCAATGATCTATTAGCCCAATGTCCTCATCATGGTTTAGAAAAGGTTAGGTTAGTTCAGATCCTTTATGAGGGTTTAGATTATCCCACTACAACCACAGTAGAATCTATATGTACAGGTGGGTTTGAAAACCAAACAGTTGATGATGCGATGACATATTTGAGTGAAATCGCCGAAAAGACCCAGCAATGGGAAAATAGTAGGGAACCCAAGAAAAAAATTCTTCTCGGAAGAGGAAATGTTAATAGGCTAGAAGGAGGCTTTAAATCAGATGCCAAAATTACAGCAATAGCTAAAAGGTTTGAAGCTTTAGAATTGGGTCACACTAGTGGTAGAGTGGAGCCTTTTTGGGAAGGCCAGAATAATGAAGAGAAAGCCAATGTTCTGTATAATAACACTAGATTCGACAACCGTCAGAAATTTGACCCATATTCGGAAACCTATAATCCTGGTTGGAAAAACCATCCGAACCTTTCGTGGTCTAAGGGCCAGAGTCAAGGTCAGCTTAGTAATTCGAATGTTCCCCCAGGTTTTGGTTATAATAAGAACTCTCCAGGTCAAGCTCAGTTTCAGATACCTTCAGAGAATAAAATGACTAGCTTAGAGGAATCTCTTAGTATATTAAGAAAGAGCCAGGATATGTTAGCACAGAGCCAGGAAATATTAGTAAAGAGCCAAGTTAGTTTTAAACAGTAAACCAAGCAGAACTTTCAAACTAATGCTCAGACTCTTGCTAAGTTAAAACTTGAAATATGTCAAATAGCTAAGACTTTAAGTGAAAGAGATAACGGAAGGTTCCATAGTCAAACTAATCCCAACCCTAGAGGAGTTCATAAAATAGGTACAAAACCATTACAACAGTTGAATTCATTTAGAACCCTTAGGAGTGGTAGATTAGTAGACAATCAGGTAACCATGCCCGATAGTGAGCATACTGTAGTTCACCCCTCAAGACCTTCCATAGCTGAGGGGACTGATAAAATCTCTGATGATGCCAATTTGGTTCCTGAGAGGCCCTATTTTATTCCTAGAGTCCCTTTTCCCCAGTTATTAGTACCAACAAAGAGTGAATCCAATTTTAATGACATAATGGAGGTTTTTAAGAAAGTTACCATAAACCTTCCATTACTAGAAGCAATTAGACAACTGCCGGATTATGCCAAGTTACTTAAGGATATGTGTACGCCAAAGCGAAAGCTTAGTGTCTCTAAAAAAGCCTTTTTAGCTAGTCATGTAAGTTCGATCATTCAGAACACCACAACTCCTAAGTATAAAGACCCAGATGCCCCTACCATTGCTTGCACGATAGGAAAACACAGGGTAGAGAAATCTTTACTGGACTTAGGAGCTAGTGTGAACTTACTACCGTACCATGTGTACTTACAGCTAGGACTAGGTGAATTGAAACCTACCAAGATAATACTGCAGTTAGCTGATAGGTCTGTTAAAATTCCTCGTGGTGTGATAGAGGATGTTCTTTGATAGGTGTTGTAAAACACCGTAATATCTATCTATTGTTTATGCTTTCTTTGCGAGTTTTCTTGTAAATTATGTATCTTATGTCTGCTTTTGAGTTTATTAGGTGCAACGGAGTCATTTGGAGCAAAAGGAGGAGAAATCACTCATCTAGAGCGAAAAGGACGGTTGAACAAGAAAGCAAAGGGCTGTCGGTTATCTGAAACTGACAAGATAAATTATTCGAGGTGGCTCATATCCAACAGTGGATGCTTTTAGTAATTCTCATCATTACTAAGCCTGAAAACAAGAGAAATGTTTCTCTTATTCTTATTACTCTTCAAGAATTCAGAGAAGGAAGAAATACGGCGGCAAATATTGTTTGAAAATCAGTGAAATGAGATGATGAAGAAATCAACCGATCAACTCAGGTTTTATCTACCGATTGAGTAGAAGAGATGGTAGTATGTCGATTCGAGAAAAAAAAAGGGATCGAGTTCGATTCAAGCAGAGAAGAGGGGTTTCTTAGGAGTTAGGAATTTGGGTTTTGCCGCCATGGATGACTTGAAGTTGGTGTCGATTTGATTCGAGATTGACAGAGAGTTGATGTTCTCACATGAACAGGCCATGAAACTAGAGTCTGTAGCTCAACTGATATTGAATTAGAAGATGGGGATTGAGTTAGGGTTTACTGAGATTGAAAGTTGAGATGTGTGTTGGAGGATTCGAATCAAATCGAGGAAGAACACCAGGGCTGCTGTTGATTGAAGTCAAGAATGAATGGGTTTTGTGGTATTGGTTTATGTTGCTCAGATGGGTTCTGGTGATGATATGTGAGAAGGGTTCTGAAATGGGTTTCTGCTATTGAGATTTCAAAGCTAGGGGTTTCAGATGAGAAGAATGGCAGTGGATGCAGATTTTATTATGAAGATGGTGCTACTGGATCTGAATGGTGATGAGTTTCTGCAATAGATGTATGCTTAGGACAGGTGGAAATCCAGAATGTAATGTTGTGGCATTGAGAGTGAGATTTGGCTCTGTATATTGAACTGTGTTGGTTGTTGCAGGACAAGGATTTGAGAAAAATAGGTTGAGTTGTGGTGATTATTATAAATCTGTGAATGGGTTAGAACTTGAGATGGGTTGTTTGAGTCGCAAGTGATGCTGCAATAGAGACAAGGAGATGATTATGAAGCTGGAGTTCAACTGAGCTGTAGGTGGTGGCACTATTGCCTGGAGTTGGATTACAAGGAAGGAGCTGGTGCAGGTTGATGCTGTGAGGCTTGAATGAGATTGAAGGTGTTGATTGCAGGTGGAAGTAAGGATTTCATGGGTTTAAGGTGCCAGAACTGGGAATAGTGTTGAGATATGAAGTGTGTAATTGTAGTTGGTGCTCTTGAAATTCAGATGAAGATGGTGATTGTGGTACTGATATGTATTTAAGCTGTTGCAGAAATTACAAGGGAGTGATGGTACCATAATGAGATGGCAGTAGTGAATTTGAGCTGATGATGATGGGTTGGAGGAATTCTGTAGCTACTGGGTGAATCTATGAACTGCAGTGAACTGATAAAGTGATGTAGTTCTGTGTATGTGTTTCTTGCAATTGAGTTGTGACTGTAATTGAATGGCTGAGACAGAATTGGTGGTAAATATTGCAGGTGCCATGAATGTATATGATCTATTGCTATGGATGGATGGTTTGAGGCCCTGAAGAGTTGAACTGAAGTGCAGGTGGTTAGGTCTTGCTGCTAGTGATTGAATCCAGGGATGAACTGAAGTGATAGCTGGAAGAATATTGCAGGGAGTTTTTGGCTGTGACAGCAATGGTGATGCTAACAACAGGAAGCTCAGCTCTGATGCTGTTGAATTAATAGAGGCTTGCTGTGAATGCTTTAAGATGGTATATGGAGTTGGAACTGAGCAAGAATTGGTAGAGCTGCAGTTCAGATGGAATAGGTGGTAAGCTTCCTGGTGGAAGTGGCAGAGAAGGAATAATAAGCCACTATGGCTCGGAGTGAAGCAGTGATGCACCATCCAGGTGCAACACAACTTTGGCCTTTGCAAAATGGCTTTGGCCAAGAACCCAACTCAGCCTAGTCACCCAGTTAAGACAGACTCACCTGACTCAGTGATCTTGACTGAGTTGACCGAGTTGACTCATTGACCGGTGACCAGGTGGACTTTGACGGTCACCTGAGATATATTTTTCGGCCAATTTCCGGCCACAATACCAGTTTTCCGGGACTATTTTTTGGGAGATATTTTCACATGGGTTTTCCTCACACATGGGCTTGGTATACTTCTATCTATTGGACCCTTGGGGCTTGACCTAGTTTTGGAAGAGAGGAAAAGCTACAAAAAGAAAAAGTCTTCTACAACTTTGGGAGATCACGTATTATTCTTGGAACTTGGAGAGAGCCGCTTTTGTTCATCTTCTTCTATTCAATTAATATTTTTATGATGAACTCCATAGCTATGAGTAGCTAAACAATTAATATTGGTTATGGGATAAAGTTGATTTCTCAACATGTTATTTGAATCTATGAATTAGTTTTGTCTCAGTAATTTATTGTTTTTGATTCACGATTAATAGTGTTATATGGTTTGAATACTTGCTAGGTTTAGTCCGGAATCAATCCGATTTGCATTCATCTCTAGAGCTATATTAGGGTTTTCAATATGAAAAAGTTGTTTATCCCTGATTCTAAGTAGCATAATTGTGGGTAGTGCTTGTAGTGATATATCCTACTAGTCACAAGTGAATCATAACTTTTGTTAAAACGGATTAGTGCTTTTACATATTCGTTTGCATTGATTAGTCTTATTCCATAGAACTTATTTGCTTTTAGGGAGTTAAATCTAATTGTGCTTTTACACTTTAGGTTGCTTTCTAGGAAGAATTCACATATACATCTTTTAATGTGTTTGTGATGAAATCAGGGAATTAGCGGGATGTCCTTGCGATCAAGGTATCCTAGGACTCTTAATAAATGAGAGATTAAAATACCAATTCTAATCATTGATGATAATACATGTTTGTGAATGATACTATCCCATGACCAATATCATCTCCTTATTGATTATTCAAATTATTTTATTGATTTCAATTATTTTTATTGCTTTGTTTAAAACAAAACCCCCCCATTGGTTACTAAGAAACTGAATTTCTATAACAACAAAAGCCTCTCTGTGGGAACGAACTCTTTCTTATCACATACTATATTTATATCTAGTTGAGTGAGAAAGTGAAATTATATTTGCACGGCTGACAACCGGTCATTCTTATTGAGGTCGACAAGTTTATTTATGCTGTGGATTTCGTAGTCCTAGATACACAACCTGTCCCTGACCCAGAAAATCAAATACCGGTAATTTTAGGTCGCCCATTTTTAGCCACGTCTAATGCTGTTATCAATTGTAGGACAGTACTTATGAACTTATCCTTTGGTAATATGACCACTGAACTAAATGTCCTTAAGGTTACTAGACAACCTTATGATGATTTAGAGGAAGTGAATATGATTAGCACTTTAGTTCATGATCTAGTTCAGGACAATTGGGACGACAATTTTTTTGGTGATTCTTTGGATGAATTTGATGAGACAATTCTCTTAGGTCAGATAGATGGACAGACTTTAGACCTAGAAGAAGCTCTCGAACATTTTAAGGACTCTACTGACCCAGAAATTAAGGCAATAATGTTAGGTCTTTCTAAGAGTAATGATGAACCTAAGTTTGAGGGTAGAGAATTAGAAGAAGCTTTTGAGTATTTTAAATACTCTGAGGATCCGGAAATTCAAGCTACGGTTAAAGGTCTTACGGAGAGTAGTGATTACCCTAAGATTGGGGGTAGTGATCGTCAAGTATCCTCATTGGAAGTCCCTAACTTGGGACTCGAGCCCAGTGTGCCTGAGGTATTACCTGGGTCTCTTCCGACTCCACAACCCGATCCTCCTGATACTATCCAGGAGGAAATCCAGCTATTTGAGACTCGTTATTTGGGTAAATCCGTTTATCAAGACACTCATATGAAGCCCAAGTGGGCACCACAGAAAAACCCAGTTGTCTTGCGGGAAACCTTGGATGAGGATGTGCTATATCTGTTCATTTTTCTGATTTGGTGCAGTTGTCTCATAATTGTGGAAGTTTTATTTGATTTGGTTGACCCACAATTGTTTCGACTATTGATATATGATTTGAAAAGGTAATTAGCCATTTGTGGTATTTAACGTCTGGATGAAGACTTTAAACTTAGCACTTCTTTGGAGGTAACCCAACATTCATGCGACACGGTAATATCTTTTCTTATCTCTTTTGCTTTAAATGGTAACAGTTTCTCCTTGTTCATGCTTTTAATTTTATCTTTAGAACATTGAGGACAATGTTAGATTTAAGTTTGGGGGTATGGGAGAAACTTTTTAGTTGCATAAATAAACTCCAGAGCCTAGAAATTTATGCTTATTAAGGATGGCACTAACCAATCTAAGTGGATGGAAGCATCTTGGTTGTAGGAGTTGAGGAACCAATATGATTAGATGGAAAAATCTAAAGAGTCTATTCATAAAAGCACAGATCTCAGGTGTTAGAATTAAAAAAAAAAAACATGGTAGTTTTGCCATATCTCGTTGAATCCTTGTCACTTCTATTTTTATTTTGTTTTCTTTAAAATATGTTTCTCTAAGTGATTAGGTGGGGCTCAAGAATCAAGTTGTTACCACTGCTTGGGTGAAATAGAGTGATTGAGATACCCAAAAAAAAAAAAAAAAAAAAAAAAAAAAAAAAAAAAAATTGAGACCAGACCATCAGACCAACCGGAATAAATTCAATAAAATCGACCACTGGTTCCCTTGTATGTGCCAGCTGAGTTGATCTAGAATTAGGGTTATCGACCACTGGTTCCCTTGTATATGTCATTGTGTTGATATTAGTCCAGACCAGTATCTTAGTCCTTTAGGATAGGTTCGTTTTGGCAGTGGCCTTCAGACAGATATGAGAAACACCGTTCACCTTAGTCAACATCAAAACCATCTACGTTTTATCCTGCATCCATCTTCTTAATATATCCATGTGATTAGTTGACTCCGGTTATGATGTCCAGAAACTATCTGAGTAGAGCTCTGTGACTTATATATGAATTTTAGTATGCTTGGGTGCAAACTCGTGTACAACAATTGGAATTTCGCATCGGGGTACTTCCTCTTGTAGTCAATAAGTATGCCAACCAAGGAGATTCTTTAGTGCCTTCCAAGGTTCTGCGTAGATAGTTAGGGTCTGGAGTGTAAAGGTTTTGTGGGTATATCTATTGTAAGCCCTCCCGAGACTATAACTCAGCCACTAGGGCCACCTTGGGGTTTAAAGGCTTATTGCATACGCTAAATGCAATCGACGATGCCTGTGACAGTGAGTTAGGATTTCATTTTATTTTGCTCGGGACTAGCAAATAATAAGTTTGGGGGTATTTGATAGACGCATTTATGTGCCTATTTTGATCTCGATTTTCTATATTTTTAGTACCCATTTTGTACTTATTTGATTATTTTATGTTTTTGTAGGTGTTTTTGGAGAAATAAGCTTTCGCGGAAAAATTGGCTTGAAAAGTGGTATTTGGAACCCCGGGAGGAATTACTAAAAGCACCCCAGAAAAGCTGATAAAGGCACCCGGAGGACACCTACGATTCGGACTCTCAATTTGGATAAGGGGAACTTTAATTACTAAGGGGCAACCCATTTCCAGAGCAACTACTCTTTGCACACTAGAATAGGATAAAGGGGCATGTCATCTTCAACATTTGAATTCATCTTTTTGGCGGGAAAATAGTTCAAGTTTTGGTGGATTTGTGAAGAGATTCAATCGCTGGATTTTGTTGGAATGGGCCTGTTAATCCTAAACAGGGATGATATGGATGATCGTTTTGATTATATTGGGCTAGAATTCGAGTTGGATCGAAACAGAGGTGAAGAGAGTTACGGGTCCCTGTTGAGCTGATTTTTGAAGATTCAAGGAGACTAAATCGCAGATAATCTTCCCTAAGATAATTACTTACCAAATAAAGAGTTTGGAAAGAATTTGAGGGTCCAGAAACGCGTAAATCGATTTGGCAGAGAGATTATTTCCATGACTTGCACGGAAAGGAAAGGAAGAAATTTAATCGGTATTTTTAGGTTTCTGAGGTGTATAAAAGGTGTAGTCGAGTTCCAGGGAAGGGTATTGAAGTTTAGAAGAAGTTAGGGGAAGTTTAGAACACCACAGAGCCGAGAAATCAAAGTTGCAGGAAACCGGGTTTTGTTGATACTGCTGAAGAACACGAAGAACATTAGACCCTTCAAAACAGTCTTTTATTCTACATCATATATCTACTATCATTTCCTGTAACAGTTCATATTGCAACAGTGCTCTGTAACAGTCAGTTTGTAACGCCCGTTAAACGTTGCAAGTTGTCTGCTTTATTAGTTTTCTCTTGTTTTTCATCCTTTTTAGCTATGAATAACTATTTTTAGCACGTGAATAATATGAGGAGCTAAACCCCTTAGCTGAGGCGATGGAGGAAGCTATTTTTCCAACAATCATGTGGTAACAATTATTTTTTTAATTTATGCAATTCTTTTTATGATTATTTGCATTGAATCAAAATTGAAATAATGATTTTTATTGACTTGTTGTGTTTTCCCTTGATGGTGCATTCTTAGCTTAGGGCCCTTGATGTTCCATGCTTGAGATTAACAACTAGTAATTTTAAAGTCTACCATTGGCAATATTTTAGAATCACAATTTCTTTTGGAGCAATATTGTCTAGAATTGCATGATAAGTATTAATATTGAATCACATGAAAAATTAGAAAATAGTGGAATCCATAGTCTCAGTTTTCTCTAAAATCTTGATAACAACTTCAATTTAGTTTTCTTTATTTTTAGTTTTCGAAACTTAAGTCTAAAATCAAATCTCTACAAGTCTTTAACGAACCACTTTTCTTACCACTGTAAAAACTACATCAATTTTTGGCGCCGCCGACGCGGACTTGTATTTAGGTTTAGGTTTTAGGTTTATTGTATTTTTAGGTTTTGTATTTTTATTATTTATTTATTTTTTTTAGATTTTTTGTTCTATTTTACGTCTTTGTTATTTATTTTTTTATTGTGCAGGATTGACTCGAAGCTATAAGTCGAAAGTTGGACTTGCCAAAAAAAAGGAGAAACCAGAGATATTATTTTTGGACTTTTATTTATTCATTTCTTTATTTTGTTTTGGACTTGTAATTTTCTTTTATTTGGTTGCTTATTTATTTTTATTTATTATAAAAAAAAACACAGTTGCTCACACCAATTGCATCCCTCATCAGATCATCGAGTTTAGGAAAACTCGTGGATTAGTAAGCTGAACCCGTGATTTGGGCCTTTGGGAGTTACCAGCTGAAAGTTCACAAACCTCTGCCTCGTACCTTTGGGTATATTTTGCTGTGGTAACCCAAGCTTACCTAAATTAGTGAGCCCAGCATTTGCATTTGCACATATTTTTGTTGAATTCTTGTGTATGCTTGAACGAAAAAAGAGACGCTCTAGGACGGTTTATGCGTGAAAAACCTAGAAGTGATATTTTAGGAAACAAGAATCTTGATTACCTTAATCTAGACACCTCTGATTTTGGAAAGTATAGTTTTGAACATCCATCTTTTACTGAGGAGAGAATCCCTATAACTCAGGTAGAGCCAGAAATGACAACTTTGAAAACTTTGTTGAATCCGACTAGGACTACTCGTCCCTCATGTATCAGGTTAGCTGTCACGGAAGCAAATTATGAACTTAAACCTGGGATTTACAGATGCTACCAATCTTTTTAGGGAAAGAAAATGAGAACCCCTATTTTCATGTTGGGGACTTTGAGGAAATTTGTAGTACCCTAAAGATTAGAAACCTTGATGATGATGCTTTGAAACTTAGGTTATTCCCTTTTTTCCTGAAAGATAAAGATAAATCGTGGCTATATAGTTTGGCTTCCGGGTCCATTGAAACATATGAACAACTTATATCTGCCTTTTTGAACAAGTTTTTCCCTAGGCATAAAACATCGTCTATTAGGACGCAAATCTGCACATTTTCTCAACAGGAGGGAGAATCTTTGTATAGGTATTTGGAAAGGTTCAATGATCTATTAGCCCAATGTCCTCATCATGGTTTAGAAAAGGTTAGGTTAATTCAGATCCTTTATGAGGGTTTAGATTATCCCACTACAACCACAGTAGAATCTGTATGTACAGGTGGGTTTGAAAACCAAACAGTTGATGATGCGATGACATATTTGAGTGAAATCGTCGAAAAGACCCAGCAATGGAAAAATAGTAGGGAACCCAAGAAAACAATTCTTCTAGGAAGAGGAAACGTTAATAGGCTAGAAGGAGGCTTTAAATCAGATGCCAAAATTGCAGCAATAGCTAAAAGGTTAGAAGCTTTAGAATTAGGTCACACTAGTGGTAGAGTGGAGCCTTTTTGGGAAGGCCAGAATAATGAAGAGCAAACCAATGTTCTGTATAATAACACTAGATTCGACAACCGTCAGAAATTTGAACCATATTCAGAAACCTATAATCCTGGTTGGAAAACCCATCCGAACCTTTCGTGGTCTAAGGGCCAGAGTCAAGGTCAGCTTAGTAATTCGAATGTTCCCCCAGGTTTTGGTTATAATAAGAACTCTCCAGGTCAAGCTCAGTTTCAGAACCCTTCAGAGAATAAAATGACTAGCTTAGAGGAATCTCTTAGTATATTAAGAAAGAGCCAGGATATGTTAGCACAGAGCCAGGAAATGTTAGTAAAGAGCCAAGTTAGTTTTAAACATGAAACCAAGCAGAACTTTCAAACTAATGCTCATACTCTTGCTAAGTTAGAACTTCAAATAGGTCAAATAACTAAGACTTTAAGTGAAAGAGATAACGGAAGGTTACCTAGTCAAACTAATCCCAACCATAGATGAGTTCATGAAATAGGTGCAAAACAATTACAACGGTTGAATTCAATTAGAACCCTTAGGAGTGGTAGAGTAGTAGACAATCAGGTAACCATGCCCGATAGTGAGCATACTGTAGTTCACCCCTCAGGACCATCCATAGCCGATGGGACTGATAAAATCTCTGATGATGCCAATTCGGTTCCTGAGAGGTCCTATTTTATGCCTAGAGCCCCATTTCCCCAGCTATTAGTACCAACAAAGAGTGAATCCAATTTTAATGACATAATGGAGGTTTTTAAGAAAGTTACCATAAACCTTCCATTATTAGAAGCAATTAGACAACTGCCAGTTATGCCAAGTTCCTTAAGGATATGTGTACGCGAAAGCGAAAGCTTAGTGTCCCTAAAAAAGCCTTTTTAGCTAGTCATGTAAGTTCGATCATTCAGAACACCAAAACTCCTAAGTATAAAGACCCAGGTGCCCCTACCACTGCTTGCACGATTGGAAAACACAGGGTAGAGAAATCTTTACTGGACTTAGGAGCTAGTGTGAACTTACTGCCGTACCATGTGTACTTACAGCTAGAACTAGGTGAATTGAAACCTACCAAGATAATACTGCAGTTAGCTGATAGGTCTGTTAAAATTCCTCGTGGTGTGATAGAGGATGTTCTTATTGAGGTCTACAAGTTTATTTATCCTGTGGATTTCGTAGTCCTAGATACACAACCTGTCCCTGACCCAGAGAATCAAATACCGGTAATTTTAGGTCGCCCATTTTTAGCCACGTCTAATGCTGTTATCAATTGTAGGACAATACTTTTGAACTTATCCTTTGGTAATATGACCACTGAACTAAATGTCTTTAATGTTACTATACAACCTTCTGATGATTAGAGGAAGTGAATATGATTAGCACTTTAGTTCATGATATAGTTCAGGACAATTGGGACGACAATTTTTTTGGTGATTCTTTGGATGAATTTGATGAGACAATTCTCTTAGGTCAGATAGATGGCCAAACTTTAGACCTAGAAGAAGCTCTCGAACATTTTAAGGACTCTACAGACCCAGAAATTAAGGCAATAATGTTAGGTCTTTCTAAGAGTAATGATGAACCTAAGTTTGAGGGTAGAGAATTAGAAGAAACTTTTGAGTATTTTAAATACTCTGAGGATCCGGAAATTCAAGCTATAATTAAATGTGTTACGGAGAGTAGTAATTACCCTAAGATTGGGGGTAGTGATTGTCAAGTATCCTCATTGGAAGTCCCTAACTTGGGACTCGAGCCCAGTGTGCCTGAGGTATTACCTGAGTCTCTTCCGACTCCACAACCCGATCCTCCTGATACTATCCAGGAGGAAATCCAGCTATTTGAGACTCGTTATTTGGGTAAATCCGTTTATCAAGACACTCATATGAAGCCCAAGTGGTCACCACAGAAAACCCAGTTGTCTTGCAGGAAACCTTGGATGAGGATGTGCTCTGTCTGTTCATTTTTCTGATTTGGTGCAGTTGTCTCATAATTGTGGCAGTTTTATTTGATTTGGTTGACCCACGATTGTTTCGACTATTAATATATGATTTGAAAAGGTAATTAGCCATTTGTTGTATTTAACGTCTAGCTGAAGACTTTAAACTTAGCACTTCTTGGGAGGTAACCCAACATTCATGCGACACGGTAATATCTTTCCGTATCTCTTTTGCTTTAAATGGTAACAATTTCTCCTTGTTCATGCTTTTAATTTTATCTTCAGAACATTGAGGACAATGTTAGATTTAAGTTTGGGGGTATGGGAGAAACTTTTTATGTGCATAAATAAACTCCAGAGCCTAGAAAATTATGTTTATTAAGGATGACACTAACCAATCTAAGTGGATGGAAGCATCTTGGTTGTAGGAGTTGAGGAACCAATATGATTAGATGGAAACATCTAAAGAGTCTATTCATAAAAGCACAGATCTCAGGTGTTAGAATTAAAGAAAAAAAAACATGGTAGTTTCGCCATATCTCGTTGAATCCTTGTCACTTCTATTTTTATTTTGTTTTCTTTAACATATGTTTCTCTAAGTGATTAGGTGGGGCTCACGAATCAAGTTGTTACCACTGCTAGGGTCAAAGAGTGATTAAGATACCCAAAAAAAAAAAAAAAAAAAAAAAGAAGAGAAATTGAGACCAGACTATCAGACCAACCAGAATAAATTCAATAAAATCGACCACTGGTTCCCTTGTATATACCAGCTGAGTTGATCTAGAATTAGGGTTATCGACCACTGGTTCCCTTGTATATGCCAGTGTGTTGATATTAGTCCAGACCAGTATCTCAGTCCAATAGGGTAGGTTCGTTGGCCTTCAGACAGATATGAGAAACACCATTCACCTTAGTCAACATCAAAACCATCTACGTTTTTCCATGCATCCATCTTCTTAATCTATCCATGTGATTGGTTGACTCCGGTTATGATGTCCAGAAACTATCTGAGTAGATCTCCGTGACTTATATATGAATTTTAGTATGCTTGAGTGCAAACTCGTGTACATCAATTGGAATTTCGCATCGGGGTACTTCCTCCTGTAGTCAATAAGTATGCCAACTAAGGAGATTCTTTAGTGCCTTCCAAGGTTCTGCGTAGATAGTTAGGGTCTGGAGTGTAAAGGTTTTGTGGGTATATCTCTTGTAAGCCCTCCCGAGACTATAACTCGGCCACTAGGGCCACCTAGGGGTTTAAAGGCTTATTTCATACGCTAAATGCAATCGACGATGCCTGCGACAGTGAGTTAGGATTTCATTTTATTTTGCTCGGGACTAGCAAATAATAAGTTTGGGGGTATTTGATAGACGCATTTATGTGTCTATTTTGATCTCGATTTTCTATATTTTTAGTACCCATTTTGTACTTATTTGATTATTTTATGTTTTTGTAGGTGTTTTTGGAGAAATAAGCTTTCGCGGAAAAATTGGCTCGAAAAGTGGTATTTGGAACCCCGGGAGGAATTACTAAAAGCACCCCAGAAAAGCTGATGAAGGCACCCAGAGGACACCTACTATCCGGACTCTCAATTTGGATAAGGGAACTTTAATTACTAAGGGGCAACCCATTTCCAGAGCAACTATTATTGGCACACCAGAACAGGATAAAGGGGCAGGTCATCTTCAACATTTGAATTCATCTTTTTGGCGGGAAAATAGGCAGCAGATTAAGGTTCGAGTTTTGGTGGATTTGTGAAGAGATTCAATCGCTGGATTTTGTTGGAATGGGCCTGTTAAGCCTAAACAGGGATGATATGGATGATCGTTTTGATTATATTGGGCTAGAATTGAGTTAGATCGAAACAGGGTGAAGAGAGTTACGGGTCCTGTTGAGCCGATTTTTGAAGATTCAAGGAGACTAAATCGCGATAATCTTCCCTAAGATACTTACTTACCTAATAAAGAGTTTGGAAAGAATTGGAGGGTCCAGAAACGCGTAAATCGATTCGGCAGAGAGATTATTGCCATGACTTGCATGGAAAGGAAAGGAAGAAATTTAATCGGTATTTTTAGGTTTCTGAGGTGTATAAAAGGTGTAGTCGAGTTCCAGGGAAGGGTATTGAAGTTTAGAAGAAGTTAGGGGAAGTTTAGAACACCACAGAGCCGAGAAATCAAAGTTGCAGGAAACCGGGTTTTGTTGATACTGCTGAAGAACACGAAGAACATTAGACCCTTCAAAACAGTCTTTTATTCTACATCATATATCTACTATCATTTCCTGTAACAGTCAGTTTGTAACGCCCGTTAAACGTTGCAAGTTGTCTGCTTTATTAGTTTTCTCTTGTTTTTCATCCTTTTTAGCTATGAACAACTATTTTGAGCATGTGAATAATATGAGGAGCTAAACCCCTTAGCTGAGGCGACGGAGGAAGCTATTTTTCCAACAATCATGTGGTAACAATTATTTTGTTAATTTATGCAATTCTTTTTATGATTATTTGCATTGAATCAAAATTGAAATAATGATTTTTATTGACTTGTTGTGTTTTCACTTGATGGTGCATGCTTAGCTTAGGGATCTTGATGTTCCATGCTTGAGATTAACAACTAGTAATTTGAAAATCTACCATTGGCAATATTTTAGAATCACAATTTCTTTTGGAGCAATATTGTCTAGAATTGCATGATAAGTATTAATATTGTATCACATGAAAAATTAGAAAATAGTAGAATCCATAGTCTCAGTTTTCTCTAAAATATTGATAACAACTTCAATTTAGTTTTATTTATTTTTAGTTTTCGAAACTTAAGTCTAAAATCAAATCTCTACAAGTCTTTAACGAACCAATTTTCTTACCACTGTAAAAACTACATCAACCGCCAGCATGCACAAAAGAAAAAAAAACTTAAACAGAAAGAATATACAACATACTTGAGTAATTCTCAATTATTGTCCTTGCACCTATCAAGTTAGGAACAAGGAAAAGAATACCTGGAATCAGGCGGTAGAGTGATAAATAATCCCACTACGATTATTGAGAAGGGAGTTGCACATATCATTTGAAAGCATGATCTTTGTGTATTTTGGATTTCTTCGTTTTACATTCATCCCAGAAGAAAAAGACACAGCTTGATTAATATATCCGTCAGAGGGCTTTCTCTGAGGACTAGATCTATGACCTATTATAACAGGTTCAAGAGGATCAGGATGGAAGGGGATCCATTTTCTAGACTTAGATTTACCAGAAACTGTCTTATAAACACAGGGAATGCTTTCATCAGCAACACAAGAATTTATACTAGAATGCACTTGAGCCCTGTGATGATTTCTAGGAAAAAGATCATATATATAAGGTTTCTGGTTTTCTGTGGGCATGCGATTCACTGCAGTAGTCTACCGACTATTTATTTCATTGACAGTGGAAAGAAGCAAATTATGAAGTTTAGAAATTTGTTTCCTCCTGGCCAAACAATGGATAGCATAGTGATTCTTTTTCCCATATAATGTACAGGTTCGTGGAGGAGAAGCAATAATTGATACCTGTTTTAACTTCATAGCCATATGAGAAGATTGTAAGTTATGTAAACTTTTCTTGACACAATCTTCTTCTGGAGAACATTTCGTCATGTACTGTAATTCATGAGAATTAGTTTGTACAGAAAAATTTCTCCTTAAGACAGAGTTTTCCTTTTCCATGGATCTGCATTGTTCATGGGCCAGAGTAAGAGATGCACTTAGTTCCTCTTTTTCGACACGAAGTCTGTTAAGATCTGATGAATGCGTCTAGATCAAACATTTTTTTCTAACTGAGTCTTCCTTAACAATATTCTCAAGAACACTAATCTTTTCTCGTTGTAGTAGTTTCTTGAAGAAGTTTCTTAATGTTGTTAGAGAAGGATTCAATGATGTTATAGAGATCACGATCTCGATCAAGAGACTTTTCAAATTCATCAATAAGCTGATCATGATCTTGAAGATCAATAGCCTCAGTAGAATTTTTTGAGATTCTGGTGAGCTCCATTTCAGCTTTTTCCATAGTTCCCAATGTCTCATCGGAGAGAGAGATGTATACACATGGGACAACCTTCCTACCTCGGGATTCAGAAGAATCAGCTAAGTAGTAATCCTTTGAGGTATTCCCAAGACATTTGGCATAGTTGAAAGCTTTAGAAGACATCTTGTTATGCGTAGATGCTAGATATACTGTCCTCAGAATCAGATTGCTACAAACACAGACTTGTAAGGTCTTTTAAACGTGTTTGCCTGCTCTGATACCAATTGAAAAAGCGGGGGTACAACAACCACACCCAATATTTCGCTCAGCAATCTGTATGGACAAACTCCAATATACTTTCTAGAGAATCAACTAGAAAGTCAGACTCAATCTAGATAAAAAGTATATCAAAGAGTTTATATCTCAATCTCTCGATTTGATATATACTCAAGCAAATAGAAATCTGCGAGTCTTTATCAAATACTAGAGAGATAACTTGGATGGTACCAAAGACCAATATCCAAGTGTCAATCAATTTAAATCAACAACCAAAAGTTCGGATATTCTAATTGATTGAACAACGCACAACCTGTGATATTTCAATTATATAACAAAATATAATGCGAAAAAGAAATAGCACAGACACCAGAATTTTATTAACGAGGAAACCGTAAATGAAAAACCCCGAGACCTAGTACAAATTGGACACACATTGTATTAAGCCGCTACAAACACTAGCCTACTTTAAACTAACTTCGGTCTGGACTGTAGTTGAAACCCAATCAATCTCACACTGATCCAAGGTACAGTTATGCTCCTATGTCTCTGATCCCAGCAGGATACTACGCACTTGATCCCCTTAGCTGATCTCACCCACAACTAAGAGTTACTACGACCCAAAGATGAAGACTTTAATAAACAAATCTGTATCACACAGAAAAGTCTACGGTAATAGATAAATCCGTCTCCCACGAATATACCTACGAGTTTTGTTCTGTCTTTTGATAAATCAAGGTGAACAGAAACCAATTGATAACCCGTACTTATATTCCCGAAGAACAACCTAGTATTATCAATCACCTCACAATAATCTTAATCGGCCTGGCGAAAGAAGATATTATGGAATCACAAACGATGAGACAAATATGTTTGTGACTACTTTTTATCTTTCCTATCGGAGATATCAATCTCAAGCCAATCCTTACGATTGTAATCATATGATAGAAACAGCAAGATCAGATCACACAACTACGAGAAAGTAGTATCGGTATGGCTTCACAATCCCAATGAAGTCTTTAAGTCGTTAACCTGGTTTAGAGAAGAAACAAAAGGTTAAAGGAGAAACGACTCTAGCTTATGCAAATATTATCACACGTAAGGTGTGGGGATTAGGTTTCCCAGTTGCTAGAGTTCTCCCTTATATAGTCTTTCAAATCAGAGTTTGCAATCAATGTTAGCTTGGTAACAAAGCATTCAATATTCATCGTTAGATGAAAACCTGATTAGATTCAAGCTAATATTTCTCAACAGTTAGATCGAAAACTTAGCTTGTTACACAAATGAAATGCACGTTTCTAGGCTTGTGTAACCGTACCCAAACATGTACATTTGTTGGTTCAACAATAGTTAACCAAATGGTTAGCCATATGAGCAATTTCACATCAACCATATTATTCTTTACATAACTAGTTCAAATGACTTAAATGAACTTGTTAGAGAGTTGTTCAATTGCTTAGATCTTATGTAACTACACAAGACACAATACAAGCAAAAACGATTTGATTCACTTGAATCGGTTCATGAACTTTATAGCCACGGTTTGCAAAATCATCCCTTAGTTTATATAAACATGAGTTCAAGAACAATCATTTTTAGATATAACCAACTCAAATTCGCGGACTTAAGTTTCCAGAAGGAGTTCTCAAACTCCAGCAGATTTTCTCGGGTCGAGAACTTCCGCCAGTCCGCGGACTGGGTTCGCCGAATGAGTTTGCGGGCTGAGTTCATGGCTCTTGTTCCGGTTCTCTTGATCAACAAAGTTCGCAAACTTCGGTTCAAGGAATAAGGACTTATACATTTATGTGTTTCCACAACAATACTTATATCCACCAATGGTTATATAATCTAAACTCTCATTTCAATCATTGAAACATTCTTAGAGGACGTTATATAGTTGTTATTCACAAACCATTTCTCGTCACAGAAATTTTCAAAGTGATTGAAACATAAGATGACTTTCGTCACTAGGTAAATATGAATTTGGATAAAGCGAAAGCTTACCAACACATATTTCTAGAAATAGATAGGCGAGATAAACTCGGCTCGAAATACCAAATGTGTATAATCAAAGTCTATACAGAAAAACGACTTTTTTTCTCAAGATAGGAGATAAATAGACTTTTGAGTGATAGATAAGTTCAAGTCTCCGCATAAATTTTAGTCGATGAATATCCACCAGTTCCTTGAGTAGTCATTCGTCTTGTATGATGATTGCCATGGAGTTCTTGAGCTCAACTACACTTTCTATCCTAGTCCGAGACCTTATCTATAGTAGACTAGAAATCAAGACTTATAGATTTGATCACTAACATTGACAAACATTCTTGAGATAGCAACGCATGCGAGTTCGACCGATCAATGCTCTAACAGAATATATAGGACAAAATTGGATCTCCTTGTATGATGCCTCTCGTTGGGGTGATGAAACCATGAGGTGTTCCATTGATGTTGACTGAGTAGGTGACCGGAGATATATAAACATGATGTAATCCACAAAAATAGTTAGGAATCCTAGTTTAGAAAAGGCTCTTTTGACGAATCCCTAATTCAGGCTATCACAAGCTTTCTCAATATTTAATATCATAGCGATTTTTGGATCTTTGGTGTTTGCGTATGTTCTAATGTGGTGGAATAGCTCTCCCGCAATAGCTATGTTATCATGTATTGATCTCTGTGGCACAAAGGCACTTTGATAAGGATTTATTATAAATGGTAGGAGTGTTCGTATACGGTTGACTATGTGACATTGCAGAGGCTGATAGGTCTGAAGTGGGATAATTGTTTTGTTGGTGTGTTTATTTTTGGAATTAGGGTAATGTTTGTGTGGTTCATGAGAGGGTGAATACTTAGAGAATCAAAAAAACTGCGAACCATGGCTATCAGCCGAGTTTGGGTAGTTTCCCCTAATATTAAACCTTTCATCATCCCATTTATTCTCAATTTTTTCAAAATCCATTAATATGTGGAATTTTTTTCTCGTAAAATTTGATTTTTTTTTTTTGGGTTTATTGATAAGTAGAATCATCGATTTATTTTTTTTCCTTCATCCACAAAGAACATTAACCTAGAATCTACAATTATTAGGTTATATAACTGCCAATAACTTTATGAAATATAGTCCAAACTTTTGGTGTTAAAATGTGGGTACGATAAGCAGGTAAGGATATATCGAGCTTGACGATAACAATCAGCAGTTTTTCTATATTGCCAAGTGTAAAATTATTTTGCTGAGTTTGTACTACCGTGCTAGAATTTAAAATTCATTTTATTCCCCTATTTTTATACAAATCAGCATATAGTATGCTTCCACTTTGTCGGTTTCGGGTTGTATATTTCAGAAATCATACACACATGTATATACCCGATGTTCCTAATCGTATCTACTGATTCTAGATTGATGTTCTTCACAATTAATGGGCAGTTATTGAATGATATACCTGCAGATTCTATGTAGTATGCATCCCGCAAATGTTTGATAAAGAATAACATGTAGCCTATTTTAACGATTATATATTACAAATCTAAGTTTTTCCCGTATAGTTCCTCATTTTTTTGTAAAATAAAATAGCAAATCCAATGTCTTCTTATTTCCCTTAATTTATTTCTTATTAGATTTTTCAAACCCAACACACAACTTTTATGTATACTAAATCATCTAACATTAACTATAAGTAAATTATAACTCTAACCGCGGAGAAATTATTAGCAAGAACAAGTGGAGACCCAGATCTCATAGGATCCTTAACTGGATCAATTGTCGACAATAATAAAATATTCTCCATCATCAACTACGTATGTATAATCGATAATTTCCTATGTAAGTAAGCTAAGTTGCCAAAATATCATATTCTCAAATGGAGTTGCCATATTTGAGAGCTGATTTTGGCAATTCTCAAATATAGCATCACGTTGTTATAAAAACAGTATCACCTGATACGTTTTTTAAATAACTTCCATCACTAAACGCGTTTTTTAATTTCGTTTCCAAATTAGAAAGTGATTTAAAACGCTTTTATAAAACGATTTTCAGTCAGAAGGAGTTAAGGATTACTTTTACATACAAACTCTGTTTCAAACTACTTTGAGTTTCATTCAGAAGGAGTTATAGATTACTTTTATAGACAAACTCAATTTTAAACTATCTTGTTGAATAGAATTCGGTCTCCCAAGTCGTCACACGACAACATTTTCAAATAAAAAGCCGTATATCGGATAACTGTTTGGGAATATAGAACCTCAACACTGAAGTTTCTCTAAGTTGCTAAAAGTCATATATGGCAACAAAACCAGGCGCACTCTTGGCTGCTATAAGTGCCATATTCCTATAATCTCAAACGAAGTGTCTATATATGAGAACTTTTTTTGGCGATTCTCATAGGGGAAAATATTGTTTGGTCCTTATTCAGGTGGTCCCAAGTCTGTTTAGTCCTTTCAGAAATCACCTTTTCCATTTGGTCCATAATTATTTAAAAATATTAAATGGACCAAAGTATCCTTCAGTGTTATTTCCTACTTATTTTTTTATAGAAGTTCATTCTGTCTGATGAACTCCGGAGTTCATTCCTTCAAATGAACAACACCTAATAAAACCAAACTAAATTTCATACTTATTTTTTGTAGCAGTTTATTCTGTCTAATGAACTCTGGAGTTCATTCCTTCAAATGAACACCTAATAAAACCAAACTAAATTTCCTACTTATTTTTTGTAGCAGTTTAATCTGTCTGATGAACTCCGGAGTTCATTCCTTCAAGTGAACACCTAATAAAACCAAACTAAATTTCCTACTTATTTTTTATACTAGTTCATTCTGTTTGATGAACTCCGGAGTTCATTCCTTTAAATGAACACCTATTAAAACCTATATGGAAACAAAGTTCATTCTTCAAATGAACACATGATAGAACTATAAGAAAACAGAGTTCATTCAACAAAATGAACACCTATCAAAAACTAACCATCTCAAACCTAGAAATGAGTTCATTCTTTACATGAATACAAAAAAAAAAAAACTAATTTTTCAAGATGGGTATGTAAGCATACTGTCAGAGAAAGTAATGGTCTGGCAAATAAGTATCCAAGCATGCTACGACCTCAATGGTGTCAAATACTTCGTATGCCAATCGACCAAAATTCTTTGTTGAGGAGATTATGAAGGATTGTACTGATGTTATTGGTACGCCAAATTAATATAACATTTTCTTCGTATCTAAAAAAAAAAAAAATCAAAAGCAACATATGCTTTCAAAGAAAAAATGCCCTGCTTTTGAAAGTCACTTGGATTTCTATTTCGAAACTAATTTTGGTTTTTCAGCTTTGTGTACACAATCCAAACACCCTCCAGAGCATACGATACGACTACACTTGTGTCCTTGTAGGACGGAGGCTCGAAACACAAAAACCGAGGAGTAATCAGTTGCCTACGCATGAAAACATAATACTCCTTTCAATATCTTTATTGTAGCTTCAAAATTCCAACGCGCTGCTTATAAGGGTACCAAAATGCCGTAAGACAAAATATATATCGGCAAGAGATCAATACACCCCCAAGGAATTTGGTATTGGTAATATTGCAAAATTTCTCCTTTAAAACATCGATATCTTTAACGGTGAAACGTAAGCGCATGAAACTTGAAATTTTTTCTTACACAGTTGGATAGTATAAACTAAATTAATTTCAGCCTCCAACTTTTTTAAAGCCACATCTTTTGCCAACAACAGCCCATTCCCCTCTGACCAAAAAACAAAAAGAAAAAAGAAAGTAACCCACTCTTATTTGCCCAAAACTTTTTTTTTTATTCAAAAGAAATTTATTGATTAAGGAGGTAAGATTGGAGGTAACTCCTTCATATCTTCCTCTAACTTCTTACAAATAAAATCTGGAGGTATATCCTCCCATAAGTTTATCAGCTTATGCTTTCTAGAATGCTTAGCTAGAATGTCAGCTACATGGTTGCATTCTCTTATTACATGTCTTACTTTTCAAAACTTAATACTAGTAAGATAAAACTTAACATCAGAAATCATTGGTAAATTCTCCCAGCATACTCTTGCATTGTTTCCATTGATTGCAGTAGCAATATTAGATGAATCAGTTTCTAGTATCACATATTCTAGCTGTTGACTCATTGCCCATCGCACCGCCTCCAAAGCAGCCATGTATTCTGCTTCCTCCGCATTCAAGATTCCATTGTTGTAGATGCATTTGGATCCTTGATGTTTCCATGCAAAATCTCTCATTATTAGTCCCATGCCACATTCTTTAGATAACAATTTAAAAGAAGCATCAAAATTAATGGTGACAAAGGGTGCAGTTAGAGGTAGCCAATGACTGTCTCTTGGTAAAGGAGTTATTGGGTTAGATATCCTAGGGCAAGTTTTATCAGACTTGATAGTGTGTACAAAGCTTTGGGCTCTTCTAATGCAGGATATTGGGTTTGGTTTATTCTTCTCAAAAACTGTGCTGCATCTTTCCTTCCATACTTCCCATAAAGAACATGAGATTTTAATTATCCAGTCTTCATCATTAGGCTGATAAGTATTGAACCAGCCAATTGCCCAATCTTGGACCCCTTCTATACCCTCCATAGAATTCAGTCCACCTGGAACATAAGTAAGAACTGCTTTTGTAAAAGAATAGTTCATCAAGACATGTTCAGTTGTCTCCCAATTTTGCTGACAAAAATGACAATATGAAACCTCCCCACCAGTATTTCTCTTAAGTCTTTCACTGAAAGATACAGAATCAGTAAGACACTTCCAGAGGAAAAGTTTGATTTTTGCTGCAGTTTTTAGTTCCCACAGTCTTTTCCATATCTTTTCCTCTACCCCATAATCATGCAGAGATGTGAGTTTTAGCTCCATAATCTTATTGTATGCAGATTTCACACTGAACATGCCATTGTGTGTTAGAGTCCAGACTAGATTATCCTCTGACTGTTGAGGAATTCTGATTTGAGATATCTTGTTTGCTATCTCTGGCTGAAACAAATCATAAACTATCTCCATTTTCCAGGTTTTTGTATCTGCATATCCATGAGATCAGAGACCATATTAAAGTCTTGTATGTTTAGAGTAGTGTCAGCAACTGGTGTGATTGGAACTTCAACCCTTGTGACCCATTTATCCAACCAGGTGTGGATATTTCTGCCATTCCCAACTTGCCAAAAGCTGTATTCTTTAATAAAGTCAATTGTGCTCTATAGGCTCTTCCAAGCCCAAGTGGCATTCTTCTTGTCATGTGCATGAAGAAGTGAAGTATTAGGAAAGTGTTTTGCTTTTAATGCTTTTGCCCATAATTGATTCTCTTGTTTGCATAGTCTTCATGCTGATCTGGCCAGCAAAGCTATGTTAAAGCTCTTTAAATCTTTAAAACCCAGACCTTCGGAATCCTTGTCTCTACATAAGTTTCTCCAAGCTGTGATAACTATACCTTTTCCAGATGTTTTATTCAACCAAAACTTCCTCTGAACCCTCTCTAATTCTTCTATTGACTTGTCTGGCAACTTGAAGGTACTCATCTGATGAACTGGAATTGCACTAAGCACATGTTTTACTAAGGTAGTCCTTCCTGATTGGTTGACTAACTTTACATTCCATCTGTGCAGTCTGTTCTTCATATTCCTAACTAGTGAAGAGAAAGAGCATGTCTTTTTTCTGTTCAGGAAGAGACGAATACCTAGATATACTTCTTCCACACTCATACTTTGAACTTTAAATCTTCTTGGTAGTAATCTGCAATGTCTTGGATGAAGGTTCTTAGAGTAATAAACTGCTGAGTTTTGAAGGTTTATCTGTTGCCCTGAGCTGACACTAAATTCTTGAATCACATCCAACATGTTATTCACATTATGAATACTTGCTCTTGTGAATAATAAGCAATCATCTGCAAATAAAAGGTGTGTTACTTGAGGAGCAGCTCTTGAAATTTTTACCCCTTGTATTTTTCCTGAATTCTTTGCATCAGCCATAGCTCTTGTAAAGACCTCCATTGTCAGAAGAAAAAGGTAAGGTGAGAGTGGGTCACCTTGCCTCAACCCTCTAGTTGGTTTATAAGAACTACAAAGAGAACCATTAAGATTTATACTGATCTCATATGTACTAATGCATTCTTCAATAAGATCACACCACTTGTTGGAGAAGCCCATCTTTTGCATTACTCTCTTCAAGAATACCCATTCAACTCTGTCAAATGCTTTTGTCATGTCCAATTTGAGTGCCATATATCCTTTCTTCCCTTTCTTGTTCTTCATTGTATGTATGAGTTCTTGAGCAAGAAAGATATTGTCTGAAATTTGCCTACCTGAGACAAATGCAGCTTGCATTTGAGAGATGATTTTGTCCATGTAATTTTTCATCCTTTTAGCTAAGATTTTGGTGATTAGCTTATATGTTGTATTACATAAAGCAATTGGCCTATACTCAGCTGGTGTTTGAGGGAGCTTTATTTTGGGGATGAGAGTAATATTTGTCTTGTTAATAATCTTGAGAAGCTTTCCAGTTCTGAAGAATCTTTGCACCATTTCCACTACATTATTGCCAACAATGTCCCATTGAGTTTGAAAAAATCCTGGCGGGAAACCATCTGGGCCTTGTGCCTTCCAAGGTTTCATGGATTTTAGAGCATTATGTATCTCCACAACATTTGGAATTGTTGTAAGTTCCAAGTTATCTGCTTCAGTAATGTATTCTGGAACCAATCCTATCAATATGATTGCAGGGTTTGTAGTTGAGTTGACTTGAGAGAAATGCTGAATGAGAAGTACCTCCATTTCATTCCTTCCAACACACCAATTCCCATTGTTATCTTTTAGAGATTCAATTTTGTTCCTTGATCTTCTCTGATTAGCCATAATGTGAAATTGTTTGGTGTTGTTATCTAGATCAATGATATGTCCTTCACCAGATTTTTGTCTCCAAAACTGTCTTTCTCTTGTTTGCCATTCTTCTATTTGTTGTTCCAGATTTTGCACTTCAATGGTGTTACTTCCATCTATAGAGGAACCTTGTAGAGTTGTCATTTGTTGTTGCAGATCTTGAATCTGGTGCTGAATGTTTCCAAAAGTTATCTTGTTCCATAAAGATAGGTACTTTCTGGTAAAGTTTAACTTCTGTTCCAATATGTAAACAAATGATCCTCTTCATTCATTGGCCCATGCTGAAATAATTTGATTTTTACAAGAACTATCTCTTAACCAACATTCAAAGAAACTCCATGTTTTGTGTCCTCCTGAGTAGCTTGATGATAAATTTATAAGTATTGGGCAGTGATCAGAACCCATCTGAGGTAAGTGAAGTATATGAGCATCTGGGAAGAGAAGAAGCAAATCTGCACTTGTTAAAGCTCTGTCAAGTCTTGATTTTATTCTTAATGTACCATGCTTATTACTTGTCCATGTGAAGGGATTACCATGGAACCCTAAATCAGACAGCCCTGCATCATCAATAAGTTGAACAACACTAGAAGAGGTTGAGGAAGAAGCACTATTAGAATTCCTATCTTCTAGATTAAGAGTAATATTTAGATCACCAACAATAAGTCAGGGAAGGTTAGGGTTCTCTTTTCCTAGACTACAGATATAGATCCATTGTTCATTTCTCAGATTTGGATATGGGGTTCCATACATACAAGTTAGTAGCCATTCTGGTTTGGAAGGATCACTAACAATTAGGCAATGTATCATGTTTTTATCATGAGCAACAATCTCTAGTTTAAATCCATGTTTCCATTAAATAATTATGCCATCAACTCTACCTATACTAGGTACATGAAAAATCTTTACAAGATTAAGAATTTTATCAGAATCAATCTTTGTTTCACATAAAAACACAATATCAGGGTTGTGGAACCTATTTAAATCTTAAATATGATTCCTAGTATTCTTATTTTTAAAACCATTACAATTCAAGCTTATAATTTTCATATTGATAAAAGGTTGTTTTCCTATATGAAAACTGTTTTTATAATTTGAAGGATTAATATACATGATATGAATGAAACCAAGTCTTATAGGTAAGCTATAATAATGAGGAAGTAGTAATAAAAGGAAATGTCTAGAAGATACCTGAGTCTCCACTGTGTTATTGCTAGATTGTGCAGTTCCTTGGATAGTTGTTGGTGGTGCAGATATCTCAAACTGATTTCCATTACCAATTATAGAAGAGCTAGGCTTTCCTAATTGGGAGGCTGAGTTCCTTTGTCTCTTTCCTAATCTTCCAACTTCTTCTGAAGAACCCTGATCATCTTTTTCTTTCTCTTTTCTAAACCCAATTAAAATATCATCTTTTGGTGGGACAAAGGGAGATGCTCTTACTGTCCTTCTTTGACTTTGTTGAGGAGCTTCAATAGAAATAGTCTCATGTGTTGCAGATTTCTTCTTTGAATTCCCAAAATAGTATGACTTCTGATGTGCAATCTCCAAAAATTTTGTTGCAGCAGCACATGCTTTTTTTTGAGTGCTTTAAGATGTAACAATTAGGCCATATTTTATGTGGTTGCTTCTCATAGTAGAAGCGAATCCATTTTGTGCTTCCTGCTGAATTGACTGCCAATATTCCCCTTCTTAGTGGTGTCTGGAGATTGATTTTTACAAAAACTTTTACAGTTTTTACAGGTGCTGGAATTGCATCTTTAGGTTCAATAGCACGAACCTCTCCCATGATTTTGCCCATATCTTCCACAATCTTGACCTTCATAAGCTCTGGAAGTAATCCCTTAAGTTCAATCCAGAATTCTTGAGAGTCCCAATCAAAATCCTTGTAAATGCAGCTTTCCCAGTAGTGATGAAGGACAACTAGATGGACATCGATGCTCCAAGGTCTTGTTATGAAAATATTATTGAGTTGAGTCTGGTTTTTGAACTTGAATACCATATTGTTTGGATCAAGCTCAATAACCTTGACTTCTTCTGGAGGAATAAAATCCCAAGTGAATTGAATATGTTTCTCCACTGTCTTGTCACTCATTTTTCCTTCAATGATAACCATACCAATGGGGCAGTTATCCCACTGGTTTCCCTCTGCTTCTTCTTCTTCCGATTCATAGTGATGGATGATTGCATCTGTTACATTGCCGAGTTCTAGAGATGCACTCTGGAACTTTTCTGTCAGATCAGTTATAGCTCCATGAGGATCTTTTGCCATTGCGATGCTTCCAATGAGACTACTGCCGCATTCAACCCAAGAAAGTTCCTTATTGTAGTTGCAGGAAATCCTACACTACACCCCTCACAATATTCCACACAACTAAGACATTTTTTAGATGAATAACAATGATTTTATTGATTATTTCCTTGAAGATTCACAAGATAAAATAGAAAAGAGTTAAAAAATTACAATCACCACCAACTTTCTCTCTCCTAATGACTTGTCTAACACTCTCAAAAGAATTCCCCCCTTACAACAGGTTCGTTCGGCTCTTTATATTGGGTAGTATACAATGGATGACAACTAAGCTGTCCTTTATTTTCGGGAATGACTTGCGAAATATCGCAAGTGTTCAAATATATAATCTCGCCACTCTCCTAAATCTCGCTGGGTCTTCACATCTTTCTCATGTTTTGGCTATCGTCATTCATTGCGTCATTTATATTACTCTTCTGCAACGCCCTCGCAGTGCGGTTGTTTATTGATCTCGCGAAGTATTGATGTTGCGATATTCTGATCCTATATCTTGCCTCTTCTCATGTCTTCTCTGCGAAGGAGAGAATGTCATGAGAACCAATATTTTGAAATGCCGCAATCGTTTATTTTCTATCAATTTTCTGCCGACAAGATTCTGTGAATTTAGGAATGACTGTTTACACGTATCTAAAATTTCCCTTTTGCCTATGACATTTAATGTTATCCTAAGTACTCTTTTCTCGTCTATTTAAAGGAGGATTCCTTGTGAAAGCATTTCCTTTCTTTTACTTCGTCTTCTTCATCGTCTGCAACTATTTTTTGCTGCTTTTCTTCATCATCTTCTTCATCGTTTTCCTGCTACTATCTTTCTGCTACTGCTTCTATGGCATCAAGGTTTGTTAATTTTGCTGAATTTGATCATTTTGTGATTGATCTCTCTTATTGAAGTTGTTTTATTCTCGATCTTGTTCTTCTTTAATGACTCCTCTGCCATTTTTGTTTTAGCAAGAACAAACCTAGCACCAAGTTCACCGTTGTGAATCCTAATATCTCCCTAGGTTCGCAACCGAAATCCACTTTTCTAAAAGAAAGCTCATGAGTAAAAGGTATTTAAGAAACATTTATTCTTTTAATAACAATATTGTTGCCTCTCTTCTTATTTATCTTGTAATTCGCAGGATGACAAAAATGCCGATAGGTCCCCCAAGAAGCCTCGCCATTCTAAACCTCGTTGCGCCTTCCCATTTACTTTTCCTACATTCAAACTTACAACTCCTACTGTGAAATCTTCGCAAGATATCCCTACTGTTTCTTCCAAAGATAACACTTCTATGCCTGAATTTCTCATAGATCAACTCCCTCATAACAGTCCCATTGCGAATGAGCCTATTTCTTCTTCCATTGTTAATGCCTCTACCATTCCAACAGTCATTAACCTTCATGAGATTTCTTCTTCTCGTGATATTCCTTTAACAAAAGATGACTCACCTCTTCCTTCTTCTATCACCGTTACTTCCTTTTGTGAGCAAATCCCTCTTACTAAAGAAAATTTAGAAGGAATAGATGTGGCCTTCAAAGTCCTATCAGATATTGTGAACGATGCTAAGAAGACTTCTGTCGACCCTATCAAATCTGATATTTGCGAGATTTTGAGCAAACACCTTGGCCCTGATAGAATTTCGCAAACATCCTTGGAACAAGAAATTAACACTTTGAAGAATGATCTCCAAGCTATGACTGCAAAATGTAATATTCTCCATCTTGAAAATCAAAAACTTCAAAATATTTCGCCGGATCGTGATAATCTTCGCAAGAAGAATGAAGAATTAAAAGGTATACTCTTGCCTCTGTATTGTCCATTTTTTTTTTTAATTAAACCTCAAGCCCTCGTTCGCCCTTCAAGCTTTAAACCAGAAACGAAAAATGGAGATATATCAGTTGGAATCTACTGTTGAAGAAGTTCGAGTTGATAGAGATGCTTGGATGGAGCAATAAAACCAATCAGATAATCTTCATATATATTCTGTTGATCAAATAGATAATCTTTCTAAAGAAAATGCTGATTTAGCTCAGAAACAAGACTCATTAAGTAATGACTTATCTCGCCTCTCTTATTCTTTGACTAAAGCTAATTTGGAGTTGGAAAATTTATCAGATGAGAATGGAACTCTTTCTCAAGAGAAGAGAACTTTGTTAAACAAGGTGGCGATTTACTCGCAACAATCTGATGTTTATCAAAAATTATGTAAAGAGCAAGAACAATCTCTTTGCTCGCTGAGAAATCAACTTGAAGAAGTTATCACGAGAAGGATAAACTTATTCAGGGTAGAATAATCTTAAGTGTAAAGGCAAACCAATTCAAGGATCAATGTTCCAAATTATAAAAGTCCAACTCTTCCCTTGCAAAAGAAAATGCCTTACTTGTTTCCAACGAAAAAAGTTGGCGATCTCGTCTAAAAGGACTAATTGGAGATAATTTTGACAACGCCATGGATCATTTGGAGAATAGTTGTTCGGCTTTAATCCAACATCTTACCTCGCAGAAGGAAGGTAGTCATAGAAGTTGACTGCCTCATCTATTCTTCCTTTATAAGCCTTCATATTTTTTTGTTTGTATAATTCCTTATATTTTTTGTTTTGCAGAGTCTGAGAAAAATCTTCACTCCTCCATTACTGCTTTACTACTCAAAAATCCGCAAGGAGAATGGAATACTCGCTGCTTCCCTTGTGCGGTCTCGTGACAGGGCAGAAAGAAGATTCGACTATACGCGTGACTGTAAAGATATAGAGAGTAAAAATCGGCAGAAAGCACTCCTTCGTCAATTTCATCTTAAAGCTGAAGTTCTTGTGAATGATGTTTTACTATCTAAATCCCTTGATCCTGTATCCGTCGAACCTCCGGAAGTAAGTGATGATGAAGTTCCTAATCCTCCCGATAGCGATTATGATTATAATAGTGGCGAAGAACTCGAAAATGAAGAAACTATTTCTCCCAATAAAATCACAATAATGATGTCGCGAATGAAGATATAGGTGAAGAAGGATCTCATGGAAATATATTAGTTAGCGAGAATATAGATAAAGTTGCTGAAGAAAACCCAGCATCTCCTTCTGGTGAAAGAAGCTAATATTTGAGAAATGACTTTCTCTTGTAATCTTTCTTCTTTTACTATTGCTTCTTTATGTACTTCAATCATCTTTTTTGATGTATGTACTTGTCTGCGTATTACTCTTCTTTCTTTCAATAAGTAAAATTTTTGGTATTTAATAATTGCTATTCCATTATCTTAATTTATGTTGAAATTCACTATTGCGACAAGATCGCAGGACGTCTTTACATTTTCATGTAATGACCCATTGATCTTGCCTTATCATTGTTTTTGTGTGGTCTTATTATGCCTTCCTAGTTAAAGGTCTTATTTTGCCACCCCTCATTTTGCATCAATATGACAGGCCTAAATATTCTTGCGAACATAAAGTCCCATGACATTGACGTCTTGCGACAAAATCGCAGGACGTCCTTACACTTTCATGCAATGACCCATTGATCTTGTCTTATCATTTCTTTAGTATTTTTACCTCTGCAGGATATTTCGTTTGCGACAATATGACAGGCCTAAATGTTCTTGCGAACGGAAAGCCCCATGACATTGCCGTCTTGCGACGAAATCGCAGGACGTCTTTACACTTGCATGTAAAGACCCATTAATCTCGTCTTACCCTCGCGTTAGTATTATTGCCTCTGTAGGATCATCGCACAAATATGACAAGCCTAAATTTCCTTGCGAAAATAGAGCCTCGTGACATTTGCGTCTTTTGACACTTATCAGCTCCCTAATGGAGGGTGCCGCCCTTATCATCTCCCTGGTTGCCCCTTCAAGGAGGCGTACATCGGCCATACAAGACTAGCTCCTCCCATCCGGTCTTAACAACAACCAGTTGTTTTTGCAGCCTCTTATCCCTTATACCTATAGGGTTTATGGTTACGAGACTGCACCCTAAGTTGAGTTTTCTTCGGGCCGAGTGCAACATGTGCCAAGACTTGCCAAGAATGGCCGAGACACTTCAAATGCCCCAGGCACTCTTGGATCAACCGTGTACCTCGGCACCTTGGTCATACACTAACTCCTTGGAAGATACCCTCGGTCGTCCAACCAGGGTATAACCTTATATATATAGTTGGAAATCCAAGGTATCTCCCCCGGATAGGCTTTCATGGGCCCCAAATTTTCATGATTCAGGTTCTAGGGGCGGTGTAACCTTTTACCTGAGCCATGTTAAGAGATACCCCCTTATATGATGCACTTTAGGTCTTACATTTGCCTCTTACGAAATATCATTCGCGAACTAGGGTGTACGCCATAAAGGTTCGTCCCATTCACTCACTCATTCATTTCTGTCAATTCGTTCAATCATTCATTTTTGGTTATCTCTTGTTAATTCATTTGCGAGATATTCGCAATAACTCTGTCTTAGGAACATTTCATATGAATTCATTTCATTTCATTCATTTAACATTTCAGAACTTATTCTTTCCTTTCCATCTTCTATGGGTAATATTTCTTGAGATATAATCTATTCCATGGTCTACCCAATCTCTGGCCCACATCTTTGCCCTCAGGATCCATTAATCTATATGCCCCTGTTCCAACTATCTCCTTGATGATATAAGGTCCATCCCACTTTTTCGCCAACTTGCCACCACTTTCTCGCTGATATATTGGTGTTTCTCACAATACCATATCACCTGGTTGAAACTCGCGTGTTTTGACACGTTTGTTATATTCTCTGGCCAATCTTCGCCGATAATTCTCCATATCTTTGTCAGTGCTCTTTCTCTTTTTTCTTCTAATTCATCTAATTTAACCAAAATGTTTCCCGCACTAAGATTTTTCTCCCAAGCTTCTCTCTTTGTTTTTGGAATAATAACTTCTGTCGGAAGTACAACTTCAACACCATAGGTTAGACAAAACGGTGACATCCCCGTAGCTTCCCTCCTTGTTGTATTATAAGCCCATACTGCATTATGCACTTGCTCACACCATGCCTTATTATGCCCTTCTAATTTTTTCTTCAATATATCGCCGATTGTTTTATTTGTTGCTTCACTCATCCATTGGCTCATGGTACAAAGGAGTTGATTTCCCACATTTTATTTGGAATGCATTAAGCAGTAATTCAATATTTTGTCCTTCAAATTGTTTCCCATTGTCAGATACCAACTGTGCCGGAATTCCAAATCTGCATATTATGTTTTCGAATATGAAAGTAAAAATATCTTTATCGCGAATGTGTTGTACCGCTTTTACTTCGCCCACTTTGTGAAATAATCAGAGTTACAATCAAATATCTCCTTTGCCACGTGCACTGTAAAAATGGTCCCACAATGTCTAATCCCCACTTTCCAAAAGGCCATACACTCGTTGAAGAAGTTAACGGTGCACCCGGTGCATGTATTTTCTTTCCGTGTCTTTGACAATCTTCGCAACGTCTCGATATTTGTTTCGCATCGTCATGCATATATGGACAATAATAGCCTTGCATTTTCGCCTTATGTGCTAAAGATCTTCCGCCACTATGATTGCCAGCATCCCCATTGTGTAGCATTTTTAACACTGCTTCTCCTTCTTTTCATGTTAAACATCTAAGCGAGGGTCCATTAAAGGATCTTCGGTATAATACCCCGTCTCTTAATTCATAATTTGTTGCACGGCTTTTTAATTTGTGCATCTCTAATCTATTTCTTGGTATTTCTCCTTTCATTAGATAAGCATGAAGATGGGGTCTTTGTGTTTCATCTTCTATGAGCATTACTTCTACTTCTTCCTCTTCCTCTTTGTTGATTGATGGTGATTGAAGTGTCTGTATTTTTATGCATCTCGCAGATGGATCTCACATCATACTTGATATAAAAGCAAAAGCATCTCATGAGTCTATTGTCTTTTCTTGATATGTGTCTCCACTTTATTTTTGGTATCTTCGCTGACAATTCTTCAACAAGCTTTTTGTATTTTTTCAAGGATGCTTCATTTGTAGTATACTCTTCTTTTATCTAGCGAATAGCTAACTGAGAATCACTGGTAATTCTTACATTCTCCAACTTCATTTCTATTGCAAATCACAAAGCATGTATTATAGCTTCATACTGTTTCATTGTTAGTAGATGCAAACTCCAATCTGAAAGAGAAAGCCATTTTATTGCCTTCTCGCGAAATTATAATGATCCCAATTCCAGTTACCTTCTCCATTTGACGATCCATATACCAATATTTCCCATCTATTTGGCTCTGTTAATAAATCCCTTGGATTTCCATGTTCTTCTTCTATATCCATCATTTCTTCCACTGCCTCATCTTCTTCCAATGGAAATTCTGCTAAAAAGTCTGCTACAACTTGCAATTTAGGTGAGGATAACACTTCATATTTGAGTTTGCAATGACTTACTTGAGCATTCCATCTTTCAACCCTTCCTGACCTTTTTGAATTTTTCATGACTAACTCAATTGGTACTTTTGTCATTACCTTAACTGGGTGTGCTTCGAAGTAGATGCGAAGTTTAAATGTTACGTAAACTAACGCCAAAATTAATTTTTCAATTTTTGAATAATTTTTCTCCGCAGCATTGAATGTTTTGCTGATGTAATAAATTGGTTTTTCCACACCTGCGTCTATTCGCAATAATACTGCACTTAGTGCATGCGAGGTTGTCGCGAGGTAAATTAGTAATTCCTCCCCTGGTTCTGCTTTTTGTAAGATCGATATATCCATTAGATGTTCTTTTATTCCTTGTAATGCTTTTTCACATTCATCTGTCCAACTAAACTTCGCTCCCTTTTTAAGTATGTTGAAGAAATGCTTGCACTTATCAGATGATCGCGAGATGAATCTTCCTAGTGAAGCTAATAATCAATTTAATTTTTGCACATCTTTCACTGTTGCTGGTGTTGGCATATCGCGAACTGCTTGTACTTTCTCCGGATCAACTTGTATTCCTTCTTTTGACACAATATATCCTAAAAATTTTCCAGATGCCACCCCAAAAGTACATTTTTCTGGGTTTACTTTGATGTTGAAAAGTCTCATTTGTTCAAAAATTTCCTTCAAATCTCGCACGTGATCTTTTGCTTCTTTGATTTTTATTAACATGTCATCCACGTATACCTCTAGTGTTTTATGTATCCATTGTTCGAACACTTTCTCTACCATCCTCTGATACGTTGCACCAAAGATTTCGCAGACCAAATGGCATTTTCGTGTAACAAGATAATCCTCTTGGGGCGAAAAAGGCATTATGCTCTTGGTCTTCTTCACGAGAGGAATTTGATTGTATCCCTTATATCTATCAAGGAGGATATCCTTTCATTTCCCGCCGATTCAACCATCTCATGGAATATCCGGCAAGGGAAAACTATCTTTTGGACAAGCTTTGTTTAGATCGGTAAAATCTATGCAAATTCTTATTCCTTTCTTCTTCTTTGGGCTACAACCATATTCGCTATCCATTCGGGGTATTTTGCTTGTCTAATAATTCCAAAGATCAAGCATCTTCTCGCAATTCTTCTTCTATTTGAGGATGATATGTTTGTTGCGATTTTTCTAATCCTTTGCTTAAATGGTCTTGCATTTTTGTCAATCTCTAACTTATGGCACGCTACAGATGGATCTATTCCAGGCATCTCATCCATATCCCATGCGAAAATATCTTTGTAATCTCGCAACAAATCAATAGTCTTTCTTTCCTCGTCTGCCTCCATTTTAGTCCCAATTTTTAACATCTTAGGTTCTTCTTTAGTTCCAATATTCACTTCCTTTGTTGGTTCTGCCGCAATGTAGCTTGCCTTCGGTTCTCCCATGGGCGTTGGTCCTTTTACTTCCTTTGCGAGATCACTCTCTTCACCACATATTCCTTTTCCTTCTTCCGCTCTTATCATGTAAGTTCTAAATTCTTCTTCCTTTTTTGCTGCTTTTGCTATCTTCTTGCAATCTTTTCGCCTCTTCACCTGTTCTTCATAATGTTTTACTTCAATTTGATGATACATTCTTCCTTTATTGGTATCACCTCTGATTTCGCCCATTCCACTCGGCATAGGAAATTTGACACATTGATGAAATGTTGATGCTACAGCTTTTATTGCGTGTATCCATGGCCTTCCCAACAACATGTTATATGGTGACTCCATATCCACTACACATAACGTCACATTTGTTTCAATTTCTCCCAACAAAATTCGTATTTTTATCTCCCCTTTAGGTTTTGTTATCGATTTGCCGAAACCATAGATATGATATGTTGCGGAAGTCATTTCTTCATCTTTGTACCCCAATTTTTTATATGCATGATAAAACATTATATTCACTGAACTCCCTGTATCCACTAAAGTTCTATTTATTACCCATTCTTCCATTGTTTTTGTTAATTTTCCTTCTTCTTTGCTGGCATTTATCGTAATTACTAGTGGAGATGTGTGATTTAAATTCTCTCCTGACATTTCCGTTGCTGTGAATATAATTCTCTGTTTTTCCCATTCTTTCAAGGGTAACACCTTCTCTGCTGTTATAATTTTCTTTCCTTCAAAATCTCTTTTATGTATTCTCCCTTTGATACTTTCATGAAATTCATTAACCATTGATTTTGAAATCATATTACATTCCAATTCTTCATTACCCTCTCTGATTCTAATTTTCTTCAATTTATCCATCATACTCTTGATTTTTACCGTTTTAGTGACAATATCCAATCTCTTATCTTCAATCACTCCCTGTTTCTAGCGCCAATATGTAGTTGCAGGAAATCCTACACTACACCCCTCACAATATTCCACACAACTAAGATATTTTTTAGATGAATAACAATGATTTTATTGATTATTTCCTTGAAGATTCACAAGATAAAATAGAAAAGAGTTAAAGAAATTACAATCACCACCAACTTTCTCTCTCCTAATGACTTGTATAACACTCTCAAAAGAATTCCCCCCTTATAACAGGTTCGTTCGGCTCTTTATATTGAGTAGTATACAATGGATGACAACCTAAGTCAGTCCTTTATTTTTTTGGAATGACTTGCGAAATATCGCAAGTGTTCAAATATATAATCTCGCCACTCTCCTAAATCTCGCTGGGTCTTCACATCTTTCTCATGTTTTGGCTATCGTCATTCATTGCGTCATTTATATTACTCTTCTGCGACGCCCTCGCAGTGCGGTTGTTTATTGATCTCGCGAAGTATTGATGTTGCGATATTCTGATCCTACACTTATAAATCCTAAGGTATGAGGTTTTAGGTTTAGGGTTTTGAACAATCCTATTACCCGTTAACTGCTGAATACTCGGGGGGAAATATATTTTCATGGCTAAAAAAGATGAACTGACTATGGAAAGTTGGTTATGACTAATTGACTGGCGAGATGGAGGAGATATTTTAAATTCAAATTGATAATGGCATTTCCGTAACGGCGTAAATTGTGCGCACGTGTTGGTGGAATTTGAATTTGAATCTTTTTTTCTACTGGATCGTTGTTGACTCGGGGATCGGTTTGAACTCTAACCTTGGAATGGAAACAATGGAGAAATCTTCAGGTTCAACGAGCTTTTTATCAACCACAGCAAACGCTACAACTATCAGAAACACAGAGGCAAACACCTGTGTGACAAACGTCGTATGGGAAAACGCCATTTTACTAGAACTTGCACAACCTGTTAATGCACAATGGAAAAAGGAAGGTAGTTAGAAAGACATAATGGGAAGAACTGGCAGGAGAGTTTTCAAATGTAAGAATCACTTAGCATCAACACAAAAATAAATCAGTTCTGAATAAAATAAAGCAATCTAGGCATGAGAAAATCAGGAGAAATTTTTAAGAAAATTTAAAATCGGATCTTAAACCTCACTCTAATTAAGCATTTTCTACTACTTGGTCTCCTTCTGGTGATTTCTTGTACCCTCTAAAAGCCTTATAGGAACAAGTGAAGTGCACGCGCATTGCGCGTCGGCAAACTCTAATCTTTTCATTTTTATTTCCTACTTTTGCAAAACAATGGATTATAACATGTTATCGAACAATGGGGGAAAGAGTGGGGAGAAGAGAGGAGAGAGAAAGGTAAGGGAAGACTGTTATTTGCCCAAACATCAGCCACATTATTGTGATCCTTAAAATCATGCTTTGCATAACACCCATAAAAACTTCCCGATCTCGGCGTATAATCCCTCCAAATTCGAGCCAAACCCAAGTTCGGAAAATGGGTCATTTGTCCAAATATTTTTAAAACCTGGTTTAAATGGACGAGTAAAAATTAGTATGGGTGAAATGGACAAAAAAAATTTAGTAAGGATGAAACTGGATACATCCTGACTTAAACTTAAAAAATAGCAAGGATGAAACTAGATGCATCCTGATGTAAATTAAAAAAGAAAAAGTATTTGAAAATGGGTAGGATGAAACTGTTTACATCCTGGCTATTTTTGTATTTTTGTCCATTTAAACAGTATCAAAATCTAGATGTCTTTTTCACCTGGAAATTGTTGATTTTGGTCTTTTTAACCAATTTTGTGTTATTTGAATCACAATCACAATTTAACTTTACAGAAAGTCTAGCTTTGAAAATAATCTAGGGAACTGACACTTGCACAATTTATGTTATACCTTCTTTAGCTGGTTGGTAGCACCAAGAAATTCTCTAACCTCTTAGATTTCCTTGGAAATGACTCACGTAGCATGAAATGAAGATTTCTTAAAAATCAATTCATTCCTTCCTCTCCGTATAGACCATAAAGTAGTAGGAAGAATATTTTTTCATTCAATTCCACTTACCTTCCCATCAAACCTGCACAAATTTTTATGGGCTACATTGAGCTGCTAAATTAGCCAAAAAATGTTGCAGTTCAAAAAAAGGTGTTGTCTATTTGTTAATATTAGTTGTCTCTCCTAGCAGTTGCTCGCAGTTGAACTAGCAGCGAGATAGTTGCGCTGAATGATTCAGCGCCATACAAATCACCTTTTTCACTGAATGGTTCAGCGCTGGGTGATTTATTTTTCGATCTGACGGCTGAGATTTGAAGCGCTAAACCAAATAGCGCTGGGCGATTTATTTTTTTGATCTGACGGCTGAGATTTAAAGCACTGAACCAAACAACGCTAGGGTGCTAATCTAGCTGCTAGATTAGCACTCCCATAGGACTTAGAAGGTAGTCCTAGCTTACGTGGACTGCTAATCTAGTAGCTATATTAGCACACCATAGGACATAGCCTTAAGACTATAGGATACATTTACATAATGTCAGGTGAAATCCTATCCAAACTCCCAATTTCCTCCGTAAAATCCTGTTGGAGAAACTATAAAAATAGTCCCACATAGCTAATTCCTTGGCCTAGATCTTAATATATAAGGTATGGAGCCACTCCACTCATTGCCAATTGGTTTTGAGTTGGAAGCCCACACACTTCTAACATGGTATCAGAGCTAGGCCCGTATGAGAGTGGAATGAGAAGTATGCCCAAAGGGCTGCCCGTTCACCCGTACAGAGGTCCACTTTGTAGTGGTTTAATCTCCTCCGCCCTACACGTGGAGGGGGAGCATGTTGGAGAAACAATCACATTAAGGAGGAGATTGTTGAGTAATGTAATGTTAGTGAACTAGTGTAATAGGAGTGTCAAGTCAACTTTATATTTAGTTGTGTGTGTTGACTAAATATGTGGCTGTAGGACATCCACAAGTTGTAAGGTCTTTTGTAGACCAAGTAGAAGAGTTAGTATTATCTCTACAACTCAATGAAATTAGAGAGAGAGTGAGAAGAACCAAAGAGGTTCCCACTACTCCATTATCAAAATCATCCATAAACATCTATCTTTATCACCCAAACATCCAACATGGTATCAGAGCTAGGCCCGTATGAGAGTGGAATGAGAAGTAGACCCAAAGGGTTGCCCGTTCACCCGTACAGAGGTCCACGTTGTAGTGGCTTAATCTCCTCCGCCCTACACGTGGAGGGGGCGCATGTTGGAGAAACTATAAAAATAGTCCCACATAGCTAACTCCTTGGCCTAGATCTTAATATATAAGGTATGAAGCCACTCCACTCATTGCCAATTGGTTTTGAGTTGGAAGCCCACACACTTCTAACAAATCCAAACAGTATTACAACAAAATAGGAGTTTCACGCCTAGTTAGCAATTCGGGATTCGGCAAACGTACGGAACGACAAACGTACGAGTATTATACGGTTTTGTAAAACCCAAATTCGGTCCAAAATTTGGTCAGTGGGACGTGATTCGTCAGTAATTCGGAACGGCATACGTACGTGTATAATTCGATTTATAAATGTGAGTTCGGCTCTGAAAATTCGGTATCTATTATAATAAATAATTATTATTTATAAGGACATAGACTAATTTTTATGCATATTTGAGAGTTATTTAAAGAAAAAATAAACTTAATAAGGTGATATTAATAATATATACAATATTAGTCATCCAAGAGGACGTGGTATAGTGGTTTAGATGCACCTTCAAATCTCTTCAGTCATTTTTGTTTCATAAAAGTTACAACAATGTCTAATATTGGGTTGTGTATGCTCAGGAGGCAGAAAAGCCTTAAAAAGTGAAGCCTTTTAAAACGTAAAAGCTAAAGAATTTCTGGCGAATTAAGCGGACGTATTATTCGGGATACGTAAAGTTCGTGAACGATTCGCGAATAATACGGAAAAGCCATATAATACGCGTCTTGGGTTCGGAGTTGCAAACGTACGCGAATAAGACGGTAAAATTCGTTTTTTTGATCGAGAAAAGGGGAATTTATTGAAGAGAGGAGAATGAATTACAAAAACTTATAAGAGCCGATTAAAATTGAAAACTGAAAAAAAAAATACAAAAATAACAAGGGATACATTCCAGTCATAATGGAAGTAAAACAACAAGGGAGCTTGATGTATCCAAGTTAATGGAACAGGCTATCCCATGAGAAGATGCACCAATCCAGCCTAAAGTTAAAATTTCTTTTGAATGCTGCACTCCAGGGCGAAGAGATGCTTTGACGTCGACGCCGACTCCGCAAATGAGACTGGATTTTTCCTCAAAGATTCTTCTATTGCGCTCATTCCATGTGGCCCAAAGAACAGCAGCAGGTACCATGTCCCATATAAGTTTAGCAGGCCCTGTGATGCCTGTGACTGACCAATTCTGAGCTAATTGAAGAACTGATGTGGGAGGAGACCATGGTAAATGGGTTGGGAGGATGAGAGACCACACCTTGCGAGTAAATTGGCAGCTCAAAAGCAAATGCTCGGTGGATTCACAAAGCGCACAAGCAAAACGGACACTCGTGGCTAGCTTATAATTTCTTCGTTGGAGAGAGTCTTGAGTAGTTATTTTGTCGAGGGTTGCCGTCCAAAAGAAGAAGCAGATTTTTGGTGGGACATGAGGATTCCAAATTGTCTTGTGTGGGAAATTAGGTACTGATGGTGTTTGGATGGGCTCCATTAAAGAGTTATATGTAGATTTGACGGAGGAACTACCTGAACTTGAAGGTTTCCAAATTCTTGAGTCAGGTTGATCTGATAGAACTGGTGGAGAGTCTCCAATGGTTACTAACATGGATGCAAGTTGGCTGACTTCATCTTCTTTAAGGACTCTCTTCAGGTGGAACAACCAGTTGGATCCGTCTATAGAGACATGTTCCCTGATAGAGCCATGTTTAAGACCAAAGAACTTTATATACGGCAGAAACATATCTTTTAAGCATTCCCGGATATCCATTTGTCAAGCCAAATGAGATGGTTGTTCCATTGCCAATGATAAAAGAGATAAATATGATACCAGTTGAACTTGAATCGAATCGGATATGCTTCCATACGGAGCAACCGTAGGGAGTGGAAGGAATTTGGGGAGTCCATATGGATTGAGGTCCGCCATACTTGTCTCGAATGATGCTGTGCCATAAAGAATCAGGTTCTTCACCGAATCTCCAACCCCATTTTGTTAGTAGAGCTTTGTTCATCATTCCTAGACTTTTTATTCCCAGCCCACCTAGTTTAATAGGCTTGCATAGGTCCTCCCAATTGACTAAGTGTATCCTCTTAGCTCCGCCACCGTCCCATATAAAGTTTCGCATGATCTTCTCCAATGCCTTTATTACTGAAACAGGAGCAAGGAATACAGAGAAGTAATATACAACAAGATTGGAGAGCACGGATTTTACCAAGGTAACTCTCCCAACCCTTGTGAGAAAACCTTTCTTCCACGAGGGCAACATGGCGTCAAATTTTTCCACAACAGGGTCCCAGAGTGATTTTGCTCTTGATTTAGCCCCAAGAGGCATCCCTAGGTATGAGAAAGGAAGTGCTTCAATTGCGCATCCAATATTTGCAGCCCACTGGCTTAAGTCTGGAACTTGACCCACTTGAATTAACTTGGTTTTCGAAGGGTTTACTCGAAGTCCAGAAACTGCTTCAATGCATTTAAGTATGCTCATTAGATTGTATAATTCCTCCCATGAAGGGTTTATGAAGAACACCGAGTCATCAGCATAATGAAAATGTGAAATAGGGGGAGATCCCGGTCTCACTGAAAATCCATTGAATAGGCCACTGTCCGCAGCCTTGTCTATCATCCTCGAAAGACCCTCCATGGCGAGAACAAAAAGAAGAGGGGAGAGTGGGTCACCTTGTCGAAGGCCGCGAGAAGCCGTGAAATTTCCAAAAGGAGAACCATTTAGAAGAATTGAGAATGATGGGGACCCATAGCAAAATCTCAGCCAGCTTAACCATTTTTCTTTGAATCCCATTTTTCGAAGTACATCCTCAAGAAAAGACCAACTCACTCTATCGAAAGCTTTTTCTAGGTCCACCTTGCAAATCAGTCCCGGGGTTTTATCCTTCAGACGAGAGTCTACCAACTCATTTGCGATCAAAATGCCATCGATGATTTGTCTTTCTGAAATGAAGCCAGATTGACTCGCATCAACTAGTTGCGTCATTAGTGGTTGAAGACGAGATGATAAGACCTTCGCGATGATTTTGTATGCACTTGTAAGGAGGCTAATGGGCCTGTAATCCTTGACAGTCTCCACATGATTCTTCTTAGGGATCAATCTTATGAATGTGGAGTTATGCCTCCTGTCCATATAACTAGTATTTGAGAATTCCAGAACCATATCCATGAAGTCGTGTTTGATGAATGGCCAACACTTTTGGAAGAAGACTATGGGGAAGCCGTCCGGACCTGGGGCCTTATCATTTGCCAAGCTTTTCAAAGCATTTAAGACTTCATCTTCAGAGATAGGTGATTCCAGATTAATAGCATCAATTTCAGAAAGATGAGGCAGATGCACATCTCCAATTTTTGGTCTTTGCGGGAACTCTTCAAAGAAAAGGTTGGAGTAAAAGCTTGTTATATGGTCAACAATCTGCTCTTTCTCCGTGACAAGTACTCCATCAATGAAAAGTTGGTTGATCCTATTCACTCTTCTTCTATCTGACGCAATTTTGTGAAAGAAATGGGTGTTACGATCACCAGATTTTAACCATTCGTTGCGTGACTTTTGCCTCATAGAGATTTCTTTTTGTACTGCTACTTCTTCGAAATCCACTTTGGCCTGAGCTCTTTCAATGAATTTTTCTGCTGGAAGAGTACCCAAATCAGCCTCAATACCATCAAGTGTGTCAATAGTGTTCAAACACATTTGAATCTTAGGATCTAGAAGCCCGAATTCAGACTTATTCCATATTTTGATTCTGTCTTTCAATGCTTGCAACTTGTTCCAGAAGATAGTACTAGCTGGCCCAGAAAATGTGAATGAAGACCACCAATCATTAAGATTTTGTAAGAAAGATGGATGATTGAACCACATAATCTCAAGCCGAAACGGTGATGGTCCCCATGTGGGTTCAGCTAAGTCCAAAACAATTGGGATGTGATCCGACGTCGGCCTGGTTTTAGCCAGTTGAGATACAAATGGGAACTTGGCTTCAAAATCAGTTGAGAAGATAAATCTGTCGATTCTTGACAGAACTGGAGATGCTTGGCCATTCGACCAAGTGAACTTGGAGCCTTTAAGAGGAGGGTCAATAAGCGCATGTGTAGAGATGAACTGGGAAAATTTCCTCATGCTACGTGTAATACCTCTTGAAGTATTTCTTTCTTCCATTCGCCGAATGACATTGAAGTCTCCCCCGACAACCCAAGGAATCTCCCAAAGGCCTCTGATGTAGTGTAGTTCACGCCACAAAAACTTTCTTTCAGCCACCTTGTTTGGACCGTAAACACCTGTGAAGAACCAGTGAAAGTCAGTAGCCACAAATTTGCATTCAACTGAAAGTGAGTATTCACCCTCAAGCGAAGAGATGACTTCGATTATATTAGGATTCCACATTATTATCATGCCACCGGAAGCACCTACGGATGGCTGGAATGTCCAACCCATCGAGCGCGACCCACAAATTTCTGCAATATCAGCATTTGAACATGTAGGCATTTTTGTTTCTTGAAGAACTACGATTGAAGGTTTATGCAATCAGAAAATTTGTTTGACTGCCGCTCTTTTTGAGGAGGAGCACAGACCCCTTATATTCCAAGACATGATTGTGGTACTCATTTGTAACTCTTGTGTCCCTTTTTTCTTGCAGACCTTGAAGGTAATTCTACTTGAGATGAAGAGTCAGCATTGAAGTTGAGTCTTCGATATTCCCTTTGAAGCTTTTTAGATATAACTGGTTGAAATTTATCGAGAGAAGAAGTGGGAGATATAGGGGAGGAGGGGGGAGAAAGGGGAGTTGAAGTATCAGGGATTAAGGGGGGAATGGAAATTGGGCCAATATTATCTGAATTGGTTGGGGCATTATCACAAACAGGTGGAGGGGATAAAACAAAAAGGCTGGGTATATCTGATATACAGTCTTCAGAATCCGATGAATGTGAATTTGGGTTATAGGAAGCAATCGGGGTTTCCGAGAGAACTTCAGAATGAAGGTTAGATGGGTCGAAGATTGATAAGGCAAAATTTTTTGAGGGTTGAGAAGAATTTAGAGGAAGAGTGAAAGGGGAGTTTGATTTATCAATTGGACCATCTCTAGCCACAAGAGCGTGGAATATGGATTTGGAAACAAGGGGGGAAGAGGCAAAGTCTATGCCTACATGGGAGCCTAATTGAGTTAGGCGCTGAACTTCTTGATTAATCCAATTAGATGTAATTTGACCAGCATTACATACATCTGGTACCAAAGAAATTAGCCAACATGGAGCCGGGCAAGACCCCAGAATTCCATCAGAGCTAGAGCAATTTGACCTCTGGTACACGTATAACTCATTAGGAGTCTTTTTCGCAATTAATGGGGATGGTACGATGGATGTGGTGGCAGAGGGTGGGAGCAATATTGTCTCAGCAGAGGGTGGGAGCAATATTGTCTCAGCAGGGGTGGGAGAAGAGACTGGAAGAAATAACGGTGGTTGGTTTTTGATATTATAGGTATGAATTTTGGGTGGGGAAAGAGGTGAAAGGTGTAATGAAATTTGGGGTGCCGAGTGTTGGATGCTTGATGGGTGATCAAATTTTGTCAAACTTGTACTTGAATTTGAGGGTGGGGACTGATGAGTTAACTGGTATTTAAAGTATGACGGGGAGTTAAAAGGAGATGAATGGATTGGGGGATTACTGATGGGTATTGAATTGGTGCTCATTGATGGGGAAGTCATGTCTGCCATAATTGGTAAAGCTGGTGTAGAGATAATAGGCACGGTGCCGGTGATAGACGCATGAATGGGAGTGGAGGACTGAATTTCTGTGTTAGGAGACATTAAGGGGCAAGGACCTGGGCCATTAAAAGGGTTATGGAAAGTGGATGGACATGATATTGTGTTGATAATGGCCCAAGGGGGAGATGTGAACCATGGCGGGTTTGGAGGATCCATAGTATCCATGTCATCGATATCCGAAAAAGAAATTTTAAAAGCCTCTTTCCTTTTCGTACTGAACTCAGAAGTAGCATTAAATACCTGAGATCCTGATTGAGACTGTCCATGAGGAGCAGATGGTTGTTGTAGAGAGACGTTAGGAGGCAGGTATGGACTCCATTCCATTGGAGAAGGTTTGTCCCCCATGTGATGCCTAGGCCTCTTTTTTGTCTTAGGCTTCTTAACAGCCATTAATGGAGCCTTGGCTGTATTACCAAATTCTGCACAGTAAGCAGAGTCGCCTTGAGAGGTCGTATTCTTCTTATCTTTGACTTCTTTTCTCCGTCTCTTTTCATGTTTTGATATTCCATTTTTGCCCCTTGTTAGCTGGACAGGGTCAACCGAGATCAGAGGCCATTTCCAGAAAGGATCACGTGGGACTACGTCTTCAATTTTAACTAGAATTCCGGCGAATCCTACCGCCGTTTGCAAATTCAGCCACCTAGGTATTGCATTGATCCCTTTGAGATTTCTGATTCTAACTCGTGCTGCCGAAATATCAGTTAAATTTAATGTTGATTTATCGACTTCAACTAGTTCTCCACATTTATTCGCTAGAGCATTGATGATTGTAGAAGACCATAAATGCAATGGAAGACCATAAAACCCAATTTTGAAGAATGTTTCTCTATTATGATTATGAGGTATTAATGATGACGGTTGCCAAGGAGAGAAAGTAAGGAAGTTGTCCTCCACAGCAACAGATGCAGACTTAGAGAAGAACGCTCGTACTTGTTGGTCTTCAAAGAACATGATTGCTCTATAGTTATCTATAGGCATTATGTCAAAAGGTTGTTTAGTTTGGAGAGACTCTACTAACTCCAGTTCTATATCCTTCCAAGAAAAGATGGGTTTAGCGGCAGTGCAAACCAATCCTTTTTGCCAAACTTCTAACGGGTCCTTGTGATCTTTGATTGAGTCTTGAAGTTTCAGAAAGGAACCATTGTATTGAGGGGAAGGGTCCTGAATTTCTTTTACGGTGATATTGGTTGAGATTGTGACCAAGTCACACGGAAGGGATGGTTTGATTGAGATTGGTATAGATGATGATGGGAGAATATTGATTTTAGGAGTTGGTTTTGGTTGTGCAGTTTCACCAGGAGCTTGGGGAAAGAATTTTGGTTGACATGAGGTAAGGATAGGTGGTTGATTTGAGGTGTGAGGGGCTGGGGTGGGCGAGTGAAGGAGGGAGTGAAGGGCAGAAGCCATTGATGACCAGCCGGAGCAATACTCACCGGAGGGGATGTAGAAAGATCTGAGAGTACCTTTTCCATCAAGTCTAGATAAGGTGAGACGAATGAAGAAGCCTTTTTCATTTGAAGCTTTTTGAATGATCAACCAAGCTGGACGGTCAGAAAAGTGCCAATGAGCATCACCATTTTCTCCATCTTTAATGGCATCCAATAAAGCAGTTTCCATTTGGAGTGCGAGATTCATTGTAATGGCTCCATATGCTTCAGACTTAGGTCCTATTTCAGAGAGAATAATCTGAGAGGAAATGTTTCTCTTCAATCCACCAACTATTTTTAGTTTCAGAGTAAAGGTTTTGTGATCTATACGGAAGGATATTGGTGGAGGGGTGGGGATTGGGGAAGAAGATTTCACTGATGGAGGTAGTGGTTGAGTCATGATGAAGGGAGGTTAGGGAGAGGAGGCAGGGTGGTGGTTGACGGTGGGGAGGATGGGTAAGGGAGAGGAGAGAGGGCAGAGCATGATGGACTTGGAGATTACGGTAAAATTCGTGATACGGAAAAATTCGCGAATCATTCGCGAACTTACTGACTAGGGTTTCACAATGCGTTAGCCGTGTTGAATTTTGGAATGAAAGACTTTGAAAATATATGACCATATGCTTGAAAAATAAAAACAAAAGGTCAAAAAAGATTATGACAAATATAAAGGGTAATTTAGCCTACCCGACATAGCTAGACACCCGTATCCTGATTGTTTAGAAACTCTGATTGTTAAGAAAGCTAGGAAGGAAAGATAAATCTAGAGGAGCTACATAATGTTCCTGATGGTTTAGAAACTCTTTTTGACCGGCATATTATGCCTGTCACTCATTAATAAAATTTCCCCTGTCATCTTAAAAAAGAGACATAGCTAGACACCCGTATCCTGCTCTACTGGAATGCCCACGGCCCCCAACCCGAGAATGCCCAATTTAGAGCAACTTTAGTCATGAGTTTCTATATTTCCAAATTCCCATCCCATGTACAGCTTTTTTAGCTTAGCAATTTTGTATGTGATGCAGTCGGAGACAAATTCTCATCTATCAAAGTAATTAATATCGACATTTCACCAGAAACGTAATTAAAGAATCCGTTCAAGTCAAGCGTGCTTTATAAAAGCATTTGATATGGAAATTATAAATTGCTTCTTATTTCAAAAAAAAAAAAAAAATTGCTTCTGGTACACGACGCAATTTAAGATACCGTCAAACTGTTAAACGGTTTTTATAATTACGTTCCAGAAACGTCCTTTAAAACTGCTTCTGTTTCAGACGCTTTTTATGATAACGTTTTGTTTCAAACGTGGTTTATAAACCCGTTAAGGCAATAAGAGCAACTATAATGGACATTTGACCACTTTGAATTCCAACTAACTAATAAACCAGCTTTATTTAATTTCAAAAGATGCAATTTTTAATCCCCAAGGTTCAAAGATTTGTACAAGTAAGTATGTTAGAAGAGAACATGATCGTGAGTGGTTCTTAAGTGCTTTATTTTATTCTTAAGTGCTGCACTACAACTTAAGAATGAAGTTATAACCCCAAAAACCAAAGGCAGTGGTACCATACTACGGAGAACCGAGAAACGAAACCCATTTTCCAGTAGCAAGTACCGGGTTTGGGTAGGAGACTAGCTCCCAAAATATAAGACATAGGTTTTACGTCGGCGTGACCAAGCCTTGCACAACCCGTAGGCAAAGTGGTACCATACTACCATCCCTTCAAAAGTGCTTTGTTTCCATAAACTCCCCAAACAAATTAAAAGGAAAATGCAAGTTGATAATTTTGCATTTTTTCCAATTTTAGAACGTTGAAAGACCATGGGAGTTGGTCTCACGCGGCAATTCCAGCTTGGGGTATATCTTTCAAACTAAGCAATTTAGTTAGGAGGTCATCTTCTTACTGTGCAAATAATCCTTTTGAGGATCCCAATGGCATGGATTCATGAACAAAAACTATCTGGTCTCCATGAATGTTGCAACCGATCATATTGACTATGTTAGGATGGTTTAATATTCTACCGAGACGAATTGTCGAAAGCATTGACCGGTCACTGTTGCGGCAAACGCTGGATATTCTTCCCACATTTACTTGTCTAACTACAACTACAACTACTTGCGAAGATAACTTTTGTACATTACTAATGTGATGATAATTGAAACAGCTTTCCAAATTATGAGAAAGTTCTTAAAACCTTTGTTCCGGCAACTAACCTGTCCAGGTGAAAATAAACAGGCTTGGACAAGTTTTCGAGTTAGCGCCTGAAAAGCATATGTATATTCTATTGTTTCAGTCAGTTTACTTTCTTCTACACTTCATGTGTACAAGTCCCGTGTTTGCCTTGATGTTGATTAAGGGTAACTGAATGTCCTGGAAGAGGATATAAGTACCGTTTCTTGACATTGATGGTTATTGGTAGTAAGGAGCACCTTTGAATCAAATTATGATCAAGTGGATGTGACAAAGATAATGTACTCCCTCCGTTCCAATTTACTTGCTTGTTTAGGGTTTCTTTTGTGTTCCAAATTAGATGATAGTTTTAGTATTTTTCCTCAATTCTCACTAATTTACCCTTGCTTTGGAATCACACCAGAGAATTAATACTCATCATAATCAACACAAAAAATTACTTTAATTTTTAAATATACCCCATGGAGGATATATATATACTCAATCTTGGAATATTTGGTAGTACATCCCAAGTAAATTGTTACGGGATTGATAACTTTCCTAGAATCAAGAAACACAAAACTAGGCTATTTAACTTTTTAAGTGGGAATTAATATGGGTATTATTGGAAAGATTTTACTCTCTCTGATATTTCTTAATCTCCGTGAAAAACTCTACAACGTCAAGTAAATTGGAACGGAGGGACTAATTTAGTGGTCATTGCTTGCGGGTGGGTGTCTCTACCATATGCAACTAGATTTTGTGCCCGTGCTACGCACCGGGCAACTCCGACAAACCATCCCCATATTTTTGGTTTGGTGCTACGATTTCTTTTGTTTATGATTAACGGCAGAACTTCTCCACAGCATACTGTAAACAGATTAAACAATTACTTAAGGATATATAAGGAAGTACTTTAGGTACATAAAATAGGTTCTACATTTAGGAATGATTTTTCTCGCGAATAATAAAAAGAAATGATTTCTTCTTGCATATTTCAGGAAGCATGGACACATATCAATAAATAATTTCAAAGCATTGAGCATTAGTTTTCCAAATGAAAAAGAAGAAATTCTTAATTCTCTCGCATCGGGCTTCTTTTATTTTTAAACCATATTTTTTATTTGGTGTGATGTGGCTCCGCTTCGCCTCGTCGTGCATTTTTTTATTCGGTGTCGCAAAGATTTGCCCCGCCGATGCATTTTTGATTTAGTGTGACTCGGCTTCGCCTCGTCCCGTCGCTTTGGACTTTTGATTTAGTGTGGCTCGGCTTTGCCTCGCCCCGTCCCGATTCATTTTTTATTTGGTTTCGTGCGGCTTCACCTCACCCCATCGCGACGCATTTTTGATTTGGTGTGGATCGGTTTCGCCTCGCCCCGTCGCAACACATTTTTGATTTGGTGTGGCTCGGCCGCCGCCTGTCGCTTTGGATTTTTTATTTGGTGTGGCTCGGCTTCGCCTCGCCCCGTACCAATGCATTTTTGATTTGGTGTCAAGCGGCTTCGCCTTACCCCTTCTTGATGCATTTTTTATTTTGGTGCATAATTTTGATCAAAATTGGAAAACATTAGACTAAAGATCAAATTGTACTAAGAAAACATCCAAATAGTTTCTATCTTTATGTATATCTGTTCTAAGTTTTAGGAAAGAACCTGTGCTATACACCGGGTATTTAGGGTAATTATCTGGTCATCACCATTTAGCCACACGAAATCAGTGGCAGCAGCAGTCGTGAACCCTCCTTTCTCGCCACTTTAAACGCAGTCGATATCCTTCAACAAATCGTTCCCCAGCACCGTACAACTGCCAAATACAACCATCAAAACCTTGTCAGCACCCATTGTTAACATGTCACCAGCACCGTACCTCAATTGAGCATATGATCTCCATAACGGACATTTGTCGTTATTGCCTTTCTCTCTCTCCTTCCACCCACTTTTTTTTTCCTGTCTATCACCGATCAGGACAAACAAAATGCGAGCACCGAATTGGAGACTGTTGGAGTCTCGTATGAATTACACGGGTTAAATAGTGTAATACTGTGGATATAACAACAAATATGCAAGGTTAAACAGTATATAGGAGAACGTATGAGATCCACATTGGTTATATGAGAAGTATTAGTAGAATTCAACGTACTGTAAATTTCGTTACTATGATGAGTAAACTTACCTCGTCTTGGATGACATGTGCATTGTCAGAAAACTACATCTCCTGTGTCTCACTCTGACAGTGACCAAAGCATGACTTTTCGATGGCCTTGATGAAAAAGAAAAAAAAGCAAGAAGCAAAAACTCGAATAGATTCAGATTGCATTTTTTGTATAATTGATACAACAACTTTATGATTACTTTCAGAAAATTGAATCTATGCCATTAGAATCGGCGGATGGTAGAGCTAGGCTGGCTTGTAGCTACTGAAACTATGAAAAATATTCAGTTAGAACAGGCATTTGTATTTTACCCTGTAGACGACAATATTTGACAATGAGATATTTGAAATTTGTCAAAAACGTACCTGCCAATAATCATAGGCTGCATCAAGTAGCAGTTATAATTTACTTCTGTAGTGGCTGCATCATAAGTTGCATCCAGTAGCAGTTATACTAAATTTTTGCAGTGGCTGTACTGCAGTAGTCATTAACACAAAATCACATTTAGAATGTTGAATTTTAACAATCAAACAAAAATAAAAAGAATAATAACAGAAGCGAATATCAGTTCACATATAGAGCGAGTTTAATGTTGGTTAGTAGTGGCAAGTTTTGCACTGTGGACATACATTTCACATTTATATGGAATGTACTTTGCATAGTCCATTTCAGTGGCAATATCCATGAGTCAAGTCCTAAAGTACATCAAAGGAGAAGGCATGCCAAATCTATTGCCACCTCAGAAGAGCTAGCACTATGGATTTCCAAGATGCACTCTCTTCCAATTGTTTTTTGATGAGCTCCTTAAAGATGTCTAAGTAACGGTGACAATACTAATAATCCTTCACAAAAAATAACAATGGCATTGCAATCACCTAACCGTTGCTGATAATTTTCCTGCATATTGCGACAGTGCAAAACCTTTATGTTCATTTTATTGGAACTTTAAAATTACTGTGTAATAGATAAATACCCGAATCAATAGCCTAAATTTGTAGATTTTGTATCCAAATACAAACGTAACTAAGGAAACAGAGAACTTTTTATGCTCGTGGAAAAAGAAAAACATGCATTTGTAAGAACTTAATTGGTCGATTATCATTGCAAGCTTAGTTTAAATTGTTCTACTCGTAATTAGGTAGAGAATCTACTTACCGTTGAGAGCTAGCGTAAAGATACGCAAATTCCTGACCTTATAGAGCCCGCATGCAACAGTACCATCAAGTATTAGCTACATCTTACTTGACTCTGGTGCATCATTTAAATCAATGAAAATTTTATACATAATCAAGGGGCACAAAACATAATCAAGTATTAGCTACATCTTACAGACCATGGTGCATCATTTAAATCAGTGTAAATTTTATACATAATCAAGGGGCACAAAACAACCTGACCCCTGCACATAACAAATTTCTAATATCAAAATAGAAAACTTAAAAATCAAAAGAGAAACCCTTAAAATCCTTTTGCATGATACTGCAGTTTTGATCAATCAATATCAGGCTTAGGGTAAACCCTAATCGGATTTAAAAATACATAATAACCTAAAAAAGAAAATTGAATCACACTCGGATGAAACATAAAAAAAATAAGAAAACATAGCAAATTATTACCTGTAATTACTTTTGCATCCTAAATCCGATCAACAGGGGGAATTTTTTCAAATCCTTTTGCATGATACTACAGTTTTGATCAATCAATATCAGGTTTGATCAATCAATATCAGGCTTAGGGTAAACCCTAATCGGATTTAAAAATGTATAATAACCTAAAAAACAAAATTGAAACAGACTTGGATGAAACATAAGAAAAATAAGAAAACAGAGAGAATTATTACCTGTAATTACTTTTGCACCCTAAATCCGATCAAAAGGGGGAATTTTTTTTCAAAGTTCTAGGCAAAGTTGTTGAAGAAAAAAAGAGAAGTGAGGTTTTAGGTTTTTAACTTTCAATCTGCGAAAAGATCCGCAAGGAGAAGAGAAGTTAAAGTTAATTGCTGATCACCCAATGGTCGGTAAAGTTAATTACTGATATTCCCTGTACAATGAATCCCAGGAAGAAGAAACCTAGCCGAAAGAAGAAGAAGAACCCTAGCCGAGAGGAGAATAGAGAGAGCGAGTTTTTTTTCTTTTTTATGTTTCGGAAAAGAATGTTTTTATGCCGTTTTTTTAGCCGAAAAAGTTTTTTAGTGTTACATTCATATAATTTGACAAAAAGTGGAATGGAGAATTTTCAAGGGGGCGGTGACGCTCACCCAAAGGTGGGTATTCTCACCGCGCGACGCATGGCCTCGCATGGCTTAGGGCTTTAAAGGAGTTGATTATGTGGTCTTTATGGGAAGAACCGAACAGGAGAGTCTATGATGGAAGGGATCGTACTTGGATGCATGGGTAAAAAACAAAAAACCAATTGAGTAAGGCACCCCCTGAGCCATCTGAGGTAGTAGCATCCAAGTGTGGAGGCCAGTGGGGGTAAGCCCCTAGGACAACATGGATGCTCATCCAAGCGTGGAGGCCAGTGGGGGTAAACCCCATGGACGACATGGATGCTCAGAGAATGGCTCAGACCTAGGGCTAAAAGCCTTTACCAATTGGCGATAGTATGTCCGATAATCTTTCCTTATAAACTAAGCTAACAGAGATGGAATTTCGGATGTGGGACTATTATTTTTGTTAATTATGCCTTCAAAAAGGAAACTAAACAGGCGCTTAGACTAAGTCTTATAGGGTGCTAGTCTAGCCCCTAGATTAGCAGTCAGAAATACCTCCTAAGTCTTATGTGAGTGCTAATCTAGCAGCTAGATTAGCAGTCCACGTCGACCAATGGCCGAACCATTCCGCGCCCAAATGAACCATTCAAAGACTCAAATATAAACCATTCGGCGCTTCAAATCTCAAATCGATCAAAAATAAACCCCTCAAATAATAACCATTCCGCGAAAAGGTATTTTTTTCAAGTCTTCAACCATTCAACAGTAACTATCTAGCATGCTACTTCACATGCTAGCAACTGCTAGGAGAGAGAACTAGTGTTAACTTTTTTGCTACGCTTTTTTTTTGAATTGCAACACTTAAGTGCTAATCTAGCACCTCCAATCTAGCCCATAAGACTTAGTCTTATCGGACGTGCTAAACTTGGTAAGTAACTAAGACCATTGCTATACGGGCCGTAGTTAAATCTGTATTAGGGCCAGGCCCTTTAAAGGCGAGCAACAAATTGCAAAACAACAGAATCAGTAAGGCTAAATTAATTAAACAATACCTAGATTTTGCTGATCTTTGATCCTCCTGAGAGAAATAATCAAAGAGCTTGACCAGCTTCACCAGTTCTACACACCAAAACCAACCCAGTGATAAAAAAACCAGTGATTTTATGATGATTGTCTCTCAGTCAGGCCTTAACCGATCTGATTTGCAAAATACATTAATCAAAGATTCTGATTAATCAAATCAACGATTAGATGATGAACGGATACTACAAATCAAATCGGCAGTGAGTTGTAGTCGCCCAAACTGGCCTTGCGACTAATATTCTTGGTATTTGGCTTACTTTCAGTTAATAGTTAATACCGGTGTATTTTTGATTTTTTATTCTAACCCAACTGATGACATCTGTTTTTTTTTTTTTTTTTTTTTTTTTTTGCTGTATTCAGAGTCGGATGCAACTTTGATGGGGACGTTTAGTCATTATAAAACGTAGTCAAAGGATTGAAGGATTTCTCAAAGGATTTTAGAGATGTAACACATGGGGAAAGTAACTATCCAGCTGCTATATCAGATATTTCAATCAAAGGGGTTCAGATCTGGAACTAGCTTAATCCTGGAGACCATAAGTCAAATCTTGGTTAATTGAGGGGTTTGATTCGAATAAAGACATGAAGAACAATTCTGCTTGTAAGTTTGATGAGAGAGCAGTCAATTGTGAATTTTAATTAATCGTCTATGTTTATGTATGTAATTGGGTTCCATCCATGCACTGTTATTTGACATGTTTTGAGTTGATTTGGATGCCTTTGATTAGTGATCATGTGTGTCCATTAAAACTGATTGTTACCGTGAAGTCTTGATCAATCTTAACAGGGCGTGAAATGATCTTACACTAAATCGGCTTAGTAGCTTAGACCTAGTTACTTCTTAGTTATCACTGGTGAAATATTGGATGGACCATGTTGGTGGCATGCCCGGTCCACCATCATTTATTTATAGCGATTTTGATTAAGCACAGTGGTTTGCAAATGTATTGGTTTAACTGTTGGGATTTTCTCAGGACCCTATAAATAAATACCCAATCGGAAGTAAGATTTCAGCCCACAAACCGGGATGAGTCGAAAACCGGGATTTGCTGACGACAAGGGCAACTGTGGCAAGTTTATTAAGAGTCCTTTTATTAGGAGGGAAAAAATGAATTTGAGGAGGAAAGGAAATTTGCTAAATCTAAGTCAATGTTTGGTCAAATACAAATTCTATGAAAAAAAATAAATATTTATGAAATACCAATCTTGTCCTTACTAACCTAACCGATCCTTGCCTCACTCCCAAGAATCAACCTTATTCATCCTCTTCGTGTAACAGAAACCCTAGTTTATAATAACGCAACTCGAAGGACAACTTTATATGTATGATCAGAAATCATGGAGCTGGGAAGATTGTTCTTTACCTCCAAACTTGCATGATTGCGAACAACTACATGAATCACAAATAAATCATAAATCTCCATAAGAGAAAAATTATTTTTTTAGGAACTCTGTTACACCATCATCCACCGCTCAACCATGTCTTTTTCTTATTAAGATTTGTACGTATATCAAACCTGTTCAAGTAATTTCGAGCAAATGAGATGATTTGGATGAGCTACTCCAAAGATTGTTGCCATAGAATTGAAACTTAATTCAAACTACAGTATTTAACTTGGCGTCCATATAGTTGAATTTCATCTGGTGTTTGGCATGACTCCTTGAAATAGCTCTTTGTTTTCTTCGTAACAGTACATTATAGTGCTAGATTATTAGACCAACATATGCTTGGATCAAATTCAATTATGTATAATCCAACTATTTTAATGGTGGTCTCATTTTTACGATGAACAGGTAGTGCTTTCGTTTCACACAAAGTAAAATTCTGAACTCGCAAGGGGAATGTATAATGTATTGTTGCATACTATGTAATCCGCAAATGTGAACCAAGATCGCCAACCTATAACATTGGATATCAAGGATGTTATGGGCATTTTAAATTTTTTTCAAAGGGTCAATCCCTCCTCCAAAATTTATTTCCCTCCTCATAATCCTTCCCTCCTCAAATATATTATTTCCCTCTTATTAACAAGACTCTTTATTAAAGCATCCCAACTTGTCAATCCAAGCGGAAAAATCACTTTGAAATGGAAGCCAAAGTATGTTAATGGCTTGGAAATGAGTTGTTTCTGGGGCAAGTTTGGAACCACTAGACGCATGGTAAGATGGTTACAGGTATTTTGGAAACGCATTCTCCAATACTAATACCTGGACTATAACACTTGATTTCAGAGTTGAATGCAAAAAATGCCGAAGCCAAGACCCGAGCATCCAAGGCCTAACCTATGTGAAATGTAGTTCGATATCCTGTTAGAATCAGCTCCAACAAAAAGAGGGAAAAAGAAAATCAAATAGGAAGGAGAAGTGCAACAACAATTGCTGGATCTTAGAGTACAAGTTAGAGCTGATAAAGTGAACAACCCAAGTCCGCAACACACAAAATTAACACCCAAAAAAATTGCGGATTTTCTTTAGTGACTGAGGTCTACTGCCCAAAGTGCAACCCAGTGAGGTTTCTATATGAGTCGGTAATCTTCACCATTAGGAAATGCTAGTATTAAATGGCAAACCAGTTAGCTGCTTCCTACTGGGTGTCAGGTCGACTTGCCTCAAATCCGCATACAGGGTCTAACACACTCTCTGTGCTCATTACTGCAGAAAGCGCGACAAAAAACAAGCATATACCTAGCTCATAACATATTGAACATACGGCATCATGCAAGAAATAGAAAAATACAATAGAAAATTCACAACAAGGGAAATCATGCATAAAGAGTTCACCATTTTTTCTGCTATCAAACTAAGCAGTAGTTCTGAGACCCATCAGCCATGATTCTGAAACACTCTAAATAGCTAGGAAATTGTTTTTCTCTTAAATTTCAAACCCAGTCACAAGATGGAGCAAAAGTTCAAAACATAGAAATTACCCGTGGCAAGAGTAACTTTTTACCTCATATAATCACCCATTCTTATTTTAGCACTTCTCTCCATCGGAAGCCCTCTCTGCATTGGGATTATCAATGGGTGAAATTAGGTCCCATGTATCGGATGGTTCATGACACGTTTTCTGTATTGGGATCATCAATGGTGAAAGTGGGCCCTATATTATTTGAGTCGGGATTTTCGTCCGGACCAGGACTCGGTAAAGCTAGCATTTCCAGGGAATCAAAGAAAAGAACTTAACAGATTAAGCGCAACTAGCGCAACTATTTGGTCCCAAAACAGATTTTAAATCATGGGCAACTTTTTGGTCGCTAGATTCAGAGACGAGGCAGATACAGTAATCAGCGACTTACCAAAATTTTGAACATTTCCACGATGGAGCAAGGAAAAACTTAAGGGCAGGAGTGGAGTTTGTACCCCTTGTGAATCTAGTTAGGTATAGTTCAGCTGCAGAACCAAAACATAGTATGTCTGGTTCAAATTTTTTTGTTTACCGAGGCATGGCACTTCGGTTGCATATGTAGTCTCTCATAGGAACCTGTTTTCTTGTTCTGGTTCTCATAGGGTTGCCCCTCCAAGATGTCTGTCCATAATACTATGGACCCTGTCGTGCGGTTATACCATAACTTACTAGGGAACTTACATAAAACTCGGTGGATTTACCTTCACATCATTCTTTTGCAAATCTTCGCTGGTACGTAAGGTACATACTGAAAGGAGTCTTGGGGACTAAGAAAAGTTTTTTCCATCATGAATTATCTATCTTGTTTTTATGAACTGATAGATATAGTATTTGGATCGATCAGTAAGACGACTCAACATGAAGATGGTGAACGATTCAACACGAAGATGGTGAAATTCATAGCTCCTGATATTCCTCATGACGTGCTGCTTCAAATATTGAGCAAACTACCTGTGAAATCTCTGATCAAGTTCAGTTGTGTTAACAAGTTTTGGTTCAAACACATCACATATGATCAGGGATTCAACAAATCCCACCTTCTGGAATCTCAAAAAAGTCCGGTACTCATCTTTACTTTCCGGCACCCTCAACAGAGTGACTTAAACATCTTATATTATTTGGATAACGTACATGGGAATAGTATTTGCAAGCTCTTGCATCTTAGGGAGATAACACCTCTTAAAAAGAGGCATCCCCTTATGGAAGGGTATTGTAATGGCTTAGTTTATTGTTGGAATGGGTTTAGGGAAACCCGCCATTGGGTTACTGTTTCACTTGAGATTTGCAACCTCAGTAGGTTTGAGAAGCTGATCATTAAGTCTCGTTTCCGACTTCTAGAAGAGAGGATTACAACAACAATCTTGGGATTTCGATTGGGATACGACTATTTGAGCAACGAATATAAGGTGTTGTGCATCATATCATACACCAGTAAGGATGTTAATTTTGAGTCTTTGACGATCATTAATTCATTATCAGTATTTAATATACACACTGGAAGTACTAAACCTGCATGGAGAGAGATTAAAAGTCCGTCGTTCAAACAAAGTCCATTAACTCACTACAAGTGGCCTTATTCTGACTGCAATCCGCCCATATTCTGTAACGGTACTCTCTTTTGGAAGCTGGGAAAAGAGAAAGAAGAAGCACAAGAAGAGGAAGAGGAGGAGGAAGAGGAGGAGGAACAAGAAGAAGAAGAAGAAATAGGAGAAGAAGAGGAGGAGGAGGAGGAGGAAGAAGAAGAAGAAGAAGAAGAAGAAATAGGAGGAGATGAAGAATCTTTATACGGTGATTTAATATCATTTGACTTCCATGATGAGCAGTTTCAAGTGATTAAACTTCCGGATGATGATGATTTTGTTAAGGATTACAATAAAGATAATTTTTATCAGCTGGAGTATAAAGGATGTTTTTGTTTTGCAAGTATTAAGAAGTTTGATAATTGGAACGGTATTGTTGATCTACATATTCTAAAAGACAAAATTAAACAAATTTGGATTAAGGAAACTATTGAATTCGATATTCCAACCGAGGACTGCAATCCTGCTCCTCCTAGCAATTACAAATATACGACTTTTCGGGATTTCGACATTTATGGAGGTAATTTCCGTACTCGTATAATATGTTCTTCCGACCGGATAATCTTGTACTGGAGACGAGATAGTAGTATTATTCAGTTATACAATGTGCACACGGAAGAATTGAAGGAAGTGAAACATCCCGGTGAAGGTGATATAAATTGCTTAGATTATTACATTTCTAGTCACGTGGAGAATTCTATTTCTTTGAAAACCTTATTAGCAACGGCCAAAGGAAACTTAAAACAAGCATTGCGCAAAAACTCTATACCAAGACATATTTCTGCAGTGTTCTCTTTTCATAAAATTCTATAAAGCAGATATGATAGGTACCTAGCTACTGGGATTAATTATATTCAGTTACGAGTTCTTTTTTTCATGTTTGATTCATGAAGGGTGATCTCGTTGTTTACTAGTAAAATTTTCAGAACTTTTGTGTTTTATTTGGGACAGCCGGTTTTTGTTTGTAGTTGAACACATGACTCTTTATTTACGTTTAATCTCTCTTGTGAATGTATGTGTATATGATCACCACGTACCTCACTGGATTATGTAGCTTGATGTAACGATTAATTAGATCTCTCTTATAAGCAAAATAAAGTAGCTTGGGGTTCAAAGTTAACTCAGAGCTTGGATGATGTTTTTTTCGAAAGAGAAGTTTTTGAAGAACTTTGTTGGAAACAGATAGGATATATATATGCACGTAAACGGGCTTGGAAAGATAGAGAAAGAAAGATTGTAAGTCGTGAGAACCATCTAAGCAACTAGGTAACTGAAACTGCAAATTATTCTATTTCAACTGAACCTAATCATAGTATATAAGATGCTTGCTGTTGCTTTGCTATTGTGAAGATTATATGCATGACCAAATCAAATTAAGAGTATAATGCAGTTAACTTACTATCTTTAATCCATAAATATCAGTGTTAGGTCAATGAATAACAGTAAACCTTCACACGCCTAATGAAGAGGCTACTGACGATGCGTCAATGAAGACATTGAAGAGGGATGCAGACAAGTCTTGCATCCGCCTTGCTATGTGGAAAATGAAGCCTATGCTGTGTAAGGACTCTCAAAGATATTTTAGCAGTCCTAACTCCTATGTGTTGGTGACAGGCCCTGGACATTTGAGTGAATCTTGTATGTTTTGCCCTGGTATTTGCCATAACTTGTACCAGAATTTAACAAAACTTTGATAAATCTGATTTCAGTTAGGACTCAGGTGATTATTCTACTGAGGTTTTCTTCCGCTCAAGTGCACATGCCATATTAGAAGAACCCTTTTTTGGGGACTACTCAAAAAATGGGGGACTACTCTCAAGTTTTTGGGGTGGTTATTGGTAGTAATTTCCAATCACCCGTTATCTGATTTTTTTTTAAATACCTACTTTACCCTTAATGATAAACTTAGTTAGTGTGATGATTAATTAGTATTAGTGTAATGATTAGTAATTGATTAGTTAATGATTAGTGATTAGTGAGTTATATTAGTGGGATTGTTTTGTTGGGCCGACCGAGCGAAGCGAGGGAGGACCTTTATATGGTCATTTTTTTGTAAAATCTAAGTGATCAATTACCACAAAAAGATTGGAAATGGTTAGGGCCGAAAAAACCAAAAATGTCCCTCTCTTTTACTCCAATTACTATAACACCTTATGTATCCTATCTTTTCAGGGGTATAATTGGCAACCAAACTTTAATATAACATATCTAAAAATCCGTGCCTTGGAATTTTACAAATTTTATCTCGTTGAAAAGGTTATAAAAAACTCTACGCAACGAGTACAAACAACAATATTAAATTTAAAGTTTTTGCGAAAAATTAGGAGGTATTTATCATTTTAGACACAATTTTAGAAAATTAAATGTATATCCATTATGCAAACCACCACAAAGGATACATAATATTTTATGTAGCAAAATTTTGTTTATGCATCAACTAATTTTCCGTTGCAATTAATAAAACGATGTACTCCCTCCGTTTCAAGAAAAATGATACTTTCATTTTAGGCACAATTCTCGAAAATTGAATGCATAGCCATTATGCAAACCACCACAAAGGATGCATAACACATCATGCAACCATATTTTGATTTATGGATCGACTAATTTTCCGTTTCAGAAAAAGTGATACTTTCATATCCCGTTTCAGGAAAAGTAATACTTTCGCTCCGTCTCGGGAAAAGTGATACTTTCGCACCGTTTCGGAAAAAATGGAACTTTCGTTTTGTTTCAGAAAAAGTATCAATTCTTCTGAAACGGGGCGAAAGTATCACTTTTTCCGAAACGGTGCGAAAGTATCACTTTTTCTGAAACGGGGCGAAAGTATCACTTTTTCTGAAACGGGACGAAAGTAATCGTAGACAAACCCCATCTTCAGATTCTTCTTCGGTCGGCCTTTCCACCGTGGCAACGGTCGTACTAGTTATAACATTATTATTGAGAGATAAGAATAAGAAGAAGAAGATGGGTGAACCCAATTTTTTTTTTTTTGAGTTTAGTAATTATGATTTGGGTGATTCATGTGATGATACCTCATCCTCAGAATCAGAACCCCCGTCACCTCATAGTGTATTTGTCAATACTTCCAATGATCCTAAATGAGTTATTTGTTAGATGATGAAAGCTTTCTGCCCCAAACTCAAGCTAACCAAACAAATGATGGATTTTATCAGGCACAACCTGAAGATGAAGCTATGGGTACTCAGGTGTGCCTCATATTTAGTTAATGTAGCTTGATTTGTGCAAAAATTTGACCAAACTCAAAATTTCTGGAAAAAAATCGGTTAGGTCAACCTAGTTCGGTTACCAAATTTAGCTTGCGAGGTAACCGAACTGTTCTGAATGTGTAGTTCGGTTACTAAATTTAGCAGACGCATGTAACCGAACTACATGTTAATGGTGGTTTTTTAGAGTTCGGTTATGTTTTTCCAGAACATGTAACCGAACTATTTTTATAGAGTTTACAGTGCATTGTTCGGTTGAGTCGATATCAGCACTTTTGTTACCTAACTTTATGTTCGGTAAGGTCGCAGAAAATATAAATACAGTGTTTCTAACCGAACCTTCGAGTTCGGTTTAGTCGAGTTTTCAGTTTCATTGCCAAACTTTTACATAGAAAATCTAAAGATCGATTTCGGTAAGGCCCCAATTTAGTTCTGGAAACTACATAACCGAACTTTGTGTTCGGTAGGGTCGATAAAAAAATTTACATTACCGAACTTGTAAGAATTTTTTTTATGGTATTGACGTTGTGCTATTACTTGTAGGTTCCATGTGATCCAATAGAACCAACGGAAAACCAACCTTCCCCAGTTGGTATTTTGTACGATGACACATCCCATGACTACATGAATGACTTCCGAAAGATGAAAAGAGTTGGGCTAGACAACATGCACAAAAAGACATGTGCGTATTAGTATTGAATGGGATAGAAAGCAAAACTCACTTTGAAATGGTTTGTGAGATAAGCGGTGATCCCGATAAAAGTACAAGAGGAAGGGTTATGTTTATAAAGGAAAGACAAATAGGAAGAACAAAACTTTCTCAAAGAAGATTAATTTCCCATTCAAGCTTGCATTTAATTTGAACGAAGATTTGGGTGGATGGGTTGTCTATAAGGTTATGCAAGGTTGTCATAATCATCCTCGTCCAGAGCATCTTGAAGGAAATTTCATGGAGGAAAAGCTAACTCCTAAAGAGATGGACAAGGTAGCTAAAATGAGGAAAATGAGTATTTCACCGGTTCAAATGTGCCAAATACTAAAGGAGGATAACAAGGATAACCACTCATCTTTGTCCACAATTTACAATGCAATTGAGACAATTAGAAGGAAGGAATGGAGAGATAGACAAGTAATGCAACAATTGTTTTTTTTGTCCCAAGAGAAAAACTACGCGGTTCAAAAGGATGTGGATTTGGAAGGAAAGATAACACAACTCTTTATTGCGCATCCGACTAGTGTTCAATTGGCTCAATGCTTTCATGAAGTTCTAATAATTGATTTCACTTATAAAACGAACAAGTACGAGATGCCATTGTTGAATATTGTTGGGCGTACTTCGACGAAGTCACCGTTTACCGTGGCGTTTTGTTTCTTAAGAGATGAGAAAGAACCTAGTTACATTGGGCACTAAAACAAGTTAAGGCAATCTTCCGAGGTGATGATATTCCCGGGGTTATAGTGACCGAAAATGATGTCGCATTGATGAATGCAATAGAGGAAGTGTTCCCACTAGCACATAATATGCTTTGTACTTTCCATATATGGTGTAATTTGATAAATAGGTGCAAGCCCATAATTTGTCCACCCAAGAAAAAAGGATATGGAGAGATTAAGATGCTACCGGAACATGAATGAGCGGATGCAAAATAGGAACTCGAAAAACAATACGAAGCAAATTACGCTAAATGGGTTGCTTTCAACGGTGAATGGGAATCATTGTGTTGGTCTCTTACCGAGGAAGAGTATCATCTAAATCTTGCGGAGTTCATCGCCCATTGGGATACTCCGGATTACCCCGATGTTGTGTCGCATGTTCTTCGCCAATAGTTGGAACCATACAAAGAGGGGTTTGTTAATGCTTATATTAACCAATATAAACACTTGGTAAATCAAGCGACAAGTTTTGTAGTGTCGGCTCAACATCGGTTGAAGAAGAATCTCTTTGGATGTGTTGATAATTTCGTAACTGTGTGGAATGCTATGGAAAATTACTTCAAGCGCGACATTGATAGAATTAAAGAGAAGTTCCAAAAAAGCCGTATATTCAAAATGAACGGAAAATATGCCGACAACCTGTTGTTCAAGGGAATACATTACAACGTATCTCGGCAATGTATGAAGTTGTTGATTATAGAAGTCGAGTTGATTGAGAAGTGGGAAACCAAGCCGGATGAGGTGTGTATATGTAACATAAAGAAGGCTATGGGACTACCTTGTCGTCATATGATAATCAACTACGAGCATGGAGTAATCCATTTAAGCGAAATTGATCCATTTTGGAAGCATCTAAGTTTCATCCCTCCTCCAAAGGGAGAAGAAGTCGGGGAAGAGTTTGGTGATAACGAAATGGGTAGAACCGTACTAGAGATGTATCGTGGCATGAACAAGCTCCAAAAAAAAATCTTTTGGGATGACATGAGGAAAATCATATATCCACAAACTTCGGAGAATGTTTATGAACCGTCAAAAGGTAAACGCAAAGGTAGACCAAGCAAATAAGAAACCAAAAAGCAACTAAGAGAAAATGCAAAGGTGTTACGTAAGAAGAAAAGTGAGCAAACCCCATTTACTAGAGATCCTTCAGCCCATGAGTATACCGCAGCAATGTACTTGGAGAAAACCAACAAACGGGGTAGGAGTATTGAGGAGAAAGGCGAAACAAGTGAACAGAGATTTGAAGAAAAAAGGTCCGATGTGTCCATCACAACCAAGCCAACCATCTTCCATCGACGTGAAGCTTAAGTCTCCAATGTGCCCCATCCAACCATATTCCCTAGACATGAAGGTTGAGGCTCCAAATAAAGACTATTTGAATGAGTTACCTCTATACATTAGAGAATAAATTATTTCCATCGACGACGTTCCTCCTGATGGTAATTGTGGTTTTCATGTTGTCAATCAACAACTTGGGCCTTTCATTGAAGGTGCGAAGCGAAATAATGGGTGTGAAATCACTCATATAAGGCAAAGGTATTTGTCCAAACTAAAGGAGAATACGGCCTTTTACAAGACAATGTTGTGCGATGGGGAAGGTAGTCTCAATGAGCAATTTGTTAGGTATCAAAGTCGTCTTCATGGGGGCCATCCGATGACATCGGATTATTGGATGAGCATGCCTATATGTGGACACTTAATTGCCGAGGCATTCAATTGTGTGGTTCATTATTTCTCAAAATATGCTAGTTTCACCTTCACCCCGAAAACAACCGTATGTGTCGAGCAACTCAAACGAATGAGATGTGTGATGGCATTGACTAACAACAACCACTTTATAGGCCTCCGGTTAAAACCCGATTTTCCATTGCCTCCAATATGTGGAACCTCTTATTGGCCTGAATTTAATCCGGATAGAATGTTGGGTTGGTGTATCATGTATGAGCCTAACATGGAGATGTGGAATGCTTTGAAGAAGTCGGAAGAAATTGTACATGAAGGTCAAATTTCACTTGCGGATGATTAAATGACACATGTAATGGAACTAAGTATGCTTATTAATGGAATACTATGTTTTTTGAAGAGTGGTATTAATTTTTGAGTAAATGTTAGTATTTTATGTAGTTTCCAGATAATAGTTCGGTTGGCACATATTATTATAGAGATTGCCGAAGTATTGTTCGGTTAGGTGCTCAAATATTGCAGGTAGACGAACACCTATTAAGCAACCTAAAAAATTTCACCAGGTAACCGAACAGAACGTTCGGTTGGGTTGATGAATAATGCCAGGTTATCGAACTGTGCTTCAAAAGCCAAACATTTTAACTCATGAATTTGACATTGAAGTTCGGTTAGGAAATAAAATTACAGGACAATGCCGAACTGTACGAGACAGAAGTTCAGTTAGGAAACGAAATTACAAGACAATGCCGAACTCTACCGGACAGAAGTTCGGTTACGTAATGAAATTACAGGACAATGCCGAACTTTTGCAGGATTTTCCAAAATAAAATTACCTACCATCTAATATCTGAAACGCGTTATGAAAAAGTCTTTAAGGAGGCGGAAATGATATTCATATTTGAAATCCTTTCTCTTCCATCTTCGCTATTCGCTTTTTGATGTTAAAATGATTTCGTCGAATCCTTCACCCCTAAGTCGATACCGCCTTACATTACGAAATAATGCCATAAATTCCACAACTCTATCTCTAATCTTTCCAAATCGAATGAACAAAGCTATATGATCACGGTTATAAGGTTTTGTTGTATCAGAGCAGAATTTCTCATGAATTTTCCCCCAATAAATTTGACTCATAATACCATTCATTCTTCGTTCTTCACCCCTCTTTGGATAGTATAATATGTAGTTTCTGCAAAGAGAAAGATCTCCATCTAGAGTAAATTTAAGACTAGTAGCTGCCATTTTTAGGAAATTTTGTAACAAAATGTTAACTATGAAACACATATATATACCACTTGGGTGTATAACGGCTATAAAATTAGACGTTACTTGATGTATAGTACATAATTTTAAAATTATGTACTATATTTTTGTCAGCTAAAGGACATTTAAAATTAAAAATTACATGTTCGGTTAGGAGATAAAAACTTGCGATCCAACCGAACCCGTAGTTCGGTTACATGATAAATACATGAGGTAACCGAACCTTTTGTTGAAGGCTCATAGCCAAACTGAGAGCATATATACGATTCCAAAACACTCCAAAACAAACTTAAGAGTTGGTTTATGTGATTTCTGCATCAAGAGAATGAGTTTTCCAACATGTAAAATAGCAAAAATTTGAGTCTCCAGAGAAGATTTCGGTGACCTAACATATTATGTTATGCTAACCGAACAAAGAGTTCGTTTACATGATAAATACATGAGGTAACCGAACCTTTTGTTGAAGGCTCACATCCAAACTGAGCATATATACGATTCCAAAAACACTCCAAAACAAACCTAAGAGCTGGTTTATGTGATTTCTGCATCAAGAGAATGAGTTTTCCAACATGTGCAATAGCAAAAATTTGAGTCTCCAGAGAAGATTTCGATGACCTAACATATTATGCTCTGCTAACCGAACTAATATCTTATGGATTAAGGCTTACTGCTTCAGCCTACACATAGGTTCGGTAACCAGTGAAAATGTTGCGAGGTAACCGAACTAGGAATTCGGAAACCTGGTAGAATTTTACCAGGTCACCGAAAACACATTTCGGTGACCAGGAATTTATCACAGGTTACCGAACTACAAGTTCGGTTACAAGTGTAAAAATTGTTGGTCACCGAAAACCATACTGTATTTCAACATTTCAGTCTTATAACATTGAAAACACAAACCCAATAAAAATTGAAAACACAAACAAGGTTCTAAAACAAATATAAAAGTGTTATACATACCAAACTACGAAATCCTTAAGAAATTGTTTCAAAAACACAAACATACCAAATTAAACCATACGAAATCCATAACTAAGATGTTTTTTGAAACTAAAATCATACCTCCTTTTTTACCATGAGTTTTGGGACGAACTTCCTCATCACTTGTGGTATCATATCCTCGACCGGTTTCCGATCCACAACGCGACTTGAACCTTCTCCTTGTTGTCGACCCCTCTTACCACCTCCTTGTTTACCACGAGTTTTAGGACGAACTTCCTCATCACTTATGGTATCATCTCCTCGACCGGGTTCCTCTACAGCGCGACTTGAACCTTCTCTTTGTTGTCGACCCCTCTTACCACCTCCTTGCTTACCATGATTTTTAGGAAGAACTTCATCACTTGGGGTTTCATCTCCTCCACCTGTTTCGTCCACATCGCGACTTGAACCTTCACCTTATTGTCGACCCCTCTTCAGTTACTTAGACCTACTTGGCTCCACCATTCTCTTAGTTATAAGACCCGCGCTCCCACTCCTTGTAGTAGTCGGTTTGTTCCTTAGTCAACATCGGCTCTCCACTTTTGATTTTAGACATCCATTTATTCAACAATTTCGTACCCTTCGCCACCTAATTCCAATTTTAAGCACAAGTAAATATATTTTCCAATTTTAAACAACCGAAAAGTATAAGAGAAAGAAATTTTCTTACCACATTATCCCATAACCTTTTAGCTTCTTCTACACAAATAGGCATCTCTTTAAGAGCTCTCTTAGCCTCCCTCTCCTTTGCCTTTGCCTTCGCCGCATCAGTCTTAGCTTGTTGTTCTTTATTTATCACAAAAGGATGACTAATTTCTTCATAGAACTCCATATAATCATCATCACATGCAGTCACATCTCCTTCAACAGGTACAACTTCACCTCTAGGTAAGTCATACTCACCAAATGCATTCCAATGTGCCACCGTAGGAGTTGGTTCATGTTTTGGCTCAAAATATTTCTCGGTGTTCTTTGTTCCCTCAACAGCAAAGTGAAATTTTCATTCTCCACGACGGGATCCATTTGGACGCAAGAAAGTTATCTTAGTATTCTCCTTGGATTATATATTGCGTAGCCATTAGGATACCAAATGGGTCCATAGTAAGCGGAGTAGACAGAGTAACCATTCAGATCATCTTCATCTACAGAGACATTATCGGGTACGGTGTATGGGTGAAATACCACCTTATACACCGTAAGATTATCCAATTTCTCCATCAACGAAGTCAACTGCTCTTCTTTAGACTTCTTTTGTGCGTCCAAAAATAAGCATTTTCCTTCTGTAGGTTGGTCATAGAGATAAGGTGACTTTTCCTTATCCAATCCCAATGAAGGGAAGTGGTCGTAAATCCAAACCTATGCAAAAATACGGAAATATTAAACACATACAATATTAATTGAATTGGAAGCAGAAATTATAAGCGAATAAATTGCTAATTAACAATGTAGAAGGTCACATGGACAAGAGTTAAGTAACCTCCAATTTGATTACACTTAATCCTCGACCCTTTGCTCATCTCTTGTAGAACAAAAGCAAGTACCCCAGTGGCCCAAGAGTAATTGTTCATCTCATCGAGATCCTCCAAAAGCTGTAGATAATGTGCATCCACCCTATTTCCAGAAGTGTCGGGGAAAATGACAGTTCCAAGCATATATAACCAATAAGCGGTGACATGATGCCTAAGGGTCTCCATGTCCATCACCGACTTTCCTTTCGCCACCTTCTTTTTTGTCTCTCCAAATGATGCCTTCAATTTTACCAACTTGAATTTCTTGACCTTCTTCTTCATTGCTCCATTTGGGTCGTTTGGATTATACTCATCGCCACGTTTAGGGGACCTCACAGCACGTCTAAACTCACATTGAGACTTTCTTCCATCCCATCCTATACATTTTAGAGCCAATTCTTCAAGAGCTTCATAACTCATCGAGGGGTTGTAGCCTTCTCGAAGACATTTACCTTCAAGTGGTAAGCCGGTGATTCTATGGCAATCATCGGGAGTAATTCCCATCTCGCCAAATGGAAGATGCATATTATATGTCTCGGGATAATGCCTCTCGAGAAATGCGGATACGGCAACAACGTCAAATTCCACATGTGCAATTTCAATAGCTCTCCATAACATACATTTTTTAACCTTCGCTACAAACTCGTCACACTCTAAAGAAAGATCCCATGTGGACGCCTTTTGACGTTTAATAAGACGAACTGCATCATTTTGATCCTACGAAAAGAACATAACACTATCAATACTTGACGAAACATGTCCCAATTTTTTTTTATGTTTTGTTAGTTAATAATGAACTTAAAGGATACCTTTGTCGCATAGATCTTTGCAGCCCATGAGTGTTTGTAGCCAAACAATGTTGCCCCTCCATCATTTGGACTACCATAAGTTGGGTCCACTGGTGGCAAACACAAATTAACAGGGGGAATGTGTGATTATCTTTTCCTAGGCGGCTTCGGCTTCTTTTTATCTTTAGCATGAAAAATTTCTTGCTCTTCTTCATCATCAGTCTCTTCCTCCTCTTCCTCCTCTTCATCCTCTCCCTCCTCTCCATCATCTTCCTCCTCTTCATCGTCTCCCTCTTCTCCATCGTCTTCCTCCTCTTGTCCTTCTCCTTCTTTGCCGGGTCTTAGTTCTTCTTCCTCTACATTTTCAACGTCTTCTCTTTGTTGTTCAAACTCTTCATTTCCTTGCTCTTCTTCATCATCATTCTCTTCTTCAATAACATTATCAATTGTATTCTCCATCACCTCTTCATTGACATCTTGGATTACATCACGAACATTCTCTTGGTTGACTTCCGGTAACGAGCCCCCTCCATGTTTAGCATTTGTGGCACCACGTTTTCGGAAATCTAAATGTTTTGCTCCACGAGGGGTGGGAGTTTTCAAATCCTCATCTAGGTGTAGTCTCAATCTTTTTCCTTTGTTCCTAATGAACAAAAACCAAAGTATTAGCTAAACATAAGAGAATATTATGTTATCAAATGAAATAGAACTAAAGAATAAAGTAAACACAACACTCGAAGTTAACAGACTATAGTTCAGTTACCGGAAAAAAAATTGCGAGGAAACAGAACTAAATATTTCAAAAGTTCAGTTATCCAAAAAAATTAACGATAAAACCGAACTCATTCTTAACATTTGAAAAATTTAGTTCTATTACGAGAGTTTTTTTTTTTGCGAGCACACCGAACTAAATATTTCAAAAGTTCGGTTAGCAAAAGAAATTATCGACAAAACTGAACTCATTCTTTTAAAGGAAAAATTGAGTTCGGTTACGAGAGATTTTTTTGCGAGAGGACCGAACTATGTAGTTCAGTCACCAGATATTAGTCTATTTTTTTGCGAGCACACCGAACTGTTCTTATTTTTGGAAGTTCGGTTAGAAAATCTAGGGTTACACAAATTTTTTCCTTACCGAAATGTCTACTGTAACTACCATTTTCAGTGAGTTTTCATGATTTCTAATCGATTTCTTCAACAAATAACGAATTAAAAAGAAGGGTTATGAAGGAAATTACCCGCGGATTTGCATTTCACTCGAATCGGACTTCTTATTCCCTGTTGGATGCTTAGTTTGGTCTCTCAACTTTGCTTGAAGTTGTTTATCAATTTGAAATTGACTTGGAAGATTCGCTATGCTTGCAAGTCCAGGACTCAATCCCGAAATCCTTGGGGTCTGCTTAGAACGCATTGTTTGTAAAGATTGATTAATCGTCGATGAAATTTTTTCAAATCGACGATTAACGTCGATGCTTACGAAGAAGAAGAAGAGGAAAAGAAGAGAATAAGAAGAAGAAGATGAATATGAAGGAATAGGGATGGGTTTTAGTTTTGAAACTGATTAAAATCAGTTTTATTAGGGTTTAATTAGGTTTTAATTAGTGGGTTAAATTAGTGAGTAGTGGGTTAGATTAGTGGGTTATTAGGGTTAATTATAATCTTAATTAGAATAAGGGGAGATTAGTCTTCCCCAATCATTTAGGACACCCCTTATAATGTATGGTGGACATTTGTATCACAAAGTAGTCCCCACCTTTTTTGAGTAGTCCCCAAAAAATCGTTCTATTAGAAGCTGTTACTGGGCCTGAGCCACATGGGGGCCTGATGAGGTTGGCTCATAGGGCTTAGCAAGATGGCCACTATATAGAGTTACTGGGAATAATCTCTCTATGCACTCTCATATTCTTACCACCGAAAGTTTGCATTGTTATCAAAATTCTTTTGGCACACTAGTATTTCTGTTTGATTTGTTGTCAAATTATACTTTCTTCATAAATTTGGTAGAGCAAAGTAGTATTACTGTTTGATGAGGTTGAGATTCCTAGGAGAGTCTCTTGTTGTCAAATGATTGCTTTCTAACTGAGTGTAGAAATTTTGTAGAGAATTTTAAAACTGGTGTTTAACAGGATGTTTATGTAATAGCAACCAGCATCCTGGAATTTATTGTCCAATGTGTAGCAATTTTTTCCTGCCATTAATTATCTTCCAATGCCTTAGCGGACAGTGGAAGGCTTCCTGTTCAGCCACCAGCAACGTAGAGAATTCCTTAATTTTCTTCTGTAACCCTTTAATTCTCGTGCAATATGACTTAGCGGGATCCATCTTCTTGGATATATTTTTCTTGTTTCACTTCTCTGATGTGTTTCCAATAGCCTATCTTATCATATTTATAGGCGGAGTGGTTTGATAAGAAAAGGAAACTTGCCGTGTGTGATGTAGAAAATCCTACCACTACATCCAAAGGATCTCAAAACATGTATAAAGGAGTCAGATCAAGAAGAAAGGTAAAAGAACACAAAATATACGTGGTTCGGCATGATTACCTACGTTCACGGGATGAAAAGATGATCTTATTACTTGTTTCACGATTACAAGTTGTGCGTTTTTCTCTCTATACTCTTGGTATGCTCTCTTTCCTTACTTCTCACTTACCCCTCTAGCTCTCTATATGATTCATATTTATAGCCATAAAATGGTGATACAACGGTATTACAGTGTTGGGCCTAATACAGCTTCCTTGATGATCTTCTCGGGTGTCTATCCGATGCTTCATCCGATCTTCTCCTCTGCCCGAGTCGAAGTATCTGGCCGAGTGGTAACCGTTATCCGATATCGTCTGTTTAGGTGGAGGTGGTCGACGTCGCCTTTTAGATTCTTGGCCGAGTCCTACTTTGACCGAGTTTTCCTTAACTTTTCACCAACTTTGTCAGTGCATTAATTGCCCTCGAACCCGAAGATCGTCACATCAGAACTTTTCTTCCCCTTTGTGTCGACCTCTCGATCTGTCTTCATTCCTCTTTTCTCGTGCCCAGATCCGGTGAGGTGATTCGGTGCTGCCAGTACTCTGCCTTCCTCGGTGCGCCCTCGACTAGGATGGCTCCACCTGTCCCTGTGGATTATTCACACCTACATTTATGCCCCTTCTTCCCCTCGTGTGATCGACACGTGGGGAAGAAACCGCCTTGTCTTCCCACGTCTTCGGTCATGCCGGGTTTCGCGCCATGCTGTTCCCCACCTCCTTCAGTTACTGCAACCGGTTTACCTTCCTCGTCGATTACCACAGGTGAGGTTTATAAACTCGTTCCTTAAACCTTATTTTCCTCTTACACTCTCTTTTGCCAATTTTGTTTTCTCCTCTCTCTCCATTCTTATTTGCCTTCTTTTCCCTGCCATTAATTATCTTCTCCACGAGTTTCCTTCCTTCCTTCTTCATTATCCTGGGTCTTCCCTGCTTCTGCTACCGCTGCAACTTCCGTTTCCGGCTGTATTTTTTCCCCTTCTGCTGTTTCTTCTACTATCTTCATGGCGTCTTCAACTCCTTCGATGACGGAAAAAAGCTGCGTGAGTTATGTGTTCTCTGATGAAGACGGCGTATCACTTGATTCCCTGTTTGTTATTGAGAGTCCTTCCAAGTATGATTATCGTGCTCTAGATTCTATCTTTCCTGATAATCCTTCTTCGTTTTGTTGTAGGGCTGACAAGAGAACTGCTAAGGACTTGTCGGATGAGCAATTCGTTCAACAGTTAAAAGATGAGTTCGACCTCCATGGGTATGACGTCAGGCTCTTTTCAGGCCAAAAGGGTGTTCTGAAAAAAGATGATGTTTTAAGATTTCCGCATTCGGCCGAGGCGACCATTGTCACCAGGGGCCAGCTAGAGCTCGGGCTTCGTTTCCCTCTATATGATCCTAGCCGCCCATTCTGGTACGAGGCCCTTTCTAAGATTTGCCCGTCCCGCGCCTTGGCTCAGTGGAATGGCAACACTTTCCGCATCCCGTCCGAGTGGGAGAGGCGTAGCCGAGGCGAGTGTGCTCCTACTTCTTGGTCTACTTACGATCCTTCCCAGGCGAGCGACTATACTCCTGCCAGTTTTGCTGATAATTATCGAAGCGGGACCACCACCAATGGCGATCTTGCCGGGTTTGCTGCCATCCCTCATCGCCATAAGATTCTTCCCGAAGGTGTCATGAGACTTCTATTGGATGAGGATCCCGAGGGAAAGAGTTCCAACAAGCATGCCCGTCATACTAATGACACGGCTTGGGATCGGGTTCCATTGGCTATTTCCGGTTCTCTTCTGAGTGGCAAATTTCCTCCTCCGGACGAGTTTTATCCTTTTTGGGTGGTCAATATCGATCGGGTAAGTGTATTTCCCTGTCTTTTTAGCTTGATTGATTGGCTCGGGCGACTCGTGGGGTGATGTTTTAATTTTGGTGTTTTTCAGACTAAGTCCCAGGGTGTTCCTACTGGGTCTCTTGTTCCTCGGAAGAGAGATAGAATTGCAGGAGCCGAGGAGGAGACAGGGAAGGTAACAAATATACCCATTTTTTATTTGACGTACATGTACGTGCCCCTATTTGTTGCCTTGCATGGTTCTGACATCGGCTCATGTGCAGAAACTGAGGGTTGACAAGGCTGGTGGTGCTTCGGCGAGGGACGGTGAGGATCCCGATGATCGGCTTCCTTTATCACATTTCCTGAGGAAGTCGCCTCAGAAGTCTTCTGATATTTCGTCTACCCTTGTAGGTGGAAAGCCCAAAGGGAGGGGTAAGGAACTCAAGGATGATGTGCCTGCCCCAGAGGAGACTGTGCCCCAGGAGATAACCAATGATGGAATTGTTCTCGCCGATGGCGTCGTGTACCTCGTGTCTGATGATGATGATGATGATGGTCTTTTTGATGAGGAAGATGATACCGATGGTAAAGAAGAGCCGGGACAAGCAGAGAAATCGGGTGGTGGTGGAAACCTTGTGAGCAATCGTGATGTAGAGAAAGTTGCTGTCAGAAGCGAGTTGCCGGAGCCTCTTTCTTCCGTGGTTCCTAATTCAGCAGAAGTATTCTCCTTCACTTTGTTTGGGCCCTATGTGCAACTCTCTTGGGGCCCTTATTTCTCCGGATTTTGCCTCTCTGTCCGATGAGGAGAAGATCAATGCTGTTTCGTTGTATGAAGCTGGTCTGAAAAGTACCTTTGATTTGCTGGTGAGTTGAGTTGTTCGGATGACGCCCTCCTGTTTTGTGGTAAGTGCTGATCATAATGGTGTTTGTAGGATATCAACCGCTCGTTGTTGAATGCTGCCATCCAGCGCAGGGAGGCCGCCGAGAGGGAGGGTCTTCGTTTCTTAATACATCAGGAACGCGAACGATCTCGAAAGTTGGAGAAGGAGATAGCCGAGGCCCAAGGTATTTATTTTACTTTCAACTAGTTATGATTGATCTTGTAGTGCCAATATCCTGAGCTTAGTACTCCCTGCCTAGCCGAATCTTCTAGTGCGGAGGCCGATCTTTATGAGGTGTCGTTTGTTGAAAAGGTAAGTGAACATAGAACGGGATCATGTTTCGAACTTGCAACAGAGAATAGTTAACAAGGATGCTAAGATCGATCGTTTAGAAACCGATATTGAAGATCTTCATTCCAAACTGCATCGCTATGAGACTTTTGAGTATGTCCCCGAGGAAATTGATAATCTTAGGGCGAACTTAGCTCGGTTCCAAGGTATAGCCGCCGATAAAACATTGTTGGCCGACAACTTAGAGAGTCAATGTGGTCGGCTGAGACTTCAAGTTCGAGATTTGCATGCAGATCGTCTTCGGATCTTGGGGGAGAGGGATGCTGCCGAGAAGTGTAGCCGTGAATCCCTTGAGAAGCTTAACGAGTCCAAAAAGGTTTCTGAGGAGTTGGAGTGGGTTCGCTCTCAATTATCAGGTTTACAGATAGCCCACTCCCGGCAAAGGGCCGAATGGAGTGATCACAAGAAATACTGCCCCACTAATGAGTTTAACGAGCAACGATATCTAGAACTTTCTTCAAAGATGTCTTCTCTCGAGTGTAGCCTGTCTGAGTCTGAAGAGACCATTAGAGTAGTCGCCCCTTTGTTGGAAGGTGGTGTGCCTCGTGTTGTGCTTTTCTTGTCATTGTCTTAGTGCTGTTATTGTGTGACTGACTGTCCTTGTTGTTTCGGCAGCCGAGCAGAAGAAGGCGGCATCGTTGGAAGAAGAGAATACCCGATTGAAAGGGAGGGAGGCTCAATTGCTTGAGCGGGTGGCCACTGCCGAAGCAGCGTCGGTGCTACTGGCGCAGAATCTTGCTGCCGAAAAGGCGAAGTTTGGTGATGAGCTCGTCTCGATGGTTAAAGCCGGTGTGAAGGCAGTGCTTGATAAGAAGCGGGCCGATGCCGCTTCTAAGAAGGCGATTCCGGGGTCCGTCCCTTCTAAGGAGTGAACATGTATTTTGCAGCGCTGCGTCGCTTTCTTACCCTTTCCATTGGGTTGTAATCCGCTCGAACACCTTTAATTTCTCGTAAACTTTTAGTGGGGTGCGGCGTCGCCGATTTGGTTGTTTTTCTTGCTACTGACGCTATTATGCTTGTTACTGTTCTCATTTATGTTAAGCCGACGATGTGTGGTTTATTTTTGCGACCTTGTTATGTATGCCTGCATGAATGAATAGGTTAATCATAAATGTTGTTTCTGTCGAACACACTCAACAAGGAGGATCATTGGGCCCAATGCCATGTCCCGATTGAGGTATCTCATCACCGTCTTTCGAGATCTAGTGGAAGGGTAGTTGGTCTTTCCTAATTTCTACGGGATCGATATCCCAAGAAGTTATCGATTAACTTTCTTGGGCAAGTGATTCGGCCACTTGCAAGGGGAGCAATGTTGACTGCTCGATTGTGGAGTACTCATGCCTCGACAATCGGCCACTGGTTTCCAACCGCCAGGGCCCTAGGACTACCTCGGCAGTTGCACACTGCCATCGCCCCGAGTTCGAATATTCCGTCTTAGTGTAAGTCGCCACGGCACTTGCACAATGCCATCGCCCCGGGTTCGAAACGACCATTCAGACGCACTTGCCATACTTCCAACCCCACGTGGCCTTTCACGGAAATAAGTGGCAAGATATCATACCTGGTTTTATGGATGATATAGCTTTAATCGCATAGCATTCCACGGTCGTGGCTCAGGTGTTCCGTCCGGTTTTAATATCTTGTACGCCCCTTCGCCAACCTTTTCAACAATGGTGTAGGGTCCTCCCCATCTTGGTGCTAGTTTTTCGCCTTTTTTATCGCGTTCATAACTGGGTAGATGCTTTAGTACCAACTGTCCTGGTTGAAATTCTCTGGGTCGAACCCGTTTGTTGTATTCTCGCTGAATTCTTCGTTGATAATTTTCCATTTTCTGCAGGGCCATCTCTCTTGTTTCTTCTAGATCATCGAGTTTAGCCAGGATAAGATCTGCTGAGATGTTTCGCCTCCATGCTTCGGTTCTTGTGGTAGGTATCATCGCCTATGTGGGAAGGATAGCTTCGGTCCCATATGTTAACATGAAAGGCGATAGTCCGGTTTCCTCTCTGCGGGTTGTCCTATATGCCCACAAAACGTTATAGAGTTCTTCGCACTATTCTCCATATTCCCCGTCGAGCTTCTTCTTCAAGTTGTCGGCGATAGTCTTGTTTGTGATATCGGCCTGCCTATTGCTTTGGGGGTACAGGGGCGTACTTGCTCTTTCGGATGTTGTAGGTGTTGAATAGCAGGTCGATGTTCTTGCCCTGTAGCTGTTTCCCATTGTCTGAGACGATTGCTACCGGTACTCCAAAGCGACATATGATGTGTTCCCAGATGAATTGGAAAACATCTTTGTCCCGTATGTGTTTCAATGGAGCGGCCTCAACCCACTTAGTGAAGTAGTCGGTGGCTACAATTAAGTACTTCCTCTGCCCCGAACCAACGTGCAATGGTCCCACGATATCGATTCCCCATTTAGCAAAAGGCCAAGGGCTGATAACGGAGTTTAATGTCACTGCCGGTGCGTGTATCTTTTTTCCAAATTTTTGGCATTCGTCGCAGATGAGGGCCATATGCCTTGCGTCCTCGTTCATGTACGGCCAGAAGTATCCCATGGTCTTAGCTCGTGCCGCTAGGCTTCGGCCTGAGCTGTGGTTTCCCGCAGCCCCATAGTGCAATTCATTGAGGATCGTATGCCCCTCTTCTTTACTCAGGCATCTTAGTAATGGTCCCAGGTATGAATTTCTATATAGGATGCCATCTCGAAGTTCGTACGCAGCTGGTTTGCTTTTGATTTGGTTGATCTCGGGTCGCCCCTTGGGCAACTTTCCCGTTTCGAGATATTCGTGAATCGGTTTCCTCCAATCATCTGCCTGATATTGGTCAGTGGTGGTTGCCGCGACGTGTGCGCCGATATCCACGGTTTCGGGTACCGAAGGCATTAGGACTCTCATAACTCTGATGCCTTCGACGCTTGAATCTCTCAACATGGAAGCAATGTATGCCAGGGCGTCCGAGTGGCGATTGTCCTTTCTACAGATATGCCAAAACTTGATGCTCGGTATCTGACCGATGTAGAATTGGACGAGCTCCCAGTATTTCTGTAGAAGTGGGTCATGTATGGCGTATTGCCCGCTGATTTGTCAGACAACTAGCTGTGAGTCGCTTGTAAGCCATACTTCTTGGATTCCCATTTCCACTATCAAGCGCAAAGCATGCACTACCGCCTCGTACTCTGTGATGTTGTTAGTTGCTTTAAACTCAAGCCTGAAGGAGTGGACCATCTTTTTCCCCTTTGGCGTCGTGAAGACCAATCCTAAACCCGATCCGTCTTTATTAGATGACCTATCTACGAAAATCTCCCAGCGCGTCGGGCTGCATGGCTCGAGCAGGTCGGACGGGTCCTCTCGGTCTTCCTCCATTCCGGGTATGTCTTCTACCTCGTCTTCGTCGCTGAGGGGGAAGTCTGCCAAGAAGTCGGCCACTGCCTGTGCTTTTACCGCTGTTCTCATTTCGTAAACGATGTCGAACTGCTTTATTTGTGCACTCCACTTGGAGATCCGTCCCGACCTGGCTGCATTGTCGAGTACTGACTCTATGGAGGACTTTGTAAGCACTCGAATCTTGTGGGTTTGGAAATACGTCCGAAGCTTCTGTGTTGCAAACACCAGTGCTAATATTAGTTGCTCGATCCTGGTGTAGTTCCTCTCGGCTGGATTCATGGTCTTGCTTATGAAGTACACCGGCTTTTCTTACCCTCCTGCGTTCTTAACTAGTACGGCGCTGATGGCGTGGCTGGTTGCCCCAAGATATAGTGTTAGTATGTCCTCGGGCTCGGGTCTCTGTAACACCGGTAGGCTCGCGAGATGTTGCTTGATTTTCTGAAATGCTTATTCACACTCCTCTGTCCACTTAAACTTCTCTCCTTTCCGTAATGTCCCGAAGAAATCCTTGCACTTGTCGGACGATCGTGAGATGAATCGTCCTAAGGCCGCCAAGTTCCCATTCAATCGTTGCACATCCTTGACTGTTACAGGCGATGGCATTTCCAAAACGGCTCTGATTTTATCTGGGTCGGCTTCAATTCCTTTGTCGGTAATTATGTATCCCAAAAACTTGCTCGAGGTGACCCAAAAGGTGCACTTGGCCGGATTTACCCTCATCTTATATCTCCTCATGGTTTGAAAAATGCCTCGGAGGTCGTCGATGTGATCGTTGGCCACCTTGCTCTTGACTAACATATCGTCCACATACACCTCAATGGTGTCATGTATTTTGTCTTCGAACATGTCTTCCACCAGCCTTTGATAGGTGGCGCCTGCATTTCTCAACCCAAATGGCATTTTGGTGTAGCAACACAATCCTCTTGGTGTGAAGAAGGATGTATGCTCTTGATATTCGGGGGCCAGAGGTATTTGATTATATCCCGAGTATCCGTCCATGAGCGTTATCGCCTTATACCCGACAATGTATTCCACTAGCTGATCGATGCTGGGGAGAGGGAAGTTGTCCTTCGGGCATGCTTTGTTCAAGTCACTATAGTCGATGCAGATCCGAACGCCCCCATTCCTTTTGGGGACTATCACCATATTAGATATCCATTGTGGGTATTGGGCCTTTCGAATGATCCCTGCTGCGTACAACTTTTTCAGCTCGGCCTCCACCGCCGGTTGTAACTCGGGTGCGATTCTTCTCATCTTTTGTCTGATAGGTTTGAACTTGGGGTCAATCCGTAGGTGGTGCCACTACGGGAAAAACATCGATTAACTACCCCGGAAATCAGTTGTGGTACCATATAAGACGACGTTTATCTATAGGTTGCACAAGGGGGGGGGGGGGGGTTTGTAGAAAGTCTTCAATTCTTTGCAACTCGTCAATAATAGTCGTAAATACGGTTGTCGTTCCATTGTATACCACGCTTTTTTCAGTTGTGAATGTCTTTTGAAATTTCTTCTTAATGCCTAGCACAACTCTTATCGGGGTTGTGAAAATAACTCATACACTACACTTGTTGGGGTTGTAGAAATTTCCTTGACGACTATGGTTAGAGTTGTATGTCACTTCTTTCACAACTTTGGTTTAAGTTGCAAGTTATTTCTTTGACAACATTGGTTTGAATTGTATGTCACTTCTTTGACAACTATGGGAAGAGTTGCATGTCATTTCTTTGACAACTCTAATTCCGAGTTGTGGTACATATTCGATTTGAAAAAAAAAAATTAAATTTTGAGAATTTAAATAAAAAATTAAATCTGTAGTACTTTAATATCCTGGCGAGATTGGGGTATACCCAAACTAATTGGGGTATACCCAATAAGACAAAATAGGGTCATTTTGAAGTAAAAGAAGCCACCCCTTAGCAATATATTTTTCTAAATGGCTAATATACCCTTGTTTAATTAACACTAAAAAAAATCTGATTAGCTTAATTAATTGAGTTTAGATTGATTAATTGAGTGGATTAAAACTTATGAATTGAAATTTTGTTTTTGATTGAACTTATTTGGGAAGATTTTTTATGAAAAAATTTGTTTTGAGAAAATCTTTTGCAACGAAATGAAAGCACACGACCCAAACACTTCTAAAAAGGGGATTGCAAAGTCATGTATGAAATCATACTCAAAATTAGATCAAAAATCAACACTTTCAGTTCTGAAAGTATAAAAAGTCGGCAAGGTCGACGAATGAAGATCATGCCGGCCAAACTTTGGCCGGCATGATCTTCATTCGTCGACCTTTCCGACTTTATTTTTTTGACACACAGGAGACGACAGAAAAAATTTATTAGCCGGCAAGGTCTTCAAAAAATACCCCGCCGACTGTTGAAAAATCATTGGCCGGCAAGGTATTTAAAAAATACCCTTCCTAATTTGCTTTTCTCACGGCAAGGTATTTTAGAAATACCCCTCCGGCTGTTGTTTGGCCTAAGGTATTCAAAAATACCCTTCCGGCTGTTGAAAAAATTTACTGATCGCCCATGGTCATTATGAAAAGTCGGCAAGATATGCATGTTACGACCTTGCCGGCCAAAAAAACACAGAAATCATAATTTTCGATTTCTAACCTAATATAACAATCAAATCACACAACACAATGATGGGTTTGAGTTTAAACATCATTTATAGTCTTCTTTTAGCCGGTAGAGTCAACGATTTTTTTGGAAAATCAAAGTTCAAGATTTTCGTTTGATGTAAGAAATGGAAGAAGATGAAGGGGAAGAGCAGAGAGATTAGAGAAGAGAGATTAGGGAAGATTATGAGTTTTTAATTTTTAATTTTAGGGTTTAATTTTAAGTTAATTAGTTCAAGGGTATTGAAGTAAAATCAACCTATTTTGTCTTATTGGGTATACCCCAATTAGTTTGAGTATACCCCAATCTCGCCAGGTTTAATATTACCATGAAAGAAGATAACATTTCCAATTATAATCACTATTGTTTGTTACTACAGGAGATCAGTTTTACGGAACTTACGGGAGATCGGTTTCTGAACTTCGACACTAAGGAAAAATATTCTAATAACACTTCAGTTCTTACCTATAATACATTTAATAAGAAACATTAGCAATAAAATGGTGAATGCACGAAGAGTGATAACTATGTATTTAGAGTTGAGGATCATACAAGAAACCAAAATACAGGGAATGGATGCGAAAGACTACACAGCAAAAACTGGACAGAAACGTCGCAAAACTGACGTCCCAGACAGGCTGCATTGGCGAGGCTCCATAGGATTCGTTAGAAGTCGGAATTTAGAGCTTGACCCCAATTTAGAAAGTAGCAAGAATCACCTTTCATAATCATCTTAAAAATCCAGATTTGGAGTTCATTTAGTCTGTGAAATGAGTGTGCTAAGATGGTCACACAACTGCGAACCTACAGTTTTCAGTTCTGACATACTGGACGTTGAAGGCCGAAAATTCTAAACGATCAGTCGAAACACTAATCCCTTTTAACATGTTAAATAGGAGACATAGATAAACAATTCCTGTCAAGGAAGTACCCTCTAAATCCTTGCTCATTGACGACAGTTTCGCAGACAACAGGCTGCAGTTCAGGTTGTCAGAAAAACGAAGTTTTCAGCTGAAATATTCAAATTTGCATGAAAAAGACATCCATTATAAATTAAATCCTTTAGAATGTATAAGAATAAACCTCTAAGACAATAACTCATGTGTCTAAGCCTTCAACATTCACTCTCTTAAATAAAGACAACAAAGTTCATGGAAGTAAAACAGGAAATGATGCATGTTAACAACCCCTACCATGAAATTGGATGTAGGATTGAATCATACCTTAAAGAGACCTCATGTTTCTTCTTTTTGGCGTCGTAGGATTGAATCACACCTTTATAATACCTGTTGAAAGCGTGCAAGGGATAAACAATAAGCAGCACACATTGGAAAAAGAACACTAGATGTAGTCAGGTGGATGTGCTACATGAAACATGAGAGATATGCGACAATGATAGTCAAAATAGCCCTGACCTGTGATTAACAAGAATGTATATCTACGTTAAGTAAATCTTACACTAAACATCAACCATTCCTTTCAGTAGCTGTCTATTTATGCATTACAATCTGAGTAACTAAACCAGAGTAGCACTTACTCCTTGTCGAGCGCGCACTTCACAACAACAAAGAAATCTAATACATGGGTTTATAATTTCACCTAGTTTGCTCACTTCACAATCATCGGATGAACAAAACTGACCACCAACAAAGCATACCACCACTAACACTACCGACAGAACCAACCACCACATCAAAAGCTAAGATCAAGCATAAATAGACAGCTAGTTGGGGTACTTCCTATGATCCATAAATAGACAGCTAGTTGGGGTACCACCACTGATTTTCTTCAGGCGTATTTATAGAAAATCCGCTAGTTGGGGTACTTCCTATGATCCATTTGTTTAGAAATTTTATAGCTGAATCATTACCAAAATGGGTCACTCATATACAAAAATCAAACAAATCCATGCAGTTTAAGTGCCCCATTTTGATTTAAAGAACTCTGCGACGTTGTACAAATTCTATAGATACAGTTCTATGTACTACAACAGTTTTTTGGCACTTCTAATAATCTGATTATCCTGAAATTTTAACCAAGTGTTCCTGACATAACGTAGCATAACATATGCAAAATTCACTGAATTCTAACGGTTAGATTTTACTTAATGATTCCAACAATACCTATGTTCGATATGTTACAAAAAAAAACCCTGCAGTTTATGTAGTTCCAACATCGAAACTCAAATACAAACAATCATAAATCATAGGACAAGAGTGGATTCACCCCGGTAATATGCATTCAACTACCTATGTTCAAGCTAAATCCCCATAAATACGCACCGATATAGGTACTCTAAGACATTTTATCAAACATGATATCCTCATGCAAAAATCAGAAATTTCAATAGAGAAATCATTCAATTCTTAACCATATCATATTCAACATCAAGCCTAACCATATCAGACTTGCCTCATCATGAAAAGGCCAAAATCATACAAACCTGCCCATTCTTCTTCATCCTCACTAGCCCTACCTTCCAACACAAATCACCAAATCCAACAAAATCAGTAACTACACGTTTCAGTAATATAGAAATGAGTCAAATGACTATATTATGGATACCTGGATCTTCTCATTCTTCATAGAGAACTATTTGGCTGCTCTTGCACCATAAATCAAAGGGTTATGAGTTTAAATCTTAATAAAAACGAATCAACCAAAACAATTAAGCAAATTGAATGATCCGAATGAAACTTAGGAAAAGATAGGATGTAGAGTACCTCCAAATGGGTTAGAATCACCATCAATAGCATCAGATGGGGATTAAAAGTGGTTTGATGGTTGATTTATGAATTATTAGAAGCTGGGTTACGTGAATTGAATCGTGGTTGAAAAGAAAGATTGAACCAGATCGAGAAGCGTTTGATGTCTCTATAAAATCGGATGAAGAAATAGAGATGATGTTGGTGTTGGTGTTGGTGCTCTTCTGTTGGTGTTGTTGTAGTGGTGATTGCTGCCGAAAATGGGTTAAAGAAGATGTTGTTGCTGCTGTGGATTTTGGGTAAGCAATCAAGACAAGATGGAGATGCTATGTGATGGAAAAATTGATGATGTTTTCATGTATGAGGTTGAATTTTGATTTCTGAAGGTGTTTTTTTTTTGTGTACTCTCAGGAGGAAAAGATGAGAGAAACAGATAAGAAAAAACTAAGGGAACCGAGAGAAGAAAAAAAAATTGATCGTGGGAATTGGACGGTAAGGATTTGATGAAAATCATTCATACGGATTATGAAAAATTTATCGACGGTTAAGATTTGATTTAACACTATCATACGGATCAAGGCAGGTGTGTTTTGTTTTGTGCTTTCTCAAACTCATATTTTCGGTTTAATTATCAACCTTCGACATGAAAAAAATTCCAAAAAAAATATTAATAAATTTAGGACATTGTTATCGACATTCTGAAGAAAAAAAAATCCAAAAAATATATAAGAATGAATCAGAAAATGAAAAATAAATTCGATAATTGGTGTGTTTCTTTGTGCTTTCTCTTTGTGTTTTTGTGCTTTCTCTTTGTGCTTCCGCTGTGAATTTCGACTAGTCGCATAGGTCATGAAGTAATTTTGACAACTCATACATGCCATGAAGTAGCTTTATTATATAACATCATCGAAATCGATAAAATTGAAGCTTTGTGAGGGTTATGACTTTAAACTTAGCATGATACATCATCGAAATAGATAAATATGAAGCTCAGTGTTGATTCGAACTTCAAATGTAGTATAACGATATACAAACTATGAACCAAGAAGCTCTAGGAGGGTTCTGACTTCAAACTTAGCATGATACATCATCGAAATCGATAAATATGAAGCGCAGTGTTGATTCGAACTTCAAATGTGGTATATCGGCATACAAAATGTGAACCACGAAGCTCCAAGAGAGTTATGACTTTAAACTTAAGATGATACATCATCGAAATCGATAAATATGAAACATTAAACAAACCATATTCTGGCATAATGTACGCATACCCTGGCTCCGAGATCGAAACCTGACCGTGATTGGACTACTATAAGTCCGAAACTTCGTAAGAACGATGAATACATCCATTTACAGGCAAGATTCCTTCGAAATATTCCCTGAAACCTTAAACAAACCATATTCTGGCATATCGTACGCATACCCTGGCTCCGAGATCGAAACCTGGCCGTGATTGGACTACTATAAGTCCGAAACTTCGTAAGAACGATGAATACATCCATTTACAGGCAAGATTCCTTCGAAATATTCCCTGAAACCTTAAACAAACCATATTCTCGCATAATGTACGCATACCCTGGCTCCGAGATCGAAACCTGGCCATGATTGGACTACTCTATGTCATAAACTTCGTAAGAATGATGAATACATCCATTTACAGGTAAGATTCCTTCGAAATATTCCCTGAAACCTTAAACAAACCATATTCTTGCATATTGTACGCATACCCTGGATCCGAGATCGAAACCTGGCCGTGATTGGACTACTCTAAGTCATAAACTTCGTAAGAACGATGAATACATCCATTTACAGGTAAGATTCCGTCGAAATATTCCCTGAAACCTTAAACAAACCATATTCTGGCATATTATACGCATACCCTGGCTCCGAGATCGAAACCTGGCCGTGATTGGACTACTCTATGTCATAAACTTCGTAAGAACGATGAATACATCCATTTACAGGCAAGATTCCTTCGAAATATTCCCTGAAACCTTAAACAAACCATATTCTGGCATAATGTACGCATACCCTGGCTCCGAGATCGAAACCTGGCCATGATTGGACTACTCTATGTCATAAACTTCGTAAGAACGATGAATACATCCATTTACAAGTAAGATTCCTTCGAAATATTCCCTGAAACCTTAAACAAACCATATTCTTGCATATTGTACGCATACCCTGGCTCCGAGATCGAAACCTGGCCGTGATTGGACTACTCTAAGTCATAAACTTCATAAGAACGATGAATACATCCATTTACAGGTAAGATTCCTTCGAAATATTCCCTGAAACCTTAAACAAACCATATTCTAGCATATTGTACGCATACCCTGGCTCCGAGATCGAAACATGGCCGTGATTGGACTACTCTAAGTCATAAACTTCGTAAGAACGATGAATACATCCATTTACAGGTAAGATTCCGTCGAAATATTCCCTGAAACCTTAAACAAATCATATTCTGGCATATTGTACGCATATCGTGGCTCCGAGATCGAAACCTGGCCATGATTAGACTACTCTAAGTCCGAAACTTCGTAAGAACGATGAATACATCCATTTACAGGTAAGATTCCTTCGAAATATTCCCTGAAACCTTAAACAAACCATATTCTGGCATAATGTACGCATACCCTGACTCCTAGATCGAAACCTGGCCGTGATTGGACTATTATAAGTCCGAAACTTCGTAAGAACGATGAATACATCCATTTACAGGAAAGATTCCTTCGAAATATTCCCTGAAACCTTAAACAAACCATATTCTGGCATAATGTACGCATACCCTGGCTCCGAGATCGAAACCCGGCCGACAAAGGGACTACTATAAGTCGGAAATTTCGTAAGAACGATAAATCCATCCATTTACAAGTAATATTCTTTTGTAATATTCCCCGAAACATTAAGCAAACCCTATTCTAGCATATTGTATGCAAACCCTGGCTCCGAGATTGAAACCTGGCCGACAGTGGACTACTATAAGTCGGAAATTTCGTAAGAACGATGAATCCATCCATTTACAAGTAATATTCTTTTGTAATATTGCCCGAAACATTAAGCAAACCCTATTCTAGCATATTGTATGCAAACCCTGGCTCCGGGATTGAAACCTGGCCAGGAACGGACTAGTATAAGTCTGAGAGTTCGTAAGAACGATGAATACAACCATTTACGGGTAAGATTCCATGGGAATATTCTCAGAAACCTTCAACACACACGAATTCATCAACTTCGAGAAAGAAACTGGCTTCGAGATCGAAACCTGGACATGAACGGACTAATATAAGTCTGAAATTTCGCAAAGACGATGAATCTAACCATTTACGGGTAAGATTGCATGGAATATTCTCAGAAACCTTAAACACACACAAATTCGTCAACTTTGAGAAAGAAACTGGCTCCGGGATCGAAACGTGGCCATGAGCGGACTACTGTAAGTCTGAAAGTTTGCAAAGACGATGAATCCAACCATTTACGGGTAAGATTGCATGGGAATATTCTCATAAACCTTAAACACATACAAATTCATCAACTTCAAGAAAGAAACTTGCACCAGGATCAAAACTTGGCCATGAGCGTACTACTATAAGTCTGAAAGCTCGGAAAGACGATGAATCCACCCATTTACGGGTAAGATTCCATGGGAATATTCTTAGCAGAAGTGAATAAAATTTAGCAGAAGTGAGAAAAATTTAGCATAAGTGTTTATACCTCAACGACAACTCTTATAAAGGTTGTCAATAGCGATGAAAAGAAAATTTAGTAGAAGTGAGAAGTTTTTTGCAGAAGTGAATAAAATTTATCATAAGTGGGAATTTTTTTGCAGAAGTGAGAAAAATTTAGCAGAAGTGTTTATACCTTTACGACGACTCTTAAGGAGGTTGTAGAAGGTCTATTTATCCTTTTTCTTCTTATCTTTTCCATTTCCCATCATAACCATCCATTTACATCATGATCGTCCATTTATTTCTTTTCCTTATCATTTTTTTATAAAAGTAAATGTAAATATAAGCAGACATGCATGTAAATGTGGAATGGTGGTTGAAATCCAAGTCTTAGACAGAGGAGGTTTAGGTTCGATTCACCTTAGCCTCATTTTTTTTCAAAGTCAATTTATCATTTTACAACTCTTGTAAAGGTTGTGAATGTTGATTAAAAGAAAAAGCACAAATCTACCAGTATTGTGAATCCGGCAGGATGGTTGACATCTTGTGCTAACACCTAGTAAGCTTGGGTTCGATTCTCTACAAGAACATTTTTCAATTTTTTTTTTCTTATCTTCAACGACTCTTATTAGTGTTGTTTTAAAATCATTCACTACCTTTAGGATATGAGTCGTAAATTCTAAAGGTGGTCACTTCTCTCTGAACCCTTTTCACACAACAAGTTGTGGTTCTCGATTCTCGTCACTACTCTTAGGAACTCGTTGGTCCTAAGAGTTGGACATATTTTACTTTGACAACGCTTTTGTTGGAAAAAGTTGTAAAACATACTACATTTTACAACTTTTAATTTACGAGTTGTCAATCTACAGTTGTAGATTACTAATTTTCCCGTAGTGTGCGAGCAGACCTCCGGGTCAATTCCTTCCATGTCGTGCATTTGCCAATCAAATATATCCATGTGCTCCTTCAAAAGGGTTATCAACTGCTGAGATTGTTCGTTTGTTAAGAGAGACCATATTCTCACTAATCTTGGCTCCTCCTCGGTGCCCAGATTGACTTGTCGGGTTGGTTCTAGGGCCGAGAAATTTTGTTTTGGTTCGCCGACTGTTATCGGCTCCTGTGATTGCTATAAGGTCTCTTTCTCGTCGGTTTCATAGGTAGCGATGGCTTGTGACATTACCCTTTCCAGCTCCTCTCCCGCCTCCATTTCCTTAGACTTCTTCTTCTCTTGACGTTTCCTTGACCGCCTCTCCTCGTTCTGTTGGACGTCTATCTGCACGCACTGCCTCGCCGCCTGGGGGTCGCCTAGCACTTCTACCACTCCCCGATAAGATGGGAACCGCAGCCTTTGATGATAGGCCGAGGCGACTCCCTTAATTCCCGCAAGCCAGGGCCGACCTAGAATCGCTTCGTATGGTGACACGACGTCGACCACGCAGAAGGTGGTGAGTGTGTCAAGGAACCCCTCTTCGTCCGAGACTCCTGAGGGTGACTTCTCCCTTTGGTACCGTCACCGCACTGGTTGAAGCCGTAGATTCGGTAGGTTGACGGGATCAGGATGTCATCGGACAGTTCCATCCTCTTGAAAGTGTCATAGAACAGGACTTCGTCTGAGCTGCCGCTATCCATTAATATCCTGTGGATGCCCCATTCCTCGATCAGCAGGGTTATTACTAAGGGATCCCCATGGGCCTGCCCATTCAATGGGACATCCTTCGCCGAGAAAGTGATTGGCTGCATCATCCATGGTTCCATGGGTAAGGTCTTGGGCACATTGAAAATTTCTTTGCCCGATCGGTCCCTTTTATGAATTCTCGAGGTGATACCAGTTCCCAAGTCATACCCTTGAGTTGCTGAGTGCGATATGGTGTTGCAGGCGAACTAGGTGCCGCGGTTAATTCTTATCTGGTGCACCGGGATGTCGGGCTGAGCAGGATTAGGTGTCGGCGATGTCTTGACGAAATGCCGTAAATATCCATCTCGGATTAGGTGCTGGACGATGTCTTTCACTTCCCTACAGTCGTTAGTTGAATGGCCTCAAAACTGGTGGTAATGGCAAAACTCTGGGTGGTTCCTTGTTTCGTCGAACTGAATTCCCCGAGTCTTGGGGTATCAAATATCATTTCTCTTCTCAACTTCTTTGAATATCTCTTCTAGTGGTGCATTTAGCGGAGTGTAAGATCTAGGTTCGTGGCGGGGCTTCTTTACTTTCTCGACCCAAACCTTTTTGTTCTCCCCATGATGCTGCGTGCTCGGCCTTTTCTCAGATCGCTTCATGGCTTCTCGAGGGGTCGCCTCTACCGTGGCGCTTGTCCTTTGTACCCCTCTGTCTAGTGCTCCTTCCTGAATCTCTTCTAGTGCGATATAGTGCTCTTGCATTTTCCGGATCTCTCTTAGCGTCTTAGGCTTCTCTGTGTACATTGCTACCCAGATGGAATCTGATTTCCCTAATGAATTCTCGAAGCCGAATATCTGTTGGTCGACCGGTACCTTTCCAATGTCCGTGCACAACTTTCTCCATCTGTCCGTTAGAGAGCGCAGCGGTTCCCTGAATCTCCGTGCAAGTGTGAACAACTTATTGACTCTGGGCCGGGCTATACTGTTATGCATGTAAGTTTCGAGAAAGGTTTCCACCAGGGCTGCATAGCTTCCGACGGATTCATCGGGCAGGGTGTAGAACCAACTTTTTGCCTCGCCCTCCAAACTTGCCGGGAAAAATTTGCACATGACCACGTCATAGTTCTTCCATTGCAACAAGGACATTTCGTACATTTTGATGTGTTCTCCCGCATCGCCCGTACCGTCAAACCTAGACGGGAAGACTGGTAACGTGCACTTGGGCGGGAATGGAGTTCGATCTAATTCCTTAGTAAACGGCATCTTCTGGGCTTCACTGATTACTTCTGCTAGCTTGTCGTCCTCGCTGTTCCCCGTCACTTTTTTGACCATTTGCTCGAGTTTTTCGATTTTTTGCTTGGTTGACGTGTCCATGCCCTCACTGGTCGCTTCTTCCTCGGTCGAAGAATCCTCGGCTGGCCCATACCCTCCTCTCGGCCGATTGGGATCGGGTATGCTTTCTCGACTTGGGGAGTGGGGTGGGGTGTTCCTCGATGGAGTGTGGTTGCTAGAAGCACCTCGGCTCGATGGTCCTCTCGACTCCGTTCTTCTGTTACGGAGTTGATAGTTTTCATGTTCTAAGGCTAGGTTTCTCCTTTGCAGTTCTCTCATTAGGTCTTCTTGCCTTCTTTGGCTTGCCAGTATTGCGAGTAACATCGGGTCGGTGCTTTCATGGATAGAGTGGCCATTCACTTGGGGTCCTGTTATATTAGGGGGTGCGGTTGGGGGTCTCGTCGGGAGAACGACAGGGGGGGCGATTGGAGCTACGGGACAGACGGCCGCTGTTGGGGGGATGTCCCGGTTGTGGTCGCCCCTTGCCAAGTGTACTCGCCTAAGCCTCTCGCCCTCTAGCTCTAGCTGATGTTCTGTCGGTCGTCTTTCTCTCCCTCGTTCCTCCTGTATCGTCTGCACTTCCTCTTCGTCTTCGGTGTCCGATGCAGTTCTTCCGTCTTCCATGTTGTCCTCATTCCCTCGCCCCAATTGGCCCGGGTTAATCCTCAGCACCCCGGGTGGTAGATCGTCGTCTCGGCCCAAATCGACCTCCTCGTCGACAGTAGTCATGCCTTTGATCAAAGCCTGAGTCTCGCCCTGGTTGTTTGGCCGATGATCTTCGTGTCGAGAATCCGTGAGTCCTTATTGCACACTAGATCCCGCTGAGACTCGGTTCCTCAGGATCCTGCTTGTTCTGGAGGTGCTCGCCATTACCTTCGATATCGTCCTCGTTCCTCGGCTCGCCTACCTATGTCAGCAAAGGACACAGCACTTACTTCGAAATGCTTTCGAAAAGGTTAACGATAAAGTTCAGCAGTGTAGGGTGGGAAAAGCTTTTATAGTACACTTCCATTTACGCTAGCGTGTTGGTCTCAGCAGTCAAGTTGTTTTGGCCATAAAGGACAATTTTCAAAAAGCTCATCCCGACACATCGCTTTGCAGACTTTCCTTATGCATTAATCATTATTTGTCCTAACATTCCCTGCACCAGAAGTCATTAATCACCCGTACATTAAATCGGAAGATCTCTTTCTTGGCGACGATGGATAGTAACGACAACCCTCAACAACCGCTGTGCTGATGGCCTTCCCACAGAAGTGAACCATGGGATTTCTACAGTTTTCTACTGATGCTGTGAGGCTTCCAGTGTAGGATCAAAATGAGATTCGGCTAACGAACCGCTCACTATAATCCTTCCAGCCATGGTTTCCGAAAACTAGACTCAACGATTCTGAGCTAGTCCTGCTTCTACCATTATTGTACTTTGCTTAATTTGTTAAAAAGAAGGGTTTAGACGGCGGAGCGGGTAAATGAAGGCAAATGTAACGATATCTATCCTTAAATCATGGAGATAATCTTTAGATGCTAAATCTAGCAACCTATGTGCTACGACCGTTAGAGTTTTTCACTTAGCATCAGCTATCCTCAATAGATGTTGATAGGAGCTGTTGAATCTCTCTTTTAACAAGGTTTGAAACGATAAATCCCGGCGAGATGGGATTTCCTTCTAGCTGCTACCAACATCGAAATATGTTATTTTGGGAGCTCGCGGATCTTCCAACAACTCGCTGAGGCATTTTAAGCAGACAACTTATCTTAACGAAACAATCTTGACGACTTTGTTTAAACGAAAGACATGTTTTACTAGAAAAACAGAGACAATAAACAAGAACACAAAGCGAACTCACGTCAAACTCGATAAGGTTTTGCTAAGAAAACAAGGATAAAGAAGAAGAACACAAAGCGATCTCACATCAAACTCGACAAGGTTTTGCTAAGAAAACAAAAATAAAAAACAAAAAGAGTTTCTCTCTTAGCGTCAACCAGCACACAAGGTGGCTTAGGAGCTTGGATTTTCCTCTTTTGGTAACGATTTCAAGGTATCCAAGATGTTATACGGTCGCCTTAGTCGGCGCCAGAATGTAGATGTAGAAAATCCTACCACTACATCCAAAGGATCTCAAAACATGTATAAAGGAGTCAGATCAAGAAGAAAGGTAAAAGAACACAAGATATACGTGGTTCGACATGATTACCTACGTCCACGGGATGAAAAGATGATCTTATTACTTGTTTCACGATTACAAGTTATGCGTTTTTCTCTCTATACTCTTGGTATGCTCTCTTTCCTTACTTCTCACTTACCCCTCTAGCTCTCTATATGATTCATATTTATAGCCATAAAATGGTGATACAACGATATTACAGTGTTGGGCCTAATACAGCTTCCTTGATGATCTTCTCGGGTGTCTATCCGATGCTTCATCCGATCTTCTCCTCTGCCCGAGTCGAAGCATCTGGCCGAGTGGTAACCGTTATCCGATATCGTCTGTTTAGGTGGAGGTGGTCGACGTCGCCTTTTAGATTCTTGGCCGAGTCCTACTTTGACCGATTTTTCCTTATCTTTTCACCAACTTTGTCAGTGCATTAATTGCCCTCGAACCCAAAGATCGTCACATCAGAACTTTTTTTCCCCTTTGTGTCGACCTCTCGATCTGTCTTCATTCCTCTTTTCTCGTGCCCAGATCCGGTGAGGTGATTCGGTGCTTCCTGTACTCTGCCTTCCTCGGTGCGCCCTCGACTAAGATGGCTCTACCTGTCCCTGTGGATTATTCACACCTACACCGTGATAAGGGAACCAAAAGGAGTTTCTATTCTTAATGGAGTAGAATACCTATGGGGTTTCTATTTTGCTATTACCTCCTAGCAATATCATGGAAAGGGGAAACTAGACAGTTCATGATCCCGAATTAAGAAGATTCTACATAAATTACCATATCACAAAGAGATCTGTAGCTGAGCAAATGTGATCATTGCTTAACTCCAAAGTAAAGTTTCCAAGAAGTTATCACAAGGTTTAAGATTGTAATGTTAATTTACCAGTGTAAATAAGTATGTCCAAATACGAATTAGTATTTACTTTTGTGTATTCACAAATTCTCTGTTTTTCAATTCATTGTATGGTGACCATGATAATGTTGCTATTGTGTGTGGTGGCATAGAGTACGGAATGATATTGGCTAAATGATTGTTGGCAAAGTTGCTTTGACGGGTTCATAAGGTTTTGGTGGTATTTAGAAATACAGAGGTTTAACAAAACACCATTCGGTTTCCTTATTAGTATTGGTTTCCCGGTTTGTGTTATGGTACAGTATATATTATCCTCGGCGAACTATAAATTACCAAACTTAAATTTAGTCGCAACATCGATCCTCAATCTAAAGGAGAGACACGGAGACAAGTAAGGTAACTATACCAACACCAACAACATTATGGAGAAGCTTCCCACGGAGATCGAAGAGAACATACTTGATCGATTAACAATTGAAGCAGCTTTACCAGCTAAACAGGTTTGCAAAACATGGAGAATTTTCCTCCGTACTAAGACTGATAAGGTAGGTTTGCTTTTCGCATTCACTTATAAGGAACGAAACGAAAATAAACTTAGTTATGGTGATCAGTATGATAACATTCTTGGGAAGATGAACTACAACTATTCTTATGATAGACTTGATAAGATGCCCCATGGCAAAATTCTTCTAGAATTCGGATACATAGAAAACATGATTGGGTCATGCAATGGTTTGGTTTGTTTCGGGAGACAATATGGAGATTCAGGAAACCCTTTCTTAATTTGCAATCCCTTCACGGGCGACGTTGTTAATGTTCCGAAACCTGATAAGTCAATAGCGCGAGATTGTTTCCCGAGTGGCATTAGTGGGTTTGGTTATTGTCATTCAACGAACGAGTACAAGATTGTTAGCATGCACCGGGAGTACAAAGCGCCAAAAAAGTACCATGTCCTAGTTTATACTATCGGTGGTGGTGGTGGTTGGAGAAGCAAAGCATCGATCCATATTTGTCCGTTGTATCCATTAGGTGTCTACGCAAATGGAGCTCTTCATTGGCTGTTTCTTAATAATATTAACGAGCAGCACAGAGGTTATACGATCATGGCCTTGGATTTGGAAGATGAGAAGTTCAAGTTTATCGATTTGCCGCATTTTGAAGATATAAGAAGATATAATATTGTACCAAAGTTGCTGGGTGGGAATAATTTATATTTGGTATTTTCGACGGTCAATAAATATCAACCTGCTTACTGCACGGATATATGGGCATATAAGAGGGAAATTACTACCACCGCTAAAGCTTGTGATTTGAAAGCAAACTACAACGACAAGAATTCGTGGCATTGGATCAAGGAGTACAGTATAGAGTGGGAAGAGCCGTTCTTGAAAGATATTTCACTCTCAGAGCCCTTGGCACTTACAAGGAACAATGAATTTCTATTGCGTTACAGATGCAGGACTATCTATTGTTATGACATCAAAACCTCAACATTGCACAAACTTTTCGATGGTCCTGCTACAGACTGCAGCATGATAAACGTAATTCCTCATGCGAACAGCATCCTTCCAATGCCATTGAAAGGTGAAGAGGTTCAAGATCATCAGTAACGCTTCAAAATCCATGGGTGCATGGAAATTGCAGCTAAGGCTCTCTTTTCTTTTAGCTGTCTTTCATCAAGAAAATAATCTCTTCTTTTCACATAGATAGCGTAGAAACAGCTAGCCTTTGTTTTTTCTTTTTCTTTTTAGATTGAATCATCATTTTTGTAAAAAAGTGATATGCATCAAGTTTTAGTGCATGTTCATTTTGTTATTATGCATCAGATGAATCAAAAGATTTTTGGTTCCAGAACATTTGATTTCCTTCCTGGTGCATGCTGTGCATTTACTGTGTGACCTGATTCGATCAAGCTTCGTCTTCAACATATTAAATTGATCAAACTAGAGTAATTTATACATCCAATCGCTTCAGAATCGACTGATACTAGTAGCTTGGCATTATTACAGAGAAAACTGGGTGACAAACACAGATCCATTTTAGAAGTTTAATTGAGAAGCAAAAGTCTGAAGCATCTGAACCTGTGCACTGAGTTCGTGGTTCTGATTTTAACATGAAAAACAAATAATCAATCAACTACAAGTAATTTGAATCAGCACCTGAAATTGCCCTTTGCATTGAGGCAGCAATGGGTTACAGATCATCCACAGCCTCACCATCTAAGAAACAACTTGCACTCGTAATTATTCGAGCAAAAACAAAAAACCAATTGAGTAAGGCACCCCCTGAGCCATCTGAGGTAGTAGCATCCAAGTGTGGAGGCCATTGGGGGTAAGCCCCTAGGACAACATGGATGCTCATCCAAGCGTGGAGGCCAGTGGGGGTAAGCCCCATGGACGACATGGATGCTCAGAGAATGGTTCAGACCTAGGGCTAAAAGCCTTTACCAATTGGTGATAGTATGTCCGATAATCTTTCCTTATAAACTAGATTAACAGAGATGGAATTTCGGATGTGGGACTATTATTTTTGTTAATTTTGCCTTCAAAAAGGAAACTAAACAGGCGCTTATCGGACGTGCTAAACTTGGTAAGTAACTAAGACCATTGCTACACGGGCCGTAGTTAAATCTGTATTAGGGCTGAATTAATACCTTACGGAAACGCATGGTAAGATGGTTACAGGTATTTTGGAAACGCATTCTCCAATACTAATACCTGGACTATAACACTTGATTTCAGAGTTGCATGCAAAAAATGCCGAAGCCAAGACCCAAGCATCCAAGGCCTAACCTATGTGAAATGTAGTTTGATATCCTGTTAGAATCAGCTCCAACAAAAAGAGGGAAAAAGAAAATCAAATAGGAAGGAGAAGTGCAACAACAATTGCTGGAGCTGATAAAGTGAACAACCCAAGTCCGCAACACACAAAATTAACACCCAAAAAAATTGCGAATTTTCTTTGGTGACTGAGGTCTACTGCCCAAAGTGCAACCCAGTGAGGTTTATATATGAGTCGGTAATCTTCACCATTGGGAAATGCTAGTATATATTAAATGGCAAACCAGTTAGCTGCTTCCTACTGGGTGTCAGGTCGACTTGCCTCAAATCCGCATACAGGGTCTAACACACTCTCTACCGCAGAAAGCGCGACAAAAAACAAGCATATACCTAGCTCATAACATATTGAACATACGGCATCATGCAAGAATTAGAAAAATACAATAGAAAATTCACAACAAGAGAAATCATGCATAAAGAGTTCACCATTTTTTCTGCTATCAAACTAAGCAGTTCTGAGACCCATCAGCCATGATTCTGAAACACTCTAAATAGCTAGGAAATTGTTTTTCTCTTAAATTTCAAACCCAGTCACAAGATAGACCAAAAGTTCAAAACATAGAAATTACCCGTGGCAAGAGTAACTTTTTACCTCATATAATCACCCATTCTTATTTTAGCACTTCTCTCCATCGGAAGCCCTCTCTGCATTGGGATTATCAATGGGTGTGTATCGGTTGTGGCGGGATTTTAGTCGGGAGATAGAGTCGGTATCCCTACAAAAAAGAGAGGGAATTAAAGGGAAGTGCTACACTTACGGCGTTTTTCTCCCGCAAAAAAATCCTGACATCGGATGGTTTTTGACACGTTCCCTGTATTGGGATCATCAATGGTGAAAGTGGGCCCTATATTATTTGAGTCGGGATTTTCATCCGGACCAGGACTCGGTAAAGCTAGCATTTCCGGGGAATCAAAGAAAAGAAGTTAACAGATTAAGCGCAACTAGCGCAACTATTTGGTCGCAAAACAGATTTTAAATCATGGGCAACTTTTTGGTCGCTAGATTCAGAGACGAGGCAGATACATTAATCAGCGACGTACCAAAATTTTGAACATTTCCACGATGGAGCAAGGAAAAACTTAAGGGCAGGAGTGGAGTTTGTACCCGTTGTGAATCTAGTTAGGTATAGTTCAGCTGCAGAACCAAAACATAGTATGTCTGGTTCAAATATTTTAGTTTACTGAGGCATGGCACTTCGGTTGCATATGTAGTCTCTCAGAGGAACCTGTTTTCTTGTTCTGGTTCTCATAGGGTTGCCCGTCGAAGATGTCTGTCCATAATACTATGGACCCTGTCGTGCGGTTATACCATAACTAGCTAGTTAAGTTAGGAAACTTGCCATAAAATGATCTAATCTTACTAGGGAACTTACATAAAACTCGGTGGATTTACCTTCACATCATTCTTTTGCAAATCTTTGCTGGTACGTACGGTACATACTGAAAGGAGTCTTGGGGATTAAGAAAAGTTTTTTCCATCATGAATTATCTTTCTTGTTTTTATGAACTGATAGAAATAGTATTTGGATCGATCAATAAGACGACTCAACATGAAGATGGTGAACGATTCAACACGAAGATGATGAAATTCATAGCTCTGATATTCCTCATGACGTGCTTCTTCAAATATTGAGCAAACTACCTGTGAAATCTCTGATCAAGTTCAGTTGTGTTAACAAGTTTTGGTTCAAACACATCACATATGATCAGGGATTCGACAAATCCCACCTTCTGGAATCTCAAAAAAGTCCAATCACCTTTTCCATTTGGTCCAAAATTATTTAAAAATATTAAATGGACTAAAGTATCCTTCGGTGTCATTTCCTACTTATTTTTTTATCGAAGTTCATTATGTCTGATGAACTTTGGAGTTCATTCCTTCAAATGAACAACACCTATTAAAACCAAACTAAATTTCATACTTATTTTTTGTAGCAGTTTATTCTGTCTAATGAACTCTGGAGTTCATTCCTTCAAATGAACACCTAATAAAACCAAACTAAATTTCCTACTTATTTTTTATACCAGTTCATTCTGTTTGATGAACTCTGGAGTTCATTCCTTTAAATGAACACCTATTAAAACCTATATGGAAACAAAGTTCATTCTTGAAATGAACACCTGATAGAACCTATAAGAAAACATAGTTCATTCAACAAAATGAACACATATCAAAAACTAACTATCTCAAACCTAGAAATGAGTTCATTCTTTACATGAACACAAAAAAAAAAAAAAAACTAATTTTTCAAGCTGGGTATATAAGCATACTGTCAGAGAAAGTAATGGTTTGGCAAATAAGTAGCCAAGCATGCTAGGACCTCAATGGTGTCAGATACTTCGTATGCCAATCGACCAGAATTCTTTGTTGAGGAGATTCTGAAGGATTGTACTGATGTTATTGGTACGCCAAATTAATATAATATTTTCTTCGTATTAAAAAAAAAATCAAAAGCAACATATGCTTTCAAAGAAAAAATGCCCCGCTTTTGAAAGTCACTTGGATTTCGATTTCGAAACTAATTTTGGTTTTTCAACTTTGTTTACACAATCCAAACACCTCCGGAGCATACGATACGACTACACTTGTGGCCTTGTGGGATGGAGGCTTGAAACATAAAAACCGAGGAGTAATCAGTTGCCTACGCATGAAAACATAGTACTCCTTTTAATATCTTTATTGGTAGCTTCAAATTCCAACGCGCTGCTTATAAGGTACCAAAATGCGCGTAAGACAAAATATATATCGGCAAGAGATCAATACACCCCCAAGGAATTTGGTATTGGTAATCTTGCACAATTTCTCCTTTAAAACATCGATATCTTTGTTGCCCACTGTACTCGATTATTCTTGCCCAGCTCCTCTTGGTCCATCGGAACTTACACTCAACCACAGGGAATGAACTACTAAGGAGGGCTTTTATTTGAATAAGCATAAAGAAAGCTCTTTATGAGAATGAATGAAGGTCGATGCAGGCGAAAGCAATTGTTGCGACCATAATCTCTGGAATCAGGTCTTGCATTTCTACCTGGGAATCATCAAGCAACTGCCCCTATCTCTTATACTGGCGCTATCTCTCTTTCTTGATTTTTTTATTAAATAGAAAATTAACCATTGTTCGTACACAAAAATATAATGCACATACTGGAAGATATTGCATGCTAGTAGTCACAAGATGATGACTTTCATCCCTTTTCTTTTCTTTGCTGATTACGATCAATGAAATTTCCCATGTTGCACTAAGTTACTGACGGATGTATGCATGCGGTCCGAAAACACTTTGGGGTGAACACCCATCGAACAACTCCAACAATAAAAGGTATAAAGATTGAAACTTCTCTACCATTTGGATCGGAGAATTTATGGAGGAAATCGGGTTTTAAATTTCCAGAAACCGCACGATTATATAGCCAAAGGGAATAGGCCGCGCCTAAAATCATTCCAAGCGCTGCTAATGTGGCTACTAAGCTATTTATTTGGAAAGCTCCTACTAAGATGGGAAATTCCCCGATAAAGCTGCTAGTACCTGGTGAACTCATATTGGCCAAAGTGGAAGAGAAGAAAATGGTAGAGAGATTCGGCATGGTGCTCACTGAACCTCCGTAATATCTAACAAGTCGAGTCTTATGTCGGTCATATAGAACACCAACACATAGAAAATGGCTGGAGGAACCGGTCCATGACTTGACATCGGTGGAATGCTACCTCCAATTCCTTGTATGTTCGGACTAAACATAACAATATTCACCAGATTCATATGAGCTACAGGGGAGTAGGTAATAATCTTCTTAAGATCGATCTGTCTTGAAGTGGTCGAGGAAGTATATATTATAGCAATCGCACTTGGAGTATAAATGAAAGGAGTGGAAGAAGTGTCGCTTCGGGAAACATGGGTATTGAGAATCTTAAAAAGCCGTAGGTTCCCAATTTTAAAAGAATTCCTGCCAAGATAACGGATCCTGCCGTAGGTGCCTCTACATGAGCTTCGGGTGACCAAATATGAACTGGTACCATATGCACTTTGACGGCGAAAGAGGCGAAAGAAGCAATCCATAGAATCAACGGAATAGCTAATAGCATAAAAACAGATCCCAGTGAAGTATATAGGAAAAACTGATATGCTGCCTTGATCTTTCTTTGTCTCTAACCCCAGACCCCTATAATAATGGTAGAGTAAGGGCTGACCCCAGGAATTGACCGGTGGTGTGGTTGGTCGAAGCTCCAGTAGGTAGCCACTCCCTTCTCAGGGAACCCTACGTGAGACTTTCGCATCATACGGCTCCATCCCGAGCTTATGTCGTTGGCCCTTGTCATGAGACCACTATCTATGCATGTCTTTTCCGCCTGGACTCTCAATCTTTTGATTCTCGGGAATGCTGATTTCGGGAGATGCCCGCCCGAAATACCATGGACGATCACCGAAATACTGTGAATGATGCCTTGAAAGAACCATGAACTATACTATAGAGGAACCCACTTTCATTAGTAAGGCGAGCTCCACCTGCTGCGTCTTTCTTCGGAATTCTTCTGAAACGGGTCAATTCTACCGGCAACTTATCCTAAGGTCTCCTCGCCAAGACCGGCGACGACAGAGGAAGCAACCCGTCTGCTGTGGCGGGATGGCTTTTTTCTTTCACAATAAGACCTGGACGATTATCCCTACCCTAGGAAGCTTAAGAAAAATAAACCTTAAAAAAATCTACTCTTCTTGAAGGTGAAGTTTGGAAATAGAACAATTCCTTGTACTGTGTATCCCCGATTGATGCAGCCTCATATGCTTCAATTTTCTAACCAATAGAGACTTCATAAGAGACCATTTGAGATGGAGATCGTAATGATCCTAGAAAGGCCTGTAATGTCTTACAACCTTCAAGTCGTTTATTACATTTTCATACAAATAGGGGAATCTCTCTTACAAGGATAAAACATCCGGTAGCCGAGGTCTCTGTTCGTATCAGGCTACAGTGCTGCCCTAGCTCCTTGCTTTGCTAAGTTTGATGCGAGCGAGAAGAGGAAGCAAAGTCGATCAAAGGACTGGTCTATGCCTCGTTTTCTGTTCGCGATGATTCACCTTTCCTTAATGAAGTAGGCGAGGGGGCAAAAGGCAGGGCTTGGCTATGCTGAGCCAAGGGATGCTCTAATCTTGAATAAGAAAGTAACCATTCTTCGGCTTCTTACGAACAGTTTGATCAGATCCGTCTTGTTTTTAATAAGGATTAGGTATCACTGGGCCCACTATATTACTGCTGGTGACGTACAAAATAACTACTTGAATCGAAACTGAGGTAGACCAGCACGGTCTAGACCCATATTACCACGCAGAAAAGGAGGAGGACACCAAACAGCTGTGTTCGAGTTGGCTCCAAACTTAGATAGAGTATCAGCACAAACATTGCCATTCACAGGCGCCGGTTAACTTTACACCATTGGCTGGCTATTGATCTTTTCCCTCCGTCCTCCTCTGGTTCTGGAGGAAGGTTAAGATCCGGAATAAGACAGAGACAAGCCCCACCTAAGATTGCATATCCAAAGAGTTGTTTTGCCAATGCCGGATTTCTCGCCACAGACTGTATTAAAGAACTAAAAACGTTTCCAATACCAATGGCAGCGCCTGCTAGGGCAATAGTAGCAGCTCCAGCTCCAATTAATTTCATCCCTTCTAACATGACAGGTCATTTTTGTGAATCTTGCTTCTTTTTATTATTAAACCGCGTCCACTCAGCAGAGGATGTTCGAAAATGCTGCTACTTAGTTAGCAGTTTCCCAAGCTTTTCAGCTGCATCCTCAGAGAAGGGTAGATCATTACATTCCAAATTTCGTTTAGTACGAAATGGATGAACAGCTCGCGATGCTTACACCTCTCGCCTATCGAAGTTCTATTCTAAAACCTTGTACGAGAACTTGTATTGAGAAGGATTTCCCGCAAGCTGCAGTTCTTCCATACCAACTTAACTTCCCAGCGATGCTATTGACATAACAACCGGTACACCATAGGTTGGCCCAACCTAGTCCTCTCGTACTAGGGTTGGCTCCTCTCAGTTCTCCCTTTAACACCGACGGTAGATAGGAACCGAACTGTCTCATGACGTTCTAAACCCAACTCACGTACCACTTGAATCGGCGAACAACCGAACCCTTGGGACCTTCTTCAACCCAAGGATATGATGAGTCGACATCGAGGTGCCAAACGACTCCGTCGATAAGAGCTCTTGGGAGTCATCAGCCTGTTATCCCCGGCGTACCTTTGATCCTTTGAGCGAGAGCCCTTCCACACGGGACTCCCGGATCACTATGGCCGACTTTCGTAAGCGCATGGAACTTGAACATTTTTCTTACACAGTTGGATAATATAAACTAAATTAATTTCAGCCTCCAACTTTTTGAAAGCCACATCTTTTGCCAACAACAGCCCATTCCCCTCTGACCAAAAAACGAAAAGGAAAAAAGAAAGTAACCCACTCTTACTTGCCCAAACCTCAGCCACATTATTGTGATCCTTAAAATCATGCTTTGCATAACACCCATAAAAACTTCCCGATCTCGGCGGATAATCCCTCCAAATTCGAGCCAAACCCAAGTTATTTGAATCACAATCACAATTTAACTTTATAGAAAGTCTAGCTTTGAAAAAAATCTAGGGGACCGACACTTGCACAATTTATGTTATACCTTCTTTAGCTGGTTGGTAGCACCAAGAAATTCTCTAACCTCTTAGATTGCCTTGGAAATGACTCACGTAGCATGAAATGAAGATCTCTTAAAAATCAATTCATTCCTTCCTCTCCGTATAGACCATAAATTAGTAGGAAGAACATTCTTCCATTCAATTCCACTTGCCTTCCCATCAAACCTGCACAAATTTTTATGAGCTACATTGAGCTGCTAGATTAGTCAAAAAGTGTTGTAGTTCAAAAAAAAGTATTGTCTATTTGTTAATATTAGTTCTCTCTCCTAGCAGTTGCTCGCAGTTGAACTAGCAGCAAGATAGTTGCGCTGAATGTTTCAGCGCCATACATATCACCTTTTCACTGAATGGTTCAGCGCTGGGTGATTTATTTTTCGATTTGACGGCTGAGATTTGAAGCGCTGAACCAAATAGCGCTGGGCGATTTATTTTTTGATCTGACGGCTGAGATTTAAAGCACTGAACCAAACAACGCTGGGCTGCTAATCTAGCTGCTAGATTAGCACTCCCATAGGACTTAGAAGGTAGTCCTAGCTGACGTGGACTGCTAATCTAGCTACTAGATTAGCACACCATAGGACTTAGCCTTGAGACTGTAGGATACATTTACATAATGTCAGGTGAAATCCTATCAAAACTCCCAATTTCCTCCGTAAAAGCCAAACAGTATTACAACAAAATATGATTTTCACGATGCGTTAGCCGGGTTGAATTTTGGAATGAAAGACTTTGAAAATATATTTTTGACCATATGCTTGAAAAATAAAAACAAAAGGTCAAAAAACATCATGACAAATATATAAGGTAATTAGTCTACCCGACATAGCTAGACACCCGTATCCTGATTGTTTAGAAAGCTAGGAAGGAAAGATAAATCTAGAGGAGCTGCATAAGAGCATCCCCAATGGTGTATGGATATTTATCCCATGTGGAGGGCTAAAAAAGAGGTATTTAACAACATAGAGTCAAATACTTTTTTTGGTTTTGATAAGCATCTCCAGTGGTAATTGGATTCATACCTATTTTAAACACTTGTCACTTATTTGTAGAAAGTTAATCCACAAAATCTAACAAAATAAATAAAATAAAAACAAATAGTGATGACGTGGGTATGGATGAGAGTCTCTGAAAACCCATACTCTCTTCCAAACTCAAACTTCCACGTCATATTAAACTTTTAATATCCAACCACCACTATAGAGGTTTTTTTGGTTAAGAGTTTCTAAAATCCTAGGTGGCTTAAATATTTTTAGAGATTCATATTCCATTGGAGATGCTCTAATGTTCCTGATGGTTTAGAAACTCTTTTTGACCGGCATATATTATGCCTGTCACTCATTAATAAAATTTTCTCTGTCGTCTAAAAAATGAGACATAGCTAGACACCCATATCCTGCTCTACTGGAATTCCCAATTTAGAGCAACTTTAGCCATGAGTTTCTATATTTCCAAATCAACGGTGCTACACACACCGTGATTTTATCACGGTGATATCACCGGTACACACATCCCTGGGGACCCCACCAGGAGAAAGGGGGCGTTGGTTTTTTGTGTTTGGTGGGCCCCACCATTTTTTGTGAGTTGGTGTGATATCACCGTGATTTTATCACGGTGAATCTAGACTTTTCGTTTCCAAATTCCAATCCCACGTACAGCTTTTTTAGCTTAGCAATTTCGTATGTGACGCAGTGGGAGACAAATTCTCATCTATCAAAGTAGTTAATATCAGCAAATCACCAGAAATGTAATTAAAGAATCCGTCCAAGTCAAGTGTGCTTTATAAAAGCATTTGATACACGACGCAATTTAAGATACTGTCGGACTGTTAAACGGTTTTTATAATTACGTTCCAGAAACATCCTTTAAAACCTGGCTTGATTGTGGTATACCCAATAAGATAAAATAGGGTCATTTTGAAGTAAAGTCAAGCTACCCCTTAACCTATATTTTTGTAAATGGCTAAAATGCCCCCACAATGATTAACTTTAATTTAACTAAAATGATTAGATTATTTAAATTAGTTAGATTAGTTAGATTAGTTAGTTGATTTAGTTATAAGTTGATTTTTAGAAATCATTTAGAGAGAGAATTAGTATGAAGGAGTCGGGGGAGTTAGGGTTTTTGTGAAATTTGTGATATGAGTGAGATGAGTGATTCTAATCCTGATTTTGAAGTGGGGGAGTCTTCTAACTTTCCTCCTACATATGAGTACTTGTATGATGATCTACCAGACCATGATCGAATGGATTACATGCATGACCCTCACTTTTATTTTCCTCAAACTCATGATGGGTATGGAAGTGATGAATGTATTGATCCAAACGAAGAATCCAATGAGCAAGAAGAAGAGAATGGAGCTGAAAGTAATCAGGTAGACAACCTACGTGGTGAAGATTGTGATTTTTCCATGCAAATGATCGATTTTGCTTTTTTTTTTCAGTTCTGCTGTACAGGGTCGGCAAGGTCGACGCTTGTCGATCATGCCGGCCATAAAAGCCGGCGTGGTTCTACTTTGAACAACGTCCCAACTTTTCATGAGCAGTACCACGCCGGCAATGTAAAAAATTTGAACCTTTGAAACATAGGCAACGCCGGCAATGCCGCCATAGGCAACGTCCCAACATCATTTTTTGAAACACAGGAGCCTTTACTTGAAAATGCTTACGCCGGCATTGTCATGTTTACATAACTTGCCGGCTGTTTCCATGTTGGCAATGTTTATATTCTATTACGTTCCGGTCTTTTCTAGCCGGCATTGTTTTATATGTCGACCATGCCGACCATGGTAATACACATCAACTAAACTTTTGATGTTTTGTAGATTGTGGCATTGGTACCTATGGCGGATCAGCCTCAAGATCAGAAAATTAGGGTCCCGATACTTCCTCACATTATGCTAATGATTTGGAATGGAAGGAAAAAGACGACGTGGTCAATTGGATTGTTGAGAAAGCAAAAGAAAATATGTGCGTTCTAGTGAAAAACACCGAACAAAGATCTACGCGGTTTGAAATGGTATGCGAGTGTTATGGATCGCCGGAGGAAAGTCACAAGAGAAAGGGTTATGTGTATGATAAGAAGACGACTAGGGTGTACAAGACGAAGTCAAAGAAGTGTGGATGCGCATTCAAGATTATTTTTGGGAGGAACAAAGATACCGACAACGTGTGGAGAATGAGTAGAGTTGATGTTGGTTGGCATAACCATAAAGATCCGGAAACTCTTGTTGGGCATTATCAAGTTGCCAAGTTGAAACCGCACGAGTTCGAATAAGTAAGAACAAGTTGGGGAGTTAAACCAAGTAAGCTCCTAAGTAAGTTCAAGAGGGACGACCCGCATAACCTCTCTTCATTGTCTACAATTTATGCGGCCATGGCAACTATTAAAAGAATTGAATGGGATGGAAGAAAGGTGATGGAAGAATCACAATGGTTAATACATAAATACAACTACACGGTGAGACACCATGAGTCATCGGAGGGGAAGGTGGATCGTATTTTTCTTGCGCATCCCGATATAATTCAATTGGAGCGTTGCTTTTACCAAGTTTTGTTCATGGATTGTACTTATAAGACGAATAGGTACAACATGCCTTTGTTGAACATTGTAGGACAAACCTCGGATAAGCAATCGTTCACGGTGGCATGGTGTTTTATGGATCGTGAGAAGGATGATAGTTATATTTGGGCATTGGAAACTTTGAAGCTTCTCTACCACGAAGACGAAACTCTGGGGGTTATAGTCACCGACAATGAGCAAGCAATAATGAACGTCGTGAGGATAGTCTTTCCCAATGCACAAAATTTCCTTTGCACTTGCAATATACAATGCAATCTTAGAAAGAATTGTAGAAGTCATATCCAAAAACCGAAAGCAAAGAAAGGAACTAAACGTGAAAAAGAGGAAGATGAACGTCTTAGCAAACTAACCAAAGAGGAGCAAGAGAAGGAGAAAGAGAAAGAAGACGAAGAATGGAAAGAAGGTGAGATTAAGTTTGGGTTATTCATGAAAGCATGGGATAAGGTGGTTTGGTCGATGAGTGTGGGAAGATATGAGTTAAAATTGAAGGATTTCGAGGATGATTGGGGGACTAATTACCCCAAAGTAGTGGAATATTACAAGAAACAATGATTGAGGCCACACAAAGAGAGGTTTGTGTATGCTTATACTTACGACTATAAACATTTCAAACTTGAATCCACAAGTATGGTAGAGAAAGCTCATGGGAAACTAAAAGGTCTACTTTTCACGAGTCAAAATGAGATTATGACGGTGCAACATGCTATCCATAAGTACACTAATAATGATATCGAAAAGATAAAAAAACAATTCCAAGAAAGTAGCTTCCGGAAGTTTAAGGAGTTTAAGGAGGATGATTGGTTGCTTTTTGGTATACATAGAAACGTCTCGCATTGGGAAATACGTTTCATGATGAAACATCTCGTATTGTTTAAAAAGTATAAAAAGTATGATGACCCGAACACTCCTTGTAAGTGTAGGATAATGAAGGCTATCGGACTTCCATGTCGTCAAATGCTTGGTAGGTATAAAATTCCCATTCCTCTTAATGAATCGATCCCTATTGGAAGCAATTATCTTTCAAACCGGCTCCAAGAGAAGATCCCGATGAAGAGTTTGGCGACATGGAACTTGGGAGAATAATCCTCGAAAAGTACCCCAAGTTGAATAGGTTGGACAAACAAACTATGAAGCACAAGTTGATGCCGATAGTTTACCCTTTTATGGAAGAACTTGAAGAACCGGCGAAACAAGATCCTAATGGTAGACCAACTACCAAAAAGACGAGGGTGGAAGAAAGAGAACAAATCAAAGAGTTTTTGAGTACAAATTGCGATCAAGATCAATCCAAAGGAGAACAAATCAAAGAGTTTTTAAGTAGAAATAGTGATCAATCCAAAAGGGAAAACATTAAAGAGCATTTGAGTACAAAGTGCGATCCATCCGGACATGTTTATACCGAGGCGCAATATAATGAGGAGCCCGCTAAAAAGAAAAGACGTCGTCCAAGGAAGGATTCAACTACGCCAACGGTCTCTAACTTGAATACAAATGGCACTCTACCTCTTGAGAATCAAGCAAGCGTGGAATTTGTTGGAAAGAAAAGGGGTCTGCCAAAGAAGGATTTAACTACACCAACCGTCTCTAACTTGAATACAAATGGAACTCTACCTCTTGAGAGCCAAGCAAGCCAAGGAGATGTTGCTAAGAAAAAAGGTCGTTCAAAGAAGGTAGTACAACCGGTGTTGCAAAAGTATCGCACTCAACTCACTCCAATTATTCAAGATTTCGTGATTGGTACCGACGATGTTCCGAAAGATGGAAATTATGGGTTTCACGTTATCTCGCAACAATTGGGACACCTAAGTGGAGCGGTTGAAGAGAATCTCACCCAATGCCAATACATTAGAAAGAAGATGGCCGCTCGACTAGAAAACGACAAGGAGTTCCATATCTCAATGATTCTAGAAGGTTCCATGGAGGAGAAAGAAACAACTTTCAAAGGTTTGCTAACTAGTTTTAAAGGCCCGGAGGGAAACGCACCGATCAAATGGGAGCATTGGTTGAGAATGCCGGAGTGTGGCCATCTATTGGCAGATACTTGGAATTGTGTGGTACATTTTTTTAGTGAGGGACTATCTATAGCATTTGTACCGAAACATGCGGTTTGCGTGGACCAACTCAAGCATAGAAGAATTGTCATGGCTTTGGTGGATAAAAATCATTTTATTGGTCTACAACTCAATAAGGAATGTCCATTACCTCCTCTATGTAGGTTTAGTTTGTGGGAGAAGTTCACAAACAACAAGAGCAAGGAATTGATGAAAATTTATGAGGACAACATGGCCCTTTGGAATGTTATAGATGAGTCTAGGGAATGTCCCATAGATTTGACTAAAGGAGGTTCAATAGGTTTGAATGAACTCCCTCCAATAGATTTGAGTGAGGAGTGATTATGATTAGGGAATAAAGCAGCTTTTTGTGTAGTGTACAATGGAGTACTAGACAAAACATTCGTACTTTTTGGAGTACTTTTGTAATCGCATGCGTGTTTTGTGTAATGTACTTTGGAGTGCTACAAATGAATGAAATGGATGTGTTTTTTTGGGTGTATTCTCATTTTGTCGGCATAATATTTATTACCAAACCCTGCCGGCTCTCCCAGGGTCGGCACGATATTATTTCGTCAGACTGCCGGCCGCAATGCATGACAGTACAAGAAAAAGCTGCCTGATATGGCCGGCAAGGTCCGGCTTTTGGCAAGCTGCCGGCGCTTTCTACGCCGGCAATGTTTATGAAATTTACCATGCCGGCTAAGAACTCCCTTAAAAACATTGTTCCCGGATGTTTTTTTCTATTAAGCCGGCAGGTTCCTGGTTTTGCTAGGTTGCCGGCTTTTATTGCGCCAGCATTGTTATTGAGGATAACCATGCCGGCGAAGAACTCCCTCAAAAATTGTTCATGAATGTTATTTTCTATAAATCCGGTAAGGTGTATTATAATATCCATGCCGACAGAACTACCGTCGGAAAGCTTTTAATATAGGATAATGCTGACTATAATGGCGCCGGCATGCTTCTAATTTAGGAAAATGCCGACTATATATCGGATACAAACCTTAATTAAAGCATACATACGTTAAAAACTTTACCCTAACACATTTGGGACATAGATAGTATCTTTTTCCGGTACACAATTTCTTAGGAGAGGTAATTAGCTTCATCTTACCGTCGCAACATGGATCTGTGCATGGTAGAAGGTTGATTTTAGCAACTTCATCTTCATACGGAGCTACACGCTCATCTATCCAATATAAAAACCCACAACAAGTGCATTTTGAAGCATACGGCTGATATACACCTCCTATTGCAGCTTTCATGAGAAATAAGAATCCCTTACAACCTTCAATAGTGCATTTGCTTCCTTCAAAGGGACAATCGTTTGCAAAATGACCACTTAGTGTACAAAGACTACAAATATTTGGTGGTGAAACTTCCATTCTTTATGCAAGGTTGAAGATGAAGTTGGGAATGCTTTTATAATAACAACATACCTAATATCTTGATTTTGAAATTTCTAGCCGTTGAGCATTCAATGGGTTGTACTTTGTACCTAAAAGGTGCAACTAACATTTAGGTCGGCAAGGTATAGATTTCATACCATGCCGGCCTCAAGTACTTTGTCTAAAACTGCATAAACAAAATAATAACTTCTAAAGCAACTAAAACTGAAAATTAAAATAAGTTTAAAAAGTCTAAACTACAATCTAAGAGTTCAAAACATAATGTAATAGTTCAAACCACAATAAAGTTTCTAAAGCAAGTAAACATAATAAACTTTAAGAATTCCAAGGATCCTTCTCATTGTTGTTATCTTCCTCCCCATCACTAGCTTTTTCACCGGCATCGGCTTTTGCTTTTCCCTTCCCCTTCACTGGACCTATGTAGTCACCATCCTCATTGTAATAGGGGTTCACTCCAGAAAAGTCACATGCCCTGAAAAAAGTTCTTGGATCAACCTCCTCTTCTTCCTCCTCTGATGATGTGCATTCTTCATAGTTGAGGGGATTGCTAGGACTGTTCATAAACCTTAGAAATTCTTATGGATTTTCCTTACCCATCAAACATAACTTTCTAAACGGGCAATTCTTTTCAGTTTCATCTTTAAGATCTTCTAAATTGGGATAAATTGTGTCCAAATATTCAAATAGCTCTTCTGCATTGTTAACAAGACAAGGTAGTTCTTCTTTTGTTTCCTCTGGGAACCTAAACAATGCACAAATAAGATATATGAAAACAAACAACACAACACTGTTGATCTTCTTCCACTGGCCGGCAAGTCCGATAAACTAAACACTGCCGACTACAGTAGAGTCGGGAAGGTGTTAACCAACTACCCTGCCGACGAATAAACCACCGGAATGGTCCTATTTATGAAAGATGCCGACTAATAACTTAGGAAATTAAGGTTTCTGATGCCTAACGTCGGCATGGTACAAGTCTAAAATCACGCCGACCAAATATAACCCGGCATGGTTGGTTATTATACCCTGCCGGCCCTGGTTATTGTCCAACAATTGCGATGGCTCTGATGAAAAGTCGGCATGTTATTCATCCTGATACCATGCCGGCGCTTTGAAAATACAAATGGTCGGCGTGTTGTTCAACTATCGACCTTGCCGGCCAAAAAATCTGAAAATCATAATTTTCGATTTCTAACCTAATCTAACAATCATATACAACAAAGCAATAATGGGTTTGAGTTTATAAATCACTTACAATCTTCTTTTCGCCTTTAGAGGTTTCTTTTCAAAGATCTTCAAGGATTGCATTCTTGGGTTTACTCGTTCCAACCTTTCCCTTACCTTTTCCCTCCGATTTGGATCTTTTCATGTTACCAGTTGAATCTCTCTTGCTGCTGGATCGTTTAGAATCAACCATTTTTTGTAGAAAACCAAAATTGAAAATTTTGGTTGATTTTAGGTTTTTGGAATGAAGAGAAGAGGAGAGGGTTTAGAAAAGAAGAATGAAAGAGAAGAGGAGAGGGTTTAGAGAAGAAGGATTAGAGGAAGATTAATCAGTTTTTAGTTTTTAAGTTTAGGGTTTAGTTTTAGGTTAATTAGTGTAGGGGTATTAAAGTAACTTTACCACGTTTTGGCCTCCCATTAGTAAGGGCACATGTCCATTTAAATTTGGGTATACCCCAATCAAGCCAGGCTTTAAAACTGCTTCTGATTTAGACGCTTTTTATGATAAAGTTTTGTTTCAAACGTGGTTTATAAACCCGTTAAGGCAATAAGAGCAACTATAATGGACATTTGACCACTTTGAATTCCAACTAACTAATAAACCAGCTTTATTTAATTTCAAAAGATGCAATTTTTAATCCCCAAGGTTCAAAGATTTGTACAAGTATGTTAGAAGAACATGATCGTGAGTGGTTCTTAAGTTCTTCATTTTATTCTCAAGTGCTGCACTACAACTTAAGAATGAAGTTATAACCCCAAAAACCGAAGGCAGTGGTACCATACTACCGAGAACCGAGAACCGGAACCTATTTTCCATGATCGTTTTAACGCCGGCCTGACCAAGCCTTGCACAACCCATAGGCAAAGTGGTACCATACTACGCTTTGTTTCCATAAACTCCCCAAGCAAATTAAAAGGAAAATGCAAGTTGATAATTTTGCATTTTTTCCAATTTTAGAACGTTGAAAGACCATGGGAGTTGGTCTCACGCGGCAATTCCAGCTTGGGGTATATCTTTCAAACTAAGCAATTTAGTTAGGAGGTCATCTTACTGTGCAAATAATCCTTTTCAGGATCCCAATTAATGGCATGGATTCATGAACAAAAACTATCTGGTCTCCATGAATGCTGTCATATTGACTATGTTAGGATGGTTTACGATTCCACCGAGACGAATTGTCGAAAGCATTGACCGGTCACTGTTGCGGTAAACGCTGGATATTCTTCCCACATTTACTTGTCTAACTACAACTACAACTACCTCCGAAGATAACTTTTGTGTACATTACTCACCACAAGTAATTCGAGAATAGATGATGAGTCAATGCAAGACTATAATAATATCTAATGTGATGATAATTGAAGCAGCTTTCCAAATTATCAGAAAGTTCTTAAAACCTTTGTTCCGGAAAATGGATGCTAACTAACCTGTCCACTGCTCTTTAAGCAACCTTTGTATGTATGCCCAAATTCTCCTTCACCTAAAACTAATTCTGGTGCAAAATTCTTTGTGGCAGCTGCAAGTTCTCGAAACTTAAACTTAGTGACAGCTGTGGTATGATCTTCACCTGCATTACTACTGGAGTTTCCGCCAAATCGAGATAATCTACGCAGACATTAACAAGAGAGAATTCAAGTTATGTCAACAAGAGCAACAATATGGAACTAGTTTCTACTTGCCCTGAATTTTTGTTTGCCTTGTGAAAACAAAGAGAGGGCTCCTTACCAGAAAAGGAGAGACAATGAAGCTGCACACCTGAGTGATAACAATCCAAAAAGGAAACCCTCCACCTAATGGCAGTTCACAACAAGATCCCAGATGTAATGCAAGTTTTGGTACACCTGGAAGAGGATATAAGTACCGTTTCACTGACATTGACTTGCATGATGGTTATTGGTAGTAAGGAGCACCTTTGAATCAAATTATGATCAAGTGGATGTGACAAAGATAATGTAATTTAGTGGTCTTTATGGGAACAACCGAACAGGAGAGTCTACGATGGAAGGAATCGTACCTGGATGCATGGGTAAGATACTTCGAGTAAAAACAAAAAACCAATTGAGTAAGGCACCCCCTGAGCCATCTGAGGTAGTAGCATCCAAGTGTGGAGGCCATTGGGGGTAAGCCCCTAGGACAACATGGATGCTCATCCAAGCGTGGAGGCCAGTGGGGGTAAGCCCCATGGACGACATGGATGCTCAGAGAATGGCTCAGACCTAGGGCTAAAAGCCTTTACCGATTGGCGATAGTATGTCCGATAATCTTTCCTTATAAACTAGGCTAACAGAGATGGAATTTCGGATGTGGGACTATTATTTTTGTTAATTATGCCTTCAAAAAGGAAACTAAACAGGGTTATCGGACGTGCTAAACTTGGTAACTGCTATACGGGCCGTAGTTAAATCTGTATTAGGGCCAGGCCCTATAAAGGCGAGCAACAAATTTTAAATTGCAAAACCACAGAATCAGTAAGGCTAAATTAATTAAACAATACCTAGATTTTTTTTTGACGGGAAAGGGCAAAATTAAATTAAAAATGAAACTCACTAAAACAGTGAGAAACAGCAACAAAGTGAGCTAACAAGGCTAGCTCATACCAATGACAGCATTCCAATTACATATAAGGGTAGAAAACGAATAGCCATCAAATAACTTTGCTAATCTTTGCTCCTCCTGAGAGAAATAATCAAAGAGCTTTACTTGGTGTGCCATTCCTTCTTCGTCTCGTCCCATTCTTTTTTTACTAATCGTCCATCAGCATCTAAGATTGCCCTCAACGCAGAAGAATTGTTCTTATCAGATATCGTTAAATAAACAATACCTTTTGTATCATCTCTAACCAGATCTAACCTAGTCCTAGGATTAATTAATATTTGCAAATTTTCCCCGTGTCTCCATCCATGGACCACTTCGCCAGTTCCTTTTAGAACCTTTCTTGATAATCAGTTGTGGAGCAACAGATTGGCTCAACTCTAAAGCAAAGATACCCACAGAAGGATCAGAATCATCTTTCCAAGAAGTAATCACCTGTTTCTCACCTGTTCTGGGATTCCCACCGAATGTCATCGTTGGCAGAAGCGTGTCGGTTGGATGGTCGAAACTCTGCCATACGGTTTTGTTGTAGTTACTAGTCGTAATTTCTCGTAAGACAAGATTCCCAGTGTCCAGTAGCTCAGCGACTGAATATTTAGAGACCAAATTAGAAACATTCGTGGTCCAGTATAGTTCCCCTTGTTTATCAAGAAGGACAAGATTTCCATCAGCGCCAATAGCGGGATCCATCTTCTTGGATATATTTTTCTTGTTTCACTTCTCTGATGTGTTTCCAATAGCCTATCTTATCATATTTATAGGCGGAGTGGTTTGATAAGAAAAGGAAAGTTGCCGTGATAAGGGAACAAAAAGGAGTTTCCATTCTTAATGGAGTTCTAAAAGTAGTAGAATACCTATGGGGTTTCTATTTTGCTATTACCTCCTAGCAATATCATGGAAAGGGGAAACTAGACAGTTCATGATCCCGAATTAAGAAGATTCTACATAAATTACCAAATCACAAAGAGATCTGTGGCTGAGCAAATGTGATCATTTCTTAACTCAAAAGTAAAGTTTCCAAGAAGTTATCACAAGGTTTAAGATTGTAGCTGAGCACATGGCTTATGGCTTATGATAGCAGGGCCGGGCCAATAGGGGAAGCAGGGAAAGCCCCACTTCGGGGCAACAATGCCCAGGGGCAACAAAATAGTTGTTCTGCTATTTGGGTTTTTGTTAAAAAATACAAATATTTTAGGGGCTTATTCATAATTGTGTTGTATACCAGACAGAATATTGAATAGGTAGTGCAAAAACGGAAGTGTTTTCCTTATTCCATAAGATAATCATTACTGGCGGGCCGGAATTACAAAAGTAAAAAAACAATCTAAGCTATTAGGATTTAAGAGTGAAGTTGTAAAGGTTTTCTAATTCTCATCTTTAATCTCTCATTCTTCTTTTGTTTGCTTGTATATGTGCATTCCCTTGATAGTTTGCTATTGTTATTGTTCGATCATTGTAGAAAAAACTAATCATTGATGTAATTATGGGGGCAACAAAAAATTGTACGCTTCAAGACAAAAACAACTCAGGAACGGCCCTGTATGATAGGTGTTTTAATTGTTTGATGGTAGATGCAAATTATTCTTCCATACTAAATGTTTGTTATCCTCATGGCCCGTGGCGTAAGCCCTAGTCAACTTAACAAAACACCATCCGGTTTCCTTATTAGTATTGGTTTCCCGGTATGTGTTATGGTACAGTATTTATTATCATCAGCGAACTATAAATTACCAAACTTTAAAATTTTGTCGCAACATCGATCCTCAATCTAAAGGAGAGACACGGAGACAAGTAAGGTAACTATTACCAACACCGACAACATTATGGAGAAGCTTCCACGGAGATCGAAGAGAACATACTTGATCGATTAACAATGGGGTTTTTAATAAAGTGCCACACTTGCAATTTCATGTTTAAGAAAGTGCCACCGTTTTTTTCAGAATTTATTTTATGCCACACATTTGACCTTTTCCGTCCAAAAAGATTCTTGACATCAGTTAGTGCATAGTTAGCAGTTATACAACTTAGTAAAATACATTTACGCCCTTGAATCGTCTCAATATTACTGAGTTAAATCAAGTCATCATAGCGAGTCATTACCGATTTAAGTCGGGAGTACGAGCTAAATCAATACAACTCGAAAGATGATTACTAACACTTCGTTTCCAATCTATTGCAAGAGGGTTACTTCGATACAGCTGAAACAAACTCCCACCGGTGCCGGGGAAGAGATGCAAAATGCTAACATGAAAAGAGAACATATGAATCTCGACCAACAACCCCCAAAAATTCAATCTGATTCCTAAACTGAAGTGAACTCCAACTTATGTAAACATTGGATAAAAATTCATTTCAAACTAGAACCCATCACTTCCTTAATTATGAAATCGGAGGACATCAAAACAACACCATCAATTGACGCCACAAATGGGTCAAACCAATCTCAGACACCACCAATCCAGACCAGCTCAACCTCCACTCGTTTCTATTGAGAAATTGAAAAATTGCATTGAATCTCAACCCCAAACATTTCCTTCTTCAGCCTTCAATTCCAGTTTTCACCCATCGATACACAACTGAAGCTTCACTCCTTCTCCATTTACGTCTCATAACTGCAACCTGTTGTTTCTACTCCACCCTAGATTTAGAAGATAAAGTTAATTCCATCTGTTCACGGCCTTAATAATCGATCAAAAACCCTTGATTGATCGATCCCCTTTAATCTTCTTACAAGCTCCAAACTGCTTCTGATCTTCAAAATCTATTACAAATATTCGGTGAATACCCATCTGAGTTCATGGCTTGCTTGCAGCAGCAGCAGCTTGGGCATAGGTCTTTGTGTTGTTGAGAAGAGGAAGGCTAATTGAACTCGACCTAGATAGTGAATCCGTGATAATTATCATGGGTAAACATGTAAAACGATACATATCTTTTAGACCAGGTCAACGAAAAAAGACCAAACTTGTGAGTCCTGACGGATAAGTTAACGGTAGTGGCATAAAATAAATTCTGAAAAAAATGGTGGCACTTTCTTAAACATGAAATTGCAAGTGTGGCACTTTATTAAAAAACCCATTAACAATTGAAGCAGCTTTACCAGCTAAATAGGTATGCAAAACATGGAGAATTTTCCTCCTTACTAAGACTGATAAGGTAGGTTTGTTTTTCGCTGAATCAGATGTTTTTGAGAAAGGATACAAAAACAAATTTTATTATGGTGATCAATATGATCCTATTCGTGGCAAGATGAACTACAATTACTCTTATGATAAACTTGATAAGAAGCTCAATGGCAAATCTAGTCCGTGGTACATATACACGCTTGGGTCATGCAATGGTTTGGTTTGTTTCGGGAGACAATATGGAGATTCAGGAAACCCTTTCTTAATTTGCAATCCCTTCACGGGAGACGTTGTTAATGTTCCTAAACCTGATAAGTCAATAGCGCGAGATAGTTATCAGACTGGCATTAATGGGTTTGGTTATTGTCATTCAACGAACGAGTACAAGATTGTTAGCATGCACCGGGAGCACAAAGCGCCAAAAAAGTACCATGTCCTAGTTTATACTATCGGTGGTGGTGGTGGGTGGAGAAGCAAAGCATCGTTCCATATTTGTCCGTTGTATCCATTAGGTGTCTACGCAAATGGAGCTCTTCATTGGCTGTTTCTTAATAATATTAACGAGCAGCACAGAGGTTATACGATCATGGCCTTGGATTTGGAAGATGAGAAGTTCAAGTTTATCGATTTGCCGCATTTTGAAGATATAAGAAGATATAATATTGTACCAAAGTTGCTGGGTGGGAATAATTTATATTTGGTATTTTCGACGGTCAATAAATATCAACCTGCTTACTGCACGGATATATGGGCATATAAGAGGGAAATTACTACCACCGCTAAAGCTTGTGATTTGAAAGCAAACTACAACGACAAGAGTTCGTGGCATTGGATCAAGGAGTACAGTATAGAGTGGGAAGAGCCGTTCTTGAAAGATATTTCACTCTCAGAGCCCTTGGCACTTACAAGGAACAATGAATTTCTATTGCGTTACAGATGCAGGACTATCTATTGTTATGACATCAAAACCTCAACATTGCACAAACTTTTCGATGGTCCTGCTACAGACTGCAGCATGATAAACGTAATTCCTCATGCGAACAGCATCCTTCCAATGCCATTGAAAGGTGAAGAGGTTCAAGATCATCAGTAACGCTTCGAAAATCCATGGGTGCATGGAAATTGCAGCTAAGGCTCTCTTTTCTTTTAGCTGTCTTTCATCAAGAAAATAATCTCTTCTTTTCACATAGATAGCGTAGAAACAGCTAGCCTTTGTTTTTTCTTTTTGTTTTTGGATTGAATCATCATTTTATAAAAAAGTGATGTGCATCAAGTTTTAGTGCATTTTCGTTTTGGTATTATGCATCAGATGAATCAAAAGATTTTTGGTTCCAGAACATTTGATTTCCTGGTGCATGCTTTGCATTTACTGTGTGACCTGATTCGATCAAGTTTCGTCTTCAACCTATTAAATTGAGCAAACTAGAGTAATTTATACATCCAATCGCTTCAGAATCGACTGATACTAGTAGCTTGGCATTATTACAGAGAAAACTGGGTGACAAACACAGATCCATTTTAGAAGTTTAATTGAGAAGCAAAAGTCTGAAGCATCTGAACCTGTGCACTGAGTTCGTTGTTCTGATTTTAACATGAAAAACAAATAATCAATCAACTACAAGTAATTTGAATCAGCACCTGAAATTGCCCTTTGCATTGAGGCACCAATGGGTTACAGATCATCCACAGCCTCACCATCTAAGAAACAACTTGCACAATGATGGCAAGTGTACATACTCATAGTCTCGTTGGATAAATAACTAAATAAGTTCTGGGTGTATACACTTGTTAGTTTACTATGTCTGTCGTAATTATTCTTTTGGATAAATAACTAAATAAGTTCTGGATGCATGGGTAAGATATTCGAGGAAAAACAAAAAACCAATTGAGTAAGGCACCCCCTGAGCCATCTGAGGTAGTAGCATCCAAGCGTGGAGGCCATTGGGGGTAAGCCCCTAGGACAACATGGATGCTCAATCCAAGCGTGGAGGCCAGTGGGGGTAAGCCCCATGGACGACATGGATGCTCAGAGAATGGCTCAGACCTAGGGCTAAAAGCCTTTACCAATTGGCGATAGTATGTCCGATAATCTTTCCTTATAAACTAGGCTAACAGAGATGGAATTTCGGATGTGGGACTATTATTTTTGTTAATTATGCCTTCAAAAAGGAAACTAAACAGGCGCTTATCGGACGTGCTAAACTTGGTAACTAAGACCATTGCTATACGGGCCGTAGTTAAATCTGTATTAGGACCAGGCCCTATAAAGGCGAGCAACAAATTTTAAATTGCTGAGTCGCCCAAGCTGGTTACAGAAAAGGATGATGATTAGGGTTTAACTGTTGGGATGTTAACGATGTGGGATGATACCAAGATAAGAGTTGATGGCATACTGATTCTAGATTACTCGGTGACAATTAAATGTGTGTTTGTACAAAATGGTTTCCGATGTATACTTACTAATGTGTATGGACCATCAGATGAAATAGTGCAGCATAGGAAAGACTTTTGGAAGGAGTTGGATGAAGTTAGAATGAAATGGCCCGATGATCCATGGTGCTTGGGAGGCGATTTTAATTGTATTCTTTTTGCCGCCGAGAAGAACAGGAATAATAAATCTACAATGCACATTCGGTTGTTTGATTCGTTTATGCGAAGACATAATCTTTTCGAATTTCCGCTCTTAGGAGGCTGTTACACTTGGTCTAGCATGCGAGGTGCTGCAACTTTAACTAGAATTGATCGTTTTATTTTTTCTGCCGATTGGGAAGATCAATTTCCTGAAGCGACTCAGCACTTACTTCATAGAAATTTATCTGACCATCACCCGATAAGTTTACGAGGAGGTGGTATTAAGTTGGGTCCTTATCCTTTTCGATTTGAGAATTTCTCACTGCAAGATGAAGATTTTCTTGCGACTTTGACTGTTTGGTGACAGAATATGAATTTTTCTGGCTCTTCTAGTTTCATTTTCTCTAAGAAGCTACAAGAGCTGAAAAAATTGATCAAGTGCTGGAGCAAAGATAAGTATGGTGAGTTGGACAAGAGAATGCAAGAAATTAGCTTGGGCATTGAGGTGATAGATAAAAAAAGAAGATAATATTACTGAAAAGAATTTTCAGAGAGGCTGAAACTAAGGAGTGAATACTCTAAACTCGCCACTGTCAAGGAGAGAAAGGGGGCGGGTAGCTTCTACGACTTTCATGGCGTCGGCCTTGGATGCATCTGCTCTAGCTGCATCGGCTTTTGCTGCCGCTGCTCTGACTGCGTCGGCTTTTGCTGCTATCGCCTTGAGAGCTGCCGCTGCTACATCGTTTGTTTTTGACGGTGAGGTGATTTCCGCCGCATCTGTCTTTTGGTTCGTTGCTTTCGGATTTTCACCCTTCTGCTTGCTGCGTGTCATGACTGGTGTTGTCCTTGGTGTTTCTTTGGACGATGCTTTGGTTTTTCCTGCATCATTCGTGTTTTCCATCTTTGCTTTCTTCGCCTGCATAGTTCAAACATCATCGAAAATCCAATATCCATGTGGATCCTGTTATCAAAGTTAATCTAATTGCGTAGACCAAAAGTATGACTCAACAGAAAGTTGTTAAGAGATCGTGAATTCAGACGAAAATTTGGAGAAGCAGATCCAATAATTGAAAACATGGATTTACTCATGGATCTGAAAAATTCTTTCACGGGAAAATCATTTAAAGTGAAAAATATGGAGATTTCTAAGAAGAACGCAAGTCCTAAAATTTTAAGCATGGAAGATATGCAACATACTAAAGAAAGCACAGATCTATAAGATTCATCTTAGGTAAATATAGAAAACTTCAGAAAACGCACAGATCTGTGGGTTTTGTGCCTCGAAAGCATAAATAACTTTTAAGAGAAGTATAAATCTACAGGAAAATTGGTTTTAAATCATCCTTGAATAATAAACTTTAAACCCTACACAGAAAATTGGTTTTAAAGGATCGATTTCGAAAGTTATCTTAAATCCGAATACTATCATTTAGAGGGTAGCATGGGAAGCCAGAAAATAAGCAATCACAGGATAAGATAAATCTTTTACCGGGACAGAGTCCCTGTTTCTAGCGCCAGATTATGAACACATAAATCACGAAGGCATCCATATGTTCACAAGCAATGTTCGCATCCATTCATAAAGTCGTAAAGGATAATGAATCTTAAGTAAGCTATGTTGAAACGATGACTCATCGACTCAGAGCCTTCAGTCTCGTCCTTGTCTAGTCATAGAGAAGTATTATAGTGATGCGTACGATCGAGATTTGTAAAGTATCAATCGTGAAATAATAAGAAAAGAAAGTAAAGTGCTTAATATAAATGAGGCAATGATTTACGTGATTCAGCACTAAGGCCTACATCCACGGGGGTAGTTTCTTTACTATATATTTGAGGGGATACAATGATAATCCGAAGACTTTGGAGTGAATAACGAAGATAAAAGGGGAGATGAAGATTACACACCTACTAACTCTTACTATTTCTCTCTCTTCTATTCACTCTCTAACCCTGAATTGGTCCATCCCTTCTCTCTCATTGGAGAGGGGTATTTATAAGGATAATACATGGGGTACACTATTAAAGACAGTTGCAACCTTATCTTCTTGATCTTGGCGCTGATCCGGCTGATATCTTCGTCTTCGACCGAAGGCTCCAACGGTCATGTAGGGTTTACGAAGGATCACCTCCTTCTATTCCACAGATTTGTTGACACGTACCCTATGCCTATAGGGTATTTAATGCGGGTGGTTGGGGCGGTCTGCACGCGTCAGACAGATGTCTGGTGCCCATGTCACATCTTTTTCAGCGCGGCTAACCCCTACTGTTGATCTTGGATCTAATTCGAGATGGACTAAAGTAGGTCCTTGGGTGCTCTCCAGTACTTCGTGATGACTCGTTCTTTTAGTGCTCCTCGGTTCTTAGTCGTCGGATCAGCATATTGATGGACAGATATAGATGACAGATGCCCCTTGGGTGTTGGGACGTGGCATCGAATCTTGATGTCCCAAGGCTGCGTGTCTCCCACGTGTACATCTTTCAACACGTGGCAGAAGATGGGTTATGTGTATACATGTGCAATATCCATTATTGTATTGGCCTTTGAGTCCCTGCAAATAATCCCTGCTCCTTCCAGTCCTGGGTGTCCCCTAGATGTTCCATAAGTATTTATATTTCTCCATTCTGGTTCCTGTCTGGTCGATTTTACGGAAATTGTTATTTTTTGTTCTGAGGTTGCTTGTAGTAATCCTGGTTGGTTGTTCCCCAGGGAGTACTGGTGGGTTGAATTTTTTTTCCCATTCAAATTCTTGTTGTTGTTGTAAATCTCTCGTTAGAATGGTTTCTGGTGTTGAATTGGCATGTCTGAAAACTAGTTCGTTTCTGGTTGTCCACAGGGACCAAAGGATATAACCGTATGATGTGATAGTAGATGTATTGGCTGGAGATTGAAGTAGTTGGGTTATTGTTGTTTGTGTTGTTATGGTAATTGAATGGTTATTTCCGTTGGGTTGAGTAGTTGTTATGAGATTGGATAGTCTATTCCAAGTGTCTAGTGCCGTTTGGCAGTGTATAAGCATGTGTTCCATTGATTCTGGTGCGGTGCTACATCTTGGGCATAGATTGGAATTGGAGAGGTTGATATGGTGTAATATAGAGAAGGTTGGAAGACCTTCGTTGAAAGCTTTCCACAAGAAAAAACTGAATTTTTTGTGGACATGGTAAAGTCCATAGGAATTTGGTGTGTGGAAGGAGGTTTTGGTGTGAAATGATATCGTGTTGTATTAGACTATTATATCCAAAAGCGGTTGTATATTTACCATAATTAGACATTGGCCAAATGATTTTGTCTGGGGTGTTGTCAATTGGGATATGGATGTTTATTATATGTTGGATTGCTGTCGGTGGAAGGGTGAATAATTGATCATGTTTCCAATTATGAGTGATAGGATCGATGATATATGCCACTGTTTGGATAGGGTAGCATTGGGTAGGGTCCATGTTTTGATAATGAGGTATCCAATTAGCCTGGATAGGCGTTCCTAAACTCTTTCCTACGCGGTGAAAAATTAACTGTTTGAAGAAAGGAACGAGAGTTGTCATATGCTCTCATTGAGGACTGGCGGTACTAGGTACGTGGATGGTACCGTGAAATATAGGTTGATGGTTGAGGTATTTATCGGTATATAGTTTAGTGCAGATGGAATGAGTTTTGTTGTGAATGTTCCAGATTCTTTTCATGAGCAAAGCTTTATTTGATGGCTACTTTTCCTAATTCCTAGTCCTCTTTATGCAATTGGTTTGTTTAGCTTGATCCAACCTAATGGGTGGAGTTTCCTAACAGCTGAGTCATGGCCCCAGAAGAAGTTCCTAGTTATTCTATCAATCTGTTTGTGGATGTGTATGGGAAATAACTATGTTTTCATAAGATGGTTGGAAGTGGGTATGAGAGAGGTTTTAATAAGTATTAACCTTCCTCTTGGCGTAAGGCATTTTGTCATCCAACCTTGAACTTTGCGTGCCAACCTTTGAAGTAATGGTTCGAAGATATGGCGAGAAGTTCTTCCATGTTTGAATTGTACTCCCAAATATATAGGTGGTGTTGATGTTGTTGTCATGTTGAAGAATCTTTGTAGGGATTCTATGTTATGCGGTTGTAGGTTTGGGTGGTGTATGATTGTGGATTTTGCAGTATTAATATGTTGTCCTGCAGAGGTGTTGTAGGAATGAAGAATTTTCTATAGATGGTGGTTACTATCTTGAGTTGCTTTCAAGGAGATTAGGAGATCATCAGCATACATCAGATGTAATATTGGAGGAGCTTTTTCTGAAATGCGGAGCCTTGCTATCATATTTTTTGCTTCTAGGTTGCCCGGATTTGTTGATAATATTTCTGCAAAAATAATGAATATGAAATAGTGGGGGTACAACAACCACACCCAATTTTTCTCTTAGCAATCTGTATGGACAAACTCCAATATACTTTCTAGAGAATCAACTAGACAGTCAGACTCAATCTAGATAAAAAGTATATCAAAGAATTTATATCTCAATCTCTCGATTTGATATATACTCAAGCCAATAGAAATCTGCGAGTCTTTATCAAATACTAGAGATAACTTGGATGGTACCAAAGACCAATATCCAAGTGTCAATCAATTTAAATTTACAACCAAAAGTTCGAATTTTCGAATTTATTGAACAACGCACAACCTGTGATATTTCAATTATATAACAAAATATAATGCGGAAAAGAAATAACACAGACACCAGAATTTTGTTAACGAGGAAACCGCAAATGCAGAAAAACCCAGGAGCTAGTCCAGATTGAACACAACTGTATTAAGCCGCTACAGACACTAGCCTACTTCAAACTAACTTTGGTCTGGACTGTAGTTGAACCCCAATCAATATCACACTGATCCAAGGTACAGTTATGCTCCTACGTCTCTGATCCCAGCAGGATACTACGCACTTGATTCCCTTAGCTGATCTCACCCACAACTAAGAGTTGCTACGACCCAAAGTCGAAGACTTTAATAAACAAATCTGTATCACACAGAAAAGGCTACGGTAATAGATAAATCTGTCCCCCACGAATATACCTACGAGTTTTGTTCCGTCTTTTGATAAATCAAGGTGAACAGGAACCAATTGATAACCCGGACTTATATTCCCGAAGAACATCCTAGTATTATCAATCACCTCACAATAATCTTAATCGATGCGGCGAAAGAATATATTGTGGAATCACAAATGATGAGACGAAGATTTTTTTGACTACTTTGTATATTTCCTATTGGAGATATCAATCTCAAGCCAATCCTTACGATAGTACTCGTACGATAGAAACAACAAGATCAGATCACACAACTACGAGAAAGTAGTATCGGTCTGGCTTCACAATCCCAATGAAGTCTTTAAGTCGTTAACCTGGTTTAGAGAAGAAACCAAAGGTTAAAGGAGAATCAACTATAGCTTATGCAACTAGTATCACACGTAAGGTGCGGGGATTAGGTGCTAGAGTTCTCCCTTATATAGTCTTTCAAATCAGGGTTTGCAATCAATGTTAGCTTGGTAACAAAGCATTCAATATTCACCGTTAGATGAAAACCTGATTAGATTCATGCTAATATTTCATAACCGTTAGATCGAAAACTTAGCTTGTTATACACACAAATGAAATGCACGTTTCTAGGCTTGTGTAACCGTACCCAAACATGTACATTTGTTGGTTCAACAATAGTTAACCAAATGGTTAGCTATATGAGCAATTTCATATCAACCATATTCTTCTTTACTATAACTAGTTCAAATGACTCAATTTTTCAATTGCTTAGATCTTATGTAACTACACAAGACACAATCGAAGCAAAAATGATTTGATTCACTTGAATCGGTTCATGAACTTTATAGCCACGGTTTGCAAAATTATTCCTTAGTTTATATAAACATGAGTTCAAGAACAATCGTCTTTAGATATAACCAACTCAATTATGTTGACTGGGTTCGCGGACTTAAGTTCCCAGAAGGAGTTCTCAAACTCCAACAGATTTTCTCAGGTCGAGAACTTCCGCCAGTTCGCGGACTGGGTTCGCGGACTGAGTTCACGGTTCTTGTTCCGGTTCTCTTGATCAACAAAGTTCGCAAACTTCGGTTCAAGGAATAAGGACATATACATTTATGTGTTTCCACAACAATGCTTATATCCACCAATGGTTATATAATCTAAACTCCCATTTTAATCATTGAAACATTCTTAGAGGACGTTATATAGTTGTTATTCACAAACCATTTCTCGTCACAGCAATTTTCAAAGTGATTGAAACATAACATGACTTACGTCACTAGGTAAAGATGAATTTGGCTAAAGCGAAAGCTTACCAACAAATATTTCGAGAAATAGATAGGCGAGATAAACTCGGCTCGAAATACCAAATGTGTATAATCAAAGTATGTATAGCAAAACGACTTTTTGTTTCAAGATATGAGATAAATAGACTTTTGAGTGATAGATAAGTTGAAGTCTCCAAATACCTTTTAGTCGATGAAGATCCACCAGTTCCTTGAGTATTCCTTCGTCTTGTATGATGATTGCCATGGAGTTCTTGAGCTCAACTACACTTTCTATCCTAGTCCGAGACCTTAGCTATAGTAGACTGGAAGTCAAGACTTATATTTTTGATCACTAACATTGACAAACATGCTTGAGATAGCAACACATGCGAGTTCGACCGAGCAATGCTCTAACAATCTCCCCCTTTGTCAATTTTAGGGACAAAACTATCAATACATATGGAATACAAAAAGTAAATAAATTAACTTTTGTAGATCCTATTCCACATGTCTAATCTTCAACATTACTCGAAATCTTCGTCACTTCCAAGTACTCCAATGATTCCAAAGGTTGTAAGTTCAGCATCATCTTTGTTGAAAATCCGTAGCTATAACAATGAGAAAACATAATTCTCAATCATTGTTATACAGTGTCATAGTATCATAATACAACGTCAAAGTTCAATTGTATCACAACTTCAACAACAATACTATGGTGATATGTATCACTCCCCCTTTGTCAATACTCCATCTCACATGGAAACCACTCCCCCTTACATAATGATCCGAAAACCATATGTATTTGTAGTGTGAACTACATATTAATTCTCCCCCTTTTTGTCAATAAAATTGGCAAAGGTACAAGAACGAGATCTAATGAAATTTCCGAAAGAGATATTTCATGACCAAAAGAAAGCAAATATCAACTTATTTAGATGCAATCATAAAGCCGAAGCTAAATGCATTCATCAAGGAGTTTAAAGATACAAGATAACCCCTATAATATTCCACATCCGCACTCCCCACAAAGATTTGGCAATTAAGCACAAGTACAATTAAGAACTCTCCCCCATAATATGTCATTCCCGAAAGAACAACAAGAGCGACCTTAATTTCGAAAGAAAAGAAGGATTTCTTTGGACATAACAAATCACATACAAGTATGAATTTGAATCCAAAGTACTCAATTAAATTAACCACAAGATAACCCATGATTAATTTAATCGTAAATGCTCAACATATATGGAGACTCAAAAAATACTAAATTAGATTAATCACAAGGGATCCCATAATTACTCTAATCGGAATACACAACCAAACTCACAAAAGTAATCAATTTAATTGGTCATTCTCAACATAAGAAAACTTACGGAGAAACAACTAAATAACCAAACAATGAAGATTAATTTAGTTGAATATGCTCGACACAAAGTATCTCATGGAGCAACAACTAAGCCAAAGAATAACTCAGTCGATAGAGATCAACATAAGACACCTTATGGAACAACACAATATATACACAGAAATTGTGGATCGTAGATCGACCTAATACCGTGGAATAAGCAAGGATTCATTCTATTTTCCATCACCACAATGACATACAATAGACATAATCCTTGAAAACAAAAGATTTTAACCTATCTTCCATAAATAATTAACATAATAGGCTTAACTTTTGTATTTGTCAAAAGTTCATTCATTCTTTTATCAATATATGCATATCGACTTACGAAAGACTTTACTTTTGACAAGATATGGGACAATCATAGTTCACGGACGCAAACACACATATCCCATAATAAATTGCAATATATAAAACCATAAGGATTAATACTGCAAAAATCATCTTCCAAACAATTTTAGAATTTAAACAAATAAACCTAAAAACATGAAGATGAAAACGTTGGACATAGCTATGTGTAATCACAATAATGGCTATTCCAAACTCTAGTTTTTCTTCTAAACAAAACAAGAAAATAGAGGATTTACTAGGCAAACTAAAAGATAATCAGAGTTCGTTGAGAACCTCATATCTTTCAATGAATCCGTCAAAGAAGGTATCACTGATTTCCTTTATCCTCTTGACCGTAGAAACACCATGTTCATGAGTTAGAACACTAACTTTACGATCAACAATCCGAGCAAGCTGTCTAGCCTTGACGCATTCCATGATGAGCTTCTTTTGATTTCGTATCAGAAGATTCTAATTAGCAAGGATTGTGGCCTGACCATCCAAGAGTTGGTTTATTTGCAGTTGAAGATTTGCAAACTCGAACTTTGAGTCGTTCTAAAATTGAATTAAATCCTTGACAGAATCATCAATCCAGGAGTTGTGATCCTTTCTTTCAAGCATCTTCTTTAGAACCATCTCTTGAATTGACTCACGTACTTGAGCGTCTTCCTCCATATCAAGATGCACAATCTCTTGAGATTTTGCAGAGTTCTCCATATAATTTATTTATTTATTTATTTTTGTTAGGGATGGAAAAACACAATATAGAATAATATATATGTGTATGTAAACAGGAGAAGGAAACTCTTGTTTTTGGAAACCCTATGAATTCTCAATAGGAGGACGCGAAGTTGTGGACTGCCAGCATATACAAAAGAAAAAAAAAACTTAAACAGAAAGAAGATACAGCATACTTGAGTAATTCTCAATTATTTTCCTTGCACCTCTCAAGTTAGGAAAAAGGAAAAGAATACCTGGAATCAGGCGGTAGAGTGAGAAATAATCCCACTACGATTATTGAGAAGGGAGTTGCACATATCATCTGAAAGCCTGATCTTTGTGTATTTTGCCTTTCTTCGGTTGACATTCATCCCAGAAGAAAAAGACACAGCTTGATTAATATATCCGTCAGATGGCTTTCTCTGAGGACTAGATCTATGACCTATTGCATCAGGTTCTATAAGATCAGGATGGAAGGGGATCCATTTTCTAGACTTAGATTTACCAGAAACAGTCTTATAAACATAGGGAATGCTTTCATCAGCAACACAAGAATTTATAGTAGAATGCACTTGAGCCCTCTGATGATTTCTAGGAAAGAGATCATATTTATAAGGTTTCTGGTTTTCTGTGGGCATGCGATTCACTGCAGTAGTCGACCGACTATTTATTCCATTGACAGTGGAACCAAGCAAATTATGAAGTTTAGAAATTTGTTTCCTCCTGGCAAAACAATAGATAGCATAGTGATTCTTTTTCCCACAAAATGTACAGGTTCGTGGAGGAGAAGCAATAATTGGCACCTGTTTTAACTTCATAGCCATATGAGAAGATTGTAAGTTATGTAAACTTTTCTTTACACAATCTTCTTCTGGAGAACATTTCGTCATGTACTGTAATTCATGAGAATTAGTTTGTACAGAAAAATTTCTCCTTAAGACATAGTTTTCCTTTTCCTAGGATCTGCACTGTTCATGGGCCAGAGTAAGAGATGCACTTAGTTCCTCTTTTTCAAAATGAAGTCTGTTAAGATCTGATGAATGCGTCTCGATCAAACCTTTTTCTCTAACTGAGTCTTCCTTAACAATATTCTCAAGAACACTAATCTTTTCTCGCTGTAGAGTAGTTTCTTGAAGAAGTTTCTTAATGTTGTTTGAGAAGGACACAATGATGTTATAGAGATCACATTCTCGATCAACAGACTTTTCAAATTCATCAATAAGATGATCATGATCTTGAAGATCAATAGCCTCAGTAGAATTTTTTGATATTCTGATGATCTCCATTTCAGCTTTTGCCATAGTGCCCAATGTCTCATCGGAGAGAGAGATGTCTACACATGGGACAACCTTCCTACCTTGGGATTCAGAAGAATCGGCTAAGGAGTAATCCTTTGAGGTATTCCCAAGACATTTAGCATATTTGAAAGCTTTAGAAGACATTTTGGTATGCGTAGATGTTAGAGATACTGTCCTCACAATCAGATTGCCGCAAACACGGACTTCTAAGGTCTTTTAAACGTGTTTGCCTGCTCTGATACCAATTGAAAAAGCGGGGGTACAACAACCACACCCAATATTTCGCTTAGCAATCTGTATGGACAAACACCAATATACTTTCTAGAGAATCAACTAGACAGTCAGACTCAATCTAGATAAAAAGTATATCAAAGAGTTTATATCTCAATCTCTCGGTTTGATATATACTCAAGCCAATAGAAATCTGCGAGTCTTTATCAAATACTAGAGAGATAACTTGGATGGTACCAAAGACCAATATCCAAGTGTCAATCAATTTAAATCAACAACCAAAAGTTCGGATTTTCTAATTGATTGAACAACGCACAACCTGTGATATTTCAATTATATAACAAAATATAATACGGAAAAGAAATAACACAAACACCAGAATTTTGTTAATGAGGAAACCGCAAATACAGAAAAACCCCGATACCTAGTCCAGATTGAACACACACTGTATTAATCCGCTACAGACACTAGCCCGCTACAGACACTAGCCTACTTCTAACTAACTTCTGTCTGGACTATAGTTGAACCCCAATCAATCACACACTGATCCAAGGTACAGTTATGCTCATACGTCTCTGATCCCAGCAATACATTACGCACTTGATTCCTTTAGCTGATCTCACCCACAACTAAGGGTTGCTACGACCCAAAGTCTAAGACTTTAATAGACAAATCTGTATCACACAGAAATGTCTACGGTAATAGATAAATATGTCTCCCACGAATATACCTAGGAGTTTTGTTCCGTCTTTTTATAAATCAAGGTGAACAGGAACCAATTGATAACCCGGACTTCTATTCCAAATTTTAAGCTTAGGTTCGCGTTTGGTTTTGTTTTCCTAAGGCGGGCAAGAAGAGAACGGTGATGAAATCCGAACCCTTATCTTGTATGGCCAGTCCTTGCCCTTTACTAGGAATTTAAAGCCGGATTCAGTTCCTCGACATATATTCACACGAAATCATCCAGTAAACCCGCTGGCAGGGGATTCGCGGGTGTTTAGAATTCTTACCTCCCGTTCCAGACGGGGGATGAACCGTTGAAGTCGACTCGGGCCACGACTCCTATGTCATGTACGAACTCGAGGGGCCGAGACGATATCGTAATCGTCGTCCTTCCCTGTGCAGTTTGTATTTAAATAACCCTTCCTTAGGGTTTAAAAAAAATGTCCAATGTCCAAGTCCAAAGATAAATAAAAAAAAAAAAAATGTCCAAAAATAAAAGATTACAAAAATAATTACCTAATTGCAGTTTCTAAAAAAATAAAATAATATACAAAATCTTCTACTCCTTTTTGATTCCTCTTTTTTTTTTTTTTCTTTGGCTTCGCTTTTGTTTTCACCGATTTCTCTCTTTTTCTTTAGCTCAGTTCCAAATCTGAAAACAAACAAGAAATACCAAAAGGCGTAAAAAAGAACAAAAATAATAATAAAAAAAAAAAAAAAAAACCTAAAAACAAATCTATACACAAGTCCCCAGCAGCGGCGCCAAAAATTGATGGTTATTTTCAATGATGTTGTAGAAAGTGGTAGTAAGGTTGTCGTTCACTCGGACTTGATGGGATTGATTTTAAGTTTTAATAAAAGAAAATAAGAGAAAAATATATACAAATATTGTCACAGGATGAAGAGATGACCGGGACTCGGGAATTCCACCGGACTTCAATTTTATGCGGTTCAAAATCAATTCTAAACGATAATAGCTCATAAGATAAAGTTTCATTGACTCTAATTCATTGCCTAATGTAGATTTCGAAAGTAATGGATGTAAATCTAAAGCATGGGACATCAAAACATTTTTGCTAAGCATGACCCATCAATTGAAATCACAACCATTCAATGATAATCATAATTCAATTAAATAACAGTGCAAATAGTCATAAAAAGAATTAATAGAATTACCACATTCATGAAATTTAGCTTCCTCCGTCGTCCCGGTGATGGGGTTTAGCTCCTCCTGTTGGAAACACGCTCAAAGGAATTTTTCATTGCTCAAAAAGTGTTTACAAGAGGCGAAAATGGAATAAACATTGAAAATCGGGTGTTTGCAACGTTTATAGTTGTTGCAAACATTGTTACAAAGAACGATAAATATGAAATGCTGTTGTTACCGTATCTCTGCGACCCTCACGAAATTGTCGTTAACACTGTTCATAAACGACTGTCTTTTTTGGTCTAATGTTCTTCGTGTTCTTGGTAGCAGCAGCAATGGTGTTCTCTGGAACTCGATTTTCTTGACTCTGTGACGTTCCAAACTCTCCCAAATCTCTCCATACACGTGATATACACAATTAGACAGAGTCAAACAACAGCTCATCGCGTGAATATCTCCCATTTCTCTGTTTTCTTCTCACCGAGAATCTAGCCAATTTTGGCTGACGAAATCAACCATACCCTGCCTGTTAAGACTAGTCAAGCCTTCCCAATAATTACCAGCCGTTGAGTCTCCTTCAATCCCGTCCAAAAATCGATTCACAAACTCCACAGGTGAGAACTTCTTTTCCCGCCAAAACCAGAAATTTGAAAAGAGGAAGATGGGTGCGATGGATAAATGGGATGTATATAGCCGTGGGTGCCCCTTAGCAAAAGTGAGGGTCCGTATAGCAATTGTCCTACGGGGTCCAAAAAGCACTTTTCGAGCAACTTTTTTTTCGCATAAGTGTAATTCTCCAATAACACCTAAACAAACATAAAAACACAAAAATTAGTACAAAAATCGAGACTAACAATAGAGACACTGAGGACAAATCAGACACAAAAAATGTGTCTATCAGTAGCTTCAAAATTCCAAAGCGCTGCTTATAAGGGTACCAAAATGCGTGTAAGACAAAATATATATCGGCAAGAGATCAATACACCCCCAAGGAATTTGGTACTAGTAATCTTGCAATTCTATTTTAAAACATCGATATCTTTAACAGTGAAACGTTAGCGCATGGAACTTGAACTTTTTTCTTACACAGTTGGATAGTATAAACTAAATTAATTTCAGCCTCCAACTTTTTGAAAGCCACATCTTTTGCCAACAACAGCCCATTCCCCTCTGACCAAAAAGCAAAAACAAAAAAAGAAAGAAACCCACTCTTATTTGCCCAAACCTCGGCCACATTATTGTGATCCTTAAAATCATGTTTTGCATAATAACACCCATAAAAACTTCCCGATCTCGGCGGATAATCCCTCCAAATTCGAGCCAAACCCAAGTTATTTGAATCACAATCACAATTTAACTTTATAGAAAGTCTAGCTTTGAAAAAAAATTAGGGAACTGACACTTGCACAATTTATGTTATACCTTCTTTAGATGGTTGGTAGCACCAAGAAATTATCTAACCTCTTAGATTGCCTTGGAAATGATTCACGTAGCATGAAATGAAGATTTCTTAAAAATCAATTCATTACTTCCTCTCCGTATAGACCATAAATTAGTAGGAAGAACACTCTTCCATTCAATTCCACTTACCTTCCCATCAAACCTGCACAAATTTTTATGGGATACATTGAGCTGCTAGATTAGCCAAAAGTATTGCAGTTCAAAAAAAAGTGTTGTCTATTTGTTAATATTAGTTCTCTCTCCTAGCAGTTGCTCGCAGTTGAACTAGCAGCAATATAGTTGCGCTGAATGGTTCAACGCCATACAAATCACCTTTTCACTGAATGGTTCAGCTCTGAGTGATTTTTTTTCGATTTGGCTCAGACTTGAAGCGCTGAACCAAATAACGCTGGGCGATTTATTTTTGATCTGACGGCTGAGATTTAAAGTACTGAACCAAACAACGTTGGGCTGCTAGATTAGCACTCCCATAGAACTTAGAAGGTAGTCCTAGCTGACGTGGACTGCTAATACCATAGGACTTAGCCTTAAGACTGTAGGATACATTTACATAATGTCAGGTGAAATCCTATCCAAACTCCCAATTTCCTCCGTAAAAGCCAAACAGTATTACAACAAAATAGGAGTTTCACGATGCGTTAGCTGGGTTGAATTTTGGAATGAAAGACTTTGAAAATATATTTTGACCATATGCTTGAAAAATAAAAACAAAAGGTCAAAAAAGATTATGACAAATATATAGGGTAATTTAGTCTACCCGACATAGCTAGACACCCGTATCCTGATTGTTTAGAAAGCTAGGAAGGAAAGATAAATCTAGAGGAGCTACATAATGTTCCTGATGGTTTAGAAACTCTTTTTGACGGGCATATTATGCCTGTCACTCATTAATAAAATTTCCACTGTCATCTAAAAAAAGAGACATAGCTAGACACCCGTATCCTGCTCTATTGGAATGCCCACAGCCCCCAACCAGAGAATGCCCAATTTAGAGCAACTTTAGTCATGAGTTTCTATATTTCCAAATTCCCATCCCATGTACAGCTTTTTTAGCTTAGCAATTTCGTATGTGACGCAGTGAGAGACAAATTCTCATCTATCAAAGTAGTTAATATCAGCGGTTCACCAGAAACGTAATTAAAGAATCCGTCCAAGTCAAGCGTGCTTTATAAAAGCATTTGATATGGCAATTATAAATTGCTTTTTATTTCAAAAAAAAATAAAATAATTTGCTTCTGGTACACGTAGGGATGGCAATTTGCCCCACCCAAACCCATCCCCGTGGGGATCCGCCCCTATGGGTTAGGGTTTTACCCATATAAACGGGGAACGGGGCGGGTACGGGGAATCCCCGAAAGTAGTGATGTGGGGATGGGATTCAAGGTCCCCACCCCATACCCGCCCCATACCATAACCTATTATATCTAATCGAGAAACTTTTTTGGAAGATAACGAAGAAGATCATGATGAGATGATTAACATGGAGGAAGATGATTAATAATGAGGAACTAAGAAGTGAAATGAACCATAATACTTAATTGTGGATCAATTGTTTCCTTTATTTTTCAGTTTTAGTTGGTTAGTATAAACTTAAAATTTTAAAATGCACTGCTTAGGTTAGTATCATTGTTTGAGCCATTATAATTATTTTTAAATTATTATTATGTAAAAAATTTTAAATATTTATTGTAATGTTATGGTAACCCATGGGAAACCCATCCCCTACGAGATTTCCCTATAATATTTATTGTAATGTTATAGGGAACGGGTAGGGAATGGGTTTTGGTTTTTTGAACAGGATAGGGGATGGGATTCAAGGTTCCCGCCCCATTGCCATCCCTAGGTACACGTACACGAAGCAATTTAAGATACCGTCGGACTGTTAAACGGTTTTTATAATTACGTTCCAGAAACGTCCTTTAAAACTGCTTCTGATTTAGACGCTTTTTATGATAACGTTTTGTTTCAAACGTGGTTTATAAACCCGTTAAGGCAATAAGAGCAACTATAATGGACATTTGACCACTTTGAATTCCAACTAACTAATAAACCAGCTTTATTTAATTTCAAAAGATGCAATTTTTAATCCCCAAGGTTCAAAGATTTGTACAAGTAAGTATGTTAGAAGAACATGATCGTGAGTGGTTCTGAAGTTCTTCATTTTATTCTTAAGTGCTGCACTACAACTTCAGAATGAAGTGATAACCCCAAAAACCAAAGACAGTGGTACCATACTACCGAGAACCGAAACCCATTTAACAGTAGCAAGTATCGGGTTTGGGTAGGAGACTAGCTCCCAAAATATAGGACATAGTTTTTAAGCTGGCCTGACCAAGCCTTGCACAACCGGTAGGCAAAGTGGTACCATACTACCATCTCTTCAAAAGTGCTTTGTTTCCATAAACTCCCCAAACAAATTAAAAGGAAAATGCAAGTTGATAATTTTGCATTTTTTCCAATTTTAGAACGTTGAAAGACCATGGGAGTTGGTCTGACGCGGCAATTCCAGCTTGGGGTATATCTTTCAAACTAAGCAATTTAGTTAGGAGGTCATCTTACTGTGCAAATAATCCTTTTCAGGATCCCAATTAATGGCATGGATTCATGAACAAAAACTATCTGGTCTCCATGAATGCTGTCATATTGACTATGTTAGGATGGTTTACGATTCCACCGAGACGAATTGTCGAAAGCATTGACCGGTCACTGTTGCGGTAAACGCTGGATATTCTTCCCACATTTACTTGTCTAACTACAACTACAACTACTTGCGAAGATAACTTTTGTACATTACTCACCACAAGTAATTCGAGAATAGATGATGAGTCAATGCAAGACTATAATAATATATCTAATGTGATGATAATAGAAACAGCTTTCCAAATTATCAGAAAGTTCTTAAAACCTTTGTTCCGGCAAATGGATGCTAACTAACCTGTCCACTGCTCTTTAAGCAACCTTTGTATGTATGCCCAAATTCTCCTTCACCTAAAACTAATTCTGGTGCAAAATTATTTGTGGCAGCTGCAAGTTCTCGAAACTTAAACTTAGTGACAGCTGTGGTATGATCTTCACCTGCATTACTACTGGAGTTTCCGCCAAATCGAGATAATCTACGCAGACATTAACAAGAGAGAATTCAAGTTATGTCAACAAGAGCAACAATATGGAACTAGTTTCTACTTGCCCTGAATTTTTGTTTGCCTTGTGAAAACAAAGAGAGGGCTCCTTACCAGAAAAGGAGAGACAATGAAGCTGCACACCTGAGTGATAACAATCCAAAAAGGAAACCCTCCACCTAATGGCAGTTCACAACAAGATCCCAGATGTAATGCAAGTTTTGGTACACCTGGAAGAGGATATAAGTACCGTTTCACTGACATTGACTTGCATGATGGTTATTGGTAGTAAGGAGCACCTTTGAATCAAATTATGATCAAGTGGATGTGACAAAGATAATGTATCAAGTGGATGTGACAAAGATAATATCATGGGTAAGATATTCGAGGGAAAACAAAAAACCAATTGAGTAAGGCACCCCCTGAGCCATCTGAGGTAGTAGCATCCAAGTGTGGAGGCCATTGGGGGTAAGCCCCTAGGACAACATGGATGCTCAATCCAAGCGTGGAGGCCAGTGGGGGTAAACCCCATGGACGACATGGATGCTCAGAGAATGGCTCAGACCTAGGGCTAAAAGCCTTTACCAATTGGCGACAGTATGTCCGATAATCTTTCCTTATAAACTAGATTAACAGAGATGGAATTTCGGATGTGGGACTATTATTTTTGTTAATTATGCCTTCAAAAAGGAAACTAAACAAGGTTATCGGACGTGCTAAACTTGGTAACTAAGACCATTGCTATACGGGCCGTAGTTAAATCTGTATTAGGGCCAGGCCCTATAAAGGCAAGCAACAAATTTTAAATTGCAAAACAACATAATCAGCAAGGCTAAATTAATTAAACAATACCTAGATTTTGCTAATCTTTGATTTGATCCTCCTGAGAGAAATAATCAAAGAGCTTTACAGTTGACCAGCTTTACCAGTTCTACACACCAAAACCAACCCAGTGATTTTATGATGATTGTCTCTCAGCCAGGCCTTAACCGATCTGATTTTCAAAGATTCTGATTAATCAAATCAACGATTAGATGATGAACGGATACTACAAATCAAATCGGCAGTGAGTTGTACTGCTGAGTCGCCCAAGCTGGTTACAGAAAAGGATGATGATTAGGGTTTAACTGTTGGGATTTTCTCATGACCCTATAAATAAATAACCAATCGGAAGTAAGATTTCAGCCCACAAACCGGGGTGGGTCGAAAACCGGGATTTGCTGGCGACAGTTATAAATAAATAACTGTTGGGATTTTCTCCATCTTCAGACACACTACTCTTCAGATTCATCATCCTGTCATACTCGATTTGCATGATTTCTTATCCTCGCATCAAAACGTACAGGGCATGAGACTGGTCAAAAAGACAAAATTTTCGAGAGAAACCAAGTTTATAAAAGTTCATTGAATGGTCCAGCAATATAGATACGAGACTCTATGAACAAGAGAAGAAAACGAGGACCAAGAGGTGCAAGCACTGTCTAAATCTTGTTACAAAGTATGCGACAGCAAAAAAAAAAAACGAGGACCAAGAGGTGCAAGCACTGTCTAAATCTTGTTACAAAGTATGCGACAGCAAAAAAAAAAAAAATTTGCATAAGGTAGCCCTACCCAACATCAATTCCTGGGTCCGTCCCTGTTTTCTCCAGCAAAAAAATCCTGACATCGGATGGTTTATGACACGTTCTTTGTATTGGGATCGTCAATGGTGAAAGTGAGCCCTATATTATATGAGTCGGATTTTCGTCCGGACCAGGACTTGGTAAAGCTAGCATTTCCGGGTAATCAAAGAAAAGAACTTAACAGATTAAGCGCAACTAGCGCAACTATTTGGTCCCAAAACAAATTTTAAATCATGGGCAACTTTTTGGTCGCTAGATTCAGAGACGAGGCAGATAAAGTAATCAACGACGTACCAAAATTTTGAACATTTCCACGATGGAGCAAGGAAAAACTTAAGGGCAGGAGTGGAGTTTGCACCCCTTGTGAATCTAGTTAGGTATAGTTCAGCTGCAGAACCAAAACATAGTATGTCTGGTTCAAATTTTTTAGTTTACCGAGGCATGGCACTTCGGTTGCATATGGAGTCTCTCATAGGAACCTGTTTTCTTGTTCTGGTTCTCATAGGGTTGCCCCCCCCAAGATGTCTGTCCATAATACTATGGACCCTTTCGTGCGGTTATACCATAACTAGCTAGTTAAATTAGGAAACTTGCCGTAAAATGATCTAATCTTACGAGTCCAATTTTGTGCACACTCCTTTAAAGAGTGTGCACAAAACAAATCAATCCTATTGGTTGTTCAAACACAACCGTTAACTAGGTTTTTTATTTATTTTAAATTTATTTGAAATCTAAAATAGGTAAGGAATATATATCATACCTAATTATGGCGTTTTTAAAAAAGGAAATGGATAATGAACTTACGACTCCATTATTGAATCACCCGGTCCTCTTTGTGTTAGAATTATTTATTCCTCAACCATTTTCGCATGGACCATTTTATGTAATTTTTGCATCAATAATTTTGTACATATAAAAATTTATTTCTACTTTGAACTCCTAATTTAGCATTTTCCCTTATGGTTCAGGCTTTGCTATTGTGAAGATTATATGCATGACCAAATCAAATTAAGAGTATATAATGCAGTTAACTTACTATCTTTAATCCATAAATATTAGTGTTGTGAGCAAGTTATCATTCTCATATGAGGTGGATGTACTCTGAAGTATGTCAGGTCAGTGAATAATTACAGCGTCACAATTAAGCGTTGTGTATTCTTTAAACATTTGTTCCTTTGCAAGATTAATGTTAGTCTGAGTTAGCGCATAGCTGGCAGGTGTAAGTTTAGGTAGTTGTTGGTAACCGGGAAACAAATAAGTGATTCTTTACACAAGACATATATATATATATATATGTGTGTTATTGGGCTGACAAGATGACACAATAAGGTCATCAAATAGTAGATGTAAAAGCCCCTTATCCATAAATATTTGTAATGGCTAATTGTCCTTGATTAATTAGTGTTAACGTATTTAATTAGTTTAGTTAATTGTTAATTAAATCTTGGGATTAGATTAGATCAAATGATTATTTTAATAGGTAGATTTAAAAATCCAAGTTTATTTTATTCTTGGACTAGAATATAACCCGTCTTAAAAACGGCACGGCTCGATAATAAGTAATTACATATATTCGATCTTTATTTGTATACTTAAATCTGCAGTTATTAAAGAACATGACAATTGGTTCTAATATTCTTTTTAATTGTCATGTGTTTTAACCGAGTTTATTTTGATATTAAAACGATCAACCAAGTTTTATACTTTATATTGTTACGCGTTGAATGGAGTTAAGAAATTAACATAGTATGATATTACTCACCAAAACCCGCCACCACCACAAACGTATGATGAGGCAGAGAGATGGTTCTATTTGGGTGATCCAACGATCATGAACATTTTGTCATATATGATTTGATATCTCATCTCTGATATATATGGTACATGCCTCTATCAATCATGATAAAAACAACCAACCACATCTTTCACAATACAATGTTATATGTGTTGCAAAAACACAAACCTAATATGTCCACCACTACTTACCAGCACCCGTCGTCACTACCTCTGCCACCACTACCACCATCATGGGGGAGCCAGGATTTTGAGAAAGAGGGAGCAAAAATTCTTGGCAAGTTGCACACGGTTTCAAAATGGATTTTGTAGCCCACTTTATGATAAAAAAGACCAAAATTACTTACAATCTTGGTTCCGCCCCTGACCACCACTAATGTTTCTGCCTCCACCACTTTATAAGAACCGCCACTATTTCCACTACCGCCACAAATTTCAATTGATAGTATATTTATTTTTATCAAAATTATTTATTAATGAAAATAAATATTTATTAAATTAATTAACATGACTTTTACAATTAAAAACTTAATAACCATTTATTATGAAAAAATAGTGAAACACTAATCAATGCTTATACAACAGTAGTGTTTGGTGAGTCACCTAGCGGCTAGGATACATTGGATTTTCCAAACTACCTGATGTGATCTTCCCTCCTCTCCCAGTGTAGTTTTCTAGATTTGATCTAACGTTCATCTGCCTTCATGTGCCATGCGAACGCCATAAATACAACGTTCTTTTAGCAAGTCTGTATTTCCTCCTTTTCCTTCCACTATTCCAATGTATAACGGGTAAGGAACCCTAACAGGCGACTGTTGAATTAATAGATCATTTATTATAGCAATTAGTGAAACACTAATTCATAAAGAACTTAATAGATAATTTATTCTACCGTAGATTTATCTCCTCCTAGATAAATAAATCTCGGCCGCTATTTATCTAGCCTAACTTATCCAAACTTTGTTTTGTATTTAAGATAAAGAGTATTACATTGATTAGTTGGAATCCTAGCAAGCTTAGCTCCAACAACATACTACTACATTAATTGAATAGGTTACTGTGCTAGCCTACCAGCGAGCCTCATGGGTAACCTGGCCAGGGGGGGGATTGTGTTACAAGGGGGCAAACTAACTCTACCTTCCATGTTAATTTCTGCAATATTACGCCATTGTGGGATCGAACCTGGGACCTCCTGGAATGCATGAAACTTCTGTGGAACGGGGATAAATTTTTATTTTTTCAATTCATGGCTTGGAACTAATAAAACCCATACTATCTTAAATCTCTAAAGGTCCAGTCGACACTAAGGTCGAAAACATAATCTCCCTTATAAAGCATAGCATGGACAACTTAACCTAGATAAAGAGCGGTCGGGATGCATTCTTGGGAAAGCTAAATCCATGGTTGTGGTTTGCTCTAATTATGATTAATCATTATGAGTGTTTTATTAATTAGTGTCTCATTAATCTCTCATAATGAATAATTTATTAAATTTTGATCATTAAATGTCCTCTTAATTAATTTAATAAACTTTTATTTTTACATTAAAAAATAATTCAATAAAAATTATATCAATAGAAATTAGTGGTTAGTAGTGGAAGAAGTAGTGGCTGGTAGAAGTGATGGTGGTGGAGACGATAATATCAGTAGCGGTGGAAAAATAATGTCGATGGGTGGTTTTATGGTGGTGATGTTGGTGAATAGTCGCGGACATTATTAGTCATGTATATTTACAACACATGCAACATTGTATCGTGAAAGATGTAGTTGGTCATTACGATTGAAAAAAACATATATCATATTTGACGATGAGACCATACCATTTAGAAAAAAAGATGATCATAACCGCCAAATCAACTAAATGGTACCCTGCTACCTTTAGTAGTCGGATGTATAAATCATGGTTCTAACCGTTAAAATAAAATTGATTGGAATACAACAGAGTATATAACAATAAAAAATATAATAGAATAAATTAATTAACGACCTAAGTTTGTTCAACCAAAACTTTACTCATGATGTTTGTGATTCAAAATTAGAAGTACGACAAACGGCCCACGGGAGGTAGGTGCATGGCGGTTGTGGTGGAGAATAAATGGTATTGGATGGCTTTGTGGTGGCGGCGACTGTTGGTGAGTAACAATATGCTATGTTAATTTTGTGTCGCTACAAAATGGGTAAATTTATAAATTAAAAGTTGTGATTAATCGTGTTATTAGTAACATAAACTCGGTTAAAATACATGAAAGATTAAGAAAAAAAAATAAACCACAAAATGTCACGTTACATAATTACTACAAACAAACGGGCAAAAGTCAAAATCAACACACAAAAATTACTTATTTATCGAGATGTGTCATTATGGTAAGGGTTGTACCCTAGCTATGTATATTTTTTTTCCTATTTCTTTGTACTGTATTATAAAATGAAGCTTCGCTAAGTTAGATAAGATAAAGACCAGTCCTGATTTTTCCTCTCTATTGGTAAATTCACGGTTTCGGTCGATCCCAAGAATAAACGCTTTAATTGAGAAAAATTCATTACATATTCTCTTATTCCCATCTCAAAAGTCTAAATCATAATAGAAAAAATTTGATCAACTGAAAATAACAAACCTACCTTCCCATAAAACTGAACAATTGATTCTCTCGCTCACATTCGGTAGGATGAGTGGGTATGAAAACTCTAATTACTTAATTTGGAGCAAACGAAAATCAGAAATAAAGTTGGGAAGGGAGATAGATTGCGGAGAGGAAAAACTCAAATCGAAGAGTATAGTTCCGCTCAATCTTCTTTCAATTTTCTCTCAATCTTCGACCACCAAAACGTACATCTGTGACCAGTTAAACTACTACGAGCTAACAATATTTGAGAAAATCCTTTTTTTTTTACATTTTTTTTTTCCAGATTTTGGGTTTCTATCATTTTCTAAAATATCATTTGTTGTATATTTAGCTGAAGTATACATTTCCAAAGATAACCTTATTGATTACAATAACCTTATGGTTTGAATTTAGGGTGCCTGTATTTTGTGATTAGCCAGATTATGAAAATTTGGCTATCACGGGTCTTCGGGGTTTCAATCTATTCACAACTTTTTGGTTTAGGAGGGTGAGATTTTCTCAATAACCTATTTTTCGTTTCTATTTGTTTAGAGTTAGTGGAAATAAAATTTGATTTTATCTTAATAGATAAACTCCGAAAGAAACTTACAAGATTATTCAGATTACATGTTATAATTTAGCAATGGATTGATATTTACAAAATGATCTTACATATATACAAAATCCCATGTTCACCGGGCTTCTGTTTCAAAGTCCAGAATAATTTGACTAGAAGTTATTTTCAATAAATAATCTAACATGATTATACATAATATATATAACACCCGTGCCATAAATCTATGGCTGTAGAATGATCAGTTTAATTAACTTTCAGTAATAATGCTTTATTAATTAATATTTTATAATAAATATTTCTTTAATTAATCAAATAAATATATTTTCATCAATACATAATAAATTTATTTTATATTAAATCAGTAGGTATTAACGGTGGTTGTGATGGTGGGCATGGGTGGTGGATCGGCGGTAGGGATGTGATGGTGGGCGGGGGTGGTGGATCGGCGATGAGGATAATGGTAGTGGGTGTTGGTGCGAATGGTGGAGTGATGACGTTAATGGTGGTGCTGGTGGAAGAAGTAGTGGGATGAGAAAGGTGTCTTAAGGTAGATAAATAATTTAATTCCCTTGGTTAATTTTTTTTATTCGATATATTAGTTTTTTTTTAAATTAAAATAAATTTTTATGGCCAGATTTTTGTAGGGAGAAGATAAATCAATAGCTGTGGTTATAAGATTTGTCGGGTCGGGGCAGGAAAGAAGATGAAACCTATAAAAAAATTGACCATGTACAAGGCTACACGCAAATCAATTGTAATTGATTTAGTTTCTCATATCTCTTTATATTCCCATTTTTTGTCATGATTTCTGTTTCTACCATTTCTCCTCGACTTCATGTGATGATGCATGCTTGAGAAGTAGTTCATCGTAATAGGTAAAAAGAGAAGATAAGTATATAAGAAACAAAATGGATCAAGAATTACAAATTATTAAACTTTAGGAAAATGAATAGACACAACTTTATGTAAATTTCGAATAATTTATATCACCAAAGGGAGAAAAGTAATTCCTGAAGCTAGCATATTTTGTAAGATTAATCTGATTGATCAAATAATTTTTTGTTTTCAGTTTTGTTACAAATTTTGTGAACGATCTTTGATGATTTATTTCTTTTCGAAGTAGAGATACTATTTTGTTTTGAAGAAGTGAATGAAGCACTGTTCCTATCCATAGGCCCATAGAATTTTGAGGAGTTGGTTAACGATTCACTATGTTTGTCCTATAGGATTGTATGACTTACAAACAAAATATTTAAAGATTTAAGGATAAGGACATGCATATTAACAACACCTCAAAAACATTTAGACTTGGATCGACTGGATCAATTTTTTGCAAACAATTATGATATGTACGAACGATGGATATATTTGAAATAATATCCTTTCCCGTGCCGTAACGGCACGGGTTAAGCCCTAGTAAAAGAATAAATTTCAATTTTTTTAGTAAAGTTTAGATGTCATCTACGACCAGTAATCAAGGTATCGAGCTAGCCGTAAGTTAACCTATGAGTAGAAAATACTACTATTGGTTGGCAATCTGATTTGCAGTACACAGTTTATGTCTAGGAAAATAAGTATACAACTAGAATTTTATTTTTCAGATTAACATACGGCCGGGATTCTTCGTTTCCCAGTTGTAATAAGTTGATAATATCTAGCTTACTGATGATTCCCAACCGTAATTCATTGTTTATGCTAAAGGTTCATCCATTCGTAGCCGTAGGTAGTTTATGAACTGAAAACTGAATTTTAGTTTCATAAAATCTAACATATTTAAGCAATCAAAGGCAAGAAAAAAACAGAAGGATTTTTCGAATCTTACCTAACATAAGGGATTAACTGATATTTGAACTTCATGATTGATCAATTCTTCATTTTATTTTGGGTTTCATCATCATCATTACTGATGAAGAAGAGAAGAAGAAGAATAAGTTTTAGATATTGTTTTTGTTTGGATTTAGTTATGGAGAAAGGGTAATTTTGACATTTATATGAGATAACCTCCCGCTATATCCTATTTTTGGACATTTGAACCCTGCTCAACTCTCAAAATCAAGAATTGCAGCCCCAATTATAGATTTCTTCCTAATAACCTACAGCCGTTACATGTAGGTTGTTCGTTGTTAGTCGAGTCATGTGGCTTAATGGCTGGTACCCAAATAATGTAATCTGGACTAAAAATCCAGGACTTATGATTAAAGAGAGAGAAGTATTTTGTCCATTTTTATGTTATACGCTGCGAGAAAATGAGGGGGGGGGTATGTAACCTTTTAGAAGCAAAATTTTGACCATTTTAATGGCTGGTCTTGGATAACCGAAAATAGGGAAAGTTGTTGTCGTCTCTTAGTGACCGACAAGATGATGAACTTTATGGAGAAAAAGGAGAGCATGATTCTTGTTAATTCAAAATATAACCTCTATATAAGTATAGCCTTCTGATCAGGTAAAAATATTCTTATAGAGAAATAGGCCAAGTTGGGATCCGAAGATTTTATTAATTTTTGGAGTCTATTATTATATAAAGGTTCTAGTGTATCATCTTTGATTGGTTGGAATCTTGTATTTACTTTTGTTGTCCTGTTGCTTTGATTTTGATTTTGTTTTTCATATAGTATGTCTGACTTAAAAAAAAAATATTCTTAAAAATCGATTTCAAAAACTATAACCTAAATGTCATGAAATCCATTATCAATATGAGAGTCGGTTTTGCAATATCTAAATTTTTGGTTTATATTGTTTTTCTATAGGGTTTTAACTTTTTTTATAATCAAACTTGTATGACTTCAACAGATAGTTTAACAAAATTTAAAAACCATATGAATGTACGATTAATGTTATCTTCTTATTATCAAACCTGGGTTTGGAATGTGCTCAACGATTGAGTGAGAAAGAAAGCGACTCCATGGAAGATTTGTTCCATATAAACAATATTTTCAGAGGTACGAAAAGACTTTTCAAGAATTTTAAGGAATCAAGTTAAAAACATATTTTAGACTAAGCATTTTTGTAAATGGACATACAATTTTATGTTAACTATTACATTAAAAGAAGAACACGCAATTGGGGATAAAAAAAATAATTGGGGGATATAGTTAAAGGACAACAACTAGATCCAAATATAAAATCAGGGTCACCCCTTATCTAAGTATTTTACTTAATACCTAATCTACCCCTCACTAATCAGGAATAGTGATTAATAATAATTAGTAAAATCATAAGATTTTTGATAAATGATTAGTGTGTGTTTTTATTTGATTTTGGGTGAGTGAGGTGAGAGTAGAAGGAGAGAAAGAAAATTTGAGAGGGAAATTATTTAGGTGAAAATGGAGGATGATTGTGAAGAGAGAATTGCTGCTGCTGAATCTTTAACTCAACTACAACAATCTTGAATCTTCAGCTAATGACAACAACTCACAATTGCAACTCTTTATTGAGCCAACACCCTTGAATGATGATTTTTACGAGCATAGAGAGTTTTTTGAAGAACCTACTGTTGATGGTGGTTTTTAGACAAGGGGTAAAATCGTAAAACCCCATAACCTAGTGTGACCCGCAACACATTAACTAAGAGCATTTAACTCAGGTGTAAATAATTAATAGGGGTATTTTTTCAAAATACCAGATTAGGGTTTTCAACACAGAACCCTAATTCCAAACCAAGCCGCACCCTGCGCACCATGGCATCAATGCCAAAGTTCCAAGCCGCTATGCCTTTGTCCCACGCCAAATATAGCGCCCTAGGCTTGCAAGACTTGCAACTAGGTCAACATGGCCGCACGTGCCATTGGCACATGCCAACACGTGTCGCAAGCCATATTTCTAAGCCGCTATGCCTTTGGCCCACGCCAAATATAGCGCCCTAGGCTTGCAAGACTTGCAACTAGGTCAACATGGCCGCACGTGCCATTGGCACATGCCAACACGTGTCGCAAGCCATATTTCCAAGCCGCTATGCCTTTGGCCCACGCCAAATATAGCTCCCTAGGCTTGCAAGACTTGCAACTAGGTCAACATGGCCGCACGTGCCATTGGCACATGCCAACACGTGTCGCAAGCCATACTTCCAAGCCGCTATGCCTTTGGCCCACGCCAAATATAGCGCCCTAGGCTTGCAAGACTTGCAACTAGGTCAACATGGCCGCACGTGCCATTGGCACATGCCAACACGTGTCGCAACCCATATTTCCAAGCCGCTATGCCTTTGGCCCACGCCAAATATAGCGCCCTAGGCTTGCAAGACTTGCAAGACTTGCAACTAGGTCAACATGGCCGCACGTGCCATTGGCACATGCCAACACGTGTCGCAAGCCATACTTCCAAGCCGCTATGCCTTTGGCCCACGCCAAATATAGCGCCCTAGGCTTGCAAGACTTGCAACTAGGTCAACATGGCCGCACGTGCCATTGGCACATGCCAACACGTGCCGCAAGCCATATTTCCAAGCCGCTATGCCTTTGGCCCACGCCAAATATAGCGCCCTAGGCTTGCAAGACTTGCAACTAGGTCAACATGGCCGCACGTGCCATTGGCACATGCCAACGCGTGTCGCAAGCCATATTTCCAAGCCGTTATGCCTTTGGCCCACGCCAAATATAGCGCCCTAGGCTTGCAAGACTTGCAACTAGGTCAACATGGCCGCACGTGCCAACACGTGTCGCAAGCCATATTTACAAGCCGCTATGCCTTTGGCCCACGCCAAATATAGCGCCCTAGGCTTGCAAGACTTGCAACTAGGTCAACATGGCCGCACGTGCCATTGGCACATGCCAACACGTGTCGCAAGCCATACTTCCAAGCCGCTATGCCTTTGGCCCACGCCAAATATAGCGCCCTAGGCTCGCAAGACTTGCAACTAGGTCAACATGGCCGCACGTTCCATTGGCACATGCCAACACGTGTCGCAAGCCATATTTCCAAGCCGCTATGCCTTTGGCCCACGCCAAATATAGCGCCCTAGGATTGCAAGACTTGCAACTATGTCAACATGGCCGCACATGCCATTGGCACATGCCAAACACACACGCTGGTAGCCTAACTTGCAAACCGTGCACCCTACCACCAAGGCATTCCGCACATGCCATTGGCACATGCCAAACACACACGCTGGTAGCCTAACTTGCAAACCGTGCACCCTACCACCAAGGCATTCCGCACATGCCATTGGCACATGCCGAACACACACGCTGGTAGCCTAACTTGCAAACCGTGCAACCTACCACCAAGGCATTCCGCACATGCCATTGGCATATGCCAAACCCACACGCTGGTAACCTAACTTGCAAACCGTGCAACCTACCACCAAGGTATTCCGCACATGCCATTGGCACATGCCACATGCGCCACTAGCAGCGCGCCACTTGCACTCAAGATGCAACCAACACTCGAGACATCAACACAACCGGGGATGCTTCTTTAGGGTTTTGGTTTGGCGGTCACAGCATGCAGCGTACACTACGCTCACATTAAGAAAGCGTGAAAAGGAATAAAGCGGTCAAATAAAAGAGGAAATAATGGTGAAAAACGTTTTCACCCATTAAACCATGCGGTTACCACCTCCTCCAATTATTTCACCCTTTACTTGTCTTCCTTCATGAGGCCGAGTGCGTTTCAATCTCGACTTGTATAAATAGGTCTTACCTATTTCCACCAGACAACAAGTCTCGGTCAGGAGAAAAATACTACACTCTCAGAAAGGCAACTTTGCAAGCTCTCCCAAAAGCTTTCATCTCTTGCAAGCTTCCTAAGCTTTCACTTTCTAATACAAGTCGAGATACTACTCTCCTCAACACCTTTCTTTGCTTCCCTCCCTAAATCAACCCTTCTCCTCCACTTTGTGACCGAAGCAAGTCCGGAACGGCCATTTCTTGGTTTAGGCCGGACTTGTGCAGTTGATCTCTCGAATCTATAAAGTGCTCACGTGCAACACATTTGTTTAGGGTTTGAACCAGTTTCTCACTCACCTACCGAATTTACCGAAATCGGCGAAACGATTTTTACCCATAAACAATTGGCGACCACAAATGAGGATTGATCTATCGGCTACAATACCAACTCCAACTCCCGATTTCATTTTCCGAACATCAAATCCCAACATGGTGGAACTCGGATCGGGAGCGAGCTGCCGAGAACATCGGCGCGAACGCATCCCCGATGTTGGCGTCTTTCCCCATAACGTTGTTACTTCACCACCGGTGACAACAAGAACATCGAATGCACTCCCTTAAGTGTAACACCGCCTATCACCGGGGCCGAGCCGCTGCCTCCTCTAGCGTCTCTCGCACAACCCTCTAATCACGGCAACGAGAATATCTCTTCGGTGTCACGCCCCCGGTCACGAGCTAGGGCGCCACCGCGACCCCGAATGCTTCTTCCAGCATGGCGCCTCCGACAACTAAGGCTCCAATTACCCCGCCGACGGGATGAGAGACCGGAGGGACCAGAGGAAGTCGCCCTTACATCACCATCGCCGATTTGATGGAACGACAGGAGACGCTCGCCAGATCCCAGACAGACATGGTTTCAACACAAAAGGAGGTGCTCACTTTTCTCAAAACCCTGACAGAGCGACTACCCCGACGTCGGCACCTCGGCAGGGCACGCCTCCACGGATGAAGAAACTCGCACTAGAGTCCCTTTGGAGAGAAATCAACCACCAAACTTCGTCACGAGAGAAGATTTGGAACAACTCCTACGCGACCGAATCAAGCATGATGAGTTCGATGTACATCATCACCAACCCCCTTACCCATCCGAAATACGAGAATCCCTCTCCCAAGGGGGTACTCTTCCCCTCAATTCACCCCGTACGATGGTACGGGAATGCACGCGAACATGTTTCTCGTTTCACGGAATCCTTGGGTGAACATGAATATAATCACGTTCTTCGTTTAAGGGAATTTTCAAAATCACTTACCGAAGGGCGTATACATGGTACAACAACATCCCACCGAACAACATTCCCAACCTGGAGTAGCATGGTCACCGCGTTTTACAGGAAGTATTTCTTCGTGTCTGAACAAGTTACCTTTTCAGACCTCGGGAGAATGTACCAGTGGGATAACGAACATCCGAATGATTTCGTCAAAAGGTTCAGGGTTCAATCACTCGACTGTCACGACCTAAACGTGACCGAGCAACAATTGGTAAATGCATGCATCAACGATATGGTCCCAATCTACCGCGCCCTGCTAGAGAACTTGCGTTTCCAAACATTCTCTGAAATCCATGAGGCCGCCAGACGATCTGCAACAACAGCACCGAGATATTCTTTGGAAAGGACTAGGCCAACTCGAACTGAAGACGCACGTGAAACTCGCGGGAGTAGGCGCCTCATCAGCAAACAATTTAATGCCGGCTCATCCTCCGTGAACATAGTGAACGAAAGAGGAAAAAGGAAGGCCGCAACTACGAGCCACCAGCCGAAACGTGAAGCGCCGGCGCAACGGGAGCCCTCGCAACGGAAAATCGCCACTAAAACTCCTGTGCAGCATCGTGAGGCCGAAGGAAATATCCTTGATTTCCCATTCCCCATTGAGGAGGTGATTGACCTCCTAGAAGCCTGGGTTCAAGATGATGTCATCAGATTGCCACCGCTCGAACGTCCACCAACCGAGGCCGAGATGGCAAACCCAAATACTTCCATTACCACAGGTTCGTTCACCACCCGACTAGCGATTGCAACAGACTGAAGCATATTTTCAAAGAAAGGATAGAAGCAGGAGAACTCCAACTAGGAGACGAAAGAGTGCATCGAGACCCACTCCCAATAAGAAACTGCGGTTCCTCTGGGGACTCCGTGCACGAGACTGTACAATCCATGATGCGACATGTATGCGAAATTCTCTATCTTTCCAAGGTTCAGCGCCAAGATATTTTCGCAGCTCTCAATCGTGTTGTATCCAGCAAACGACTTTTCTCCCCTCGGAATCCACGCCAAGGGCTCAAGCTTCCCAAACAAGTGAAGCGGAGAACGGGGACTGCTGACCACGTCCCGTTTAAGAGGTAATGAATTCGACGACACGCTCATCAACACGACCTCTGACCACAACATCATCACTTTCAAGACGCTAAAGGCAGCCGGATTTACAAAACAAGACGCTACCTATTTCCCGTCTGTGATTAAGAGCTTGAGAGGAGAGGATTTGAACGCGCATGGCTACATCAACCTAGAGATCGAGATGGGAGACGCTATAACGCACAGCAAGTTCCACATTGTCAAAGAACTAGATCATGACATGATTTTGGGACGCTTATGGGTGCTCGACAACAAAGCAAAACTGGACGTACACCCTCTGCCGACATCCCTGCCCGAAGGGATTCCCAACAAATCGTCCCACGGGTTATCACATCAACGAGCTATTAAAGGAACCCAAGCGTCCGAAGAGGACCCGTTGGCACTAGCCCATGATTTTCAAATGCAAGTAAGTCTGACCGAGCAACCTTTTCTGCAACCGGCCTTTTCTTCCCCCATTCTGTCATGGGGACTCGGCGCAACAACCGGCACGAACGCTGTCAAAAAATGTGAATGGGGAGCTGGACCATTCGAACACTTTGCAAGAAGCTTGGAAGCCTCTAGCGAAACCAACGAAGCCAAGGCTTAAATGGTTACACGACGTCTGAACCCGTTTTCAATCGGAGATGTAGTGGTTAAGGAAAACTCGTTTCAAGTTGGGAGGATGACAGTAAAGATGGATTTGCCCGAGGAAGGTGAAGGCGAGCTGTACCTGGTTGCGGATACCCTTTTGGGAGGATATTGCAAGCTCATCAATACCGACACACCTGAAGGCGTGATAGTTCACTCGCGATGGCTCAAGGAATCCAATCCCTAAAATGTTGTATTTCCCAATCACTCCCCTTTTCAGTACTTCCTTTGAATCATTCCTCTTAATAGTTGTACTTCCCCAGGATGAATACACCGTTTGTATTTTTCCCTGGAGATCTCCCCTTTTGTCAAAAAAAATAAAAATAAATATATCTCTTCCCGAGCGAATCCTTCAGATATCGAAGAAATACATCAGAAAAACCCAGAAAACCATTGCAGAGCCATCATACCACAACCCCTTTCAAAAATATATATATATGAAGCAAAAGGTTTACTTATTAATAAGAAGGGAAAGATGTGTTTACAAAAAAAAAAAAAAAAAAAAAAAGGGAAAAACATCGGGAACTAAGCGAACTAACGAGAAAAACAAAAGGAGGAACTAGCCCTCGAAGGATGGAGCGCAAGTCCCTTCGGGCAAAGCTATCTTCAAGCATTTCCCCAAGAATCCTTCGGGCAACAAAGGTTCCATTCAGCGGTTTTAGCAAATGCAACCTCAATATCCCATCCCAAGGCGACCACGCAGCAATAGCAGTGTCCTCCCGACAACTATTCCAGCATACGCCACCATGACCCCTCCGGTATCATCAATAACACCTTTGACATCAACTTCAAAGGCTGTCTCGCTTCTATCATATACTTCTTCGAAAGTTTTCTCATCGACACTTCGAATGAAGTTTTTTGATTCATTCACATCAAAATCAAGAATCATTGCGTTCTCCTCCGCGTCCACTGAACCCAAGAGAGTCCGAACATGCACCTGTTCTTCGTGAGGATAGATGGAAGGGAGGTCCTTAATAATTTCGTTAGCTTCATGGAACAAATATTCAACCCCAACCAATACCTCCTCAAGAGAAGAAGATCGATCTCCACCGATTCTGAAGTCCTTTTCCAAAAGGTTAAAGGCACGGCCGTCTCTGGAAGATCCCATCATACACCGCAAGAAATGGAAAGATGATCAAATTCCATCCCTGTCTATACGCATATAAAAAGAGGATGGCGTGAACAAAAAAAGAAGAAGAAACGCACCAAAGAAAGCAAAGGAAAAGGGGAATCAACGGGAAGAACCCCTTCTCAAACAAGGGAGACGATACATTCGCGTTGGATATGAATACGGAACCTTAAAAAAGGAAAGGGAGCAATGAAAGACATAATGCTTCCAGATTTTTGGCATGGATGATGCCCTAATGGAAGCCGCACGTGAAGGAAAGCAAAATAAGGAAACTTTGCTGTCTGAAGAAACGTCTGCTCCCTATTTATTTACATAAGTCACGCCTGCAAGCACGACTTCCAAGTTGCACCGGCCCCACCAATTGCGCCGACCTCCCAATGGCCACCCAAGTCACGCCTGCAAGCACGCAAGACTTCTACACATTGCGCCGGTCCCACCAGCTAGCCCACTCAGTTTCCCAACTCACGCCAACTTCCCAACGTCGCCTAAGCTGCATCGGGCCTACCAATTGTGCCAGCCTCCTGATTTGTGCAAAACTACCAGAGGCAAGGATCCCAAATCCTATTTATAAAAGGTCAGACAAGCCTCCTTCAATTTTCTTTACGGTTTGCTGTTAATAGTTTGTCACCATCTTATGCTTACCTCGCAACAAAGCCCCTGTTCCGAGCTAAGTAGGGGACTTAATGTTGATGGTGGTTTTTAGACAAGGGGTAAAATCGTAAAACCCCATAACCTAGTGTGACCCGCAACACATTAACTAGGAGCATTTAACTCAGGTGTAAATAATTAATAGGGGTATTTTTTCAAAATACCAGATTAGGGTTTTCAACACAGAACCCTAATTCCAAACCAAGCCGCACCCTGCGCACCATGGCATCAATGCCAAATTTCCAAGCCGCTATGCCTTTGGCCCACGCCAAATATAGCACCCTAGGCTTGCAAGACTTGCAACTAGGTCAACATGGTCGCACGTGCCATTGGCACATGCCAACACGTGTCGCAAGCAATATTTCCAAGCCGCTATGCCTTTGGCCCACGCCAAATATAGCGCCCTAGGCTTGCAAGACTAGCAACTAGGTCAACATGGCCGCACGTGCCATTGGCACATGCCAACACGTGTCGCAAGCCATATTTCCAAGCCGCTATGCCTTTGGCCCACGCCAAATATAGCGCCCTAGGCTTGCAAGACTTGCAACTAGGTCAACATGGCCGCACGTGCCATTAGCACATGCCAACACGTGTCGCAAGCCATACTTACAAGCCGCTATGCCTTTGGCCCACGCCAAATATAGCGCCCTAGGCTTGCAAGACTTGCAACTAGGTCAACATGGCCGCACGTGCCATTCGCACATGCCAACACGTGTCGCAAGCCATATTTCCAAGCCGCTATGCCTTTGGCCCACGCCAAATTATAGCGCCCTAGGCTTGCAAGACTTGCAACTAGGTCAACATGGCCGCACGTGCCATTGGCACATGCCAACACGTGTCGCAAGCCATACTTCCAAGCCGCTATGCCTTTGGCCCACGCCAAATATAGCGCCCTAGGCTTGCAAGACTTGTAACTAGGTCAACATGGCCGCACGTGCCATTGGCACATGCCAACACGTGTCGCAAGCCATATTTCCAAGCCGCTATGCCTTTGGCCCACGCCAAATTATAGCGCCCTAGGCTTGCAAGACTTGCAACTAGGTCAACATGGCCGCACGTGACATTGGCACATGCCAACACGTGTCGCAAGCCATACTTCCAAGCCGCTATGCCTTTCTCCCACGCCAAATATAGCACCCTAGGCTTGCAAGACTTGCAACTAGGTCAACATGGCCGCACGTGCCATTGGCACATGCCAGCACGTGTCGCAAGCCATATTTCCAAGCCGCTATGCCTTTGGCCCACGCCAAATATAGCGCCCTAGGCTTGCAAGACTTGCAACTAGGTCAACATGGCCGCACGTGCCATTGGCACATGCCAACACGTGTCGCAAGCCATATTTACAAGCCGCTATGCCTTTGGCCCACGCCAAATATAGCGCCCTAGGCTTGCAAGACTTGCAACTAGGTCAACTTGGTTGCACGTGCCATTGGCACATGCCAACACGTGTCGCAAGCCATACTTCCAAGCCGCTATGCCTTTGGCCCACGCCAAATATAGCGCCCTAGGCTTGCAAGACTTGCAACTAGGTCAACATGGCCGCACGTGCCATTGGCACATGCCAACACGTGTCGTAAGCCATATTTCCAAGCCGTTATGCCTTTGGCCCACGCCAAATATAGTGCCCTAGGCTTGCAAGACTTGCAACTAGGTCAACATGGCCGCACATGCCATTGGCACATGCCAAACACACACGCTGGTAGCCTAACTTGCAAACCGTGCACCCTACCACCAAGGCATTCCGCACATGCCATTGGCACATGCCAAACACACACGCTGGTAGCCTAACTTGCAAACCGTGCACCCTACCACCAAGGCATTCCGCACATGCCATTGGCACATGCCAAACACACACGCTGGTAGCCTAACTTGCAAACCGTACAACCTACCACCAAGGCATTCCGCACATGCCATTGGCATATGCCAAACCCACACGCCGGTAACCTAACTTGCAAACCGTGCAACCTACCACCAAGGCATTCCGCACATGCCATTGGCACATGCCACACGCGCCACTAGCGGCGCCGGTTGCACTCAAGATGCAACCAACACTCGAGACATCAACACAAACCGGGGGATGCTTCTTTAGGGTTTTGGTTTGGCGGTCACAAGATGTAGCGTACACTACGCTCACATTAAGAAAGCGTGAAAAGGAATAAAGCGGTCAAATAAAAGAGGAAATAATGGTGAAAACGTTTTCACCCATTAAACCATGCGGTTACCACCTCCTCCCATTATTTCACCCTTTACTCTCTTCCTTCATGAGGCCAGTGGTACGTTTCAATCTCGACTTGTATAAATAGGTCTTACCTATTTCCACCCCGGACAACAAGTCTCGGTCGGAGAAAAATACTACACTCTCGTAAAGGCAACTTTGCAAGCTCTCCCAAAAAGCTTTCATCTCTTGCAAGCTTCCTAAGCTTTCACTTTCGATACAAGTCGAGATACTACTCTCCTCAACACCTTTCTTTGCTTCCCTCCCCAAATCAACCCTTCTCCTCCACTTTGTGACCGAAGCAAGTCTGGAACGGCCATTTCTTGGTTTAGGCCGGACTTGTAAAGATTGATCTCTCGAATCTATAAAGTGCTCACGTGCAGCACATTTGTTTAGGGTTTGAACCAGTTTCTCACTCACCTACCGAATTTACCGAAATCGGCAGAAACGATTTTTACCCATAAACACCTACATAAGAAAGTAAACTTACACAACATGCCCAATACACAGGCAAAGCTGCTAGGAGGTTGAAAAATCGATTTTTTTCTTTAAACCCGCCATTTTTCAACTGAAAAAACCTCGGTACCGGCATGGTAGTGGTATGCACACCGTGCCGGAAATCGAAATACCGGCATAGTATTCATACTACGTCCATGCCGGCAGCACGATATCCCCCATTTTGAATTACAATCCGGTATAGTATTCAAACAAAACACTATGCCGGTACAAAAATTACTTTTTACCTACCAAGGAATATTCTACGTAATATGCTACCGTCATGGTTTGTTTCGGAGGTTACAATGTCGGTACTGCATGAAAAGTATACAGGAAGCAGTGTCTTCCCAAGCTAAATACCGGAATAAACTAATTAACTAACTTCTATGCCGGTACATAGTAACGACATAGATTCCTAGATATAATTTGTGCTGGCACATTCACCGGCATTGATTAATTATAACGATACTATGCCAGTACCACAAAAAAACATCCAGAAAAGAGTGTTTTTCAAAGATAAATATCGGCATGGTATATTAATTACGGGTTACGCCAGAACACTGTACTGGTTTGCAACCATACATTACGAGTATGCCGGCACCCGCGCTTCCGACGTTTATTGCTAATGAAATTTGTATGCCGAAAATAGTTTCTAATTTGGTCTTCAGTTTTGGTTCAGTTCGACCATGCCGGGACATTGGTCGAGCATGCCGGAACTGATTTCCTGCATTGTTTTTTAATTTGTTTTGGAACTAATTTTCATTGGATCCTTAGGTGGTGACATATATTGATCCAACAAATGCAAAGCCGCTTGGTCGGGATACGTCGAAATACTATAAAATGCCTCCAGTATGTTACCAAAGAATTCTTTTCACCTAGTATCTTGAATATTACTAATGGACCTTCTAATCTCTCATTGTTGTCCTTATGTAGGGAATAAAAGATCCAAAGGAAGCAATTGCTTGGGCCAAAGAAACGGCACTTAAGAACATGTGTGTGTTGGTGAGGAATATCCAAGGTTCAAAAATCCATTTTGAGATGGTTTGCGAGAGAAGTGGGCAATACAAGGAGAAGAATATCCATAAGAGAAAGGATTATGTATATCCAAAGAAGACTAATAGGGTATACAAGACTCATACGAGGAAGGATAATTGCCCGTTTAAGCTTGTATTCCGTTTAAATGACAAGAACATTTGGGATTGCAAGGTTTTATTTGGCTGTCATAACCACCGGGATCCGAAAGATTTTGTTGGTCACTCCCTAGTTGCGAAGCTAAAACCTCATGAGTTCGAGGATGTAAAGAGATTGACCAAAGCATTTATCAAACCGAGACAAATTCTCATAGTCTTCGAGTAAAAGGATGAGACTAACGTGTCTTCTTTACGTACAATTTATAGTGCACCAGCAACAATTAGAAAGGTGGAATGGGAAGGTAGGACCGTTATGCAAGAATTTGAGAAGATAGCTTGGGATCACAACTACACACGTATCATTAAAAGAGGGCCGGACAACAAGCCCCTTTAAATATTCATTTCGCATCCTTTGCTTTCAAAATTGGCAAATACATGTTGTGGTGTTATTTTGATGGATTGCACCTACAAGACAAACAAATACAATATGTCATTGTTCAACATCGTGGGGAAAACCTCGTACAAGGTAACATTCACATTGGCTTGGTGTTTAATAGAAAACGAGAGGGACTATAATTATCAGTGGGCATTACGACAATTGAAATTATTCTTCCGGGAAAATCAACTTCCGAGGGTCATCATAACCGATAACGATGACGCATTAATGAAAGCAATATCAACCGTCTTCCCGAACGCACAAAATTTCCTATGTACATACCATATACGTAATAATGTGATAAAAACTTGTCATGCCTTATTTGAACCCGCAAAGGAGGGTATTAAGAAGAGAATGATGGTACAACTAAAGGAAAATGTTCGAAAGAACATACTATCCCCCGAAGAAAAAGAAGATGAGAGAGGCAAGATAAAAGAGCGAGTGGACAAAGAACATGCGGAAAATCATAAAAAGTGGTTGGAATTTCTAAGAGATTGGGAGAAAGTTTATTGGTCTCTTACCGAGGTTATGTACAAAAATAGATTGGAGAAGTTTATTGCCGATTGGAACGAAGTTTATCCAACTTCCGTCTGGTATTGTCCGACTCAATGGTTGGACAAGTTCAAGGAAAAATTTGTGCGTGCATGGACAAACCGGTATAGACACTTCAAGAGTGAAGCAACTAGTGCAGCGGAGTCCGCTCATGTGAGATTTAAAGATCTCATCCAGTCCGGTCAAGGTAACGTGGTTACGGTCAATGAGGCAATGGAGCAATACTTTAAGAATAATATCAATAGGATCAAGGAGGCTTTTGAGAAAAGATCAATGGAAAGGATGACTCAATTTATTCAATATGGTAAGTTACTCCAAGGAATATAATTCAACGTCTCTCATTGGGCAATAAAACATATGATGAGACAAATGGAATATGAGAAAAATTACGGAAAACCGGGTGATGTGTGTATTTGTCCCGACATGTCTTCATTGGGTCATCCGTGTCTTCATATGCTTGTGAAGTATGAAGAAGTGATACCTATTGAGGTTATTGATCCGTTTTGGAAGCAACTATCTTTCGACCCTCCCCTTTTGGGAGATCCCGGGCAATCACCATGGGATACGAACGAAGCAAAGGAATTCTTCGAAGCTTACTCATGTGGAAACTCGGTAAGCCGACAAGTCTTGTTGAGCCAACTAAAGCCAATTACTCGACCATGGGTCACACAAAGTGAAGAGCCAAGAAAGGGAGATCTGATAGGTAGACCACAAACTAAAACGGCAAGGAGAAAACAAAGGAATGAATTGAAAGAAATGACTCAACGTGAAGAAGAACTCGCGACAAGTAAGAAACGAGATCTAACCGCATGTGAGATTTTGGAAGAAAGGTTCGCGGAAGCGCGGGTTCTAAACAAAAGGGGTAGGCCGAGGAAGGAACCGCTATCAAGTCAACAAAAAACGACGGATTTCGTATCAACACCAAAAGCTAACGGATCGGAGGTTCCAAAGAAGATGGGTAGGCCACCGAAGGTACCAACGTCAATCCACCAAGAACAACAAGATGAGCATTCCGAAGCCATCCTCATAGTCGATCTAGCAGAGGTTCCAAAGAAAAGGGGCAGGCTGCGAAAGGTACCAACAACAAGTGGCAAAGAACAACAAGGTGAGCATTCCAAAGGCACACCCATAGTCGATCTAGTGGAGGTTCCAAGGAAAATGGGTAGGCCTCTAAAGGTATCAACATCAAGTGACAAAGAACAACAAGGTGACGAGGCAAAGGTGGAGACAACCCAAAGTGATAGCAAAGGTAAGCGAGCCATATCTAGTCAACAACAAAACGATGGTGACAACTCCGTAAGCATGACCAAAGTTGATGTAGTTTCAGTTCCAAGGCGAAGGGGTAGGCCAAGAAAGTACGGACTCCCATCATATACCGAAGACATTGCAAGTGTAGAGATTGCAGATGATGGTTTGGATATAATTAAGTTATAAAAGGGTAATATGAAGATGTATAAGGATCCCAAAACAGGTAGGACCAATAGAAGTTATCATACCAAAATATAGTATTACATAGACCAAATTCCTATGGTTTATCGCGAGTATATTGTATATACGGATGATGTCCATGGAGATGGAATTTGTGTCTATCATGTCGTGACCGAACAATTAGGAATCTTTGAGACGGCGGTTAGTAGAGGGATGACACCATGCCGATATGCTAGAATTAGGATGGCCGAACAACTTGTGAAAAAGAAGATCTTTTATGAGCAATTGGTTGGTGAAGGCGAGGGGTTTGGTAATATGTATGCTCAAGTATTAGGGCCCGAGCAAGAGATGAACTTTCTTCCTTCTCAATATTGGATGAGAATGCCTCTTTGTGGTCATCAAGTGGCGGATACATTTAAATGTGTTGTTTATTATTTTACCCCCTACCGTAGAAGTAGCATTTACACCAAAGTGGAAAAAATGCGGAGGATCCCTTAAGAAGACAAGAGTTGTTTTGGCGTTTGTGAACGGTAATCATTTTGATATTCTAAAACTCAAAGAAAATTATCCATTGCCACCTGTTTGTGGGATGATCAAAAATAAGGATCTAGATCCCAATATCTGGAAGGGATGGATGGCATTGTATGAGGAGAATCAACAATTTTGGGATGCACTGGCCTTATCAAAGAAACCTCTCCTAGAGGAGGAGATTCAAGTTCAAACGTGTGGAAGTGATGATGAGTAATTTGGATGTATGTGGTTCACTAGTACGCAACATTTTGTTTTTTTGGAAGTATGAATTGTAAATATCAAATCATATTTTGATGCCCATGCCGGCATAGTTGTGTTTCATAAATACGACGCCGGAACGTCTGTGCCGGCGTAGAACTTTTTTTTTTAAACGATGTCGGAATTCAGAAAAAACATCCATAGATTTCAGTAATTGTGCCGGCATTGATATTAAAATCATAAACGTGCCAGTACTCTGTCAAAAACATATTTGGCCTAGAGATTACAGACTACCGGCATAGTATCCAAAAAAAGTTAAATGCCGGAACTCTATATTTCAGAGTGTCGGCATTGATATTACACTATTCGAGCATGCTGGTACTGAATAAAAACTTAGAAAATTATGTGATCTTGGCACATTCAAACTATGTAAAATAGGTAATTTGACACAATTTTGTCAACATAATATATCAAATAACAACAGTAGATTGTATAAAAAAACAAACTCCAAACTTAAGAGGTTCCAAACCGAAAACAAATGAAACATAAACCAAATCAAGCAAAGAACTTACCAAGACAAACAAACAAACAAACAAATTGTTCAACACACATAAACAAACATAAACCAACACTAGATTGTTCAAGACCAAATTAATATTATAGAAGAAACACACGATCACTCGGTCATTGGCTTCTTGTGTACCCTCTTCTTCTTTTCTCCCCATAAGTCTTTTGCCTCTGGATCTTCAATTTTGTCTATCTTTGCTCGACTTTCTCCATTTATTGATGGGTCAGCACCTCTCCTTTGTTGTTCTTTTTCTTAAAGAACTTTGACAAATTTCCAATCTGCTGACGTTGTAAAGGAATTTTTAAACATGTACTTAGTATGTACACTTGTATAAGTTCATAGATATAGATTAAAAGAATAGGAAATGAACAAGACGTATGTACCAACAACGTAACGAGCTGTAGAAGTCCGGGTACAATTAACGGAGTTGTGGAGGGAGGTGATGCTTGTGGAGGGACTTCTATTTCTTCCGGTCGTACAACATAAGGATGCGAGTACTTTCGATGACCTCTAAGAAAGGTTGGTTCGGACTCATAAACGTTTTCCGCCACTTCCCAACCAGCCCTATCCAACACAAGTCCTTGTTTTTCCCTTTCACTCCAATGTGCGAGAAAGGGATTTGGGTTGTAAACTACCAGAGTATGGTTCTCATTTGCTTGGCATCGAGGAAAGTCATGAAAGAATTTCTGATAAGATGTACCCGTAAGATCTTTTTTCTTGTACCCAAGTTGGTGCATTACACGGCGAGGGTTGTGCATAACAAATCCTTTTGGATGAAAGAATGGTCCATTGTAGAATGAAACATTGTTACGCCTTTGAAAGTGAACTCCTCTGGCATTCCTATATGAGTCAAACATAACATCTTGGACATGCACGGAGTCCAAGGCCAATCTCATACGGAAAAATTGTTTCCTGTTATTGGGCTTCGGTGTAATGTTGAAGAAGTATTTCTGAGCTGCAGCCTGATGCTTTTCATAATCACGAAAAATCTTCAATCCTTTATACCCTATGAACAATTTTGGGAAGTGTTCATAAGCCCACACCTATGCCAAAGAAATGCATAAGAAAATAAATTAATAACAAAATAATTACAAACTAACAAAAATAATGACAATGATGACAAAATAAAATAAGTTTAGTATGTTTTTTAGTATACCTGGATTAGAGTGAAATAACCATTAAATTGACGGGCGTTCGCCTTAGAAGCTCTACGCATTTCTGCCAAAAAATGTGCCAAGAAAGCAGTGCCCCATGCATAATCATGGACCTCTTCCAAGGGATCCAAGTATTGAAGGAGACTCAGATGAACCCTGTTACCATTAGCGTCAGGGAATACAACGGATCCCAAGATGAACAAAAGATAAGCAGCGCCAGTTTGCCGAATTTGTTCGGGATTCAAACCCTTGTCCTTCGTATCCCCAAACAATCGAACGAGATAGACGAATGTGATATTCTTTGTCCGGGCACGCGTTGTCTTGTACATATTTTCCATAGTCATTTCCTTGTCCCACCCAAATAACTTTTTAGTCATCACATAGATCTTGTCCCATCCTAGTTCATTAAAGTCATCTCCTACCTTGACGGCTTTCCCAAGAACCTCTAGACCTAGTATTCTTTGGACATATTCAGGGATAATGGTCATCTCGCCAAAATTAAAATGCATGGTATCAGTTTCACCATAAAACCTCTCCAAAAAACAGTTCGTCGTGACTGGATCAGTGGCCACGTTATTTTCTACTGCGGAATACAACCCAGATGATCTGACTATTGCTCCAACTTCGGGACGCTCATTCTCCAAAGGCCATGTATTACTTGATTGATGGCGGCTAACACGGTAGGCTTTCGTGTGGTCATATAAAAACACATCAAACTAAATTAAATTCACATGATCACAGATAAATAATATAATAACAAGATGCAAACGTCTTACATAAGTCTGAAAGATCCAACGAGCCCAAGAGTGCTTGTAGTCAAATAAGAGTTGCGGGTTTATGGGTTGACCCCACTGTTTGCCATCATCGTGGTCTGGAATCATGTCATATCTTGTAGGAAGGTGTGCTGGGGGTCCTTTTTCCTTTTTTTTAGGGGATTCAACTCCGCTATCAGGTTCTCCTAAGCCACCTGCTCGTGAGGATGAGCCACCTGCTCGTCCCGGTTCAGGAGGTTTTTCCCACTCATCATCATCATCACTGCTGGTTGTGTCACTTATAGGTTGATCCCGAATGATGACCTTAGCACGATCCGTATCATAATGACTACATCGACCCCGAGAAGACTTAGGTTTTACTTCTTCAACAGCTTTTCCCTTTCCTTTATTCTTTTGTGGTGCTTTAGTCCTATGTTCCAAATTTGTAAACATTAGAGCCTGCATGGATGTTGAACATAATATAAGTGCCGGCAACGGTGCCGGCGCACTAAATAATTACAATTCAACGCCGGTTTTCTTTAATTTTATACAGAGAATTAACAATTTAAGGGATTGACAACCGGCATAGTATGTAACCATATCGAGAATGCCGGAACACGTTCCAGTGTAGTAAGTTAGAAAAATTCAATGCCGGTAGTTGGGGAATTTTGTATAGAGATTTTAGCAGAATAGGCAAATTAAAAACGGCATGGTATTCCCAAATAAACTATGCCGGCACATACTGTAGGATCAGAATATCGCAACATCAACACCTTTACGAAATCTTTGAACAACACACTGCGAAGATATCGCAGATTGGTTACAGAATTGACGCGACAGATGACGACAGCCTTAACACGAGAAAGATGTGGAGACCTAGCGAGATTTAGGAGTGTTGCGAAATTTAACATTTGTATACTTGCGAGAATATCGCAAGCCAGATCCGAAAATAAAGAACAGCTTAGTTGTCATCCACTATGTAATATCCTATATAAAGAGCTGAACAGGCTTAAGGTGTGGAGAGATCTTTTGAGAGTGGGGAGAAAGTTTTGAGGAGAGAGAAAGTCTAGAATAGCGGTTGTATTCTTGATTTCATTTCCTTCTTGTAAAACTTCTAACTCAATTAATAAAAAGTGTGATTGTTGATCTTAAAGATGTGTTGATTATTATGAAATCTTATGAGGGATGTATTGTGGGAATTCCTGCAACTACATAATGGCTAAGCTAGTCATTCGTCAAATAAAAGAAGAATACACTACAAATGAACCATCCTTGAAGAAATACAAGAAACTTGCTGAAGAATTGTCAGCAAAAATCCCAAAAATAAAATGGAGACATATATCAAGAAAAGATAACAGACTCGCAGATGCTTTTGCTTTCATCTCAAGTATGATGACAGACCCAACTGCGAGATGCATAAAGATACAGACACTTCTATCTCCATCAATCAATAAAGAAGAATAAGAAGAAGAAGAGGTAGACGTAATGATAATAGAAGATGGAGAACAAGTACCCAATATCGAAGATTTGAGAGAAGAACTTCATGCATATCTGATGAAAGGAGAAACACCAAGAAATAGATTGGAGGCACACAAATTAAAGAGTCGTGCGACAAATTATGAACTAAGAGACGGGGTATTTTATCGGAGATCCTTTAACGGACCATCACTCAGATGTTTGACACAAAAAGAAGGAGAAGAAGTGTTAAAGGCGTTACATTGTGGGGATGCTGGCAATCACAGCGGCGGAAGATCTTTGGCATAAAGAGTGAAAATACAAGGTTATTACTGGCCATATATGCATGAAGATGCGAAACAAGTATCAAGGCGTTGCGAAGATTGTCAAAGGCACTGAAAGAAAAAATACATGCACCTGGAG